>OZ053305.1:8915168-9530287 GCA_964056655.1 Arabis hirsuta
ATATTTTTGCAAATATTTTGAAAAATGACATTTTTTAAAAGTGGTACTTCTTCTCAAAATTTTTCTTGATCTAGTATTATTGCTCACATAGTTTTAGTATCTTTTATGTATATACCAAATTTTTTACAGATAACCCATACTTTCAGAGGTAATTGCAAAAATACCATTTTTTTATGTACATTTGCAAGAATACCACTTATGAGTGTCTATTTGCAAAAATACCACTAATTATAGATTTTTAAAACACAAATCTTAAAATTATAAACCCTAAAAAATGTTTTGATCCTTAAAACCCCTTAAATCCTCAAAACTAAATTCTAATACAACATAGTTAATCCAAACATAAATGATATAATAAAAGAATAATTTTGAAAAGTGGTATTTTTGTAAATTTTTTGAAAATGTGACATTTTTGAAAAGTGACACTTGAAAAGTGGTATTTCTTAAAATTTCTCTATTTTTAAACAAAATCGAATAATATTTTTTTAAATATGTCTAGTTATATATTTAATTATTATTAAAATATGCGTGAGCAATTCTTTTACATGTTAATAGAATAGAAAAGAGAAAATGCATTTTCTTAAACTTCTATATTCATTTTTGTTTAGATGTAGTTGTGAGATTTAGTGTTAAATTTCAAATCAATTGTTTTTTGTAATTTTATAAATATTTAAATGTGTTTGACAATTAAAATTAGAATAATCAAAATAAATATATTTAGTAATAAATATGTTTGGTAATGAATATAGGAAAATTAAATAAATATATATATAAATAAAAATAATTAGAAAATTGTGAAAATGACATATCATCAAAAATAACTTCAAATATTTTTTTATAATGTATAGAAGATATATTAAAGAAAAACAAATCATAAAACCAATATTTTTTTTTCTTTTTCACCGAAACCAATATATATGTATTGATTTGTAATATTGTTACCGTGTCAACAGAATTTTCTAGAGAAATTTTAAAAAATTCTAGTTTTCAAAATGTCAATTTTTAAAAATACCATATTTTCAAAATCTTTGTAAAAATGCCATTTTTTCAAAAAAATTCATTATATCATTTATGTTTGGGTTAACTATGTTGTATTAGGGTTTAGTTTTGAGGGTTTAAAAGGTTTTAGTGGTCAAAACATTTTTTAAGGTTTATAATTTTTAAATTTAGGCTTTAAAAATTCATAATTAGTGGTATTTTTGTAAATAGACACCTCTAGTTTTTGTAAATAGAGCATCTCCAACCCAACTTCAAATCCTCAAATTTTGAGGTTTTTGTCATTCCAACCCAACCTCAAATCCTCAAAACTATATTTTATTTTTCTTTTGGTTCTTATAATTATTTTTTTTCAAAAATACATATACTAAACTTAATTTAGAATAACTTAAGTACACCAAAATAAAATAAAATAGGATAAATATTACATAACATTAAAATAAAGTTCACACAATAGAAAAATATATTAAATAAAACTCACACAAAGAATTTTTACAGTTAGTTTATAAAAATTTTTTACAGTTTATAAAGATTTTTACGATTAGTTTATAAATTTTTTTTACAGTTTATAAAGATTTTTTACCGTTTATAAAGATTTTTTATAGTTAGTTAAATAAGATTTTTATAAGAATTTTTTACAGTTTATAAGGATTTTATACAGTTTATAAAAGTTTTTTACAGTTTATAAAGTTTTTATAAAGATTTTATACAGTTTATAAGAGTTTTTTACAGTTTATAAAGATTTTATAAGGATTTTATAAGAATTTTTTACGGTTTATAAAGATTTATAAGGATTTTATACAGTTTATAAGTATTTTTTACAGTTTATAAAGATTTTATAAGGATTTTTTACAGTTTATAAGAGTTTTTTATAATTTATAAAGATTTTATAAAAAAATTTTACAGTTTATAAGAGTTTTTTTACAGTTTATAAAAATTTTATAAGGATTTTATAATAATTTTTTACCGTTTATAACGATTTATAAGGATTTTATACTGTTTATAAGAATTTTTTACAGTTTATAAGAATTTTATAAGGATTTTTTACAGTTTATAAATTATTTTTGTAATTAGTTTACAAAGAATTTTTATAGTTTGTAATTTTTGTTAATGTCAAACACTATAATGCAAATAAATAAACTTTTAAAAAAAAAATTTAGGATAAATTGCTGGAGCAATCAACGTTTAAATCTTTATTTTGAGGTTTTGATCTCCTTAAAATAAAGTTTGGGGTTGAAGATGTTTTAAATGACATTTTTACAAATATAAATATTAAAAATAATATTTTTATAATTATTTCAATTTTTTAACCCTAAACCCAAAAAATCTCAAACAAAAGCAATTTGGTGGATATTCGGACAGCCAAGATTGAACTGGACACGGCAACACAACACATGACCAAAATCTGTACACAAACCAACAAAAACATTCACGTTTGATAATGCTGACGTGTCCAATAACTATCTTTAAAACAACTTATAGTATTTTAGTTGTCCTTAAAATAAAATAACTAGAAGCTGTGATCGTCCGAGTCAGCTTGGTTGGGTTCTTACGTGTCGAACTCATCCTGACACTGCCCAGGATGATCACAACATTTTCCAATATTGAAACAGCCCCATTTCACATTTTTCCACCTTTCTTATTACCAATCACATCATGTTCAATTATTTACGTAGTTGTTACTGTTGTTGTATTTGTTTTTTTTTTTTCTTATAAACAGGGTGAACTGGAGTTTTACCCTACGACAAATCTCTTAAAAATAAGCACTGTTCAATCTAGGCATTTGCCTAAACCAACTTGGACCATTAATGGTGAATTGGAATTGGGTGTTTAACACTTTTTTAATTAAAATATAATAAACTTTTATGAACTTTAATAAAAAGGGTTCTATGTAGTGAACTTTAAGTTAAGTGTCTTAACTATTTTTAATATAAAAAAATAAATTAAGACATTTTGATAGTGTTTAGGTTAATGATGGCCTAAGTTCTTATACACTATATAAATTTATGCTTTTACCGTATAAAATATTATAATATTATAATAATAAAATAATATAAAATTATTTATATATAATTAATAATATTATATATTTTTTGTTATAAAATGATGAATATAAATATAATATAAATTTTAATATTTATAAATTATGATTTTTCTTATATTTTATTATATATATCTAATATATTATATATTTTTATGAAATATTTAAGTTGTCTATTAAATCGTCTAGATTTTAAATAAGTGTTCTAGGAACTAGACATTAAGTCATGGCCCGCTTAGCTTCTAGCGCCTTTTAAACAATGAAAATAAGTATAGTTGTCGAGTAGCTTATTTACCGAATTTTTTAAAGAAACTTTGAAAAATACTATTTTTCAAGTGCCATTTTTCAAAAATACAACATTTTAAAAATCTTTGCTAAAATACTATTTTTTAAAAATTATTTATTTATTATACTTTGAGTGAACTATGTTGTATTAGAGTTTAGTTTTGAGGGTTTAGAAGGTTTTAGGGGTCAAAATATTTTTTAAGATTTAGAATTTTAAGATTTAAGATCTAAAAATTCATAATTAATGACAATTTTTGCAAATGGACAATGTATAGTAATATTTTTGAAATTATAAATATCAAAAATGATATTTTTGCAATTGTCCTAGTTTTTTAATAGGTTTATATGTGACACTATCTTAACTTATTAAATGGAGGTGAATGTGCTTTAAAAAAGAATCGATCTCAGTAGTTTATGTTATCACATCCTTAATCATTTCTTTTACGTAGTAGATAATATTATCTTCTGTGAGAGAACCATACAATCTTTCATCAACATAATATTAATAATTTTAATACTTTTAGTTAGAAAAATTTATCTTAACTTTTTTTTTTCCAATAGTAAAAAATCTATGAAATCTCTAAAATAAAATATTAACATAAATGATATATTTTCTTAATATTTTTTAAAATATCTCATTATTATTTTCTAAAACATATCAAATCACATTTAAATATATCTAATTACAATAATTAATTATTTTTATTTTTATCATCTATGATAATAAATATAATGTGTTAAATTAATTAATCTTAGTAACAATATTAATAATATAAGCTTAAAATTACATAGCATCACCATATAAATAAATAAAAATTTAAAATGTTAGAAAATATAAAATATTTAAAATCTCAAAATAAACTTTAATTTTCTAAATCTTCATAATTTTATAATATATTAATATAATTATATTATCTAAAATATTACTAATTTCATATTATTATATAAACTTTAATTAAAATCAAATAAAAAATTAATATAATTTAATTATATACATATAATGAAACTTAATAAATAGATAATTTTATTTTAAAATTTATAAAATGTAAAAGAAATAACAATATACAAACTATTTAATTATTATTTTACATTATTGTGTATTTGATATGTCATCAAAAAATTAAACCATTCGTCGAATGCCATATGTCCAAGAAATAGGTCTCTCGTAGGAAGTTTTCATGAAAAGTCATTATTTATTTATTTATTTCTTTGTGTGTGTTTATTATGAGAAATTCTCTTAGAATTCATCTAGAACCCCCAATAAAAATACTCTAAGATTATCTTCCAATGTTGAGTTGCATACAAACAAATTTATAATATTGTTAATTTTTTTATTTTTCTCGTAATTTTTTTTCATCTTTTTGTATTTTTTTAATAATTATAGGGTGATCAAAATATTTATCACTCGACTAATTTCTTTAGATGGGTGTAATCGTCAAATATCCCATTTACTGGATTATTTTAATGAACCTAAAGCGGGCACCATTTCAAATGGCGAAACGGAGGTAAACAAATTTCTCGTAATTTACTGTTGTTAATGTTTGTTAACACAAAACTTGATCGATGTGACCCATACATCAACTTTTGAAAAGACCAAACAACTAAAGAAGAAACAAGATTTCATAGGCCGAAGTAGTTTGGCACGTATGATGTGACCATAATCCATAATTAATTAGTTTTTAATTACAGTTTCGTTAAAAAAAAACCATAATTTACCATTAGTTTTAGTCACCTTCTATAGATACACACCATCATGGCCATGTGTATTATCTAATTAATCAGATAAGTTTCGTGGTTATCCAATTTACCTTCCTTTCTACACATCTATATATATATACATATATAACGTTTTGCAATCGTGTGTATATATATCCTTCAATCAAATCTCGCCTAGACACGATTGTAATTGGATTGTTGCATCGGAGGAGGCTTACGTTTGTTTCTTTTTTCTTAAGGAATTTTCTCGGGAAAATGAAAGAAAACGCAGGAAACCCTCTCCGTCTCACGTCACTAAACCATGTCTCTCTCTTGTGCCGATCCATGGAAGAATCCATGAACTTTTACCAGAACGTGTTAGGGTTCTTCCCGGTTCGAAGACCTGAATCCTTAAATTTTGAAGGCGCTTGGTACACCTTTTTATTTATTTATTAGTATATACTTGAATTTTGAGGGAGTTTACAGAAAAATTATAAAGTAAGTTTTGAATGTTTTGGTTTTTAGGTTGTTTGGACATGGAATTGGAGTGCACCTCCTGCGTGCTCAAGAACCTGAGAAACTTCCCAAGAAATCTGAGATTAATATCAAGGATAATCACATCTCTTTCCAGGTTTTTTTTTTGTTATTCTCAATTTAGCCCTGTTTTTTTCTGTTTTTTTTACATTTTAAACCCTAAAAATCATAATTTACGTGCATGCAATCTCTGTGTTAGATGCTATAACCTTAAGAAATTTGTGTAAATTCATTATATTTTGTATAAACAATTTTAGAATCATTAATACTAGATAGGTAGAGAATCTTAATTGGGTTCAATACTGAGCTATTTAAGTTCCTGATTAAACCCTGAAGGTAGAATTTGTAGTACAGTTTGATGTGAGTACTGAATCAAAATGTGATGTGATTAATGATAGTATTGAATCAAAGTGTGTCTTTATGAATATGAGACAACAAAGACCGAGAGAAAAGGACAAGTAGTTAAGAATAGATAAAAAAATGGACACTAAATGGTGGGGTTTGAGAGAGGCGAGACATAGGAGTATAGGACCAAGTTGTGTAAAGAAGTATCCATTGTTATTTGTGACGACAAAACATTCGATTTTTAAGAATCAAAACACCAGTTTGTTTGTTGTTTTTGTGTGATATAATATAACTGTTACTGAGGATTAGTGTTAGGTGAGATAAATAGGTTCTATAAGCAGAGAATTGGTCTTCCTCTGTTTTTGAAAACATATATATCATTATTGTTGTTGCAAATTTGGTCTGAAAATTGTAAGTTTGTGGAACTAATGCAGTGCGAGAGTATGGGAGCAGTGGAGAAGAAGCTGGATGAAATGGAGATAAAGTATGAGAGGGCGATAGTAGAAGAAGGAGGGATCCAAGTGGACCAGCTCTTCTTCCACGACCCTGACGGTTTCATGATCGAGATCTGCAATTGTGACAGCATTCCCGTGGTTCCCCTCCTAGAAGGAATGGCTCGGTCCTGCTCAAGAGTCGAGCTCCACCAGATGGTGCAGCCACAACCGCAGACTCAGATCCACCACCAAGTGATCCATCCTTAGCCATCTCTGTTCTTGATGTGTGTCTGTGTGTTGGTATGTGTATTGGTGTGCTTTGATTTTGGGTGTAATCAATAAGAAATCGACGTGAATCAGTGAATGTGCTTCTCCTCGAGGAAATGACCATTCTCTTCCCTCCTCTAATTACTATATAATTATTATTATCAAGGGAGTTAATGCTTACATATGTATAGTATTGCTTTAGTTGGTCCAAGTTACGACCCACTACGCTTTTGTGCCTTAATATATGGTCCGAATTAACGGAGACTAGAGTGACATTCAGTTCGAAAGAGCATGTTAGGAATCCCACGTTGGAATGAAAGACCACCTAAAATAATACTAGTATGCGTACTAATCCACTCATTGTCATTAAATTTGATATGCAACCAAAAAAGACTAGTGTTTCCTCTCAAACTATGCACACTAGACCCTCGGAATCAACGTATAACAAAGAAAGAATAATACATAAATACATGGATAAATAGGTAGATACAAGTGTTTATTGATAAATAAGGTTAAAGGCCTCGAGATAGCATGTTGTCGATGGACTCGAGACGCTGGAGAAGAAGCTGATTTCTAAACTTTGCGATGAATGCTTCCGCGCACTGGTCCACGTCCATCGATGCCTTCCTCTCGACCTTCTTATTCCTGATTGTCTCTGTGATAACAATGTTGGTAGTAGTAACATTACCACTCTCTTTTGTGGAACTCGTCTTCATGTTGTTCTTGTTGTTGCTATTCATGGTTGGATGTTTGTGTATGTAAGAGGGCTAGTTTTTCTTTCTTTCTGATTTGATGTTGAAAATGCTCTCCGAGGCGTATGTATTTATAGGGGACGTTAAATAATATATTGATCTAAGAAATAATTAGATTTGAAGCAAACTATAAGACTTTTTCTCTTTACGGAACCATATATTTGAATGTTGAAAGGAATAAATAAAAATGGAATCTTAAATCTCAAGTTACATACGCGACTCGGAGCCAGAGGAATTATCCACAAACCACCGCCTCTATTTTGTTTATCTTTGTTATTTCATTGAATTGCAACAACAAAATTATAGCAATGGAGTGTATACTAATATTTATGCTATTAAATTGATCAACATATTTTGATCCAAAAAAAAAAAAAATTGATCAACATATTTGTTGTATTATCCAAACAGATTAATTACATATATATGTTGTAAAAAAACTAAAATCGGATATTGTTCTAAATTTGTAAGAAAAAAAATACGTTGGCATGCATTAATCATGTTTAATTGTTTGAAAACAGCATCAAATCTAAAAATTCTGCTTGAAAGAAATGTAAAAGATGTTGCCTAACTATTGAATTTGACTTTCTATTAAATTTGAGAAACAAGGAAGCAAGATTCCAAAACGCTAATTCAAATTGACCACTTTTCCATTATCCAATTTTTTCCCGCAAGAATTACGGCTTAAGCATCGGATTAGCTTCGTTAACTCACCGCCCTCTCTTCCCATTGTCGCTGCTCCGGTAACATTCCCGCTTGTGTACCAAGAAGATCAATAAAATAACAACAAAGAAGAGATCATGTGGCTTAAGTTAGCATCTAACCCCTAACTCCTAACCGAACTAATAAATTTTGGGCAGATCCGTTGAATCATAATATATAACGAAAATATTTAATACACATTTGTTCGAATTTGATTACGGAACTTTATATTGTTAAAACTTAAAAGGATTTTCATTAACTTAAAATAATGGATACAAGGAGTTTGGGTCGCAATTATTCTGCCTTATGCCAAGAAACTTAACTGAACCAAAATCCTCAAAATCAACATCAATGAAGATTTGTGATAATGACTCGCAAAGGAAGAGTGGCAATTCCAAAACCAAACATCAAGTCATTTCTTTACACACATTAATAACTAAATGTTTGAATCACTAGTTTGGGATATTATTTTGTAATTCCAAATACATTAATTTATACATTTGTTTTAAAAAATATTATGTTGTGGGTCTGTGGTGGATTTCTCCGTATGACAACACTAACGCATTTATTCAAAATAATATAGTTTAGAATATACAATATTTGAATAAAACGGATAAAAAAAGAAAAGAATCGCATGAAACATTATATATCGAATAGAACGCCTTTCAGCTAGTTGATCATATTTTCATTGTGCATGCCGATACATTGGCTAAAGAAGCGTTGAGACTCCTTAGTCTATCCTCTGTATAAAAACCTTAAATCGTATTAATCTAATTAGTTTACCCAAAAAATATATACGAGGCTAAAATGTTTATAGCTACTATTGATTTTTAAAAAATCGTGTTATGTTAAGACTCTATCTCATGCTAGAAAACATAAACAAGTTGGACTTGTTAGAAGAAATATCATAAACATAATTTTTTTTTTAAAATAACAATGATCAAAATGCAATTTAAAATATATTTTTTGGTTTATTTAAAAAATAAATGGTTTTTTTGTTGATTTCTCCATTTCTCATTAAAAACTTAAATTTTAATTTTACATATATCAACATGTCATGTGAAATTTAATAATTTGAAAAATTAAAATAATTGCTCTATGATTTGAGAATATAAACTTTTTTTGATTAATACTACTAGTTTGTTAAAAACAGTGAGAAATTACATTTGGGCTGCCAAAGAAATGGGCCAAATTATCCGTAACAGGCCCAAAGAGCCATATTTTAAAGAAATGACCCGATTGGACTGCCCCGTGAATCCGTGACCAATCGACGGCCATGGAGACCCTTTTCAGATTCTCACTTCGCCTTCTTCCAGTTTCCGCCGCCGTGACATGTCGCTCGATCCGATTCCCCGTCTTAAGACCTGACTCCTCCCACTTGTTGAACCGTAAGCTCTATAATTTACCTTCTTCATCTTCCTCGTTGACGACGAAAGCCGGTTGGCTATTTGGTATGGGAGGAATAAAGAAAGTGGCTTTACCGGAAATAGTAGCAGCTGGAGATCCCGTTCTGCACGAGAAGGCCCGAGAAGTTGACCCGGATGAAATCGGGTCAGAGCGTATTCAGAAGATAATCGATGATATGGTTAAAGTCATGAGATTGGCTCCTGGAGTTGGCCTCGCTGCTCCTCAGATTGGTATTCCCTTAAGAGTAAGTAAAAAGCCTTAAAGCTTTCCCCTTTCACTGAACAAATCGAGCACTTGATTGAATTGGTTTTGTTATGTAATGGTGATACAGATTATTGTTTTGGAAGATACAAAAGAGTATATAAGTTACGCACCGAAGGAGGAGATTATGATGCAAGAAAGGCGTCCTTTTGATCTCTTGGTAAATAACTAGTGAACTATTATTGCTTGTTGAGTTTGAGATAATAGTAACAAAAATCTTGAAAATTTTGGTTTATAGGTGATGGTGAATCCTGAGCTTAAGGAGAGTAGCAACAAGAAAGCTCTTTTCTTTGAAGGATGTCTGAGTGTTGATGGATTCAGAGCTGTGGTGGAGAGATATTTGGATGTTGTAGTGACGGGATTCGATCGACAAGGAAAAAGGATCGAAGTGAATGCTTCTGGTTGGCAAGCAAGGATTTTGCAACATGAGTGTGATCATTTGGATGGTAATCTTTATGTTGATAAGATGATACCACGCACTTTTAGGACAGTGGATAATTTGGACTTGCCTTTAGCTGATGGATGTCCCAAGCTCGGACCTCAACCACAGAATCTACAAGAGAAATTGTAATGGTGTGGTTGATTCTTGTGTAATAGTGAACTTTGCAGGATTGATTCTTATCGGAACGAGAATTTTTTTTAAAATTTTTGGTGATGGATTGTAGAATTGAAGTTGCTTTTTAGAAATTATTATAATTATGACAGCTAACACTAATGGGCCATAGCATAGGAACGCATGGTACCTCGATTAGAATTGGAGGTGGACTCGGCAATAGTGGTTGGTTTTCTTATAAAAGGATAAGTGATTTTCACCCTTTGTTTTTTCTACTACGGTTGTGCTATGACTTTTTATCGAAAAACTGGATAGTCCGGATTTTTCACATGTATAAAAAAGCTAATCGTCTAGCGGATGGATTAGCTAACTATGCATTTTCTTTATCTTTAGATTTTCATGTGTTGGATTTGACACTGGATAGTTTGTACTCGGTGTGGATGGAAGATTCGACACCGGATAGGTGTGGGTGGAAGATATTAGCGTCGAGTTATTGTGTAATTTTTTCTTAATTAATAAATGATGAGAGGTATTTTCTCTTGTCCACTCACCAAAAAAAAAAATGCATATTCTTAAAGATCTTTGAATTTTTTCTTTTTCAAAAAAAAGAAACAGAAACTGTGATGATGTTGTACAAGACACGGTGGCGAAGCCGTGAAATGCGGCGGTGAAATGGCCGTGGAATCAAGTGAATTTATAATTATAAACATTAAATCGCAATTAAACCAGATTTGATCTATCTGTTCAAAAGCATCCAACTTTTTCCCTTATTGTTGAAACCCTCGGAGATTCATCGGGTAATATTTGAAGTGGCTCAGAAGATTTCTCGGGAAACAGTTAAATCGGAAAAAATTATCCAGAGAAGAAGGATGCTGTTGTGGATTCGCAAATCAGAAAATCGGATTTGATTTATACAGAAATGGAATATGTCCGAGAACAAAAAAAGAAGAAGAAAAAGACAGCTACTTTACAACCACACAGAAAATCGAAAGTCTTGCAATCTATAGTATCAAAGGAAATCAAATTTAAGTTTATAGCAGAGCACACACAAAAAAGAAGAAGAAGAAAGGATCTCAAAGTAAAAGTATACTATTTTTCTCTTCAATTTTTAATTCTCTGTTGCCTACCTCGATCTGCGTTTCGGTGGCCTTTTCCTCGGATTGTTCTTCTTCCCCGGCGGTTTCTTCCCAAAAGCAGAGCAGCAACCGCAAGTCGAGAGTCTCGGAGACGGTGGTTCTACCGCCGGAGATACTCTTCCGGTTGTTCGGTGATGACGTGTTGCTCCTCCTCCGTTAGATCGACTCCTCTCTATACCTCCTCCCTGTGTTGTTCCACCGGTTTTGATCGGCCGGAGCTTATCTTTCTCATCGCCGGCGGCGATTGGTTTTCCTCCTTGCGCGGAGGTTTCCGACATAGTCTTCTTAGGCTGTTGTTGTTGTTGTTGTTCGTCGCGTTGACTTTCGTCTTTCTGTTCGTTGGCTTGTTTGTTTAGCTCGGCGATGAGACGATCGTCCCATACTATACCGGAAGATCCTTGGCGGCGAAATGAAATTGTTGATCTTTGAAGACCTTCCATGGATCTCTCTTTCTCTCTCTCTCTTTTGATTTCTTTTTTCTTGAGCTAAAGAAAGAAACTAGAGAAAAAGTGATTAGGCTTATGCTTATAAGTGATTAATCAATCATTGTGTTTCAGATTTTTTTTTTTTTTAATATATCTGCCCTCAATATTTAAATGAGGACGGTCCACTGTTTCTATTTATTATTGTGATCATGATTTTTTCCAATTTGAAATCTTTTTTTTTTTGGTTTGTGACAACTAACAAGTAGCGGCAGTAACGAGCTACTTCCGCTACAAGTTGAAATCTTTTTTTTTTGATTTCTCTTAAACCGGATGATTTAAACGTGAATTGTAAATAAACCGGTTATTGTCATTGATAATTTTTGAAGAGAAATCAGAGTTCAAGTTACTTCTTTTACTTATTATCTAAAAAGTAAATGGTTAAAAACGCTCTCGCCGAGGCGATGAAACTAGGGGTGGGCGTTTTGGTTTTCGGTTCGATTACGGTTCGGTTTTCTCGGTTTTTTGGTTTAGCAGTTTTACAAAAATTCAAACCATATAAAAACTATTTGTATTCGGTTTGGTTACGGTTTGGTTTTTTTGGGTTTTCGGTTTATCGATTTTACAAAAACTCAAACCATATATAAACCATTTGTATTTCGGTTCGGATTGGTTTCGGTTGTTTCGGTTTATTCATGATATTTGAAAGAAAAAATATATATATAAAATCAAAATTGTCAAAAAGATTAAAAGAAAATTTGAATTAAACAAAATAAAAAATTAAAGAACGTAATCCAAATTAAATAAATTGTAAACTTAATCTTTTAAAAACTAATAGATAGAAGAAGAAAACTAGAAAACACTCTTATTATCATCATCAATCATTATTGTTTGTCTCTTGAAGTTCAAATTGTTTGTGATATTTTGATCAACACAATAAAAATAAATAAACAATATCAAGAACTAATTATAAAAAATCACAAGAGAAAAACATAGTTTAAACTAGAATAATTATCAATACATACCTTATAAAGAATCAATACAATTTGGCTAATTAGTACACCACTATATGACTAAGGTTTTTTAAACTAATAATAATAATTTAAATACTCTTTAAAAATTGAAAACCCGAACGGTTTTACGGTTTTAAACCGAAACCGAACCGAAACCAAAATATTTTTAAAATAGCAACCAAACGGGTTTATAGATAAAACCGAAACCAAACCAAACACCTAATTACGGTTCGGTTCGGTGCGGTTTGGTTCGGTTTGGTTTATTTGCCCACCCCTAGATGAAACGACCGAAAGTTTGAAATCTCCATCGTCATGTTCAATCTTTTCTCCAACCCCCGGCACTGGCGTCTAGTCGGAAACGTAGGAGCGAGTCCTCGGCACATCCTAGGTGCTGCGTCGTTCATCGCCGTTGACAATCACGACGAGCTTGGAGCCAAGCTTTCAGTGCGGGTTCAATCCGATCAGGACCCAACCAGCACTGTCGCGCCTTCGCGTGCACCCTCTGTCACAACAGATTTCACATTAAATCTCCCCCGTAACGGTGAGATCGCCCGAACACCAAGTATGGAAGGGAATTTTCAATGGGCTAGAAGATATCACGGGATCGTGGTCTCTATTCTCTTTGATGACAAGCCCGAATCTGGTGGAGGCATAATCAAGGGAATTAGGTAGATTTCTGGACCCAATCACATCCCTCTCATTCCGCAGTGCGTAATCGGGGGGGATTCTGGGATTGCAACACAATGTATTTAACCAGAACCAAAGTAGGAGGAGTTTTATTACACATTCCTTGAATTTTCTCCTCTGCGAAATCTCAAAGAAGTCTCCGGTCTTTGCTGCGATCACACCCATGGCTTTCTTTGGGAAACTTGTTGGCCCGGATCGTGAGACGACGAGGTCTAAACCTCTCTAACTCCTCCCAGTCAACAATACCCAAATCTTGAAGCGCTTTGAGCTGACTCTGGTGGGAAGGGTCCTCAATCTAGAGGCACAAGAAAACAGGGTAAAACCTTTGATTGGTTTCTTACCAACAGTATGGAAATGTGAGGGTCGGGTCCAAGGCGCATATATGGGGGGAGGAAAGTTTCACTTCCAATTCAAGGAGGAAGCCGTCCTTCAAGCAGTTCTGGACAATCGCCCATATCATTTCGATGGGTGGATGAATGCGATTGATAGATGGGTGCCAACGGTAAGAATGGACTTCCCATCTTCTATACCGTTCTGTATTCGAATTATAGACTTACCGGATATGTAGAATGAAGAGAAGCATGTGGTGCGGATTGGAGAAGATCTTGGGGAGCTTCTCAATTAGAAGCTAACGGAGTCGTACCCAATAGATGGTTGAGTGTGACGCACCGTTAATATTATTTCGGGAAACGGTTTCGGAGACTGGGTAATTGTTCCGACTGCGGTTTGATTATGTGAAGTTGCAGAATCACTGCAAGTACTGCTTCCGGATGACTAATGACACCCGAACCTGCCCGCGTTGTTTAGTCCCGAAGCAGAGCCACAAAGAAAGCCAGAGGGAGACTATACGACATCGCGAGGATGGTAGAGAGTATACAGGAAAGAGAGCTCCTCGGGCCGAGACTACACAACCCTTGGGAAACCGAGAGCAATCTACAATTCCATGCGCGACAGACGAGACTCAGGCTTCCTCGTCCAAGAGGAAACCAGTAAGACGTGACCTTATGGTGGATTTAGGTGAGACAGTCGGGAAGGAGGAAGAACGACGAGTAGCCAAAGTGGCTCCAAAAGAATGGGTCCGGAAATCATTCTCTAAGGAGGAAAGCTGGGTCGTTCCTAAGTCTGTCGGTGCAACATTTCCAATTAAACAATCAGAACAGACAAGAGGACCTAGCATACACAGCAACTCTTGGTACCGCAACTCGGAGGAGGAAGCGTTGGTGGCCAACATGGTCTATGCCCAAAACGAAGCCTGGGAGAAAGTGGAAGGGTCTTTCCGTCAATCAGAAAAGGTGGAGAAGGAAATTTTCCTCAGTCTGGAGGAGGTACCGGATTCCAGGGCTGTCATTTCCAACGGGGGCCGTGGTTCCGGAAACACGAGCTCCATTAAGGAAAAACAAGGGGTGTTGGAAGATTCTCTCCGGATTCGACAAGGGTCTCAGGCGACACAGATCTGCCCGGTGGTAGGGACTCAAACGGCCGAGGGGGAATGGTCACATAAACCAGAGGAGTTGATGGCGACGGCGAGGTCCCATTTCGAGCCTCCGACGGATAAGAGGAACATGTCGGCAGTGGGGAACATTCCATGATTTGGGCCCAAATCTGTTGGGCTTCAAACTGCACAGGCCCATATGGGACTCCGACCCATAATGACCTAATTCAGGATGTGGAGGTCCAAGGGGTGGTAGGGACGAGGAAGAACGAATGGGCTCCGGGCGTTGGGCCCGAGTGGCCAAAAAGAACGAATGGGCTCCGGGCGTTGGGCCCGAGTGGCCAAAAACACAGGCGAGATTCTTTTTGGGCATTAAAATCCAGTTGGATAGCACTGAGGTTATTTCTCCACTTAAGGAATTTGTGGTCGAGGACCAACAGACTAAAAAGAATGAGCCACAGGGTAGGCCCAGATTGCGGGAGAAGAAGCCCAAAAAATCGAACAAAGAATTAGTCGGGCTCTGGCGGCAAAAAAAGAAAATTGAGCACAGTCCATTTCGTGGTTGTCGCATCCACAAGCATGCGTCTTTAGCAAAGGAGGAGCCACCTGGTGGAGAACCCGCTTTAAACAGTGCCTCATTCCCGTTCTCCGCGAAGACAGGCCCTAATGGGGGGCAAATTTTGAGGAACCAGAAAGATCCGGTGGTTAAAGGAAAACCACCGGCAGTCGCCTAGATGATCCTAAGCTGGAACTGTCAAGGGGCTGGTAGCTTTTTGGCAGTTCGCCGATTGCGGGAGTTCCGTACGAAGATTTTTCCGGGGATCCTCTTTCTTATGGAAACTAAACTCGATCATCATTTTATTGAAGATTTACAGGCACAATTTAATTATGATTTTCTCTTTACTGTTGACCCATGTAGTCTTAGTGGCGGCTTAGCACTTTTGGCTAAGTCGGAGTTTCAAATCAAGTACTTTTTTCTAATAAAAATGTTATTGATGTAATGGCCACCATTCACGGTAATAAAGTATTTATCTCTTTTATTTACGGAGAACCTATTATTTCTAATTGTGCGAATGTATGAGAATGGTTGACACGTATTAGCACCACACGTACGGGCCCATGGCTTATGACAAGGGACTTTAACGAAATTTTGGGCCATCATGAAAAAATAGGTGGGCGACAGAGGCCAGATAACTCTTTCCTGGATTTTAACCTAATGCGGCAGAGCTTTGGTATGATCGATTTCCCATACATGGGAAATTTTCTCTCATGGGTCGGACGCAGGGGCAAAAATGTCATTCGCTGTCGTCTCGACCGTGCTATGGGAAATGAGGACTGGCATGAGATTTTTTCTCAGACACAAATGAAGTATCTTAGGTTTTGGGGGTCGGATCACCGGCCAGTGCTCACGCATATCAAATCTAGGCGTATGGTGGGAACTAAAAAGTTTCGATTATACAAACGATGGATTTTCAAACCAAATTTTGAACGGATAGTCCAGGAGGGATGATCTATGAACCAGAACAGAAACACGCCAGGGGTAGGTGAACGCATTGCCAACTGCCGTAAGGCGATATCACGCTGAAGGAAAAATGACCATTGCCTCACAACCAAAGCGATTGAAGAACTGAAAACGAGCCTGGAGGAAGCAAAAAGTAGTAACTTGTCCTCTATCGAGGAGATTAGGCACCTTCAGGACAAACTGCGTATGGCGGTGATGGAAGAGGAAATCTTCTGGCAACAGAAGAGTTGGGAACTATGGTACCAGGTTGGCGATCAAAATACCAAATACTTTCAGGCTTCCACAAAGCAACTGAGAGCTAGGAATAAGATTACATGTATCCTGCAAGCTAATGGCGAATGGACCGAAAAAAAAGAGGAGATTGAGGCAATGGCGATTGACTATTTCCACACTATTTTCTCCTCCTCTACTATTTCTGACCTTGAGACATCCCTTACCCATCTAGGATGTAAGGTCAAGGCAGAGATGAATGCCTTTTTCACCCGCCTAATCTCAGTGTCGAAGGTTAAGGCGGTATTTTTTGCGATACACCCGAAAAGGCCCCAGGGCCGGATGGGATGACAGCTCTGTTTTACCAGAAATTTTGGCATATTATTGGGCCACAGGTTGTTGCCATGGTACAAGAATTTTTTGAGACTAGCTCCCTCGATCACAGATGTAATGAGGTCAATATATGCTTAATCCCTAAATCGGAGAGACCTCGGACGATAAAGGAATTTCATCCGATTAGTCTGTGTAACGTCAACTATAAGATAATCTCGAAGGTGCTTTGCCAGTGGATTAAGAAGTTTTTACCGAAGCTAATTTCGGAGACCCAATCCGCATTTGTTGCCGGGAAACAAATTACGGACAATATTCTTTTGGAACAGGAAGTTTTTCATGCCCTACAGACCAATAATATCGGCAGAAAGAGTGTACGGCGATCAAAACGGATATGAGTAAAGCGTATGACCGAGACGAATGACAATTTTTGGCAGCTCTTATGCAGACAATGAGCTTTAATGATAAATGGATATCTTGGATAATGGCTTGCGTGAATTCGGTCTTGTACCATGTCCTTTTAAATGGGGAGCCTAAAGGAGGAATTACTCCTTCCCGAGGGCTGTGCCAAGGGGACCCTTTATCGCCTTATCTTTTCATCCTCTACACGGAAGTGCTTATTGCTAACCTTCGGAAGGCTTAAACCTCATGGCGGATCTCTGGTGTGAGGGTGGCCCCAACTTCCCCCTCAGTATCCCACCTTCTATTCGCGAATGATAGCTTGTTTTTCTGCAAAGCCACGAGGCAGCAATGTGATGGTATTTTGGACGTCCTTCAAATTTACGGAAATGCATCAGGGCAATGTATCAACTTTGACAAGTCAGCGATTGCTTTTGGTAAAGATGTTCCCGAATACCTCCGGACGGAATTAAAACGTCAGCTAAATATCCCCACTGAGGGAGGAGCTGACAAATACCTAGGCATCCCAGAACAATTACAAGGGTCTAAAGCGCAGTTTTTTCCTTATATTCAGGAGCGACTTCATGAGCGTACTAATAGATGGTCCGCCAAATTCCTCTCTAGAGGGGGAAAGGAGGTTATGATTAAGTCGGTGGCGCAGGCCCTCCCGACATATATGATGTCTAGTTTCCTACTACCCAAAAGCTTACACCAAAAGCTGGCGAGTACAACAGCTGATTTCTGGTGGAGTAGTACTCAAAATTTGAAAAGGATGCACTCGATTGTTTGGCAGAAAATGTGTCTCCCTAAAAGTGAAGGGGGTATTGGTTTCAAGTCTTTTGAAGACTTCAATCAAGCTTTATTGGCCAAACAACTCTGGCGGCTTCACCAATATCCCAACTCCTTGGTCGCGCGGGTCCTTAAGGGAAAATATTTTCGGTATTCTCACCCTTTCCTTGCCAGGAAAACATCTCGGCTATCCTATGGATGGCGAAGCTTATGGAGTGCGAAACCATTAATTGACCACGGTATGAGGCGGACCATAGGAAACAGAGCTGGTACATGGGTTTGGACCGATAAGTGGATACCTGATGAGGCCCCCCGCCCAGCCAGAGGTGTACCACTAGGGGATCCGGGTACATCCCTAAACATGAACCTGAGGGTTATCGATTTGATTGATAAAGATACCCACACATGGAATATTCGTGCGTTGCAACAACATATCCTGCCGACAGATATCCTGCTAATAATGTCCTTGATCCCGTCCCGATTAGGTATACCAGATGGATACTATTGGCATTTCACAAACTCGGATATGTACACAGTACGCTCAGGATATGAAGTGGCCCGGGAAAAGGTTGCAGAGGAAGTCTGGTTTGCAACACAACTCTCATCCCTGAACCCCCTACAATTCGACATTTTTTATGGCAGGCTCTCTCAGGTGCTGTCGCGGTTAACGAACGCCTAGTGTATCGGCACTTACAACAGGACCGTTCCTGTCCAAAATGTGGGGATATGGAAGAAACCATTAATCATGTCCTCTTCACGTGCCCCCCGGCTAGGCAATGCTGGACTCTGTCACAAATTCCACATAAAATTTCGGATTTCCCATTCGATAACCTTTGGTGCAACTTTGATTTTCTCCTCTTTCGGATACCTAATAGAGAAGAGTTTGAGGAATATACGAGATGTTACCCGTGGATTATCTGGTATCTGTGGAAAGCACGTAACGATAAAGTGTTTAGGAACCTCGATCGGTCACCTCTAGATATCTTGGACCTTGCGAAAAAGGAGGCTGCGGCCTGGTTTTTAGCAAACGAGAAGGGGACAACTATGGTCAGTGGAGCACGGGTACCTCATGTTCCGGTGTTGCCAGTGGCCGTCTTCACATGTTTCATTGATGGATCTTGGAAGGAGGGCGACGCCACGAGTGGTATGGGCTAGAGATTGCAATTGCAGGATGGGGAGATTGATCTTCTAGGACTACGAGGGGTGCATAGGAGGAGCTCCCTCCTGCACACAGAGCTTCTTAGTTTAATATGGGCCCTACCGAGTCTGCGCTAAAAGAGACGATACTGCGCGCAATTCGCTATAGATTTCCAAGAGTTAGCTGCAATGATACTGGAACCGGAGCAATGGCAGCGATTCATAATTGAGTTGAGGAGTACAAAACACTTCGAGCGTGGTTCCCTGACTTTACTTTACAGTATTGCCCCAAAGAACGAAATGAGAAGGCTGGCAGACGAGTCTGGACCGCTCGTATTCGAAACATAATTTTCTCTTATGTTGGCACGTCTACTCCATATTGGTTCACAGACACGATTGTGATAAGTTAACTAAGGAATGAAGTGCGCTGTGACAAAAAAAAAAATACTTATTCTCTCAAAAACAATATTCAAAAACTCTTATAAATCCACAAAGATTCAATCTCCTATTTGTTTCATTTTTGTTTCTTTAACTACTACACGAACACGAGAATTGACTTATATGACACAAATTAATTTTAAAATAAGAGTTTTTTCTTCTTAATTTCGGTAACCAAATCTATTAGGTGAGTAAGTGAGGATTTTATTAGATGCCACATCTCTCGTTTTTAAGTTGAAAGGAAAAATAATAGTGGGAGGTGAAAGTAAGTCAAAGTAATTCGGTGACCACCAATATGTAAATAAAGTCAACATCATCGTTTATTATATAGTTTTATTCAAGCAAATAATTCGCCCTCTCATATATGTCTTGTGTGTTTCTCAGGGTCAAAATAATTAAAACATTTACATGTGGTGGGAATGATATGAGCCAAATCTGGATTACTAAAGATACATTGGATTATTAAAATGTGCTTAACCCGAATTCATAACCCCACCTTCCAAATTTGTGATTTCATTGTCTATCAACAAAATTAAATGGAAATTGATTAATCACAACTTACAAATGGCTGTTACAAATGCAAGTCACACCGCTTGCACTCTAGACTCAACAATTTATATATAGAGTTATGGGATGAAGAAAGAAACAATCCATCGCGGGAATTGTCTAAAGAAGCACGAGCTACATAAAGGTCAATATAGAGAAGGAGAGCCACATAAAGGTCACGTTCTTGAAACGGAGAGCCGGTCTCATCAAGGAAGCCAACGAGCTATGCAATTCGTGCAGTATAGAGATTGCTATCATCGTATTCTCTCCCGCCAAAAAGCCTTTCTCTTCCGGCCATCCACCAAACACGGAATCCGTATTCGACCGGGACAAAAATAATGCGTCGTTTGTGCAGCAACCGCAGGAGGAGCGAGAGTTGAGTTTGGCTTCATCTTACTTGAACATGTCTTATGGTTTCTCTTAGTAGAAACCATTTCATTTAGCGAAAAAAAAATTAAAAATCTATAGAAACCATTTCTCCTCTTCAAAATATACAAATCAGAATCATTTCTCTTTGTTGGGATTTTTCTGAAGAATAATAATAAATGTTAAAAAAAAATTGGTGGTTCAGCTGGGTACGAGCCAGCAGGCCATGGTGTATCTGAGTGGCGTCGAGCTGTGATCCGTCCACTGCTGAGAGCGGGAGGTAATCGCTGCTCTGTGAAATCAGCCTCACGCATTGCCCTCCGACTTTAGGAAACGCCTGAGCCAAGCCTTCGCTCAAACTCACACGGTTCACTTTCAGCTTGGACTGGGCAGCGCAAACCATGCCATGACAAGATCCGACCTGTGGGCCGAGCCAGTGTTCTACCAATTTATTGTCCCCACTTGGGTCACAAGCCCTCGTTACTGAGCTCGACGTACAGAAGTTGATTCAAGGGTATATTTAAACTAAAACATTACAAGTCCAGAAACCGATGTGGGACAAAATAGCACTCTATAAGAAAAAACAAACATTCAGGTAACGAATTCATTCACATTTTGTCATTTTCGCGAATGTACAGGGTGGAATTTGTGTTCATTTGGAAAATTTCTCAAATTTAGGGTTTCTCTGTTGAACATTTGGGGGAGAGAAATGGAGTTGCGTCATACCTGGTAATTAGATGCTAAAATACGGTACATGTTGTAATCTGAATTTTGTTTGTGTTTCACAATTTGAAATTCGTTTTCAGTACCCAAGAAAATGTAATGAAGCTTCGTTCCTATTGAATATGACATATGTTCTTGCTCCTCTACAATTTTTCTCCTTCACTAAAAAGTTCTCTCTTTTTTTGTGTGTGTATGTGTGGTTGCTCATTTGTTTACTTGAAGTTGCTCATAACTGTACAAATGAGCAAAGAAACTCCATTTTCTGTGCATTATATGATTCATCACTTGTTGCAGATCTCTTACAAAACACAAATCTCTGGAGAATTCCACTGATTGAGTGATTAAAAAAATTCTGACTGGACCCCTTAGATGGATGATGGAGCATGTGGGATTCAGTAGCGGACAAGAAGAGAAAGGAATCCACCTAACTGAGACAACCCACAAGTTGCAGGAAAGATTAAAAAAAAAACATCACAAGAAACGGAAAAAAGAACCAGACAGAGACACCTCATCTTGGTTTTATCATCTTACATTGTAGTTTTTTTTTTCTTACCCTCTTTCTTTACTGCTTGATGGTGAAATCCAATAGAAAATGATATTTCATGTGGAATCTTGTGGCAAAAGATTCCTAACTTCAACTTGATGCGACTACTACTACTGGTCCGATGAAATTTGGTTTCTTTGATAGGAGGAAAATGAAAAAGGCATTTGGTTGATTTGAGACCGTTGTTCTTCAATTTTGATGCCCCACTTGTTCCTTCAGTACTATTTCCTTTTTGTTTCTGCCATCTGAAACCATAAAGACAATCCTTCATTACTGCTCAAAAACTTGCAAATAATTGTTTTTTTCAAGAGAATCTTCTATTTAGAGTTTCTAGATTCAGCTAGAGGTTTTTTACTTCTGTCTTATTGTGGAGAAGTATTGGTTCTTATCTTGGCAGGTTTTGGTGGGATTTGAGTTGATATTACAGTTTCAAGGATCTTACTCCAAAAAGCCACACAGAGGTTCTTGTTGCGATTCTGTGACCTCTAAGTTGCTTCCTTTTTTTCTTTCTTCTTTTATTTTTCAATCTGAGCAAGACTTTGAAATTTGAATCTGAAGTAAGATTCAGGTTCGTGGGGTGGGAATAAGTTGCAAACTTTTGTTAGTTCGGTCAAAGTACCAAGTATCAGAACCATTTTCAGACAGAAGCTTGGTCATGTATTTTCAGACTCTTACCATTCCATGTCATGGTTTCGCTCATGTATACTACTCGAGTCGGATTTCGTGTAGGGTAAGACTGAGTCGTGTTCTTGCCACACCACCATCTTCAATCCTCTTGCAGATGGATGAAAGCAAAGATCTTCCCAAGGTCAAGAAGGGTTTTTGTCTGAGTGATGACTCAAGAAACAGCTTAAACAGTCTTTCTGAAGATTCTTTACTCA
The DNA here is from genome assembly GCA_964056655.1 of Arabis hirsuta. NCBI lineage: Eukaryota > Viridiplantae > Streptophyta > Magnoliopsida > Brassicales > Brassicaceae > Arabis > Arabis hirsuta. The sequence goes on from OZ053305.1 coordinate 8,938,013, forward strand.
GGCAAGCCAACACGGTGGGGATTATCGGAGGCGTTTCAACTGATGCCACTCTGAAATTTGTGAGGAAGCTCGTGGATTGGAGCTCAAAAATTGGTAAAAGCTCCTTACCGTTCGTGCTTTGCTCGGATCCTGCACTCAACAAGGAGCTTCTCTTATATGAGGAAAACTCTTATCCATCTCTTTACCATAGAACAGAGGGTACTCCGGCAGATCCAAAGCAGATTGTGGAAAATCTAAGGAACAAGAGGAAATCTCTTGAGAGATGTGGAGCTAAATTAATCTTAGTGCCTTGTCATATTGCACATATATGGTATGAGGAGGTTTGTGAAGGGAGTTCGGTTCCTCTGCTTCACATGGGTGAATGCATTGCTAAAGAACTGGAAGAATCAAAAATGAAGCCTCTTGAAGCTGGAAATCCTCTGCGTGTAGGTGTGATGGCCACTACTGCCACGTTATCCGCAGGGTTTTACCAGGAGAGACTCCAGAGCAATGTCAGTATTCTGTTTGTCCATTGGGGCAGCATATCTCTTATCATTTATGTCTAAGCAAGTCTGATACTTTTTTATATATAAAGCTAGTATTGACCCTAGTATGACGTGACTTTGTGGTTGTTGGAAATGAGCAGGGATTTGAGGCGGTGCTTCCAGACAAGGCGACAATGGAGCACACAGTGATACCAGCCATAGAAGCAATGAAGAGAAAAGACATGGAAGGGGCACGGAACCTTGTGAGGATCGCGTTGCAGGTACTACTGGTACAGGCAGTGAATGTAGTGATGCTCGGGTCAGATGAGATGCGAGACCTTTTGCCAGGGGACGATCCTCTGCTAAAGAAGTGTGTCGATCCAATGGATGCTCTCGCAAGGTCTGCCATCAAATGGGCAGAGACTCTATGATCTTAAGGGAGTTTGTGTGTGTATATATCTATATGTGAAAAGAAACATAGCTGGGCCGGGGTGGAATTAGGAAGCGTAAACCGGTGTTCGATAGAAAGATCAAACCCAAGAACAAAACCAAAGTCTCAATGTATATTGGTCAATACAAGTGTGAAAACATGTCTAAAGCCAAATAAGTTTGAACATTTGTTGAGTTAAAGGCATTGTGTAATATCCCTTATTAGTACAGACAATTATTAGTGGAATCAAAAAGGATTATAAAGACAAAAAAAACAAAACAAAATATGAGTTTTGTGAAATGTTTAAATATCGGAAGGAGGATAACCAGGCATGCTTGGACAGGTTGTGTTGTTAGGATTCTTCCTGTCCAAAGGGTTCTTGTTCTTATAATCATCATTGTTGTCACTCTTCATCCCTAATGTGTTCTTCACTGCCTCTGATGCTCCATGCGCCATGTTCTTCACTTTCTCACCTTTCTGATAAATCCATCATTCTCATTTCTTAAAAAGTGACAAGGAAAAAAGAAAAACCAAAACTATAAACAACATGTAGAGTTGATGTGTTTGTTAGTTAACCTCTTGGAAAAAGCCTGAAGCTTGAGAAGAGTTGGTCTTGTCCTCCCTCTTCACCTGATATCAACATCAAAAACTCCACTTTTATACTTCTTTTATAATAACAAAACTCTTTGTCTAATTTCTTTTTGAAATAATCACACAAAAAGACACAAGTAGTGGGGAAATTGAACAAGACCACTGACTTGTGCTTGTCCCACGATTTGGCCGGCCCTCACACTGAATTCCTCTTGTCCGCTCGCCATTTCTTACTTTTTCTCTGCTTTCTTCTCAAACGATTTCTTTCTTTTATTTGTAAAAGTCACATCTTTATAAACAATTACTCTTCTATATTTCAATGGTGTTCCATTTTCCATGGAAAGCTTTTCGTTATTCATGATCCATCATTTTCTCTACCATGCTTGACAAAGTCAAGCTCTTATCCAAAAAAACTATTTCATTCTCGTCAACTTTTGCTTGTTATAAAAAATAATAAACTCTTTTCAGTACAGAGTCTCGTCCATACCGATATAACCATTACGTATTACAGAGTTGGTGCCGAGACTTCTTGACGTGAGAGATTGTACCTTTTAGCAATACTCTTTAACATCTAACAATCAATCAGCCTCGCACAAAATCAAAACTTTTTTGCATTTTCCAGGAGCCTTCTCAATCGCTCATCTCATCAAATTCTTCAAAATCATTGACACCATCAGCTGCTTCTTCCGCCAAGTTGTCTCCCTCTTCATCGGTCTCCATTGCTTCCTTTGGTCCTTCTCCTTCTTCGTCATCACTGTCCTTGTCCTCGTAGATCACAGGACCTTCATCTTCTTCTTCTTCGTCCCATTCATCCACAATCTGCCATTACCAAAATCAATGTCGAATCAGTAACATACTAAACACTCCAATAAAGTCTTTATTATCCATGCAAAGCAATCTCAGGACTTCCATTTAATTCCCAAAATGATCCATGGAATCAGAGGCCAAACCTAATGGTGCCCCTAGGCTACAATACATACCAAGTCTAAGCGGCTTGAAACTTCTACGCCAGTATGAAGAGTCGATACCCGTGATTCGATGAGCTGCACACGCAACCAATCAAACATATCAATGAATCATCTACCCGAGCCGCCATTGCCAGGAAAACATGTATAATAAAAACAAGTAATTCCTAACCTGATACATGGAGTTTAATGCGAGCAATGATGACTCTTGTGACATAATTCCACTAGAATGAGTAAGTAACAGACTCTTTATCCACGGAATTGTACAAGCTAAAATTGCACCCCTGCAAAGCAAGAAGGTATAAAAATCACCACTTGAAAATCAGCATCAACAAACACATGAACAGATCATAACACACACACACAAAAAACATATATCTTAAACTCTGACCTTGATTGTAGTATTGGTAGAAGGGAATTAAGAAGCTTGAGTACATCTGCTGAATTCAACTTAGCAACCGAATTAGCAATCACCTGTAATTAAAGCATTGAGAGCTGGAAGGATTAAGAAGAAACCAACAGAGAAACAAGCAACCAAACAAGGTAAAGAAACAGACAAAAACTTATTTTCAGAACCTGTTCATCTCGATTGTACAAGCAATCCAACAGAAGAGATCGGTCATCAGCATGCAATGCTTGTCTCAAAAGAACGCTAACAGAGGCTGCGGTAGGAGGCTTATCATCGGTCAGAGCAGAATCCCTATGACTCTCCTCCTCATTGCTAAGTTTTTCACCGCTTAATAGCTTAAGACTCTCAAGTTTATCACCTAAAGTAGGCTCGTTATGAGCATCATCTACCAACACTCCATCTCTATCTTCATCAAGACCTATATATATGGCCATCAAATAGAAACCCTAATATAAGTTTCACCAATCAAGTAAGTCTAGAGCTTCATCCTCAACAATCTAGCAAATGGGGTTTCTCTGATGTTTGATGTATCTTACCGGAATCACGAGTAGAGGGTATATCGGGATCAGGCTCAGCTCGCTTCCTGTTTTTCTTCTTCTGCTTCTTCTCTCGGGGAGGAGCATCGGCGATTTCACCTGTTGAATTCATAAAAACAAAGAGAAGGGGGTTTCACCATGCGAAAGAGCTACGAGCTAAAAATTGAGCGATCGAACAACGAAAATGGGAATAGAAGAATGAAGCAAACCTCCATCGGAAGTGAGAAGAGGCTTCAGTTTCTCTTTTGCCATGGTCGGCGATCGATGAGAGAAGCGACAAGGGAAAGAGAAAAGAGAGATGACGCGGGTTTAGGGTTCTAGTCTCAACTACAACACAGTTAAAACCTACGGGTCGGGTCGGGTCGGGTCGGGAAAATTGGGTTTCACCTATTGGGCCGGCCTATCCCAATAGTTGGGCTGACATGTATTATGTTTTTATTTTCTTAATTTTATAAAGCAAGAAAAATGGTATTTCACATTTTCATAATAATATGACTTCTCCCCAATAAGATACAGTTTTGAATAAATATTTGTGAATAATATTTGGAAGCCTGTCATTGATATTGACACAGGCTAATTCCTTACACTTGAATATTAGTGGCAAGTGGCAAGATTTGGGATTTGGGATTTGGAATTTGAATTTGTGGCATGCCATATGTGTGTTTAACTGTAAATCTTACACCTTAAAAATGTACTCATAGATAATATGTGTATACATTAGTCAATAAAAAGGAAAAAACAATATGTATATACACAAATATGACAGCCATATGTGTGTTTAACTATAAATGTATCTGCACGTATGTAAATCTTACACCTTAAAAATGTATTCATAGATACTATGTATATACATTAGTCATTTAAAAAAAACAATATGTAGATTACATATTTTCTATCTTTCTACTCACTTAAAAAGAAAGGTAATCATTTTAAAAAAATACAGAGAATAATAAGAATTTGTTTGGAAAGAAGAGATACTTTTCTCTTTGAAAATGAAAAAAGAAAATATGACAAGATATATTTCTGTTTGAATGAGAAAGAAAGAAAAGAAAGAAAAGAAAAAAAAAACACACACACAAAATCTTATCATTTTGTTTGAATAATTTTTGTACCGTACGACACGTGTAAATGTTGGCAAAACTCAAAAAACTTTTATAAGCCGTTTAAAAGGAAAGGCAAAAGAAGTCAAAAAGACAAAATGTGGTTTTTAATTGGCAAAGGAAAGTAGAGAGGGTGGACTTAACAAAGAGTGAAGGGTATTATCGTCATATTTTAAAAGTTACATTCTCGACGCCTATATAAACCCCACCGGCAATCTCACATTCACGCACGCGTATCCATTTTCATTTTTATTTTTTTCTCCCATCTTCTTCACCGTTTCATACGAAAACTCATTACGAGCCTCTCTCTCTCTACTTTTCTCCGGCGAGGTAATTCTTTTTTGTTTGTTTCCGTTTCTTTTTTTTTTCTTACCGGCGATTATTCGTCGGTGCGTGTCTCGATCCGATGATGTTCTGTCGTTTAGCGGGTTTGTGGATGTGATCAGAAAATTCTGGGCATCATTTTCGCGTTTGATTATGGTTTTTGGGCGAAAAGTGAATTGACTCGTCGAATTTCAATCGAATTGATCTGTGTTTTGATTAATCTATGTCTGAATCGAATGTTTATCTTTTTTGTTAGAAAGATCGAGAAGTCTTTACAGCTGTTTGTGATAAGTGAATAGTTTTTTTGATTAATTGACCAATACATGAAGAAATTATCTCTTTCTTTTGTTTTTTGTTGGAATCTTCATGTAAAATTCAAGTTCAGGTCTCAATTACCGTGTAGTTTAGAGTGGTTTAAGCTCTTCATTGGAGTTTTGTTGAGTTTGCATCGGGTTGTGTTGTGTCTATTCGAATTGGGTCTATGTTTCACAAGACATGTATATGTTGATTGCAGAAATGTCGAATTTAACACTCTTTGTGTTGTTGTGTTTTTTTGCAGTGTTTTGAGATGCTGAAGGAAAGGCGAGTAATGCCGGTTTCTAGAGTTTCGCCTTACCCGCTTCGTTCTTGTAGGAGCAAGAAACAAAAGGAAGCTGAATCACCTCTTGAGTCAGAGAGTGTGAGTGAATGGGAGGATGTGAGGTGTGTGATCTGCATGGAGCCGCCTCACAATGCTGTTCTCTTGCAATGCTCTTCCTTCTCCAAAGGATGTCGTGCTTACATGTGTGACACAAGCTCCCGTCACTCCAACTGCTTCAAGCAGTATCGCAGAAACAACAACAACAGCACAAGCCGATGCAATGGGAAGACTCTACACTGTCCGTACTGCAGAGGAGAGGTTTACGGGACAATGAAGTCGACTTGTGCAAGGAGATTCATGAATGCTAGACCGAGGTCTTGTACGATGGACAAGTGCGATTTCTCGGGGACCTATTCTCAGTTGAAGAATCACTTGAAAACTGAGCATCCCGGTTTCACGGCGCTCAAGTTGGACCCTTGGGAGCAACACATGTGGGAGCAGTTGGAGAGAGAGGCGGAATACATTGAGATGATCAACGCTCGGCAGAGATGGGAAGCAGAACAGAGATTGTTGGCCAGCTCTCTCCATCAGCTTCCCTACCGCCATTCCATCATTGATCTCAACTTTGATGCTTTCATGCATAATCTTTATATCAATGCATCCACGGAGAGCCGCACAAGGAGCCAAGCACACACCACCAGTTTCCCGGCTCACATGCCCCGGTTGGAGTTCCATGGACCCATGTATCCCAGATGGACGCCGTGAAGATTCATGGAGTGTATGATGAAATCGTTCAAAGTTTTGATGTCTCTTGATTTTTATCCATAATGTCAGTCTTTAGGTTTTATAGCGACATCAGTTCTGGTTCTAGGCTTCAATTTTATATTGTTTGTACTGTAGTTTCTGTTAGTGAAGTATCCATAGCTGCAACCTCATCTCTGCCTATTCAAAAATTTGTCTAAATCAAAATATTCACATTCTTCATTCTTGTTATGTTTTCAACTTGCATTACTGCAAATTTCTCAATTTATGAACTCTGTTGTCAGTCACATATCAAGAGATGAACATTTGTATTGAAACTCATATAGTCATATCAAAAGTGTTTCCCTCTAAAGGAAGATGAACATTTGTATTGAAACTCATATATCAAAAGTGTTTCCCTCTAAAGGAAGATGAACATTTGTATTGAAACTCATATATCAAAAGTGTTTCCCTCAAAAGGAAGATGAAAAATTTCCGACTTCCGACTAATGATGCGCACAAAACATAATCAATGACTGTTTGAAACAGGACACAAGTAGCGAAGCGTGTACTCGTTGGACGAACACATATCTGCCAGATCTTGGTGGGCTCTGGTGATCGCCTTCTGCAGTGATCTCAGTGCAGGCAGTAGATTTCTGTAGTTTCGCTGAATAGAGCTCCCATGTGCCTTGCAGATTTCCTGAACATATAAAAAGGGAACACAATATTGATTAGGTAAGAGCAGCTGGGCAGGGAGATTATCCAAGAAAAGGAAAGAGAGAATACCTGACACCAGCGAAGTATGAACTCCAGATGAGGACAGTTCTCAAGCAGATCCACCAAAGCTTCCATAAGCCGTTCTAAGTATTTCTGGCTGACAGAGATTGCAACAGCTTTTATGTCTGCGGGGGAAACAGCAAAGATGCATTTTTTGATGAGACTGTCTTCGTTCAAACGCATACTCAAAGCAAGTGCTCTGCTCACTTCACCCTCATTTATGGCAGCCTCAACAGCCTACACAAACAACACATTACCTTGGCTTTTAGGACTTTTAACCTTTAAGAAATTAAGCTGAAATTAAGCATTCTCCTTATTTTTTACACAGCTTTCCATCTTAGCAAACTAAGGATTTTACTTATCTGTGATTTTCAAAGCCAATAATCATCAGAACTATAACCATCGTCTGCTTAAGAAAATATCTCCAAACCAAATGATTTACAAAAGACTCACCTCTGGTGTGACGTCTATGTCAAGATCGGTTGGATCAAAGATGAAGGATTCGTCGATTGAATAGAAGAGAACTCCTTCCGTTGTTGCAGCTGCAAAGCTCCTTCCAGTTGGGGCAATGCTAAGGCTTTTTGTCCGGATAATGGGCCTGCCACGATTAGGCATGGATCCAGGAAGATTGTAACCCAAATTCCCCCGAGTCTGTTTATCAATACCACCTTCTTCATCGCTGTTGTCATCATCAATCAGATCCATTGGTCCTGCTTCTGTCATCTTCTTGGAGTTTAGGAAGTCAAGAACCCCATCTAACGAGAGATTATGGGATATCTGAAACCGGCGCAGTAGAACCTGAAAAAGTAATATCGCAGACCTTTTAATTAAGTTTCTTTTATAAGTAAAACACAGCTTTCAAAACCTGCATCAATCTTTCAAGGCCCATTAAAGCTGAATTACAAGCAGTGCTAACGAGCTAACCTGATCTGAGATGTCATACATGCAAATATATCTGCTACTTCCCGCGGCTAGAATATAGCCTCCGTCAGCAGTATAGCACAATGTTGTAAAGCACTTTCCAGAACTTGAATTAGCTGCAGACTGACGGTCAGTCATGCGGCGACCTCCAGCGATATCTCTCCTTCCCTCTATGGTGTACATCAACACACCATCAATGGTGTCCCAGAAATGGATCTGCCCATCTAGCGTACTCGAGGCTAATTGCTTCCCATCAGGACGGAAAACAACTGTTAGTACATCGTGGTTGTGTTGAAACGTCTCCACAGTGCCTTTGCTGGCAAACACATCCCACAACCGAACTGTATTGTCCCATGAGGATGATGCTAAAACTTGCTGCAGAGACAGACATATATGAACTAAATAAGGCATCGCAGTTATAACACCATAAGCCAGAAGTACACATAACTCTGAAAAGTTCTACACCATTAACTAGTATACACATAGTTGTTTTGAGCCAAGAAACAAAATATATTGAACCACGAGAAATACAAGACTACTACAGTTTATTTACCGTTAAGGGAGAGAACATCAATCCATGAACAGGAGCCTCATGCCCACTCAGAATATCCTTTATTTGCCCAGTCTTCTTGGACCATACAAATATCTGCACATAGGCAAGTAAAAAGTGATTCACCTCACTGAAAGAGACTGTAATTCAATGTAACTGAAATCAGTAAAGGCCTAAGTTGAATGACCTCAAATGAATCTAGGGTCCCAGCACAGACGACATCACCACTCGGATCTGCTGTTAAGGAAACAAACTGCCGTGGTGTAGGGGTTGTGTACGTCTTGTAGTTCTTGTATCTTCGAAAATCCCACGCACGAACAGTGCCGTCCAGAGATGCGCTTAAGAGAGAGTGGTTGTCAGCCATAAAATGAAGAGCAGTGACTGCATTGGTATGCTCTGTGAAGGTGATGAAACATGATCCTGATGTAACGTTCCACACCTGTAAAATGCAATTATAATAAACAACGGGCTTGTTAGTTTCAGCACTAGATGAGAAGCATGGTACAGATCATAATAGCTAACTCTTTCAGATTCAATACCTTGACTTTGTTATCATCAGCACCAGTTGCCAAAAACTGTGAATCGGGTGAGTAAGTGACACAGTTGACATCAAAATAGTGTCCTTGTTGCTTAAGTATATAGCTTTCAGATCGCCACTCCCAGACTAACAGTTGCCCGAGTTTAGCGCAACCAAAGGTCAACCAATTACCACGCTCATTAAAAACAGCTGTTGTTAGCTTCTCCCTAGAAACAGACAGCAGATGGATACAGATGAAATCTGGCATCTGATAAAGCCCGAAAACACCATTTGAGAACCCCACCACAACCATGTCGAGCCCCTTGTGATAGTCGCAAGCTGTCACCTTTGCTGAACCCTGATTAAACCCATCCTTCCTCAACAATTCCCATTTCCCTCTATGCATGTACTCTTCACCATCATCATCTCTTTCATCCTCTGAATCACGGCCTCTACCGTCATACTTTTTTCGTTTTTTAAGTTCAGAGCCAATACCACGGCCATTTTCCACCATCACCTCATCACCCCTCTCTGGAGTATCAGGGGACGGTGGCTCAGACCGGCCATCCTCAGATTCATCCAATTTGACATCCTTTCCAACATATCCCCAACTAAATATGTAACCATCCCGCGCAATGGTGAAAGCCCTGTTGACCTTGTTAGTCATTTTATCAACACCAAAGAAGCAACCCACGACAGAATCTCTATGACCCAGAAACAAAAAGGGCTTATTCAATACACCCTTCAACTTTCTAACGCTAAACAACCTAGCTGCTAAATCCTTTGCGCCGACAAGCAAATAATCAGAGTCCAGGCTCCACTCCAAGGAGACAACTCTATCATCAGAATTAGCAAAAGTCCTAATCCTCTCAAAGGCGAAAACCTCACGACTGAAACCAGGTGATCGCCATATCTCGACTAACTTACCTACCCCAACAGCGATAAACTTACCATCAGGGCTAAACTCCAAGGCACCGACTTTACCCTTGAACTCCATCCTGTGAAGAACCACCCTTCGAGGCACATTGATGAAGAGGCATCGGTTGTTTTCATCGACGGCGAGTAGGAAAGTACCGTCGGGAGAGGCAGCGAGGCGACAAATGTTGGAAGAGGTAAAGAGCGGAAGAGTAACGGTGTGGTGCTTGTTGAGGTCGGTGACGGAGACACGATTTCCGACTGGTGAAATAAGCTGAGTGTTCTGTGTGACGACGGCGTTCCCGCCTCTGTAGGGAGCGCCAAGAAGATTCTGGAAGCGGTAGTTCATGGCGTTCGGATTTTGTCACCAAAAAGTCTGGAGAGAATTGAGAAAGCGGAGGATAGAAATGCCGGAGGCTGATTACGGCGTTAGGGTTTAACGAAGGGTTTCAATCTCGGACCAAAGAAGCCCTCTTTTCAATTTATTTTTCTGATTTTATATAGTTTTAATTTACCAATAAACCATCGATCTTTTGCTTTATTAATTTCATCGACAATTCGCGCAATTTGCAAGCTGGTCCATGGGCTTTGTATAAAAGCATGGAAATTTTAAAGGTACAATTGAAATTTTGAAGTTTTAGAAGGGCAACATAAGGAAAAACGACCAATTTCCCCGTGAACTTCCGAGTTTCCGCTTATTCATACGTGATCTATTAAGATATGCGAAAACCTCTATGAACTATATATAATTTTGAATTTTCCCCATAATCTATTAAAAATTAGTCAATTTACACAAAATCGCAGATGAAATCTGTTTTTCGTTAATAGGTGGTGACGTGGATTACAGGTGCCTAACGGGATTCGATTCGGTTTTGTGTTGACCAAAATCAATTGTTTTTTACTGGGTTGACAACAAAACGGCGTCGTTTTATATGTGGGGGAAAAGCAAATTAGGTTTTCCTCTTCCTTTGTTTTGTCGAGAGATAGAGAGTAAGAGGCGGGTCGCGTTGAGAGGTAGAGAGATAGAAAGAAAGAGAGAGGTAAAGAGAAATGAAAACTCTTTGTGTGTCTCGATTGATATCGATTCAGAGAGTTGTTTTCCCGAGTAAGGATGAGATAAATCGAGCTTCAATTTTGTAAACTTCTAAGTTTGAGTTAGTTGGGTTTGATTTATTTTTACTTGTTACGTGTTTTGCAGTGATGACATAGACTCGCCGGTTACTTTCAGTTGTTACCACGGTGGGGAGATTGTCGTGATTGGTGGCAAAGAGATGTATGTTGATGGTAGTCAGCGGTTTATTAAAGCTCGACCATCTCAATTCTTTAAAGAGCTACAAAATCAGTTGCCGGTAAGTTTGTATGGTCAAAGAATTTTTTACAAGCCCCTTTTGATGACATTGAGGATAGAAGAGTGTTGACAAATGGTGATGGGAGTTTTAAAAAGATGTGTGATACTGCACATTGGACCAAGGCAATTGATATATTTGTGATAGCTGATATTGAGAGATATGAGAACGAGAGAGTGGAGAATGAGAGAGATGAGACACATATGGATGATATTGAGAGAGATGAGAACGAGAAAGTGCATAACCAGAGAGATGAGACTAACCAAGTGCAGAATGAGAGATATGAGACTGAGAGAGTACAGAATAAGAGAGATAAGACTGAGAGAGTGCAGAATGCGAGAGTTCAACATCAGTTTGCAGAGGAAGCAAGAGTAGAAAGAAGTGTGGCGGATTTTATTGATGAAGAGATTGATGAGTATGCTACACCTGTCTGCTCAGATGATGATCAAGGAGACTTGATTATTTCACATACAAGAAAGGCAGTGGTGAGTTGAAGTTAGAACAAGCTTTTCCTAGTCTAGATGCTTTCAAGAAGGATGTGTTAGAGTATGTGTTAAAGCATGGATGGAATGTGAAATACACTTGTTGGGACAAAGACATATTAGAGCTTAAATGTGCTAGTATAGCAGAAGAAGGAGATGAAAAGTGTTTGTGGAAGATCTACTGTTCTTATGACAAATCAAGGGAAAAATGGATGGTTAAGACCCATGTGAAGAACCATACTTGCATGAAGACTGGACATTCGAAGTTCCTTACTCAAGAGGTTATTGCTACATTATTTATGGATGACATAAGAGAAAATTCAGCCTTAATGCCAAAAGATATTCTAAAAGAAATACATAGGCGTTGGAACTTGATTGTTTCCATAGATCAGTGCAAAAATGCAAAGACTAGAACGCTTGAAATCATCCAAGAGGAGCATGACTTACAATTTACAAAGCTCATAAACTACTGGCTTGAGCTATTACAGTAAGTGTTTTTGTACTGCCTATGTTATACACTTTGTTTAATCTTCTGTAATTGAACTGTTTTTTTTTTGTCTTTCATAGGAGTAATCCAGGCTCTACGGTTGAACTAGAGACTTACCTGGGAGATGATGGTGTGGATGTTTATGATAGATTCTACGTCTGCTTTGATTTCTTGAAGAAGACATGGTCCTCTCATTGTCGACCTATATTTGGTCTTGATGCCTGCTTCCTTAAGAGCACAATGAAAGGCCAATTGTTAGCAGCAGTTGGGAGAGATGCTAACAATCAAAGTATCCCATTGCTTGGGCTGTGGTGGAAGTAGAGAATGAACCAAATTGGACATGGTTTATTGATAAGCTTCAGACAGATTTAAATCTACACGATGGTGCTGGACTTACAATTATATCAGATAGACAAAAGGTAATGACATGAAACTAGCTAATTTTTTCATTGTTAAACTTGATTAATTATTTCTACAATTATACGGTTTTTTGTGAGGTAAATGGTGATTATTTGCAGGGCTTATTGAATGTTGTAGCAGCTTTGTTATCAAAGGTTGAGCATAGGATGTGTGCAAGACACATTTATGCAAACCTAAAGAGGAGGCATCCAAATAGGGCTGACATGAAAGGTTTGTTCTGGAAGGTTGCAAAGAGCTACAACAAGGCACAATATGATAAGAGCTTGGCTGAAGTAACGGCTTATGATATGGATGTCTTTGAGTCCATGATGATGAAGAATCCCAAAAACTGCTGTCTTGCCTACTTCACACCAAAATCTACTTGTGATGATGTAAGCAAAATATCTCTGAGTCTTTTAACAATGCCATAGACCCTACAAGAGTTATGCCGCTAGTGGAAATGTTAGAGACAATACGCAGAAAAGCAATGTTGCGCATAGAGGCGAGAAGGGTTAAATCAATGAAGCATAGAGGGAAGTTCAGTATCAAAGCAATGCAAAAAGTGGAAGAGGAGCAGCTCAAGATCCGACATTGTAAGGTATTTCCTACTGGTCATGATTCTTTTGAGGTAAAGGAGAAAAAATCTGCATACATTGTGAAGATGGTTGAGCGTGTTGCACTTGTCGGAAGTGGAAGATGTTTGGATTGCCTTGTCGTCATGTTCTAAAGGTTATTGATGTGAAGAAGCGCAAGAAAGAGGATGTGTGCAGATTGTTACCTTGTTGATTGTTACCTCACTTCTAAGTGGAAAAAGCAATACGAAACAACAATTGAAGGTGTACGTGGTTCAGACTTTTGGGAGGAAACTGATGAGCCTGGTATTGTGCCACCACCAACAGATCAACCATCATCATCAAAAGGGAGGAAGAAAATTCCTAAAAGGATCAAAGAGAGGAATGAGTCTCCAAGTAAGAAGAAAACAAAAGTCAGACATGATTCTCTAACAAAGGTTTCGAGGCAAAAAGCAATTATTCATTGTGGGAATTGTGGAGATGTTGGGCATAGCACAAGAAAGTGTACAAAGAGTGGAGTCCATGTTTACAGACGACCAAAGAAGACGAATCAATCTGATTTTGGAGAAGGATCAAGTCAACAAATGCAAAGCCAAGTCATCGATGAAAGTTAGAGTAAGCGTGTGGTTTTAAATTTTTGAATTGATATCAATTGAGACACACAAAGAGTTTTGATTTCTCTCTACCTCTCTCTTTCTTTCTATCTCTCTACCTCTCAACGCGACCCGCCTCTTACTATCTATCTCTCGACAAAACAAAGGAAGAGGAAACCTAATTTGTTTTCCTCCCAAATATAAAACGACGCCGTTTTGTTGTCAACCCAGTCAAAAATCAATTGATTTTGGTCAACACAAAACCGAATCGAACCCCGTTAGCCACCTATAATCCACGTCACCATCTGTTAGCCGTTTTCCCGGACACATAAAAGGTATAAAAATTTTAAGGACCAAAATTCGGAGGATTGAACCCGACGTGAATCGAACACGCAACCTTTTGATCTGGAGTCAGACGCACTACCATTGCGCCACTTATCCTTGGTGCTAGTCATCTCGAATATTATTTTAATAAACTAAAATATACAAATTTTGTAAAGAAAATAGCAAAGTGAATTTCCAACTACACAAATTATGAAGAAAAAAAAATAATTGGGTAACATTCACTTTATATTAATGCTTAATAATCTTGACAAACATATCATTTGTTGTGTTTTGATCTACAATACTATATGGTTGTTTTGTATATGATGATCACATTGATCATGATCATCACTTGAAAGAATGATCTTTGATCCTTCTTCTTGATTAAACATCAGTCACTCCCTCGTACCACTCAAATCCCCATCCCCTGTTTCTACAATGTCCTTGGGATAAATCTGCAGGAAAAAACATGAGTTTGTGGAAATCATTTTTAACAAAAAGTTAAGATTCAACTCAAGGATGATCTATAACAAAAACCTGATTGCCTTTGTCTTCGTTAAGACTGACCGTACGGACTTTGAGCTCGCCTCTGCTCGTCGTTAACTCGTCTAAAATCTCAGCATCGTACTCTTGGACACCTCTTGTCGAATCAGTCGACTAAAACACAAAGGTCAACTCGGCATTACTTGGACAAATTTAAATATCTCAAAACATTGTAGACGTTTTAAATGGCAAAAATACCAGCTTAGCCCGGTTATGGACTCACCCGGAAAGATAGTTCGGGCGGGTTTCTAGGAGTTCCAGGGATTTCCTCGTACTCGGCAGCATCGAGTTCTCGGAGATGGGCGGGTTTAAAGAGCTTTGGGAGAATGTACTGTCTGATGGCTATTAAGAGGAAGAAAGGAACCGGAAACATAATTCCGGCCACCGGAATCCACGTCACTCCGTAACAAAGCCCGAAGTAGAATATCTGCAAGAGTGTAAACGCAGCCACTGACGTGTAAGGAACTTTCTCAACGAACGACGCGTGCGCTCCCTCCAAGACCCTGACAACAAAACATAACGTGATCAGTCTTTTGAAAGTAATCTTTAAGAAAAAAAGCAGAGCATTTTCAGAGAACAATACTTGAATCTCCGGCTTGGTAGAACGAAGAGAAGCATTGTTCGTTCGAAGAACTGATTTCCCAGGAGGCTATCGATTGCCATGTAAGCGAAATATCCCCATAGAAGTGAAGTTGGTATGAGCTTAATGGCTGGCATTGCCAGCACTGCACCTCCTACTAGTAGTGACTGCAACAAGTTACTCACTCTCTGCTCGTTGACTCGAACAGGCAAGTAAGCGTCTAAATGCTTCTCTGGATCGAAACCGTTCTCTTTGTTCTTCTCTCCTTCTTCATCATTACTCTTCATCACTGCTTCTTTAAGATCTTGCAGTTCAATTATCACTGCTGTGTTTGTCGGAGCCTGTAGTTAAAATAAGAGGTCATTATGACTCTAAGAATTCTTGTGGAACATTAAATTATGAGTCTAGTACTTACAAGTGGGCTTTTGTCCATTTCTATGAAGACTTCTTGCATATTCTCGTACACTTGGGAAGAACTTGCTCTTTTCCTGATGCTTTCTTTAGCCGTCTTCACCATCTTCCTCCGGATTAACTGAACAGAAACCACCATATTAAAAAATTTGAAGCTTAATTCGATTGTCAACTGTCGAGTCTACGAGTATTAATTAAAACCTGTCGTTTAAGAACAGCGAGGCTTTTGGTATGCATAGGAGACTGAGGGAGAACTCCGTTGGAAGGAGGAAGACCGAGCAATCCACAGATCAAGGTCTGCAAAACCAACAGTTGTAAAGGTGAGCTTGCATAGAATGAAAGGTTATTGAGGTTGATTGATTACCATGAAACCCAGCAAGAGAATGTCGTAGTGATATGCACAAGGGTTCTTGAGATTGAACTCCTTCTGTTGCGCGAGCTGCGAGGCAACGCTGTGATCAAAGAAGTAGAGCCCTGCAATCATCACTGCGGGTATAAATGCCGCCAAAATGTAGCCTGGAGAAACTTTCCCCATGTCCTGTACATATCAAAGCCAAAGAAAGGTCTTAAAGTTGAATGTTGAAATCAAGATGTTGAATGTAGTGTGTGTTTGTGTTGTAACCTCGATGACAGTCCAATGTGATAAAGAAGCAGACTCCCATGGAAGAGGACTAAAGAGTCTTCTTGGGACACCAGAGGGGAGTTTCGATGGCGTACTGAAAGACAATGCTGTCCAAACCACAACCATCAAAGGAACTCCGTAGTCTGCGATGAAGCTTCTGTACCATCCTTTTCAAGAAATCAGACTCTTAAGGCCTCATTTTGATTTTAAACAAAATTCATCACTAATGTGTGGGACTAATTCTCTCTTACCTGTTCCGTATCGCCAAGACCTCGCTTTTCTACTCTTCAAAGCGGTGTAAAGAAGGCCAAAGGTGAAAATGAGACCGAGCAGTCCATTTGTGTAGAGCCACTCAAACCGATACTTTTCAAGTTTTGAGTCCTCGTCTTTCGGCATCCCAAATTCGCTCACCATTCCCTGCAATTTCATGTGATAACATAACATATCTCTGTTGATCATTACAATTTAAGAGGTGGTTTATCTTATTGGTAAATACCTTGATGGCTTGCTGGATGAACAGAACAGAGATCAACATACCAAACAGCTCACCAGCGATCCTCGTAAACCGGTTAATGATATCAGCCGCATTAAGGATCGCCATCAGGAACAGTAACAGAGCCGTCCACACACAAACCCTTCAGTTTAACAACAACAAAACCATAATAAAAACCATAACTCTACTGCAATAAAAGAAGAAGAAGAAGAAGAGAGTTTTGGAGTATTATTACCAAGCAGCCCAAGCTAAGTAGAGCTGTTTGCCTAATTCTGGTCTTCCTTGAGCAAAGCTGTACAAGTAAACGTACATTAAGACAGTTGGTTCTGCAACTCCAAGTATCAACAATGGTTGTCCTCCTAATATCGAGTGTATCACTCCACATAAAGCTGTTGATGCTAACGTTTCCACTGTGCTCAACGCTCCCTCTACAATCACCCCAAAGTCTATTCAAAACAAATTTGAATAGAGAAGAATGCAAAACCAAAACCCTTAAAAATAGCAGACCAAACGTGTGCAACTTGAAGACTTTTTGTTCCACCAAATAAACGTGAACACAAACAGTGAAAACATCAAAGAAGAAAGATGAGAGAAATCTGAGAGAGAAGATTCAGAGATATAGACCTGTATCGCGGCTGAGTTGCTCGCCAAAGGCGATAACAGGAAGCGCAGAGGCAAAAAAAATGTATGTGGTTGGTGCTAAAATCCTGCAAAACCTCAAAAGAAATCACAATTTTTGTTCTTCTGTTGTCTCAATAAGAATAGAATTCTGAGTGTTTAAAGAGTGAAATCAGGTGTTTAACTACCCGAAACCAGAACGAAGACCAGCGATCCAGTCTTGCTTGTAACACAAGGCTCTTCCTTTAAGATCTGCTACGATTCCTTGAAATAGGCTCTTCGAGCTTCCCACTCTTTCTTCCTCCATATCCAGAATCACTCAGAGACTCTAGAACTTCTTGCTCTGTTCCAGTCTTTTAATGACCTAACCATACAAAAGGGGAAGCTAAATATTTATGTATTAACTCCAAATCTCGCACTTAACCATACAATCAATGTTTTGTATTACATTTTGCTAAACATGTGATGATTTCAGTCCTTTTCCATCAACTATAAAAGAAGAACTTGGCAGTTTTGTTTTGTTTTTGTTACTTAGTAGCAAATGTCAATTTTCTTTGCTTTTCCTGAGAAAAGGAAAACGCAATGTGCCCAATTCCAATTAGAGAAACATCACAATGCACAAAAACAAGCAAAAAAGTAATGAAAATTTTCTTTTTATGACAAAGATCTTACTCTACCGTCTCTTCCTCTCTTATGATAAAGACAAATCTGAAATTTGCAAAAAGTACAAAAGAAAGAATCCAACTTTTTCAACCAACTCAATGAATTAATAATACCCAGTACTCTTGAATTTACCTTAATCTAATCCTTTTTAATCCACAAGAAAAAAGAAAAAGAAAAAAACATCAAAATATTTTTGTAGTTTTTATAGGTTCCAAATTCTCTCACAAATCTTATTAAAAAAAGACAAAATCAGTCTCAAGATTGGAGTCGTGAGGAAGAACAATCTACCGGAACGAGATGAAGAAAGAGAGAGCGAGAACCGCCGGAGTGACTCTGTTTTGAAGCGATTTATAGGGTTTAGGAAGATGATGATAGGTCAAAGAAGAGACAACGGTCTTTTGCTTTGATATATAGGCCCACTTATACACGTATTTTGATGGGCCTACGGACACGTGTCAGTTACTGAATGGTGAATTTTTAGATCCGTGATATTGACGCGTTAACTATCGTTATGTTC
This sequence comes from Arabis hirsuta, assembly GCA_964056655.1. Lineage (NCBI taxonomy): Eukaryota > Viridiplantae > Streptophyta > Magnoliopsida > Brassicales > Brassicaceae > Arabis > Arabis hirsuta. The sequence continues at coordinate 8,956,483 of OZ053305.1, forward strand.
TTTTCCCAGGGAGTCAGGGACAGTGACAAATAGAAGAGAGGTTCTCTTTTCTTTTCTTTTCTTTTTCCTTCATCTTCATTTTTCTATATTTGTTTTCCCATTTAAACAAATGCACAACTTCTTTGTTTTTGTAGAACGTAAAATCTTCCAAAATTGTTGATTTTTCTAACATTGACTAGAAGTGATGTAGATTTTTTACCATTCAACTTGTTTTTTACGTGAGTGTAGCTGTCAAGTAACTCAGAAGTTCTAATGATTGAAAGCATAACAATTGGCTTCCAATTGGTCAAATGAAAATTGTTACATAATTTCATGATTGTTCAGAATTGATTCATGGTCTAAATTTACATGACAACTCCTCCACAAAAGTGAATAACTAGATCATTATATTCTAAAACCGTAAGTTTGCCTTCTTTTGGCGTATTAATTTCTCCATCTGAAGCTCTTCGAGTATTTACTCTTCAAGTATTGCGTTTTCAGATCTAATTTTTGTATATGCTTTCTTTTTCTCAATTTCTCTTTGTTTTTAAAAAACAATCATATGTATTATATACATCAACGCATGTCTCAACCTTATGAATTACATTCATTAAGATGATACGGCAAGTTTGTGAAATATTAAAAAACTATATGCTTGCAAGTTTGTGTAATGGTATAAAAATTATTTTGTAGTTGGAGTGGGTGGTAATGTTTTATGTGTAGAAACGAGCATGCACACACATTTTAATTTTCTTGTGCACAAAATCTAATTGCTGACATATCGAATAATGCACTCATATACGCATCGCGCCACAACCTTGGCATTCGCCCGTGCAAATACCATTTTTTTTTGTAGAGTGCAAATGCAAATACCATTACTGTGCCACAATCTTCAAACAGTCCAACCGCATGTAAATTATTTTTAAAAACGAGCAAATGAATTGTTTTTATAAATTATTGATTATAAATCTACATTTTTAAGTGGGATAGTTACATGCACGTATGGCCATATGGGTGGTAGTTGATCACATCATTTTGAAAAAAAGCAATGAACATCAACGCTTGAAGTGGTACTATGAGATCATTTTGTATGTATTTCTCGGTGTGTAGTTTTATAAAGTTCTGGATATTTTTTTGCCAAATATTTACGGAGTATCATTTTATATTCGATGAATCATTGAGTCAAAAACATCATAATCATACATTTTATACGTTAGCTCGAAACATACATATTAATTCCGTCCACAAAGTATTTCAATAAGAAGGACAAAATAAACGTATGTGTCAACCTTTTTACAAAAATGTCTTTGCCAATAAGAATATTAATTATGGTTAGGTGAATTCTAACGTAATTCCTCAAAATCCTCACGTAATCGTGGAGCGACTGACCAATTTTTCCCTATAGGTGTATTTTGACAACTATTGTTAAATCCCAACCAATAAAGGAATTATTTTGAATTTAATTAAGGGGCGATATCATCAGTAGTATATAAAACAAGACTTTAATCGCAAAATATAAAAGGTTTCATGTTTTCTGATTTCAGAATGTAACTACCATCATCGTCTCCATGAGTTCTTCTCTGCGCTTAAGCCATAGAAAAACAAATAAAACAAAAATCCAAGAAAAATTCAACCATCTAACAACCGACATGGACAACTGAAAAAAGGCTCAACCATGCAAAAGCCGATGTATTAGACGATAAATAGCAAAATACAAGTAAATAATCCCTATTTGACTAGCAGTAATCTTGTTCAAAAGGAGATGATACAAGACACAAATAAAGTATATTTATTGATGCTAAAGTTTCTACTGTGCTCAACGCTCCCTCTACAATCACCCCAAATATATTTCAAAACAAATTTGTGCGGATCACAAAAATACAAAAACAAATGAGGACGGAAAGCCACCGTTAGTACATTGTGGTTGCGTTGAAACGTCTCCACATTGCCTTTACTGGCAAACACATCCCACAACCGAACGAGATTGTCCCACGAGGATGATCCTAAAACTTGCTGCAGAGATAGACACATACGAACTAAATAAGCCATCCCAGTTATAAAAGCCAGAAGTACACATGTATTCACATAGTTGTTTTGAGCCAAGGAACAAAATATTTATTTGGACCAAACGAAATACTAACGAGAATATTACTGTACTACAGTGTACTTACCCTTAAGGGAGAAGACCGGGAGCCTCATGCCCACTCAGTATACCCTTTATTTGCCCAGTCTACTTGGACCATACAAAAACCTGCACATAGGCAAATAACAAGTAATTCACCTCACCAAAAGAGCAAGTTATAGAAAGATGATTTAGACCTATAGATGCATAATCTATATAAAGCTCATTTGAAGAGGCAGTCACCTAGTAAACTCTCACCTATACACTAAAGCATCTACATGAACGCAACTCAGGAATGACATTTTCCACTAAAAACTCTCCTCAAACCAAAGAAACAGATTTGAGTAGAGAAGTAGTCAAAATCGACCATTTCAATAAGAACTACGGAAACCAAGGCAAACCCATTATGGGCTCAGTGACCAAACGAGAACCAAAACTAGAGAAATTGTACCTTCCTCTTGTGCCAATTGTGATGACAGCTGTTCGAGTCTTCTGTTCAAAAGCAACACAAGCTCTTACAAACCCAGAAGAGCTTCGATTCCTAGAATATTTACCCACCGCTAAAACTCTCCTCAGCTTTCCGCTAAAACTCTCCTCAAAACCAAGAAACAGATCCGAGCAGAGTACTGATCAAAATCCAGAATTTGAAAACTGAGGCAACCCCATTAGCGTTCAGGCTCTTAATGACCAAACGAGAAGCAAAAGGAGAGAAATTTTACCTTCCTCTTGTCCCAATTCTGCTGACATCTGTTGGAACAGAAGCTCTTGCAAACCCAGAAGAGCCTTGTTTCCTCCAACATTTAGCTAGAGACGGAGAGGAACTGATTTGCGGAAGCCGATGACGGAGACCGAACCAAGATAGGAGCAAGAGTTGACTCGAGAAGAAGATTGACGAGTCATATTAAGTTTCTGAGCTTGATAAACAGAGGAAGAAGCAATATCCATTGATTCTGAAGTGCAAATTGCTTTAGAGAAGCACAAAAACAAAAAATTGCTTTAGAGAAGTGAGAGATTTTGAGAGAAAAAGAGATCAGAAGATTTTATTTTCGAAATGGATTCAATTTATGTGGTTTAGTCGAATCTGTAATTTGGGTGGTTAAAGGGAAGAGTCCGGTTATCTCTGAGTCAAGATTTAGTAAAGGATTGGAAAACTCTCGAGAGTAGAGAGGGTTTGACATTAGTATCCAACAACATCTGATAAAACGTCATCGCTTCTTCTTCCTTCTCTCATTTTCTTCTTGCATTCGAAAAACATTTTTTTTTCTTGAGCACCATATTGGATTTTGTGCACAATGATCGACCAGAGATTGAACAGTGGTTGGCTAAACACCAGGAAAATTTTGTGCACATAACCCTTAGAGTTGCAGCTTCTGCCCATGGGACTGCTCGCGTTTTTAGTGATGAATATGGAGGTATGTAACTCAGTATACTCTCCAAATAGAACACTAATTACTCAGTCTAGATTTTACCTTTTAACTATTTGGAAGAATACCAGTTATAGAACATAGTTTATGATGTTTTGAGCGACAAATTGTCTTGTCTTTGTAATAGGGGCTGAGACTTTTTGAAGGATAAATTTTGATTTTTGGAAATAGGCTTGATCCGTTTTAAAGTCTGAATTTAAATCAATTACAAGTTTATGGATCTCTCAAAATCAATTACAAGTTTATGTTTCTCTGAACTAAAGAGTATATGCACACGTAACCACTAGACTAGTGCTACTTTCCATTGATTAAATGGCCCTAAAATATTTATTATATTTAGCGGCTCCAAGCACAAGCTTCACTTGCTTGTATCCAAGACCGGCTCTGGGTGGTGGTAGATCACATCATTTTGAAAGAAAAACAATGAACTTCAATACTTGAAACACTAAACGCCGTAAAATTGATATTCAACTATTTAACTCTATTTAAGATTATCAAATATAAATGAGGGAAATTATAAAATAAAGAATAAAACACATAATCTCACCACAACCATAGCTTTTTAGTGTGATTAGAGTTATGTACAAATTGTGAACAAGTAATCACATTCTAAAAGTTAGTGAATCGCATCATTGTCAAATCAGATTACAATTCGTTGGTAAACCATGATTAGGGTAATCACACCACACTCAAAACGAAATACTATTAAGAGGCTTAGTTTTTCTTGCATGTGCTTACCCATGTCTTTCACCAGCTTCAACACACACAACATGCCTCAGAAGGACCAATTGCATTACTTCTTGTTGCTAGGACTCAAGATGCTTTCGGAATGCAAAATCACTTGGTATAATATATGTAGGGGAGTAGAAGGAATCCTCACATTAAAGACCCTAAAAAGATGGCAATATTTTGATCTCCACGCTTGGGAAAATGCACATCATTCTTGTGAAAGACGGTAAGTTAACCAATCTACAGAATATAACAATGTCGGTGATGGATGGGGAAGAAAATCTTTTGGAGGGGAGTGCAAAGTTGTTAGCTGAACACATTGTGGAAAACATTTGAGATAATAGGCAATTTTGGCTTTTTGCAGCCACTTCTCAACCCAAAATTCAACATTTGTCATGTAAACATATGAACAATCATGTGCAAATAACCATTGGAGATGATGCTTTTGCACCTGTGACTGCAATCCACATACTTCCAAATAGTGTCCTTCCGGTTATTATTCTTCGCATTGCTAGTGATGAAGGACCTACAAAAAAAAAATCAGTTGATGTTCCTCACCTTGCTAGTGATGAATCTTCAGTGACTGTTTCTCCCATTGCTAGTAATGAAGAGCCTAACACAAAACATATCAGAAAGCATAAGTTGAACATAAACCTCTTCTTGAAGACAATTCTACTCATCCTTTATCACATTGTGAAAGATCACAACCTGGCATAAACTATATCCTATAACCATGGAGGTATGGGATTCAAGGATCCTAATCAATAATTCATTAAAAGACCTTATAAAACTCCCCAAAAATACATTTTGCTTAGTATAGATTACCTTTTAACTCTAATGCATATATCTTTGGAAATAGACCCATTTTAAAACAGAGCTTTAAGATGTTTTGAAGGACATATTTTGCTGTCTTTGTAATAGACGGAGACTTTTTGGCTTGTTAGTAGGATATTCCTCTCTATATTATGTTTTAAACGCAATAGAAAATCTAGTGCATGAGTTATTCAACGGCTACATTCATCATAGAAAATTAGTTAGATATATGGTTAAGTGAAGTTCAAACGTAATTCCTCAAAATCCTCACGTAATCGTGGAGCGACTGATCAAATTTGTTTTTCGTATGGGGGGGGGCTTTAAATAACTATTGTTAGATCCCAGCCGTTTAAGGAATTATTTTGAAGTTAAGGGGCGATATCGTCAGTAGTATATAATACAAGACTTCAATCGCGAAATATAAAAGGCTTCTTGTTTCTGATTCCAGAGCGTAACCATCACCATCATCGTCTCCGCGAGTTCTTCTCTGCGCTTAATCCACAGAAAAAAAAAGAAAAAAAAAACCTATTTTCTATTTTTTTTAGTAGTTCTGATCCTCTTCAAGGGGATTTCTCAGACAGGTCATACATTCGCACCGATCGATCAAACCACTCGGATTTGATCCTAAAGCAATCTTGTCGCGAATCGAAAACGGATTCATAATCTCCGGGTATGATTTGATTTGATCAATTTACTTTTTTTTTTTTTCCCAATAGCGTAAATCCTCTGATTTGATTTGATTTTTGATTAGGGTTTCATAGTGAGTATACAAGGAAAAAAAAAAATGGGGGTTCCTTTAGTGTGCCATGGGCATTCTCGTCCCGTCGTCGATGTTTCTTACAGTCCGGTGACTCCAGATGGGTTCTTCCTCATTAGCGCAAGTAAAGGTATGATCCAATTTTCTGATCTTGATATGATTAGAATTTGAAAATCATCACATGATCTTTACAATGCTCCTGTTTTGGATTATGAATGTGTTTTTGACGAATTTATTTGGAGAAACAGTGAGTTTGACGAGCGTTACTTGATTTACGTTTGGCAGATGTTTCTTTTACTTGATTTGTTTTTGATCTGATGGAGAAATTAGGATTATGAGTTGCTTTCTTTGTTGTAACACTAGCTGAGTTGTCTTCGATTTGTGATATTTTAGATTCGAATCCGATGTTGAGGAACGGGGAGACTGGTGACTGGATAGGGACTTTTGAAGGTCACAAGGGAGCAGTTTGGAGTTGTAGCCTTGATAAACATGCTATGCGTGCTGCCTCGGCTTCTGCAGATTTCACTGCGTATGTTTTTCTTCTTGTTGGGGTTCACAACTCTAGTTAGTCATTTAGTCTTTGTAAGTTTAATAGCCACTGGTGATGGGTTGTTTGCATAAAGCTTAAAGCTTTGAGGAAATTATGTTTCTATAGATTATGGTAAAGTGAGATAAGTGGGCATTAGTAACCTCCTGGGGACTAAGACTTTTTTTTTGTTGTTGTAATTTTAACACATTCCAGGAAAGTATGGAATGCATTGTCAGGAGATGAATTGCACTCCTTTGAACACAAGCATATTGTTCGCGCATGTGCCTTCTCAGAGGTAAGCTTTAGCTTCTTTTCAAGCAAAGAGTGATTTGATAATTTTGCCAAGTTTTGGGATATATGGATATGGAAGGTGGAGTTCTCTAAAATACTCGTAGGATTTTAGGGTCTGTAATGGTTGGTGTCATTTGTGTTTCTATTCTGGTCTTAATGCACAACTATTTACTTTCTAGGACACTCACCTCTTACTCACTGGTGGAATGGAGAAAATTCTTCGGATATTCGATTTGAATCGGCCAGACGCACCTCCAAAAGAAGTTGGAAATTCCCCTGGTTCTATCAGAACCGTCGAATGGCTTCATAGTGATAATACTATCTTAAGCTCTTGCACAGATACCGGTAACATTAGGTATGTCACCACATCGTTCCTGCCTTCCTGGGTTTAGTCCTTTAGTATTTGTGGTTTCATACTCCTTTTGTATACGCCCTCTGTAGGTTATGGGACATAAGAAGTGACAAGATTGTTGGAACATTAGAAACAAAGTCCCCAGTTACTAGCGCTGAAGTAAGTCAGGATGGGAGATACATAACTACTGCTGATGGATCTAGCGTTAAGTTTTGGGATGCCAATAAGTAAGTTTAAGATGTGTATAGAATGTACCCTAATTACATTTTTTTCATCGTTTTTCTTTGTTCGTTTATGCTTGAGTTTTTCTCCTGCTATTAGTTTTGGATTGCTAAAGAGCTATGACATGCCTTGCAATGTTGAATCGGCATCCTTGGAACCGACACACGGCAAGACTTTCATTGCCGGAGGAGAAGATATGTGGGTACATCGGTTTGATTTCCAGACTGGAGAGGAGATTGGTAAGTTTCTTGAAGGGAACATGGTTAATTGGGTTTCATTTTAGGAATCTGTGGGTATCCTTTTAATCCAATGCGGTGAATGCAGGGTGTAACAAGGGTCACCACGGGCCAGTGCACTGCGTGAGGTATGCGCCAGAAGGGGAGTCATACACGTCAGGCTCAGAAGACGGGACGGTCAGAATATGGGAGGTGGAATTGGTGAACCTAGATCAGGAGAGCAATCTAAGCGGTCACGTGAAGCTTGTGGCAGAGGAGGTTGTGCGAAAAGCTGAAAGTCTGCGTATCAGTGAGAAAGCCGCAGAAGCCAAATGAAACATCATTACCTATTACCTATTAGCTTATGATATCCATAGTTGAAGAAGAGAATGCTCCCTTCAGTTTTTTTTTTTTTTTTTTTTTGGCTTACTAAAAAATGTGCGAGAAGTTTTGGCCTTTCATCTTCTTTCCACTAAATAAAATTGGAACATTTTTTTTCTCCTGCGTATTTTATTTTAGGAGGTTAAGAAAACAACTTAAATATAGTTACATGGAACAAGCATACATCATTGTGTAAATGGTGGTAACATTTTTCAGGGTGGACAAAACCGGTTCCTAGTAGCTTCATCTTCCCATTCAACACCTTGCAACCATCGTCGATCAGCATCTATGACAAGATCACATCCCTTGGCGCTCCCAGAATCGAGTGCAAGTTTCATCAGCTTTAGACATCTGAGTATCTTTAGATATTTGAGAGCAGGAAAAGGTAAAGGACTCCAATAGATACTCTTCACTGCTACTAAAAATAGGAGTGAGAATGATTCTAGTTTTAGAAAGGGTGTAGTAAACTTGGGTTCCTCTTTATCAACCTTCATCAATTTCTCTCTACTTATTATCTCTTCTATCTGAAATGACATTTCTACACGCAGGGTAGTCAAACTTGGAGCATAAATCAGCCATGTCAAATCCTTCAAACCTTCGCAGTTCACAATGTCTGCACGGGTGAGGCTTCGGAAGCACACAGGATTTGGATTTGTCATGTGCTGCAGTGGCCTATCCATCTCTGTGATATTAGGATATGTCATTTCCTGGCCACAGAGAGGACTCGACACTGCCACTAATGATATTCTGATGGACTTGGGTATACATTTATCGAGAGATAAATGTCGCGTAAAGTTCACCAAACTCAGGATGTTTAGAAGTCGTTCCATCACGAAGTGATCCTTTAGAGTTAGGGTCAAAAGTTTTAAATGTTTTAAGAACCGCAGCTCCTCCACTAAGCCATTACTCATAGGAATATTGGACTCAAATAGCAATAGTACCTGCAGACTCTGTAGATCAGATATCCCAACAACACTTCTAAGCTTGTGTGTGAACTCTAAGTCTAGGTGTATTAGTTTCTTCAACTCTTTGATACCAACCGGCAACATCTCGATCCCTGTACTTGATAAGTTAAGATACTGCAAGGAAACCAAGTTGGAGATCTCTGCAGGCAACTCGGTGAGACTTTCGTTGGAAGATAAATCCAAAACCTTAAGCTTTGTCAACCACTTAAAGAACTTTTCTGAGATATTCACCAGCTTGTTGTTTTGCAGGAAGAGTGTTACGAGTTTTGTTGACCCATAAGGACTTGCGCTTATCTTCTCAATCTGATTTCCCATCAATGACATCTTTTGCACAACACTCCAATCCTCCACCTCTGGGACATGGCTTAATTGGGCACCGGCTTTCACAATGAAGCTGTCTTTATTCTTGCCAAGATCAGCTGTTATCCATAGCGCCATTTCACGAACCATGTCATGCATTTTCAGGTACTCCGTATGCTCATACTCCATCAATAAGCAAGCACGAACAAGAGTACCGATGATCTCATAACCATGATTCGTAGCTTTACCTCTGTCTTTGTTCCCATCTATAAATACCCTCGCATATCCAATACTCTACCAACTCTTGCTTCTCAATCTCATAGTCTTCTGGGAACAAAGTGCAGTATCGTAAACACTCCCTATATATCTCATCAGCTAGATTGTCGTAGCTAAACTTCAAGATATAAAGAATCTTGTCTTGCATACCTGAAAACTCAGCAGGAAACGAAGTCAAGACATGGTGCGCGTGATACCATTCTTGTATTGTCCTTCTAGATGCCATGGTCTCCCCAATAACATTGAGCGCGAGTGGCAAACCGTAACATTTTTGAGTTATCTCTCTTGCAACTTTGGGAATTTCTGGATGACTCTTTAAGGTAATATCTCCAACTCTCATCCTAAACAACTCCCATGCTTCATCTGATGCCAAACACTTGACTTCTACCTCGGCATCAACCCGCATTTCCGAGCAAACTTCCTTAGAACGAGTAGTGAACACTACTTTACATCTATTTATACTTGTAGGTAAAGGGATTCCTATATTTTGAATGTCCACTTTACTCCAAATATCATCCAATAACAACATATATCTCTTACCCTTCAAGATTTGATAGATCTCGGACGCTTTCTCGTCTTCCTTTCTATGTTTCCATTCCTCATTGCAACGACCAAGTCTACTCAAGATCGTTTCTTGAATACACTCATCTTATGATCTTTAGACACCACAACCCAAATCACAACATCAAAATCATTCGCTGTATCAACAAAACTGTTATTGATTTGTGAAAGAAGTGTTGTTTTACCAACACCTCCCATTCCGTAAAGACCCAATGTTCCAACTTCGTCTTCCGTGAGACTTTTACATACCTTATCAGCCATTGTTTTGATACCAACTACAGGTTGGATAATCCTTTCTTCGACTTTCGATCTAGGAACTCTCTCTGCCATGACTCTGAATTCTTCTGCTCTAGACTTGAGATCTTTGACTTCTTTGATCTTCTTGAAAACTTTTTCGCCATAATCAAACCTCCATTTGAAACTCCTTGAGATCTCGGTGGAATCTGTAGAAAGCAAGTCATTGACTTGGGATTCGATTCTCTCAACATTTGAAAACCATCTCTGAACTGTTGCAAGTCGTCGTTGACCTTGCTCTTCCTCTAAAAATACTTTTGTTAGCAAATCATCTCTAAGATCCTTGAGCTCTTGAGTTACCATCTTCAGAGTCTCCACGTTTTCTTGGAGTTTATGAATGTAATTTGTTTTCTCAGACAAACAACGACCAACCTGGTTCAGTGTTTGATCACACGGCACTGATATAGAGACACAACCTCCCATAGTGAACACACACACCTTCTCAGATCCAAAATTATAAGGAAAGGTTTAAACTTTTTGTTTGCGGGTCGAAGAAAGGTTTAAACTTTATGAAATGATAGTAGGAATTAAGAATTTGGTAGGAATATCCTTTATATATTAATTGGAAAATTATTTAAAAAAAAAAAAATTTAGGTGTCTTCCCCAAAATTACTCTCATAAATTTAATGTGACATGACATCCCTTAAAATATGATATGGTATTCTTTCTAATTTTAGCCTATTAGTACCTAATTAAAATTAACATAAATTCAATAATTAAAAATAGCTCAAGTTCAATTAATATATTTTGAACTTCTTAACTTCATCAATGGAGCCATCATTCTCATTTTTCTTTTTGAATTTGGGCTACTTTTAATTATTCAATTTGGGCTAATTTTAATTAGGAATTAATGGACTAAATTAGAGAGAATGTCATGTCATATTTTAAGGGATGTCATGTCACATTAAATTTGAGAGAGTGATTTTGGTGAAAACAGCTAAGCTTTTTTTGAAAAACCACTCTCCAATTAATATATTTTGATAATCACTTCTTAAATTCATCAATGGAGCCATCATTCTCATCTTCCTTTTGAACTTAGCTACTTTTAATTATTGAATTTGGCTAATTTTAATTAGAGATTAATAGGCTAAATTAGAGAGAATGTCATGTCATATTTTAATGGATGTAATGTCACATTAAATTTGAGAGAGTGATTTTGGTAAAGACACCTAAGCTTTTTTTTTTTAAAATTACTCTCCAATTAATATATAAGGAATTTTACTTGCTTTCTTTCGATTATTTGATTAGGGATTTTAGTTATTATTACTTTTTAAAATAATTTTTTTTTGGATTTTAATGAATCTTATTTTATTTCTAAAAAAGTTTGTTCAACCAAAAAGATCAATTAAATAAATCGATTACATTTCGTTTCAGTCCAAATGTAAATTTATGTATCATCATTAACTCCAAAGTTAAAAGTATGATAATTTTTAGTAAAATCTACAAAAGATTAATCTGATGTTTACAAAATTATGGAAATCGTTATCTCTACAAATTTGCCTATCCGAAATTTAAAAATATCTCAGAAATAAAATGTATGAGCAACTATAAATTTAAAAGTGTAAAATTTGGCTGATTTGAAATTTATTTATCATCAATTCTAATTTTTAAATATGAAAATATTTGATAACCTGGAAATATTGAAAGCTTTCAATAAAAAAATTAACATTTTTTTTATATTTAATTAATAATGGACTTATATTGGTCCGGAATTTATGTATCATCAACTCCAAATTTAAAAATATGAAAATCTTTAGTAAAATCTACACAAAAACAATCTTGTAGAAATATTTCAATTAAATAAAAATTACCATATTCTGATTAATTGATTGACGTTAACAATATCCGAAATTTTAATACCATTATTTATAATTAGAAAACTAGGAAAATAGTTAAGAGTATCTCCACAAAATTGTTAAGGTAGTAAAGTTCCGGAAATATTTCTATGGAAATGTATTAAAATACATCGTATATTTTGTGGAGATAATCTTAACGATTTCAATTATTTATCCCCATAGACGTGATTTGTGAGAAGATACTTATGTGTCATCTCTATAATCACTCTCACCAAAAAAATTATGACATGACAATTTTGAATCAATAACAAAATCTTGTACAACTAAATTTTTATTTGTTACCATAAATAATTCAAAAGAGTTTTTAATCAATATATTATCAGATTTTCATTTTTATTCTAAATTATATACAAATTTAGTTTCTCATTTAAAAATATTTTAGAAATTGATTATTGTAAAAATAAAATTAGAAAACATTTTTATAGAATATATATTCTTTTGAAAATAATAATAAAGACTTACCAAATTTTTAAAAGAGAATTTGATATATTTGTGAAAAAACTTCCCAAGTTTATAAAATAAAATGTAGTTAGTCTTTTGAAAAAAATTTTACGCAAGACAATTTGAAAGTAATAAAAATATTTTTTATTCAAAAGCAACAATTTTTTTTATCTGCGCTTTATTTATAAAATTTATGATTATATATTTTAATGTTTTAAAATATTAAATATTTTATTTGTATTCTAAATACTACTTAAGATATCCGAACAAGCCAAATATAACATTTTTTTAACTTCAATGTATTACATTTTGATTTGACACATTTACATATATAAAATAATTAAATGGTAAAACTAAATTTTCTGAAATTCATATTATTAATAAAAACGATATTATTGACCAAAAAAATTAACAACAAAAGAATTAACAACAATGTTTATAATAAAATCAAACAATTACATATCTCACATTTTTTAAGATTAAAATTAAAAACAAACCTACATAAATAATTTATCCGTGTGTACATGGGAGAATCACCTAATATATTTATAAAAAACAAGTCACTTTGCTTATGTGAGTGATTTGAAAAGAAAAAAAAATCTATCTTTAATAAAATTTCATCAAATAATACCCCTTTTTACCGATTACCGATTTGTGCCACTTTCTTTTATTAAATATTATTGGGCTTCGTTCATATCTTATATTTTACTCATTCATATAGATTATGTAGATTTGATATTTCCATAATCATCTACGTACAATATATATATATTGAGATATCATCATCTTACATGTATCTTTTGTTTATTCCATTTGTAATTCTATAAGATTCGTTTACATCAAGTTACATGTATCTTATTCATTTATATGTAAACACAATATTATACAGAGATATTTGGAAATCATTATATAGTATAAGATTCGTTCATATCTATATTGTTGGCTAATTTAATGTTAATTTTCCGTAATTATCTGACAGATAAAACTCTAGATTTTGTGGTGTATACACGTAGTTTTGGTACCCCATTGCATATCATATTTTTAGTTTTTGTTAGAGTTTTAGGTTTGCTCATTTATTTCTCTTTTTAGTTTTGTAATTCTTTGAATTGTTTCATAATCGTACTAATGTGTTTCTGGTTCCTATGTTTTCTTTTATAGGTTTGTCGCATGATGGATTGAGGAATTTGATATTATATATTTTGTTCATTCAATATATGATTTATGTTAATCGTTAGCTTCCATAATATTTTTAATCTTCGTGTCATTATAATTTTCTAGGTTTTGTGGTAGGTCGTTTTTCATACTTTTATTTTTATCTGTTTTTACTAATGATCACATTTTTACTAATGATTTGTCTGTTGTTGTTCGTTTTTTTTTTTTGTAGATTAATCCTATAATTTTGTCAAATCGTCATGGTATCGGGTATGTGGTTTATTTTCTCCCCTATATAATCTTATAATGATTTATTAGTGTTCTTTAAATAACCTTTTTGAAAACGTTTTTTTTTTAATGATTTTATACGTGGATTATAATCTACCCTAATTGTTATTTTCTTTATGGGTTTGGAATCTTATTCAAGGTTAGATTTAACACCTTATAGTTTTTTTTTGGCCTTATAGTTTTTCTATTCATATATATGTTTTTGGTTTTAAAATGGTTCGTCGATGTTTGCTCTATATTTTACCATCGTCGTCGAGCATAATTTTAAAGCCATGTATGTTTCATGTTTTGGTATATGTTTATGTTTTATTAAGAACCACGTTTTAAATTATCATTTTAAAATTCGCAGCATTAAAAACCATATCATCGAGTGGAAGTTCAAAGTGTTCATCAAATTTCTCATCAACCACTCCACGATTGTACGTTCATCAGATATAACGTCTATCTTTACTTTTCTTCTCATAACTAAGTATTTTAGTATTTTGTATAGAGGGTTAAGTGCTGCAACTGACCATTCATTCTCACCGAGTTGTGTGGTTTTGAACTTGTGGCTTTTGAGTGGTATCTTGATGTGAATTCGTTGAAGGAGCAAAATAGGAATAACAAAAGTTGATAAGACAAATAGAAGAACATGAAGCACACCAAACGCATATCGTCATACAAGCAAGAGAAATAAAATAAAGCTAAGAAAAGGTAATGAGTTTGTTTTGCTGGTTTTTGGGCTAATGTAAGAGTAGTTGTTTCACTAAAACTACATAGCTATGGAAGTGAAAGAATCTCTTGGGGAAATCTCAAACAAGAGTATCTCAAAATGTAACAAAAGCTTATTTCTTATTATTTCTTCATATTATTAACACTTGCTTGAGTTGTACGCATCAGAGAAGTTTTGTGGAGGCCAAGCCGATGATAGGATTTTTAGATCTTTGGGTTATAAGAAATGGTGGAATGCTTCCTATGTTATTGTTGAACTCATCTCTGCCAAACGCGTTAGCACATGTATTTCTTTTTAGTGTAGACCAATTCGATCTACAAGAAAAATAGATCAATTCAACAAGGGATCAAATCTTTTATATTAATTTTTGTGTTTTATAAATTTAATATTATCTTCTATTAAATCGTATAAAAAATTGCATCACCTAATGCTACATGAGAAATATCAAATCAGGCTTGCATATATACTAATTAAAATAATTTAAAGTTTTGTCAGTTCTTAAGAACACAAATTTGTTAAAATATATGAATCAAAATGGAATTAAATTATAAATAGATAAAGTTTTTCCACCCCGAAAAATAATGAAGTTTGAGTTGACCAAACCATTTTAACCCTTTAAAAATCTTATTTGAATAACAAAATTATCCACGTTAGTATGCGTTTTTTTTTTTCTCCTTGAAGCAAATTTCATATCCAAAATCCTTAAACTGAGTGTGACGAATATTGAAAATAACTTTCATGGGAATTGAAGATTAGATCTTCTATTTATGCAAAGAAATGATACATACATACGATGAAATATATTTTTGCACTTAAGAAGAAGAACTTTGCAGGAGCTAAAAATAGATATTCAACCAATTTAAAAACAAAATACAAAAATGACACAAATCTGATGCAAGAAGACAGCCGATAACATGTTATTCTCTTTCAAATCAGTGTCAAGGTAACAAAACCAAAAACAAGATATATGTGATGTCTGAGAATCAGATATTATATATATGTGCAATGTATAGTTTAGTTGAACACATGAGATAGTGAGCGGATTAGTTTTCTGTTAGTTCTCACCTCTTCTTCACAATTATTTTGTATATAAAAAATTATTGAAAATATCGAGAAGCAAGAAGAAATAAAAGATAATGAAGAAAAGTCGATTTGATGGAAACCGGTAAAAGAATCAAACAGAAGACAATATCAAACAAAACCTTAAAAGAGTATTTGTAATAAAAATTGGTTTGTGATGGTTACATAATGAGTCGGAAAATGAATTAATGAGAAAACATTGAGAAAATTCAAAGCAAAAGAGATTTGTGATGGAAGTAGTTTATGTGATAGAGTCAAAATGTTATAATAGTATTACTTTAATGCAAACAAACTAATTAGGGACTAAATCCCAAATTTTAGATCCTACAAAATCCAAATTGCAATAACAAATCTAGAGACATTATATATTACCTTTAATCGCGCTGATTAGGAAGAAACCATCAAGTGTGCTTGGACTGTAAAACAAATCAACAACAGGTCTTGAGTGGCCATGGCACACTAGAGGAACCGCAACTTTCTTCTTATCCATTTCTATTTACTAATTTGATCGATAAAAAAAAACACTAACACGAAATCGCAACCGAGTTTCTAATCTAAAATGATTCAAGGGAGATATTTGCGTTAAAATTCCTAAGAAACAACACGATACAAGATTAAATCCGACAAAACAAAAATCTTGTCTATTTCGTTTCTACAATCTAATTTGGAGGAAATTTTCTTGAATCTAAATTTCGATCGATCTAATACTTTGATAAGGAAGATTTCTGCAGCTGCTCCAGTGGAAATGGTACTTCCAGAAAATTCAAAAGACCAAAAAAAAAGAAAAATTACAAAAGAAAAAAAAAGGGCGATTCGAAGAGAAAGCAAGTGTAAGAATGTGAGAAGACTTTTGTTCTATAATCGAGCAGAGAAATGATGTCTGAAAGGAATTCTATTTCGGCAAACTATTCTTTCTTCAATTTGATACCGATATTTTTTATCTTTTACAAAATAACCCCTATAATTGATGAATTACATTTGGCTCACATTGTTAACCTCGTTAGGGATATTAAGTAAGGATACATTTTAACATAAAACCAAATCATATTTTAGTATGGTTTAAGTAGATTTATCAAATGTGTACAATAAATCAAACATATATATCCAAATTTGAACTTAACCGAGGAAAAAAAATCTCAAACCTCAATTAATTTGAAAATTAAAGATATCTATTTGATTAAACTTCATACCCAAACATAAACCATGCTCATATCACCACCCGTTATAAATAAAGTCCAAATATATGCCAAAAACTATAGTGGTTGATATTTAGTTTTCATACGACCACGATGCGAAAATTTTACATTAATTTAAATTTTCCGGTTATCCAAAATTAACATTAATTAATAATTAGGAGATTTTTGTTAAATTTAGTTCTGGAAATGAAATGTTAGTTAGCCGTTCATTTAATTTACAAGAGAACTAACATTTTACTCGGAACTCTACAACTATTTTCATATGATACTCTAAGATTTTATGCTAGACATATACGATCCCGTACAAAAAATTCAAAATCTAATCCAAACAATTAGCGCTAAAGAGAGGAAAGACCACGTGATCTACCGAAAAAAAGACAAAACATATTATTTTTTTAGAAAAATTTTATTTTTTAATTCGAACATTAGGCTAGAGACAAGAACAAAAGCATTCAAGTGCAAACTAATCGATAAAGTTCTTCTATGATAATATAAAATTTTACGTGTTTGTCTATGAATTTAGGCTTTGATGCTAGAGTAAAGAGTTTACGTTTATGTATTATTTTCAATGGTTACATGCATTTGTGAGGGTTTAAACTCCGGGTTTAATACCTCTTAATTTTTAAAAGCATTGATGGTGTAATGTTGATGAATAATTTTAAACCTTTGGTTCAAACAAAATATTGATAAAAGTATAAATAAATATTGATTTCTAAAATTAGGTTTAGAAATTGAAAATTGTAAATTGAATAATGAATTAAAAGTTATTAATATGGTATAAGTGGCATCAGGTTCCTAAATTTTTAATATCATTTTTGATGTTCTACCAATCTAAAACGTTGATAATGACATAATTAAATTATACTCAAAATAAACGTACGTTGATAATGACATAATTAAATTATACTCAAAATAAACGTACATTATGCAGGTGATTATTTTAGTTGTATGGCTTTAGTTTAAATATCTAATTATAAATAATACCTATTTAAAGACAATTGATCATAATCTCAAATATGTTATTGATTGTTTTCGCAATGACAAGAGTAAACACTCGGGTTTGTATTGTTTTAAATGGTTACATGCATTTGTGAGAGAGAAATTTTGAAAAATGCCACTTTTAAAGTACCACTTTACAAAAATGTCACTTTTTCAAATTTTTTGTAAAAATATCATTTTTTAAAATTATTTACTCATTATATCATTTATGTTTAGGTTAACTATGTTGTACTAGGGTTTAATTTTGAGGGTTTAAGAGTTTTTAGGGGTCAAAACATTTTTAGGATTTAGAATTTTAAGATTTAGGATTTAAAGTTCATAATTAGTGGTATTTTTGCAAATAGACAACTTATAGTGACATTTTTGAAAATGTACACTCAAAAGTGGCATTTTTACAATTGTCCATTCGTGAGAAAACCCATTTTAGGATTTAATACCCTTTAATTTTCAAAAAAACATTGATGGTATATTGTTAATACATAATTTTAATGTTTGGTTCAAAAAAAATATTGATAAAAGGTATAAATAAGTATTGGCCTCTAAAATTTAATTTATGATTGAAAATTTAATAATAAATTAAAAATTATTAATATGGTATAAATGGTATCATGTTTCTAAATTTTTTAATATCGTTTAGATATTTTAACAATCTAAAACACTCACAATGACATGATTAATTATATTCAAATGCAAAGTACATTATGTATGTGTCTACTTAAGTTGTATGATTTTAGTTTAAATTTGTAATTCAAAATAGTACATACTTAAAAATTGTAATGCCCGTGAACCAAAAAGTGGATTTTTGGTGGTGCGTCGATCGACACAGGGTGTGTGTGTCGATCGACACACGTGTTTCGACTTGTGAGAGGTCGGGTTTTGGGCGTTATGTCGATCGACACGGGTTAAAATTGAACCGACATGTTCGGTTTGTGATCACTCGGTCTGGCGATTGGTTTAGGGAACCCTAGGGTTCCAGTATAAAAGCGTGGGTGACGCGTTTTGGTCTCTCTTTTGGCCGGAAATCAGTAGAGATTGAGAGAAAAATAGAGTGTCTTTGAGAGGATTGAGTTTGTGGAGGAATCGTTGTTGATTTCCTTGAATTCTCAATCCTAAAAGCTTGTGATTGTATTGAGACGTTGTTAGAACGAGAAGGGATCGTTGTTGTGCTTGATTTCGGGTCTGGAGGGACGAAATCAGAGGCTGGTCCGTGGATGTTTTTCGTGTTCTTTCTCTTTTCAATCCTTTTTCGAGGTGAGTGCGTAACCGTAGGTTTATCTGGGTAAACGAATCGATAGAATACGTTTTGATTGCGGATGTGTGGATTGGATTTTGTGCGTTTGTTGATGATATCGGAGATCGATGGATCGCATTAGAGTTCGAGTCGTGAGAGGATAGGCTCGTTCCCTGTGTCTGAGATGTCGTGTCGATCGACACAAGTGCATCGTGTCGATCGACACCATGGCGATGTGTCGATCGACACAAGTGCAGTTCGTCGATCGACACAGTGCTCCTGAACTGATTCATGTTTGATTGTTCGTGTATGCTTGTTGTATGCTCACCATGGTATTGTATCTTTTGCTTATGCATGTGTGTATAACCTGTAGACGGGAGGACCGTCTCACTGAGTATTTGTGATAATACTCACGCATCTCTTTTTGCTATGTGATACAGGTAAAGAGAAATTGTGATCGTGGAATCATAACCGGGAAGAGAAAATGATCTAGAGTCTCGGTTTCGTGGTCTTGAGTTAGAATTGCTAGGATGTAGTAATTTTGGAACCACTGTTTTATTGTTATTCGAATGGAATTTGATTGAATTGGTTATTGTTATTGGATCTTGGTTTGATTGGTGATTGATTTGGCTTATTGAATTGAACTGGTTAGGTTTCAGTAGAGTATGAGATCTATTGAATTTGTTGATTGGTTTATTGTTTTCCGCATGTTGAGAATTGACCGTTGAGGATTATCATTTGTGATAATGATAATCCAAATTTTAATTTGGAAAAATTTAAAATTTTACGGGTTGTGTTGTTTCAAAAATAGACTATCACAATCTGAAATGTGTTAATGATTTCTATCGCAATGGCAAGAGTAAACACTCAGTTTATATTGCCAATATAATGTTTTACAAATATTTCCAATATCTACCAATTTCTTAAATCTAAACTGTGATATATACATTAGTTTTTTTAAAACTTATATACCTTAGTTAATACTATATGTAATGTTTTCTTAAGATCTTTTTAATATTACTGTCCCGCGCAAGGGCGCGGATACTACATTAGTCTATTATATAATTAGGGAGTTCCTTCTCCATCTAGAGTATCCATATAAGCAAAAAAATTTTTAAGACATTTAAGTTTTAAAATATTCATTTAATACATAATAAACCATATTTATTTGTTTCTTATGACTAAAAAAAAAATTAAATTAGAATAAAAATGTGAAAGACTACGTAGAGTGAAGATATAAAAAAATTAATAAATGTAAGACTACACAAGATTTTAATAGTAATATGATAATATTAATTAATTTTTTACCATACATCTAAAATGTTAAAAGTAAAAGAATTTTTTTTAAATATTTTTAAAATCTATATATTTGAAAGATTTTTTTTTATTACAAGATTTTTAACTCAATAAAAAGAAAATCTTACATTTAATCCTACTTCATTTTTTTAACTAAACATGTAACTTAAAAAATGATCTTAACTCTTTCATTTGTCAACCTATTAGGAAAGAATAACGTTTAAAAAATAGTATCATAAAATCTCAAATATTTCTCTACGATGAACAAAAATCAAAATATATATCAACTCACGAGACGAAAATAAATGACAAAAAATGATAAGTAATCATACTACAAAAACTAATTAGAAAATAATTGATAAATTTTATCTTCAAAATCATAATTATTTATTCAGATAACATGATTTATCTATTGATCTTCAATATGTGTAATAACGTTTTAAGCATATATATTTTAAATGGTAATTATCGATATCGAAGTGATTGATAATCATTTCATGCTTTCAAATAGTATTAATGCTAAATCAAAAAACTAATTTATTTTATTTTAAAACAAATATTATTTTGTATTTACAAACATTGGTTGTTTTATCGTACATAAATACTAAATTACTAAATAAATAGACAAAATTTTATTAAATCTGATAAAATTGTATAATTTGATAAGCGAGAGTTGAATCCGTTGATGATGGCCGGCCAAAAAAAAAAAAAGCGTTGACTAAAAAAAGTAATTTGACTTGGTTAAAAAGGATGGGCCTTGTTTCTAGTTGGATCCATTAGAGAGCCCAATTCAGCTACTGGAAATGACAAAATTCAGAGTCAGTTTTCATGTCCAAAATTAGGCAAACATGAAATAAGTAAAAATGTACTAAAACCCTAAGCCCTCTCTCCCTTTTTAGATTTCCTCAATTTTCTCATCTCTGGTTTTGGCTTTCGTCAATCTGCTTGCTCTCTGTAATTTTCTCATCCCCCAACTACTCTAATCCTCTACTTTTCTGCATTCTTCTGAAACTTTGAAAGTTTTGCTTAATGGGTCTGATCTTCTAATTCTGTTTTTGTTTCTTCTGTGTGTGTAGTGTTTACAGACATGTTGGCTCTTTCCAAGGTTTTACGGAGGTTGGCTTCCTCGATTATACTTCTCGATTTTACTAGTCCTCCATTTGTCTTCTCGAACCTGAAACAGGATATAAAACTGTTCCTTTAGATAAGATGTAATGATAAACCAGGCTTTAGATGCGCCATGGAAATTGCTTCATTTCTGCTTTTAAATTGAGTAGCTTCTGTTATTTGCAATGTTTCAGAAGCCAAAGTCTCCGATTAGGAGCTTCCAATGCTGTGTGCTACTCTAAGCTAGAGATACCAATTGGAGAAAGGAACGGTGCTACTGGATCGAACGCTTTGATACATGAAAAATACGAAGCTTTCCCTAGATTTTACGAGCTCTCGTGGAGTTTCTCTACTGGAAGACGTTCACTTTCCTCGGAAGCTGGCGCTAAAAGTGCCGGAGAGGAAGATGACCTCGAAAACCGGACTTCAGACCTTGAAACTCCAAACCAGACTAGTAGTGATAGCGAAGATGGGCTTCAGTCTCAGGAGGAGTTGTCTGGTGATGAAGGTGACATTGAAAGAGCAGAAATGGAACTAGATTTCCCTGACTCAGAGGCTGGTAAAATGAGGGCAAGCAAGAGATCATCGGAACTGTTTGAGGCCATTGTTTCCGTCTCAGGTCTGTCTGTAGGGATCGCACTTGATAAATGGGTGGAAGAAGGAAAGGAGATCAACCGCACTGAGATTGGAAATGCGATGCTACAACTCCGTAAGCCGGATGTATGGGAGAGCATTGCAGGTACATATTACCTTTTTGTTTCAATGTGAACTGAATATTAAAGTCGATCAATTTGTTGAGCATCAAAGAAAATTGCTTGGTTCTCAGTCTGTTTCCTCTCTAAGTTCTTTCTTTCGTTTCTGCGATGTCTTGTTGTTTGTATAGATGGCAGAATGGTTGGAAGGAAATAAGCAATTTGAATTGGATGAGAAAGATTATGCTGCTCGGCTTGATCTGTTTGCCAAAGTACGTGGCGTGCACATGGGAGAATTTTTTCTCGAAAGAATCCCGGAATCTTTCAGAGGGCAATTGGTTTACGGTACTCTGCTCTCGAATTATGCGGCAACAAGCAATGTGACGAAAGCAGAAGCAGTTTTCAACAAAATGAAGGACTTGGGATTCCCTCGGACAGAATATGCCTGTCATCAGATGATTATTCTTTACAAGAGGGTCAACAAGAAGAAAATAGCTGATGTGTTATTGCTGATGGAGAAGGAAAATCTAAAGCCGAGTCTTTACACATACAAAATCCTACTTGACACCAAAGGATCATCAAATGACATAAGTGGGATGGAACAAATTATGGAGACAATGAAAAGTGAAGGTGTTGAGCTTGACCTCCGTGGACAATTTATTATTGCAAGACACTATGCATCAGCTGGGCTTCAAGAGAAGGCTGAGAAAGTGCTGAAAGAGATGGAAGGTGAATGTTTGGAGGCTAATCGGTATGTGTGCAAGTATTTGCTTCTCATTTATGCCTCTCTCCAGAGGGAGGATGAGGTGACAAGAATTTGGAAGATCTGTGAAGAAAACCCCCGTTTTGACGAGTCCCTTGCTGCGATCCTGGCTTTTGGAAGAATCACTAAAGTCAAAGAAGCGGAGGCGATTTTTGAGAGGATGTTGACGGGCCATAGAGTTTCTTCTAGAATTTACTCCGTTCTCTTGGAGGTTTACGTTGATCACAAGATGGTCTCAGAGGCTAAGGATCTTGTTAAGCGGATGTTGGACAGCGGGTGCAATATTAGCGCCATAACATGGGATACACTGATTAGGCTCTATGTTGAAGCTGGTGAACTAGAAAAGGCTAATTCTTTGCTGGTCAAGGCAACACAGTCAAAACAGATAAAACCGTTGATGACCTCCTTCATGTACGTGATGTGCGAGTATGCAAGAAAGGGTGATGTTCACAACACAGAGAAGATCTTCCAGAAAATGAGACAAGCTGGCTATCAATCTCGCTTTAGGCAGTTTGAAGCCCTTATCCAGGCTTATGTCAATGCCAAAGCCCCAGCTTATGGAATGAAGGATAGAATGAAGGCTGATAACTTCTTCCCCAACAGCGGTTTGGCTGCTCAGCTCGCTAAAGCTGATCCCTTCAAAAAGACGCCTCTCTCCGATATCCTGGATTGAGTTACGTTGCTGCTACTACTACATCTTCCGCCTTGTGTTAATCTTTGGTTTGATCGATCCACCTTTTATCCATGTTAGTTGAAACTTCAGTAGCTTCTTAGTTAATCAAGGCCTCCTGATATATATAAACTCTGTTTGGCTGCTTCTATGCCGGATGGTATGGTTTTTGTTGAGTCCAGTTCTTGCCATTAATTAACCTATGACAATGGTGAATAGCTGAATGCAAACGAAAGTATTTTACTTTGTATTCCAAAAACCTGATAAATTTACAAAGACTTGCACGATTTTGTGCCACACTCATCTTCAAGTGCCTAAATAAGAAAAATTACTCTCAAATCTTGCAAAACACAGAAGAGAAACGAAAAGTTACAACAATCTTGTGATGATTCACCTAGCAGGGCCTCAAATTTTTGGACTATACTAATCGGTTGTAAGCTAAGAGGACGAGACAAGAAAAAGAAGAGATCTGGCTATTGACTCTGGAGATCTGGCCTAAGTACAAGTCTAGTGATGAAAGGGGACATGGCTGCAAGAAGCGCTTTGGGACACTCCTCGTGTGGTAGATGCCCACATCCCGAGATTGCAACTAGTCTCTGTCATTGACATGAATGAATGAATGTCAGTTCCTGTTTTGACATAAAAACAAAATGCAGGTGAGGTGAAGTGTTTTGCATTTGAAAGAGGGACTTACAGAGTTTAGGAGTTTAGAAGCCATTGCTTGGGAGGACTTCAATGGCACAAGGGCGTCCTCGGCTCCAGCAATGACTAATACTGGCAGATTTTCCACAGACTTCAGAAGCGAACCTGCATTTTGAGGTGCAAGCACCATCTCATATGAGAGTCTACCTATCTCATGAAGTGCCTCGTCCCAGCCTTCTACGTGTAATGGGGCCTGTTAAGGGGGAAAACACATTACTTAATGATTATATACATCAAATTTGCAATCTTACAGTATGGAGAAAGGGTACCTTGTATAGCCTTAGGACGTCTGTTGTCATCTTGGCAGGATCATACCAAGCGCGACGATTCACCACCTGAGCTATCTCAGTACGTAAAAGAGGACGAACGAGGTGCTTCTTCCCTAGTGATGTGTGCAGAAGTATTCTTGCAAAAGCTGGAACTACTTCCCTTGTCAAGCTAACATTGAGCAAAACCACTCCTTTGACCGCGACCTAGAAATAACAGAGCACAAGACATAACCAATTAGAACTACAAAGAAAAAGAGAGAAGCATGGATACCATACGTCTGACAACAAGTCTACTCACTTTGATGGGATCGTTTGTTGTAATCAATCTTTGTGCAGCTTTCAGAGCAAGCAGACCACCGTCATCATGACCAACAAATACTACTGAAGAGAACCCCATCTCATAACAGAAGGCAATAAGCATCTCTACCTGGAGACCCAGAGATTATTATTATTAATTCAAGATTTATTTCTACGAGATAATAAGTCTGAGAAAACACAAATCTGCTCGTTAAGATATAGTTTCAGTATTGAGCAGACAGCTACCTGATTTTCAAGTGTGTAAGGATTGAGAAGCTGTCTTTCTTCCAAATCATTTTTATGTGGCCTCGCTGTTAAACCCCAACCAGGCCTATCAAATGCAGTGACGACACAGCCAAGCTGATGAGCAAGTGAACCCATCACATGCCTCCAAGAAAACACTCCTCCCCCAAATCCATGAACCAAAACAACACCAAACTGACCACTTTCATTTTCCAGGTCTTGCGCCTCAGCTCCAAAATTGAACACATTCATGTCATCCTCTAGACCCGTTCCTTCCTGAATTTCTTTGAAAAGCAGAGGAGATGTAGGAGAACCATCAAGAAGAGGGTCGTGCAAGGAAGAATTGTTAAACAGACTGTTGTAGCTCCTGTGGTGATGATGATGCTGGCTTTTCGCGACCATGCTCGACACTTTCCTGTCAAACTTCAACCTTCCTGCCATTGTCTCCGGCGTGTTGTAGCTAGAATTGGCTTCAAGAACATTTGAGGAGCTAGACTGCCGAGGTGAACCAGGTGCACAAAGCTTGTAATGCACAGTGAGCCCTCGGATTGTAATAAATAAACTGTCAACGTCAGCAAGCAACCTCACTGGAAGCTCTCCGTCGTCGTGGGACAAAGGCTTTCGCCTTGCTTCTCCATCAAACTTGGAGGCCTTTCCAACCAAAGGAGTGGGAGAACGTGGGACTTTCTGGTGGCCAGAGAAGATGCCTTTGCACGAAAAAACCTGTCACACACTCCAATTAAGCCAAAAACAGAGCAAATTCTTGGTATTTACGAGACTCAAGGGAAAGGAAGAAAAAAAACTCACAGCTTCAGGGTCAACTCTGGGATACAATATTTTCCTTCTTGCTCTGCAACTTGTCCTGTATGCTACAACCGTATGACCAAGGGCAAAAACCACAGATGAGAGGAATAAAACCGGCATCCCCCACGACTTCTTCAGGTGGAGCCGTCGTCTAGACTGAGAGAAGGAGGCTTCGGTGTTGAGTTGAGAATTTACGGTGAATACGCAAGCTTTAACTGAAAGAAAAAGAACCGAAACTACAGAACACAGAGATACAGTTCCGAGGTAAGGACCGTGCGAGAGCGCAGGAACGTCCGAGAGTGCATAGATACCTGTTCATGGGTAATACAACTAATGAGCCAAAGAACAAAAGCAAGAAAACGCAATGGTAAAACTCAAGAAATGTAAGGATCATTCTTACAGATGACAAGGAAAGATCTGACAACGGAGACGATAGGAATATCAGTTAAGGATCTCTTGAAACCGTATCGACTCAAATGCTCTTTGGTGCTGTAACACGTCACGCAAGTAAAGCTAGACAACAAGAAAGTCGGCACCAAAACATCACCTATAGCTACTAACAAAGGTAAAGACGAAACTAGCAACGAAGCCAACATCGCAACCATGAAGAACACCGTGCGCAAACATCTTCTCGTTTTTTCAACCATAAACCAGCTTTTTGCCATCTTAGCAGCCGATTCAAATCACAATGCCTGATCTTTTCCTCCGATTAACCGAATCAGATATTTTCCTCTTCGTTTTGTTCTATGTCGGAGTCGAAACCCTAGATACAAGAAACGGGAACGACCAACAATCCAACGAATTCGAGTAAATTCGAGATGAAAGTAGAGGGTTGCCCATCTGTCGGCGACAGATCGGCGGCGAACAACGACGATAAATACTACAAATTGGGGGAAGAAAAAAGAAGGATCAAAACTCACGAGGAAACGCCATTGCTACGATTCTGATTTAGAGATTTAAGCAGAGAGATTTTCAGAATCGTAGGAAAGACGAAAGGAAAGAGAAAAAAAAGAAAAAAAAATTGAAACTTTTTGGTTTCTTCAGGAACAAAAACCTCCGTTTTATTCTGTTCTTCTTTTTCTTCGGCCTCTCCTTTTTTTTAAAAAAAAAAAAACTTGCACGACGTTAAATTTATTTTGTTATATTTTATTTTGTTAAATGTCACATAAATTGACATTTCGTTAATATAAGGAAGTAGTATTTGACTTAAAAAATACTATATTGCTTAATTAAACAGACATCGAAGAAAAAGGATCGTAACCCCTCCGTCTAACATTTTAACCGCAAAATCCCTCTTCTAACAATGATTTTTGTTTTGATTTTTTTTAACTCATAAACTGGTTAAAGACTAGATTTTCCTTTATGAATTTGCACAATAACCAACCCAACCATAAATCTATCGAATTATCCACCCGAATCCAAACCAAATTGTATCTCCACAATTTTATCTAACTCTAAAATAAACAAAAATAAAAACAATTTCCAAAAATTCCTAATTTGTTTCGTTCATCTGATCTTCTTCACGATTCTTCTTCACACTTTCTCCTTTCTTTATCCTCTCAGTCTCAACATGGTTCCCCTCCTACTTCCTCTCCCCTCATACATAAAAATCCATAGACGACTTGGACGGAAATAGACCGGACGAGTACGACAAGGAAGTGGAGGAAGTAGAAAACAAGAAAAACTACAACATCGAGTACGATTCCTTGGCCGCCGCGATGGTGGCTCCAAGCGATGGCGATGGCGGTGCCGACAGAGATATCGCTCTTGTGCAGAGCACAAGCTTTATATCGACACATAGATGGAACTTGGAGATGGTGATTGATTACCGGATAAATGAAGAGTCATTCCAAAGAATCAGCTTACTGGAATGCAAATTCTTTATCAGGAAACCGCCTCATCCAGATAATGATGTTTATGATTTAAGAGAGATGAGCGAGTTCTCTGATTGAAAGAATCGTAGTTGTTGGGTTTGTTCTTCATCATGTCTATTACTCGTTCCTTTGATTAGTATAGCTATTGGGTTCGTTCTTCATCATGTCTATTCATTTACAGGTTTTCTTGATAAAACATTATCGAGAAAGAATCATACTGGAAGAAGACGCCGGAGACGAGGGATAGGT
The DNA here is from genome assembly GCA_964056655.1 of Arabis hirsuta. Classification (NCBI taxonomy): domain Eukaryota; kingdom Viridiplantae; phylum Streptophyta; class Magnoliopsida; order Brassicales; family Brassicaceae; genus Arabis; species Arabis hirsuta. The sequence goes on from OZ053305.1 coordinate 8,984,614, forward strand.
GAAGAAGCGTAGCGAAAGACGACAAAGTTGATGAGAAAGAAGACATGGGAGAGAAGAATCTATTTGGGTTTTCGAGAAGCAGAGTGGCAGTGATCGACACGAGCTCTTGGTTCTTGGACTTCTCATGGTTGAGAGGTAATGGTTGTAACCATCAATATTAGAGTTTTTTTTTTAATCTTTTGAGTTTCAACCGTATGAAAAGTGAGCTAATTGGAAGAAAATTTGGGTGTTGCATGATTAAAGGACAAAGTTTTTTCTGGTGCATGTACTTCTGTTCATTTACTATCTCCAAAATTTGATCTCTCTTCATTTATGTGTTCTAGTCTACAATCTTAAGTAGGATTAGATTGTGAGTATATATCAAGAGATGTGATTATGTAAAAGAGATCATTTTCAATGTGTATTCTCTATAGGTAGCTTTATATTGATGCATTGGATACAACTTGGTTTTTGTTATTGCAAATATATTAAGTGCAATACTTCTTCGAGGTCAGAATCTCCATATGGCTTATGGATTGAAGCTGTGAAGAAGAAAGGAAACCAGAAGAGTGATAGTCCAAAGAAGATGAGAAAATCATAACCAAATTGGTTCATAAACGCGAGAGTTCGTCTATGGAAACCGATGATCAAAGATATATCTAAATAAGAGTTTGCTAATGATTCTGAGTTACTACCCTCCAAGTCTTCTCAAGAATTCTAAAGCTGAAATAGGTACTTTTGTGTTTTGGATGAAATGTTCTTTTGTGTTATGAGTATTGGATTGTTGTGTTTTTAGGTAAGCGTTATATGTAAGAAAATGTTGAAGTCGTATTTTTTGTTGAATTCGATTTGGTACTATTAGTAGTACTACTGTGTATTAAACATTTTTAAGGTGTATTAAACATTTTTGTTGAATTCCATTAGGTACTACTAGTAATACTACATACTACTGTGTATTAAACATAAAACATGTGTGTACAAAAATAAGAAAAAAAAATAAACACATTTAGCACATGGGCCGTCAAGGAATAAAAAAATTTAAAAAATTTAGTACTAGTCATACTTAGTTTTGTAGTAATACCATATTACACACAGTTATACTTTGACAATTTTTATGTATTATTAGTCATACATAAGTAAACTTATAATTTTTCTAGTAGTATTCATCAAATTGATCCATTAAAATACATTTACTATAGTTTCGTACATTAAAATTTTAAAAATCACAATGTTTGTTTGTTTCACATGACAATGAGTGTTTCTACTTATCCATTAACATATGTATAAGGTAGTGTTTGAGTAAAAAAAATATAATTTTCTCCAATTCTTGAATTTCTAATAATTTCAACCTAAGAATAAAGTCCAGACAAATATACAAACAAGTAAAAGATATATAAACTAATTAATAAGTAGTGAAAACGAAGAATACATAAAGAACACACAAAACACGTCTCACAGTCATATTTAGTTATACCAGTTATACCAGACATAAAGAATTTCCAAAATACAAAGCATACATTCATACTTAGTTATACCTGTTATACCGGATAGAGAGAATTTTCAAAATACGAAGCATACATTCATACTTAGGTATACCAGTTATACCGGACAGAAAGAATTTCTAAAATACGAAGCATACATTCATACTTAGTTATACCAGTTATATCGGACAGAGAAAATTTCCAAAATACGAAGCATACAGTCATACCTAGTTATATCAGTTATACCGGACAGAAGAATTACCAAAATACGAAGTATACAGTTATACCAGACAGAAAAACATCATTTTTACCTAGTTGGGATTCGACACATTGGAGTAAGGAATATGTCCCCGTCCTCGTCCTTCTCCAGCTAAGTACTCATGCATATGCCCTAATCCTCTTTCTCTTCCGTGATATTCTCCACTTGACGGTTGTCGTCTTTGTTGAGCCGTTCCTTTCTTAATTTTGTGGGGCGGAGGCAAGCCGAAGTGGAACGAATTATAGTCTTCCAGAGGAATCATCCAAGATGACATATGGGGTACAGGATATATCATCCTGCTATATACCATTACCCATTGCTCCACCGTATAAAACTTGGAGGTAAACTCATAATGACGGTTTCTTCGCTTAATCGGATGATAGCTTGTTTCTCCCCGACAAAAGAATAAGAAAATAACAAATATCGTTAGTATATAATTAATTGTATACCAGTTATTCTCACTAATACTAATTATACCAGTTATTCCAGTTATATAGTTATACCAGTTATTCTCACTAGTACCAGTTATAGCTCTGCAATTTTCTGCAGTTTCGGTAAACCCTTCGATTTCGTATGCTATCCTTACAATGATTCACATTCTCCATTGCGGTCTGTATCGCTAAAGTGTGAATTCGATCTCCTCATAAGCTCCATCTTGTGTAATTACCTTCTCTTGAATAACATCTTCCATAATCAAAACATATGATTGTGCAATTCATTACTCCTAAAAAGAATATTGTTATTATCACTAGTACCACTTATCCCAGTTATACTTCTCCAGGTTTGCTTTACCTCTGATTTCCCTCTGATTTCATATGATTTAGAACAATTCAACTGCTATTTTACAACAAAAATCATCACATCCCTTCCGTACGTAGACTTAGAAAATAAAAGTCAAATATACAAAAAACCATACAAAAAGAACAAATTTTCTAATCTACAAAGAAATCTCCAAAATTAATGAAAACATTTTAAAAGAGGGATTTTCAAACCATAAATTACATTCAACGGAAAAGCTACCCTTAAATTTTAGATTCAATACCGTGAAGAAGAAAAGAACTAATTCTCGTTTTGGCTATGATTTTTTTTTCACGAGAACAAACGACAAATAAGAAAGGTGATGAAGAAGAGAGGAATAAGAACATAAATTTACTTCACGTGAAATTGGGTAAAATTGTTGCGACATGGTAGCTATTGGAGAGAAGAAAAACAACAATCTGCTATGTTTTTTGTTCTTTGTACAAGAGAAGAAACAAAGAAGAGGAGGATGACGTGGGGGTAAGAGAGAGGTCAGTTTTAATTTAGGTTGTATTGGAAATTTTGGTTGTTGAGAATTAATTAATTAGTTTATTTAATTAGGGTAGATATATAAATAAATAATAATATAATAAAGAGGGGTAAAAATGAGAGAAAAAGAAAGGAGGGGTGGTTACAATTAGAAGGGGTGTTAAAAAAAAAAATTATGATTTGGGGCTTATTAGGTTAAGGTCCGAAGAAAAAGGCATCGAAGGTTCAGAAAGTGTTGGACCAAATCAGAGTGAGCACCACAATACAGAAGGTCTCAATACAATTGCTAAAGCTGCTTCAAAGGGATTGGTGGTTGCCTTAAAACCACCAAATGATCCATGAGAATTTGGCATATTGTTAGGGGATTGGAGAACACTTTGACAATTCAATATCTTAAAAATGTTAGGAAGTTTTTTAAACCTAACATCATGTTCTTTACAGAAACTAAAAATAGATATAAAATAGTAAAAGATCTATGTAACGATATGCAGTATGCCCACTCTTGTATCATTCTGGCTAATGGTCTTAGTGGTGGCTTAGTAATTTTTTGAGATGTAAATACTCAGCTAAGCACAATTCCCTCTCCTTCAATGTATCATAGTGATATGTATATTACTGATAGTGCTAATACTTTTTGTGTAATATATGTTTATGGTCATCCTGTGGAAAAATTAAGGAAAGCTCAATAGAACAGAATGATGGCTATGGCGAACTCTAATATTTATCAAAACAAGTCGCGTCTGGTTTTAGGAGATTTCAATGATATAAAACATATGGGAGAAAAAGAAGGTGGAGCTAAAAGGCCTGAGGCTTCCTTCTTTACATTTAAAAAAATGTTATCTGTTTGTGGTCTGCATAATGTTAAAACTCTTGGGGGGAAAATTTACATGGGTAGGGAATCGATACAATCACACAGTTAGAACTAGAATTGATAGGGTTGTAGCAACATATGACTGGTTAGATCTCTATCCTACAGCCTGTGTCCAGGTTCTGCCATGGCATTGCTTTGATCATAGAGCGCTTCTGATTCATACTGATATGGGATCTTGGAGAAGAAAGAAGTTATTTAGATATGACAATAGATGGAGAATAAATCCAGATGTTTAAGAAGAGGTTAAAAAAACTTGGAAAGATCAAGAGAATCTGGTTAATAGAAACTAAGTCGGTAGTTTGTTGGATGTATGTAGAACTAATCTATCTAGATGGAAATCCAACAATATCCTAAACACTCAGAAGAAGATAATAGAGCTTAAGCATCTTTTACATGAAGCCTATGAAGGTGCTCATGTTGATTACCACCAAATAGGTTTCCTCAAATCCCAGCTCACATTAGCATTTAGGCTTGAGGAAGAGTATTGGAGAACAAGATGTAAGACTTTCTGGTTACAAGCGGGAGATATGAATACAAAATACTTTCATGCGAGAACTAAGCAAAGAAGATCTCATAATATGATCACTTTCCTATTTGACTATTCAGGAGGGCTAAGTTTTAACCCCAAGGATATTGAGGAAATAGTTTATGAGTATTTTACTAATCTCTTTACATCTCAATGTGATTTATATTCTCCATATTTTCTGCAAGATTTGGAAACTAAAGTCACAGGAGAAATGAATCAATCTCTAACCAAACCTGTTACAGAAAAGGAGGTCTATCAAGCACTTCAGCAAATGAATAGTGACAAATCACCAGGACCAGACGGCTTCACAGCAGGCTTCTATAAAGATCATTGGGATACAGTTAAAACTACTCTTCTAAACTATATCCAACATTTTCTTGACACTGCTGAATTAGATCTTGCGCTGAATAGGACACATATTTGTTTGATCCCTAAAGTAGAGACACCTACAGAGGTAAAAGATTATAGGCCAATTAGTTTGATTAATGTAGTGTACAAGATTTTCTCTAAAGTATTGACTGACCGTATGAAGCCACTCATGAATCATATTATATCAGAAAATCAGTATGCCTTCATTCCGACTTATCACTGATAATGTGTTAATTGCTCATAAGTTGCTTCATTCTATGCATACAAGGAAATTGTCTCAATCTTTTATGGCATTAAAACTAGATGTTAATAAAGCATTTGATAAGATTGAGTGGTCTTTTATTAAGGCAGTGATGAAAAAAATCGGGATTTGCAGAGAAATGGGGCAAGTGGATCATGGCCTGTATACAAACAGTTTCATATTCAGTTCTCATTAATGGAAGTCCAACTAAGATGATCATGCCATCAATAGGAATAAGGCAAGGAGATCCCATCTCTCCTTATCTATATTTGTTATGTACAGAGGGACTTTTACATCTCATTAATAAAGAAGTAAAGCAAGGTCATCTAACGGGATTTAAGGCAAGTCGTACTGGTCCTTCAGTAACTCACATTTTGTTTGCTGATGATTCTCTTCTCTTTTGCAAGGCTAAAGAAGCTGAATGTAATACTCTTCTAAGGATTTTGCAACAATATGAAAAAGTTTCTGGTCAAGCAATAAACTTCCAGAAATCAGCCATAACATTCACAAAAAGTACATCTCTTGATAAAAAAAATTACATAAAGCATATTACAGGTATTCCAAAGATTAGTGGGTTTGGGAAATACTTAGGACTTTCAGAAAACATTTGCCGAAATAATAATGATACATTTTCTTATCTAGTTCAGAGAGTATCTCAAAAAGTAGATAATTGGTATTCCAAACTACTCTCACATGCGGGTAAAGAAGTCCTCATTAAGTCAGTAATCACTTCTTTACCCACTTACACTATGTCTTGCTTCTTGTTGCCTATGAGGATAATAAAGCAGATGGTTGCAGCAACATGGAAATTCTGGTGGTCTTCTCATAAGGATAAAGGTAAGATAATTGGCTTTTTTGGGATAGAATTACAAATAGTAAGGTTGAAGGTGGATTGGGAATTAAAGATTTTAAAGACTTTAACATTGCTCTTCTTGCAAAGCAAAGTTGGAGGTTGTTACAAAATCCAGATTCTTTGTTAGCTAACGTATACAAAGCGAAATATTATGCTAACACAACATTATTCCAAGCTACTAAAAATGGGGATCTTGCTATGCTTGGAAGAGTATTCTGATAGGAAACACATTGATAAAATAAGGTGCTGAATGGTTAGTAGGGAATGGTGAGCGGATTCAAGTATGGCAAGATCAGTGGCTTCCTATTTTTCCCTCTTCTCTTCCAACAGGAAAGGGAGCATATTTGGTTCCCAATCTCAGGGTCAAGGATCTATTCATCACAAGCACTATGATTTGGGATAATGATTAGCTTCAAAATTTATGTAGCTTGGAAGATGTTTCTCTGATAAAAAAAATCAGCCCTTCTTTTGCAGGATCACAAGATATGATAACATGGACGTATACTAAGAGTGGGGAGTACACAGCGAAGTCTGGATATATCTTTTACGCTCTCAAAGAGGTCAAAACTCTAATTTCCCTTCCAGCCACTACAAAGATATTTGGAAAGCCAATGTGCCTCCTAAGATTCAACATTTCTGGTGGAGAGCCTTAAATGATATTATACATGTGGGAAGTAATTTGAAGAAGAAACATGTATTAAACTATAATAGATGTCCTATGTGTGGTGATGATGAGGAAACAATTAATCACATGCTTTTTACTTGTAGAATCAGTGGAAAGGTATGGGAGCTAGCCCCTTTGCGAAATAGTAACAGTACTTATACTGTCTCAAATAAACTGAGTGACAATTATGATAGCTTTCTGTAGCTTAATAGTGATGATCAAGTACAACTTTTCTTCTTTTTTCATGGAGACTATGGAAGCACATAAACGAGATTGTCTTCCAAGGAAGAAGAAGATCAGCAGACAGTAGTATTTAGCCTGGCTCGACTTAGCTATTCACAAGTCACATTATGTGGAGATTTGCAATCTCTTTATCGTCCTTTGCAAACCATCATTGGAAATGAGAGATGTCATACCTGGAAGCACAGCTCTATGACTATTTATATGCAGGATATTGCCAAGGTTTCGGCAAGAATTGGCTTCACATTCAGGCAGATAAACCGGTTGGCAAACGTGCACGCTGATCATTTAGCAAAAATGGCTAGAGTATGTAACCAGGCTTATGTAATCAAATGATAAGCTTCAAAATTTATGTAGCTTGGAAGATGTTTCTCTGATAAAAAAAATCAGCCCTTCTTTTGCAGGATCACAAGATATAATAACATGGACGTATACTAAGAGTGGGGAGTATAGCGAAGTCTGGATATATCTTTTACGCTCTCAAAGAGGTCAGAACTCTAATTCCTCTTCCAGCCACTACAAAGATATTTGGAAAGCCAATGTACCTCCTAAAATTCAACACTTCTGGTGGAGAGTCTTAAATGATATTATACATGTGGGAAGTAATTTGAAGAAGAAACATGTATTAAATGATGATAGATGTCCTGTGTGTGGAGATGATGAGGAAACAGTTAATCACATGCTTTTTACTTGTAGAATCAGTGGAGAGGTATGGGAGCTTGCCCCTTTGCGGAATAGTAATAGGGCTTATACTGTCTCAAATAAACTGAGTGACAATTATGATAGTTTTCGGCTGCTTAATAGTGATGATCAAGTACACCTTTTTTTTTTTTCATGGAGAATATGGAAGCACATAAACGAGATTGTCTTCCAAGGAAGAAGAAGATCAGCAGACAGTAGTATTTAGCCTGGCTCGACTTGGCTATTCACAAGTCACATTCTATGCGGATTTGCAATCTCTTTATCGGTCTTTGCAAACCATCATTGGAAATGAGAGATGTCATACCTGGAAGCATAGTGTTGGGGTCGAATTTCCCCCTGGAGAACGACAGTCATAAAATAGCTAAGTATGGAAACCGTGCCGACGCCGTGCACATCGCGTGTTGATACGCATCGCGACATGAAGGCGGTTAAATTCCGAGACACTTGGTACCGATGTCACGAGGTGCTAATGTCACGGCAGTTGGTGCCGATGTCGCCCGAGGTGCCGATGTCGTTCAGCGTGGTTTCGATGTTGAACGACCTCGACGCCGATGTCGACGAACGACGGTGCCGATGTCATAAGGAGACGACACCAATGCGGACAAATGACGGTGCCGATGTCGTGAGGGGATGGCACCGATGTCGATCGTTGGATGCACCGAGGTCGCCGCGGACCGATGTCATGGTGTCGAAGTGGTTCCGATGTCATGTTAATGTCGTTGCACCGAAGTGGTTCCGTGTCAATCTCATGTGGCGCCGATGTTGATACGTGTGATGACGATGTCGGTCGATGCGTGACAAAGGCGAATGGTGGCTTGACTAATCGATAATGGACCAAAGTGGCATGTGACGAGGCCCACGAAAGGACCGACACAAGCAATCTAAGCAAGAATAGAAATCGCAAGAGAAGGAGGAGGATTTCCATTATCGTTTAGGGATAGACAAAACCGCCTTAGGTTACTATATATACATGTACATAACCCTTGAGAAAGAGGACCCGAAAAATCGATACACAAACACTTGTACGCTAAAGCTTTCCGAACAGCAGTAGAACAAGTTTTTCAATTCTCTTTACGTTTGTTTGCGTTGATTTAACTCTAGAAATTCAATTCCCTACGAAAATCTCTACAAGTTTTGATTGTGCGGGTTTGGACTCCCACACATAGCTCTATGACTATTTATAGGAAGGATATTGCCAAGGTTTCGGCAAGAATTGGCTTCACATTCAGGCAGGTAAACCGGTTGGCAAACGTGCACGCTGATCATTTAGCAAAAATGGCTAGAGTATGTAACCAGGCTTATGTAATCAAATGGTCTCTGTGAAACTTTTATCTCAATAAAATATATGTTGACACAAAAAAAAAACAGACTCTTAAATTTGTTTCTAGGGGTGGGCAAAATATCTGAAACCAAAAAACCGAACCGAACCCGACTCTAAATTACCCGATCCGACCCGAACCCGATTTTTTAAAATATCTAAATGAGTTCTAAACATCTAATACCGAATCCGAACCCGAACCGAACCGAAAACTGAATGAATATCCGAACTATCCGAAACATAGATTAACTCAAAGATATTTAGATTTAAAATTGGGTATGTTTATATAGCTTAGGTAATTTTGTTTTGTTTTTTGGTCAATTTGAGTATTATGAATATATTTGGGTAAAAATAACTAATTTAGTTAAGTATAAATTTAACAATTGTTGTTATTTTTTGGATAATTTGAATTAAAAATAAAAAAAAATCGAACTAAATCAAAAAAAAATTGGATAGTTATGAATATTTTGGATAATTTTTAAATATTTTAGACAATTTTTGAATATTTCGAGTAATCCAAACCGATCCGAACTCGAAAACAACCGATCCAAATCCGACTAGAAATTTCTAAAAACCCAAATGAATATTATATTTATATATCCGAAAACTCGATATCCGAACTAACCAATCCAATATACGTTCGGGACGCCACTCCTATTTATTCCCGTCTCTAATTAAAGTATTATTAATTTCTTTTGTTTACGAATTTGACACACACACACAAAAAAGAGTATTTAAAAAGACCATGACAACTTGATCCGTCTCTGCTTGGAGCTGTCCAATGAATTCTAATCTTTTTTTGAAGCAAAGTAAATATTCCAAAGAGCACTTTATTCCAACTTAGCATGAATTTAAAGAAACTAGCTATTTGTAATTAATGAAACTTTTTACTTTAACTTTTTATTCTCTTTATCATTATATGATAGATACATTCACGGTCGACCTTAATTAAGCTGGTAATAAAGCGAGTATATAAATAATACATACCGCAAATTCGAAATATTTATGACCTAATTTTCTAACTATAAGACAGATACTGTGTAATTAGTCGACAAACAACGAAAACAGACCGATATGATTAAAATATGAGTGATTACCATTTCGGGCGTATTTTCCTATCTCCTTTAAGCTCACTCCACATATTTATATCTGCAAAAAAGTATTGTTGTTGCCACTAATATTGATTTGTAATTATAGTTAGCAAAGGAAACCTTGGCAATTTGGGCAATAAAAAAAAAAACAATAAATTTACAAGACAACGCACCAAACCATAAAGTAGTATAACATGTTAACACGACCACCGTTCAAAATTGGCAGTATTATAAATATCAAATATTAAAAATACTCTTTTAGTAAGAAAATAATTTATTAATTGAAGGATTTCAGATTCTGTAATGAAACACAAAGTGAGAAAAAACGGTTACACAGTCGATTTGCAGAGGTGGCGGGTGATCGTGTTTTATCTTTTAATTTTTGGCTAATTAGTGATGTTCTTGACTTCTTGTTACCGTTTAATTTTGAAAATTGGATTATGCAAGAATTCACCATTGTAACTAGTATTTAGCTACATAATAGCACCTAACTTTCAAAGTAACAAATCTGTTATTTATTACAAAATGTTTTCGTTTATAGAAGGACCAACAACTAACAAAAGCAAAACTTTATGATAAATTTAGTTACATGTGTTGAAATTCGGATGATTTCGCCATCATAATGTTGGAGAGTCGTTGAGATTAATAATTAAAGTGCCTAATATTTGGGGGAGAAATGGGATTACAGAAGTTGACCCTTCTTAATGCGTGGGGGAATGTCGATGGGCTTTTTGTATTGGGTTTTAAAAGAGAAAAGCCCAATTTAGTTGAAACTTATAAAGGGAAACTGGGCTTCACGTGCAATCTTGCTAAACCTGACAAGTTGTAATAGTCCTGATTTTGATGCCACGTGGAACTGTAGCGGGGCCCACCTCTTTTCTTTTGGTTTTGGAGTTTTGTTTAGTTGAAGGAAAAGGATGAAGGATCTTCTTCACACTCCCAAGACCCACTTTGAGCCATTTCCCAAGTTGGTGCACGTAAATCAAAGCCTCGTTTCATCTAAACTTATGGATTTCCTTTTCTTTTTTCTATATAGATCTATGTTTGTTTCCTTGGCTAAATTTACTAAGACCAATCACCAATGTGTTCTTCTTCTTGTGAAAAAAATATATGAAATGGTAAGATTGAGATTCGTTAGAATTCTTACTATCAAATGCTAAATTAGTACTCAATGAGCTTTTAGGGAATGGTTGGCTAAGGTGGTTTACAAAAATAGCTCTTTTGTAACCGAAAATATTCAGATAAAACTCATACTAATTCTCATAATTTATTAAAAAAAATAAAAATAGATTACTATTTAATTTTTGAGATATTAACGGTGGCTAACGATTGAAATCAAATTGATGTAATATTAGTAAGATACAAATGATTTTACATGAATTTTATATAAAAAATTGTTTTACGAAGAATTTTTAAAATTATCATTTCTGATGTGTTTATTTTAAAAAATGAAAAGTTAAGTTACAAATAAATCCAAAAGTTCAAAAATTACTAGTTTTTGTTGTTGTTGTTGTTATAACAACATGAAACATGCCATTGCATATTTTTTATGAAGCTAGCGTCGCTAAATACATGCCAATTTCTCAATATACAATACGATTATAAGGGCCACTCTTTAAACAAGTTGCTAACTTTTTAATTTTTATATTCAAAGGTACGCAATGCACGATTTCTAATCTACTTAACAAATCACTAATTAGTCCATTAGACGCTATTATGTGAAGTAATCAACTCACAAAGCTCATTTTCCTTGAAGAAAACCACGCATTTTACATAAGAAAAATTGTTTTTAATTTCAAAGGTTAGCTTCGGACATTTAGACGGTAAGTTCTCCGTTAGGGTTTTTTGGGGAGAAGCCTTTTTTTCTTTTTCTTTTTCTTTTGTTCTCTCTATCGGATATTTCAGTACCACTGTTAATAGACACTCTTCTCCCCTCTACGCAAGAGCCACCTTATCATCTCTCTATCTCCTCCTCTTTCTCCTCCCTATATTCCCTCTCTCTCTGGGTTTCGCTGGGAGAGTTTGCGAGAGAGAGATAGAGAGAGATGGAAGCTACGATTCAAGCCAGAGGAATTCTCTCCTTACCTGCGAAACCCATCGGAGTTACAAAGCTTCTCCAACCATCTCATGGCTTAAAGCAAAGACTTTTCATCAGAAGCTTACCTGTCTTGTCGATTTCTTCTAATGGGCACAACAAATTTCAACCCTTTCAGACAAACCCACATGGGATTTCGGTTTCCCACAAGGAGAGAAACAGAGGTTTCATCTGCAAGGCGGAAGCTGCGGCCGCCGGAGACAGAAATGTGTTCGGCGAAGGTGACTCGGCGGTGGTGACGCCAAAGGTTTTTGGTGTTGAGGTTACGACTCTGAAGAAGATTGTCCCTTTAGGGCTAATGTTCTTTTGCATTCTCTTCAATTACACAATCCTTAGGGATACTAAAGATGTTTTGGTGGTGACGGCGAAAGGAAGCTCTGCTGAGATTATACCGTTTTTGAAGACATGGGTGAATCTTCCTATGGCTATTGGTTTTATGTTGCTTTACACTAAACTTTCAAATGTTCTCTCCAAAAAGGCTCTCTTTTACACTGTTATTGTTCCTTTCATTGTCTACTTTGGAGCCTTTGGTTTTGTTATGTATCCTCTTAGTAACCTTATTCACCCTGAAGCTCTTGCTGATAAGCTTCTTGCAACACTCGGCCCTAGATTCATGGGTCCTCTTGCAATCATGCGGATTTGGAGTTTCTGTTTGTTCTATGTTATGGCTGAGCTTTGGGGTAGCGTCGTCGTTTCAGTTCTCTTCTGGGGTTTTGCTAATCAGGTGAATTTACACTCTTTTTTGTTCTGTTGCTGCTAGTCATTAGAGTCATGGTATTAGGTTTGATAGCTCATGAAGATTGGAACACTTTGAGTGCATAACTAGTATCTTCTGTGTCTACTGTATTTGTGAATTAACTAACTAGTGGTATGCAATCTTTTTGTTGGCAGATAACAACTGTTGACGAAGCTAAAAAGTTCTATCCTTTGTTTGGTTTAGGTGCCAATGTTGCACTTATTTTCTCAGGAAGAACTGTGAAATATTTCTCTAATATGAGAAAGAATCTTGGTCCTGGAGTTGATGGTTGGGCTGTTTCATTGAAAGCCATGATGAGTATTGTGGTGGGGATGGGTCTATCCATCTGTTTCCTCTACTGGTGGGTCAATAGATACGTCCCTCTCCCAACCCGTAGCAAGAAGAAGAAGGTAATACTATGGTTGAACTTACAAAATACTAATGGTACAATGTAATTACATGCGCAGCGTATGAGGTTTCCTTGTGATTTGTTACAGGTGAAACCACAGATGGGAACGATGGAGAGCTTGAAGTTCTTGGTGTCATCACCTTACATCAGGGATCTTGCTACTTTGGTTGTGGCATATGGAATTAGTATCAACCTCGTTGAAGTCACATGGAAATCAAAGCTTAAAGCTCAGGTTAACAAAATCCTCATGGAAATCTTACTACTTACTACTACCTACTACTACTACCCTTTTATCTCAACACCTAAAATTCCTTTATTTGAACGCAGTTCCCTAGCCCGAACGAGTACTCAGCATTTATGGGCGACTTCTCAACCTGCACGGGTATTGCAACATTTACAATGATGCTTCTCAGCCAATACGTATTCAAAAAGTATGGTTGGGGAGTAGCTGCAAAGATCACGCCAACCGTTCTGCTATTGACCGGCGTTGCCTTCTTCTCTCTGATACTCTTTGGTGGCCCATTCGCACCACTGGTTGCCAAGCTTGGTATGACACCGCTGCTCGCAGCTGTGTACGTTGGGGCCCTCCAGAATATCTTCAGCAAGAGCGCCAAGTACAGTTTGTTCGATCCTTGCAAAGAAATGGCTTATATCCCATTGGATGAGGACACCAAGGTTTCTCACTTTTCTCTTCAAGAAAAATTGGTTTCCTTCTTTTGATCTCTGGTTTTTATGGTTTGCGGTTTGTGGCATTGATTTACAGGTTAAAGGCAAAGCTGCAATTGATGTGGTCTGCAACCCATTGGGGAAATCAGGCGGTGCTCTAATCCAGCAGTTCATGATCCTTACGTTCGGCTCACTCGCCAATTCGACCCCTTACCTTGGAGTCATCTTGCTCGGTATAGTCACTGCGTGGTTAGCCGCAGCTAAGTCTCTGGAGGGACAGTTCAACACTCTGATGTCTGAAGAAGAGCTTGAGAAGGAAATGGAGAGAGCATCACTCAAGATTCCTGTTGTGTCTCAGGACGAAGCGGTAACAGGAGAATCTACGAGCCAACTATCAGAGAAATCTGCTCCGACCAGTATGTAGACGATGAAAGATAAAGGTTTTTGGGATTGGTTACCGAGGGGTTTAAGGTTCTGGTCGGAATAAGATTTTGATAGTGAGAAGACTAAAGTCAACGGTTTAGTCATGTTTTACTTGTTTTCTTGATACCAATAGGAAACAATTTTTTATGTTCAATAATCTTTACGACAACATTTCAGAAGTGTAACGGTTGATTCTATTTCTACTCAATATATCTTATACAAATGCTTATTTTGACTAATTAATTTTGGTTTAAGAAGACTGAGAAATCTGTTTTGAGGTGAATAATGAGGAATCGTCTCGTATGTCTCTCAAACTCAATCTCAAATCTTATAACTCCCTGTTCTAACTCATTTTTGTTTAATATTTATTTCTAATACCGAAAAAAACAAAATTACCCTAAAACCAACCCATATTTGCGATATTACAATTTGTACCTGGGTATAACCCGCCCACCCAAAAAAAAGGGGTCAAACCAAAAAAATGTAAAAACAAAATTATTTTACAATCCTTCGACGGCGACGAGCGGCGACTCCTTCGACGGCGACGAATTCTCTCGTTCTCTCGTGAGGAGGAGGCGGCGACTCCTTCAGCGGCGACTCCTTCGACGGCGACGAATTCTCTCGTTCTCTCGTGAGGAGGAGGCGGCGACTCCTTCGACGGCGACGAATTCTCTCGTGAGAAACGATTCCTCGATTATGGCGGAGGAGGCGGCGCGTAAAGCGAGTAGAGCTGTAGGAGAAAATGTAGAAGATGACCGAACAGAGAGTGAAGAAGAAAAGGGAGAAGAAGAGGAAGATACAAACCGAGAAGACGATGAAGACGATAATGGCAGAGAAGACGATGAAGACGATGAGGCAAACAAGGATGGGGCTGGAGGAGGAGACGATTCCCATGACAGTGCGGTAAGTATTCCCGTTTAGTTGGGTAAAACAAGGAAAAGCTTGGGAAAAATAGTTCGTTTTAGTTAGAGAAATTTTGTGTGCAATTTGATCTTTATTGCAAGGAAATTGACACAGTTAATCCAGAAAGCATGTCAATTTGTTGGGTTTGAAGAGAAACTGGATAACTTGGTAAAACAAAAGTGCTGTAAAACTGGATAACTTGGTAAAACTAGATTGCTGTAAAACTGGTCAAACTTGGTAAATATACAGATGTATAAATGGAATAACTTGATACAACTAATTGATGCAGGGATCTGGTGATGAAGCAGCGGTTATGAGACCTCTGAGTATGTACTTCCAACCAACGGAGTACAAGAAAAAGATAAGGATCTTGACGAGGTGCTACGTGAAAGAGTTTTTGTCAACTCTGGATACTTTGGAGCCTCCACTTACGCGTGCTGAGAAGAATTGGTTTGAAAGGCATCCCCAGTTCAAACACATCTTCCACTTGCCAAAGGACAACAATCACAAGCTCCAAGGCATGTGGATGCTTTTACTCCGAACCGTACGCATTGAGAAGAAAAAGGAGGCGTGGTTCGTGGTTAATGGCGTTCCTATCCGATACGGTCTGAGAGAGCACGCCTTGATATCCGGATTAAACTGTAGAAATTATGAGGCGAATTATAAGTTGGGTGACATGCAGTATGTGAGGAGGCACTTTGGTAGAAAAAAAGTCAGATATGAAGATGTCAAAAAGAAGCTAGAAGATGGGATGCCAGCTGATAGAGATAGGCTGAGGATGCTTGTGTTGTATTTCCTTTGCAGCATCATCATAGCTCAGGAAAAATGCGGAAAGCATGCAACTCCGATCTCCGATTTCTTCCTGAAAGTTGTTGACGATCTTGACTTGTGCAAGAGTTATCCTTTTGGGAGGTTGTCTTTTGATTACATCATAGAACAGATGTATCGCATGCTGAATAAATTTGACGGAGTCGTCGAGGAAGACATTTTAAGGCCGATTGCCGGTTTCTGTATCCCTTTGGAGGTATGTACAATTAGGAAGTAATTGTTGCAACTTTTTAATAATTGAAACTATTTCAACTATAAGTGTGTTGTGCAGCTGCTAGCGTTTGAAGCAATTCCAGATTTGGCGAGTAGTTTCCGCGAGCCAATTCTACCGCCAGACGATGGTTGTCCAAGGATGTGCAAGTTTAAGTTCAAGAAGAGCTTGATGAGAGGGTTTCCTCTTTCAAAGATCAACGAAAAACTTGGTACAACTAAGGTCAGTTATTTTACGCATTTAAATTATTTAGAGTTGTTTTTTGTTTTTAATTTTTAACATAATTGTTGACATTCGCAGGACATTGATAGCATCATCTTGAATCGTGAAGAAAAAGTAGATCTTTCTCAAATCTTCGAAGAAGACGATGTCGAGGATTGTGGCGATCCGGCTGTTCGCGAATGGATAACCCGTTACAATCAAGGAAATGCAATCTTCTTTCCAGAAATGTACAACGATGACGTGGCTGCCCGAGTGGAAGAGGAAAAAGAAGCTGACAAAGAAGAAGCTGACAAAGAAGAAGTTGAGAAAGAAGAAGGTGGAACATTCGGAGAAGCGAATGGTTTAAACGATTTGGCACAGCTTGTGGAAGGGATGAAGGTAGAAATGGACTTAGGGTTCAAGTCAGTTAATGAGAAGTTGGATGGGTTTGATGAGAGAATGAAGAAGGTGGAAAGTTATGTGTTGAAGAAGTTAGATGAGGTAAAAGTGTAAAACTTGGAATAACTATGCTATGGTAAAACTGGTAAAATTGGTAGAACTATACTTTAATTGTTTTTTTGATTTCAGGTAAATGAACAAAGACCTCAAGATCAAGGTGATAGGCAGGAGGAAGCACGACAGATGGCTACTGAAGCCCCACCAGCTGTTGTTGCTGATGCTCATAGGACGGAGGAAGCCAATGAGGAGACCCTCAAAAGTTATATGGAGAACAAAAAACGTGGTAAGCGTCCCCGAGCCGAAGTAGCCAATTACCCGAGTAGACCAATGAGAAGGTCAAGGAAAACATTGGAGGAGCCATCACAACCATTAGAGGAGCCATCACAACCATTGGTAAAGCCATCACAACCATTGGCTGAGCCATCATGAGGTGTGAAGACTATATTTGGTTGGTTTTTTTTTATTTGATTTGATTGGTTCTGGTATGATTAGGTGCAGCTGCTGGATAAGGTTGAAGTTTTTTATGAGAACAATTGGAGGAAAGGATTGGTGAAAGGATTGCTTGAAGATCGAAGAGTTAGGGTTTTTATATATGACTTGAAGGAAGATCATGATTTTGGAGTAGATGAGTTCCGGTTTGATAAACAAGCTTAAACAATGTTGTTTTTTATTTGAATTCGAACAATCTTAAACTATGTTGTTTTGAATTCGTAATACTATGTTAATACAAGATAGTCATAAAAACACAAAGATAAGTCTTAAAACACAAGAGATAAGTCTTAAAACACTTGAGATAAGTCATAAAACACTTGAGATAAGTCATAAAACACAAGAGATTGTTATGGTTTCCCAAAAAGGGAATCGAAGCGAGCCTTAAGCTTTGCAACCTCTTTCAGCTCCTCTTTGAGCTTTGCATTCTCATTTTGAAGCTGCTCAATACGATAGGCATGGAGGCCAAGCTCCTCGGCCTGGCGGTCAACTTTTCTTCTTACGGTTGTAACTTCTTCTTCGACACCATGAACCCAAAGTTTTTTAAGGTGTTGGTCATTACCCTCCTACACAAGAAGACATAATAGTTTAACCAAGTTTTCCAGTTTTACCACACGATAGTTTTCCCAAGTTTTCCAGTTTTACGACCGAACCCAGAAAAAAATAAATGTCTACTGACATCAACAACATCGCTCACCTCAAATTCACTGCAAATAAGGTACCTCCTTCCCACGTCAGATCCAGAGAGGTGTGAAGGCTCCGCAACGATTCGAGCACCGCATGGACAGTTTGTTGGTATGCCATCACAACCATCGGCGAGTAACAACCTCCTCGCCTCTTCCTTCTTAAACCTCTTCATGTCAGTGTACCACGGATCAGTTTCACAGATCTTGTCCATGAGATGAGCAAATAAAGGACAAGGAAAAGGAGAGAACTAGAGAGAGAACGAGAGAACTAAAGAGAAAATGAGAGAGAGAACCAAAGTGAAGTGGATAAGGGAGCAGAGAACTAGAGAGAGAGAACTAAATAGAAAATGAGAGAGAGAACAAAGGAAAAGGAAATAAATGGTCGAAAATTGGTGTAATTTTGTCGAAATTGGTGATATTTTCATTTTGGCGCCAAAAATTTTTTGTTTTGGCACCCAAATATTACACCTAGTTTTACCAAACATTTTAGTTTTACGAAAGTCCCAAATAGTTTTACTTTGGCTGTTTTCAATTTATTCAGTTTTACCCACTCTTAAACTTTAAATTTTTAGTTTTACAGTTGAGTTTCCTCCTTTAATCTATCATTCTAGTTGTTGTGTGCATTAATATGTTTCAGTTTTACATTTTTGTAGTTTCACCCTACTAACTTGGCTATTGTTCCTATAGTGATCTTAAAAGTATAAGTCATTTGTTGGTGTGATTGTTTCATATGGACCCAAAAATTCTAAATATATAGTTTTCATGTTAGTACAAGAAAAAACAACTATTTATAACGTTTATATCATGTAATTATATTTTGTTTTGTTTTTTGTTTTTTTCAAATCGATCTTTGTTTTTTTTTCTTATTATTTGTTTTTTTCCAAATCGATCATCAATTTGTTTTGTTTTTGTTTTTGTCTTTGTTTTTTTGTTTTTGTTTTTCCTTGTTTTTTTTGGCTAAATCGATCATCAAACATATATAGTTGTACATTAAAAAAACCAGTTTTACATAACAAAACACCAGTTCTCCCTAGTTTTACCTGAAGATACAGATCCCATACATAATTTTACATCACAATCAAACAGGGCTACCAAATCCAAATAGCAACCATTGGAGTCCTTGCCTTCGCCGCCTTTTGTTTTCCGTCCTTGGTCGCCTTTCCCCAACCGATGGAAACCTCTTTGTTTTCCTTCTACCCTTCTTCTTCACGCGATCCGGAGGTATGATCTGCAACTCATTGATGTGGTCTGGGATAATCCATTCCGACATATCCGGCACTAAATAAATTGTCCTACAATACGCCAACGCCCACAACTCGGTCCAATAATACCTCGAGCATAGTTCATGTAATTCTAATTGGATATCATGTCCTCCGATTTCACGATTTTGAGGAGCTTTCTTTTTAAACGCAATGAATGCGGCTATCCCGTGCTCACAAGGATACTTCTGAACATCGAAGTACCTGCAACTGCAACTTCTCGACCTCAAATTCACCAAATAAGAATTGCCGTCACTACCGGTGACATCGTGTTCAAGCGCGAAACTGTTTAGCTCCGAAACAATTAATTTCTCAGCAATAGGCCATGTATCGTGCACAAAGTTCTCCACTAAAGGCACCAGTTTATTATGTGCAGTACCACCCGCGGCCTCCTTCCGGTGTTCATTAAACCACTGGGAAAATGTTCTCATGATTGTATCAAGCATGGGTATTATGGGGTATTTCCTTGCGTCCAAAAACGTGATGTTCAAAGATTTCACGGCGTTGCTCGTGTCTAGGTTGTATCTGCAACCTGGAAAATAAGGCCTTGCCCATTTTTCTTTCACGGTACTCTCCTCAAGATACTTCGCCGCAGTTGGATATCTCATCTTAAATGACTCATAAGCACGGTCGAACTCACCCACCGTGTATATCCTGCTGCACTCCATGAATCTCCATGCGATTACGTCTTTGTTAGCGCCAGAGGTATGAGTTTTCACATTTTGGGACAAATGCCATACACAATACCCATGATGAGCCAGGGAATACAGTTTCTCTATGGCGCTGATGAGGTTTGCATTTCTGTCACTCATAAACACCAATTCGGAAGAGTCCGGTACAACGGATTTCAGCATCTCAAAAAAGCAAGTCCAACTATCAAGTTTCTCACCATCGAGCACACCAAACGCTATGGGATAATGGTGTCGATTAGGATCCTAGGCTGAGGCGAAAACAAGCACACCACCAAATCCGTTCTTGATAAAGGTCGCATCCACAATTATCACTTTCCTCATCGCTTGGAACCCTTCGATGCTAGCTCCCAACGCTATGAATAGATACTTGAATTTCCCCACATCATCCAATAACAACTTTGTTTTCGTACCGGGATTGAACTGCTCTAACACGTACAAATAACGATACAACAACTTGTAGTTGTCTTCGGGACTACCACGTAAATCACGAACAGCTAGACTTTTACCTCTCAGAGCTGTGGAGTAGCATATCTGCACACCTAAATCTCTCTGAACCATACCCATGATAATTTTCGGCTTCGGAGTATCCATTTGTCCTGGATACTTTTCATTCAAATAAGATGCAACCAATTGGGCCGAGCCTTTCCTCTTCGTGTTGCTTGTACTCTAACTAGCCCGAGAGCATGTATGCATCTTCGTGTACGTTCTAATCGAGAAAATCTCTGTGTTTGTAACCACTGCAGCTCTTAAAGCCCATTTACAGTTTTCTATAGGACATTTTAGCACTAATCGTACCTTATCCGACTTTATTATCCTATAACCGAAACTCTTAGCAAATGCACCTCTATCCACCACCTCTTGTACTGCCTTCCTATTTTTAAATTCTTGACCCACACTCAGACCCAAACCGTCTTCCCATTCCTCTATAAACTGACAAGGTTCTACAACAGGCTGAGGCTCAATATATCTCTCACGCATATCCGATATCTCCATACCGTTGTCCATACATTCATCACGTGATCTATCATCATCATCATCATCCTCCATCGCCTGATGTTGTACTTTTGCTTGTTCTTCGCCTACATACAGAACAATGGCATTAGCTCCGATTTCCTCGTCATTTGATTCCAATACATCAAAGTTCATACCAGTAGAACTTTTCTCTACTCTCGACAGTTGCTCGGGCTGTTTCGATGAAGCGATGACCTCCACGTACAAAAGACATCTTCGGTTCTCTTTACCACCACACCTTAGGTAAACAGACATATCCTCCTCATCCTCAATAACTAATTTTTCCTCATCTCTTCCCATCAGCACTGGAAAATAACTCAATTCCAATTTAACCCTTCCTTCATCTAACGAAATCTTCTTCAATATCCTAGCTTCCACCATCGACAAAGTTATCTCCCTCACTGATGTATTGAACATTATACTATACATGCGACCTTGGTATTTAAAGAATATGCCCACTTCATTGCTCATCGTATCCTGTCAAAAACAATACAAAAAATTCACTCAGTAATAGTAGTTATCCACAGTTATCCTGATTTTATACGTAATTCATAATTCTCAGTTTTACCAGTTTTACAATATTTACAATTTTACTTGTTTTACCTAGTTTTACCATGTCGCAAGAACACAAATGGGAATCCAATCTACTTCCAATTCAGTAGGATTCAACCACTAAAATACATTTGTTACCTCTTTATAGCCCTAATCGATCCAGAATTCATACTAAAACACCCAATGTGCATCAATAATGACCCAAATCCAATCAATCCCTAATTTGCTAAAACCTAATCTAGATTGAGCTACATTGCTAAAACCTAATACCAACCTAAGAGCAATGAATCGGTGGCGGCGGCGGTCCGGAGGCGATGGAGGCTCGAGGAGGCGTCGGTCCGGCGCAGGAGGAGCTCGTGTTGACGGCGTGCGATGCGAGGAGCTCGTGTTCGACGTTTTTTTTTTTCCAAAATTTTTGTTTTTAATTAATTTTTTTTAATTAATTTGTTTTTGTTCAATTTCAATAAGGGTATTTTTGTCAATTCCAATTTCATTAAACAATAGAGGGACATGAAGATTATAGAGGAATTTAAGAGATTTGTTTTGCTCTCAAAGAGACAAATTAGATGTTGGCTCGTGAATAATACGGATGAAACGACGTAGTTTTAAAGTGAACGACCATCGTTAATTAAGACCAATTTTGTCCACTTTATCTTCTCGCCTTAAAACCCAAATGTAAAACCTCTACAGTGTGACAATGTTCTTTGCTCTGTTTCTCAGACGATGGCGTCTTCTGCTCAAACTCCTCACTTTCATCTCAATCCAGGCAAATCGAACTCTTTCCAGAGAAAGGCTCATAAGCATAGAAACGTCAATTTCTACTGGAATTTCGGAAGTCGGAAACTTTTCTTGAGAAAATCTCAAGGAGTATCGGTTCTTAGCTCCAATTCTAGTAGTACCCACTTTTCGAATTCTCAATTACATGGGCTTTGCGCGAACGGGAAGCTAGAGGAAGCTATGAAGCTTCTCAATTCTATGCAGGAGTTACGGGTTACGGTAGACGAAGATGCGTTTGTGGCTTTGGTCAGGCTATGCGAGTGGAAGAGAGCACAAGACGATGGTTCTAAGGTTTATTCTATTGCTATGAAGTCTATGAGCAGCTTGGGTGTTGAACTCGGTAACGCGTTTCTCGCCATGTTTGTGAGGTTTGGTAATTTGGTTGATGCCTGGTATGTTTTCGGTAAAATGTCTGAGAGAAACTTGTTTTCTTGGAATGTGTTGGTCGGTGGATACGCAAAGCAAGGCTATTTCGATGAGGCCATGTGTTTGTATCAAAGGATGTTGTGGGTTGGTGGTGTTAAACCTGATGTATATACGTTCCCCTGTGTATTGAGAACCTGTGGAGGTATACCTGATCTAGCTCGAGGAAGAGAGGTTCATGTTCATGTAGTTCGATACGGATACGAATTGGATATTGATGTGGTAAACGCTTTGATTACTATGTATGTCAAGTGTGGTGATGTAAAGAGCGCGAGGTTGCTTTTTGATAGAATGCCTAAGAGAGATATAATCTCGTGGAACGCAATGATCTCCGGGTATTTTGAGAATGGGATGTGTCATGAAGGGCTGGAGTTATTCTTCACTATGCGTGGTCTTTTCGTTGATCCTGATTTGATGACCATGACTTGTGTTATCTCTGCTTGTGAGCTTCTTGGAGATGGAAGGTTAGGAAGGGATATCCATGCTTATGTTATAAGCACGGGTTTTGCGGTTGACATATCTGTCTGCAACTCTTTAGCTCAGATGTACTTAAATGCTGGGTCATGGCGTGAAGCTGAAAAAGTTTTTACCAGAATGGAGCGCAAGGACATTGTGTCATGGACCACTATGATTTCAGGCTATGAGTATAATTTTCTGCCCGAGAAGGCCATTGACACTTACAGAATGATGGATCAAGATTATGTGAAGCCAGATGAGATAACTGTTGCTGCTGTTCTATCTGCGTGCGCTACTCTAGGTGATCTTGACACAGGTGTTGAGCTCCATAAGCTTGCGATTAAGGCAAGGCTCATATCCTATGTGATTGTTGCGAACAATCTCATTAATATGTACTCAAAGTGCAAATGCATTGATAAGGCCTTAGACATCTTTCACAACATCCCCCGCAAGAATGTAATATCTTGGACATCGATTATTGCAGGGCTTCGGCTCAACAACCGGTGTTTTGAGGCCTTGATATTCTTCCGGCAAATGAAAATGACGTTGCAGCCGAATGCAATAACGTTGACAGCTGTGTTAGCAGCTTGTGCCAGAATTGGAGCTTTGATGTGCGGGAAAGAGATTCATGCCCATGTACTGAGAACAGGTGTGGGGCTTGATGATTTTCTTCCAAATACACTCTTAGACATGTATGTACGGTGCGGGAGAATGAACATTGCTTGGAATCAGTTCAACTCACAGAAAAAAGATGTCTCATCATGGAACATTCTTTTAACCGGATATTCAGAACGGGGTCAAGGGTCGGTGGTGGTGGAATTATTTGACAGAATGGTGAAGTCCAGAGTAAGGCCAGATGAGATAACATTCATCTCACTGTTATGTGGTTGTAGCAAATCCCAAATGGTGAGAGAAGGTTTGATGTACTTTAGCACAATGGAGCAGTATGGTGTTACCCCAAACTTGAAGCACTATGCTTGCGTAGTTGATTTGCTTGGTCGTGCAGGCGAGTTAGAAGAAGCCCACAAGTTTATCCAGAAAATGCCTGTAACACCAGATCCGGCCGTATGGGGTGCCTTGCTTAACGCGTGCAGGATTCACCGTGACATTAAACTCGGTGAGCTATCAGCGCAGCGTATATTCGAGCTGGACAAAGAAAGCGTTGGCTATTACATTCTGTTGTGTAATCTGTATGCTGACTGTAGCAAATGGAGAGAAGTTGCCAAAGTGAGAAGAATGATGAAAGAAAATGGGCTAACCGTTGATGCAGGGTGCAGTTGGGTGGAAGTAAAGGGTAAAGTTCACGCCTTTCTTAGCGATGACAAGTACCATCCTCAAACAAAAGAGATCAACACTGTTTTAGAAGGGTTCTATGAGAAAATGCGTGAGGTTGGGTATACTAGAACAAGTTCAGAATCTAGTTCCATGGATGAGACTGAGATTTCGAGAGATGAGATATTCTGTGGACATAGCGAGAGAAAGGCCATTGCTTTCGGTCTGATCAACACGGTCCCAGGAATGCCGATTTGGGTGACAAAGAATCTCAGTATGTGCGAGAGTTGCCATGATACAGTAAAGTTCATCTCCAAAACAGTAAGAAGAGAAATCTCTGTGAGAGATGCTGAGCATTTCCACCACTTTAGAGATGGAGAATGTTCATGTGGAGATTAAAATGCCACAGAAAAAGGTATACATACATCAAGGGATTGTTAATGTTATTACAGGAAACCTGGATTATATTTTTGGCTTTGTTTTGTCTGTAACATTTTCTTATAAAAGAGGAATTGCTATTCCTCTGTATGTAACATTAGCTAGATATTCAATCTAATCCAGTGTTGTTAAACGATCACCTTATTATTGATATCAGTATACCACATTACAAAAAAAAAGAATATCTTATAAACAACAAAATAGAATCCAAAGTATACAAAAAGTGTTAAAATAAAACAAAAGAAGTGATCATCTCTTTTGGAAATTGAAAGTCTTGATTCCAACCGCAAAGATAACAGCAAAGAGCAATGGGAAGACGACATTCATGGCCGCGACAACGCCCATGAAACCTTCTCTGAATCCGTAAAAGTCTTTTATAAATTGCTTCACAGTCGTACCATCCGCCATAGGTTCAGTAATATCAGCGAACTGTGATGTGATCAATCCATACAGTGTATAAGAAACTGGACAAAGCCAGTAGTACCATTCCCACCAAATCGGCATACTCTGTTTAGACAAATAAAAGTTTAGGGGTCAAAACGTAATACTAATAAAGTATAGATCTTTTTTCGAAAAATAGAATTAGTAGGGGTATTTTTCGGGATTTAACGGTAGCTTACGGGACGAGGGATGAGGAAACCGGAGAAGAGATTCCAGATGCCGTAGAAAGCGGAGGAGACGACGGAGGCGATGTGGTGGTTCGGTGTCATAGCCACAGCCATCATCCCGTAGAAGGTGAAAGTCAAGAGCGATCCGTACGTAAAGAAGAGGTACCAGAAGAATTTCACAGCCGTCCACTCAAACCCTATCATCGCGTACACTAGGAGACTGTAAACCACCGATTGCACGAGAACGTATGGCATCTCGATGAAAACCTGAAAGAGAATTTCATGAGAATTTTAGGGTTTTGGTGGAGAATTCGCGAGTTTTCTCATTTTTGGATTTTGAAATGTACCTGAGCGAAAGCGTACGGCATGGCGGAGTACATTCCGGCGGCTTGTTCTCTGTAAAAGACTGTTCTCTCGATGTTGACGACTGGTTGTACTGAGGCGGCGTTTTGTAATCCGAGGAAGATGACTGCTGTGTACATCGAACCCATTGCATTGAACAAATCCTGGGTCGTTTTCCTGCAGGTGGAAGAATTCGAAATTAGGTCGATAAAGGAAAGTTTTTGTTTTGTCTGGTAAACATTGAAGAAATCGAGGTTTTGGTTTACGTTTTGCCTCCAATGTCCCAGAACATTGAGCCGAACAGGAGAGCTATGCCGATTGTGAAGAGGAATCTCACGGCGGTGTAAGGAGGGTTTCTCCAGTAGGATAAGTGTTGCTTCCATAGTGAAGCCATGCATTGTATCCAGAAGGATTGTGAGTATCGTGTTGGGAAATACAAATCTTTTGTTCCTGGTGTTGGTTGGCTTAGCTCTTTGATAAGCTCTTTGTTTCTCCTACAAAAGATAAACTTATCGGTGAGATCATATTTTGATGGGTCGTTCTTGTGTTACCCTATTGAATGTGTGTATGTGCTTACTTATAAAGTTCTGAATTTTTGTAGATTTGGGCGAAATCGACTCCTAAAGCAGATTCTTGAGAAGTGTTTGAAACTTCGAGCATCCAGGTTGCTGGGTTGTACCCTTCTGTGATCTTGCTGATTCCTTGAATACTCTGTTGCAGAGAGTCAACATATTCAATCCATGTTTGCTTGTGTTCAAAACAAATTTGTGATTATCTCAGTCTTGTTGTTACCTCAAAATAGTTGATCAAATGGCTTGACTCGTGGCCAAGAGGTCCAACGTAGATCTCCTCTCCTCCACGCTTCAGCAAGAACAACTGCATGTATAAACATACCCAAGCATGTTACCAAACGATTAAAGGTTCTTTATTCATTTTGAAAATGTATTTTTAATACCTCATCAAAGGCTTCAAATATGTCGATGCTAGGCTGGTGAATGGTGCAGACAACGGTTCTGCCAGTGTCCACCGTGTTCCTCACGGTTCTCATAACGATGGCTGCAGCTCGTGCATCCAATCCTGAAGTAGGTTCATCCATGAAGATGATGGAAGGGTTTGCAACTAGCTCCACTGCAATGGTCAGTCTCTTTCTTTGCTCCGTTGATAAACCGCTCTCACCAGGTAGTCCCACAAGTGCTTGCCTCAGCGGCGTTAACTCCACCAGATCCATCACTTCCTCTATGAACATCTGTAGTACCAAAACAACAAACATTGTTAGTATTATTTCGATTTCCTCATTTGGCTCTTGGAAATGATAAGATCTCATAATAACCTTTCTCTTGTCTGAATCGACATTTTTAGGTAATCGGAGCCAGGCTGAGTAAACCAAGGACTCGTAAATAGTGACATGTGGGGAATGGATATCAGTTTGTTCACAATATCCAGAGATACGGGCAAATGTTTTTTGATTCTTAGGGTAACCGGAAATGGTGATGTTGCCATCAATATAACCACCGGTTTTCCTTCCAGCAAGAACATCCATTAGAGTGGTTTTGCCAGCGCCGGAGACACCCATGAGAGCCGTGAGCACACCTGGCCTGAATGCACCATTCACACCTTTAAGCAGAACAAGTCTGTCATCTTGTGTGCCTTGCTCTATCATTTCCTGTACAAAAGAATCCATAACAAAGATTAGTTGGAAGTTTCTTGGATTAATGATATGAAATCCTCGACAAAGGATGTTACCTGGGGCATATCAACTGAATATATAACATTGTCAAAGGTAATTGAATGTGGCTCAAATGGAAGCACCATTCCTTTTTTCTTATCGGCACTGGCTTCAACTACACCTCCTGTCCGAGCAGACCGAAGTTCTGTCTCGTTTAACAGGCTTTCCCCATCACTTGCAGGGTCTTCCGTCAAGACAGTTTGAGGCTTTCCCATGGCTGTATGCAAAGAAAATTCACAGGGTTAAAAAGAACAGCTTTATATCAGAAGATATGATCAAGCAACACTGATTGACTACATACAGTTCAGAAACGTCAGAGCCAGCGTGAAACCGAAGTTGAACAGCACGACGAAGCCGAGTAAGGCTCCAGTTCCAATCCAGTACCAGTATGCATGGGGTAAGAACCCACGAGACTTGAGGACAGTAACTCCAAGGGTATCTGTTGAATTTGACACAGCCTGCAATACAATCAGCCTATCAGTCCCGTCTAAATAAATACCAAATTGATCTCCAAATCTGGAGTGGACGGTGGAGGGTACTTACTTGACTCCAGCTGTGTCCGAAGAATTCGTTGGCCACGATCGCGTTCTGTCCGTACATTATTGGGGAGATCCAGTAACCCCATATCCACCACTTCTTGATGTCCTCTGTTTTGATCAGGTTAATGGAAAAAAATAATGAGCTTTTGATTTGAGTATGTCAGAAACAGGATGCAGATGCATAGGCATATGCATGAACACATACCTCGTGAAAGTACCACACCACCCAAGGCAAAGAAGATGAGCATCGCAAATGCACCAAATGTGTTTGCAACAATCATGTTTCTTCCCAATGCTGCCACCATCTTAAACAATCCTGACGCCATTTGGTTCATGACCACAAGCAGAATATACTGCTTAAACAACCTGCAACAAACCGGCAAGAAACCAGGAGAGTTCTTAGCAGTTCCTCCACAGAGTATCCAAATTTTTCATCTCAAGTTTTTTGGTGTATGTATGTACCTTCCGATGTTGGGATCAAAGCCGATGACGTAGTAAGTGATGAATGCTGTGATAGCGGCTTCGATAAAGCTTATAGGGACCTTGAGGAGCCAGGGAGGCAGAGAGTATACCCATGCAGGGTAGAAGAGGAGATCTCTTTGTTTGTAAAACACAGGAAGTTTTGCAATGGTCATTGAAAGTTCAGACATTCCATTGAACATGAGCATCATAAGGATGAAGAACAAGGCACCCGTGTAGAGAGTCCCATCCACCTCAGTCTTCTTGTGCATCTCCGTTCGAAAGAACAACGTCATCACGATCAATGACATAACCAGCAGCTGTAAACACATGGAAGCAAGCAACAAACTTTTCATGAATCTGTCTTTGAAGACAATGAGATTTTTACCACATATGAGAAAAGTTGGTAGTTTGTGTAATTATATGTTCACTTACTTGTCCGAATTTGAAGTAGTAAACAAAGGAGTTTCTTTTCATGAGTAAGTATTCTCTGGAGAAGCTAGTCCTGAGAAGTTCTTTAATCCCAACTCCATATTTCTTGGTGGTTAGAGCAGCCGGATGGTTCTTTGACTTGTCAAAAGGCAAAGCTAGCTCATCTCCGATTCTCCGCCCAACGTGGAATGACTGAAACGCCTCTGCAAATTCTCTCACTCTTATGAACCTATAAGGCTCATCAGGTCGTGCCCAGTACTGCATTTGGTCTTTCTTTGATGTCACCTACAAAAGTTATGCTCATTTTTTAGTATTTGACATGAAACAGAACGGCGGATGTGACTATGTTCTTATGAATCAAGCCTAATTACTTCTTGAAGGAAATCAGCTACGCCTTTTCTTGGAGGACATTTGAATCCCATGGTCTCAAAGAACTCAACGACATGTTCACGAGGGCCCTCATAGATGATCTCGCCTTCTGCTATGAGAATGATATCATCGAAGAGGTTGAATGTCTCGGGCGCAGGCTGAAGGAGAGAGATCAGAGCTGTCCCGTTGAAGATATGAACATAGTTTCTGAGGGAGTTCACAATCTGGTACGTCGTTGAGCTATCTAAACCAGTCGATATCTCATCCATGAACAGGGCCCTATTCGGTCCAACCAGCATTTCACCTACACATACAATAACAAACCATCAATAATCGCAAATTAAAACAAAGTATTCATGAAAAAAAGTTATTCAAATTTGCTAAAAGTCTCACCAGTAGTAACACGCTTCTTTTGTCCTCCAGAGATACCTCTCAACATATCATCACCTACCATAGTGTCTGCACAGACCTCAAGCCCTAAGATCTGTAAAATTTACAGAAGAGTTTAGATGTTTTCAAGCATAAGACTTTGATAGTTCTCTTCGAATGAAACTATACCTTGAGGATATAATCAGTCATCGCATTTGATTCTTCACCAGCCGTTGATGTCGCCTGTAATGGAATAATGAAGTTATATAACCCATGAGAGGATTTGGGTTCTGCAACAAAAATGAAGTTTTTAGGGAAGTAATATAACTAACCTTCATGAAGACATCAATATCAGGATCAGGTTTGATGTTTGCTTCTTTCTCTCTTCTTGACAATTCCACCAACATATCTAATGCACCACAAAAACTTCAATTATCAGCAAAATCAACATACCAAATCTCAAATGTTCTGAGAAAAAAATGTTAAAAAAAGAGCTCACCATAACGCGAACCAACGCCTTGGAAGCGAGCTGCGTAAGCAAAAGTCTCTCGAACAGTCATTTCACCCATATGAACATCGTTTTGACCGATATACGCAGCTGTTCTTTGTGCCACAAACTCGTTCATTCCATGACCATTGTATGTCACTCTTCCGGTTTCCTACAGAGCAAAGAATGAAACTTTACATTTGGTTCCTTTTTTCTTAAACACAAATCATATAGTTAAAACTTCAAAGATAAAAAAAGCTTATACATGAAGCTGAACTAGAGAAATAAAAAAAAAATATATGGTACCTTTAGTTCTTGATCAAGCTTTCCCGCCAAGGCA
Source organism: Arabis hirsuta (assembly GCA_964056655.1). Classification (NCBI taxonomy): domain Eukaryota; kingdom Viridiplantae; phylum Streptophyta; class Magnoliopsida; order Brassicales; family Brassicaceae; genus Arabis; species Arabis hirsuta. The sequence continues at coordinate 9,015,152 of OZ053305.1, forward strand.
AGCAAGAGAGTCGTTTTCCCAGAACTTGGAGGACCCAAGAGCAAAGCCATCCTGCATCATAATTCAACGTTTTTCATAAATAAAATATTTCAATAGTTTCTTAATAAAATATTTCTCATGATTTTAATAATAGTCTGAAAATTCACCTTCCAGGCCTGATGATTCCACTAACGTCGTTGAGTATCGTGAACTTCCTCTTTCGATTCCGAAGAAGGTGCAGAGTATTCAGGATCTTCTGTTAATTTCATGGAAGAATCGACGGTTAGATATATTGTTTTTTTTTTGTTTTTATTTAGTACTAAAGAAGAAATAATTAGAAACTATTCTTCTTACATCTGCAAAATTGGAGATGAAATTAACAAACGTTGGTAAAGCTCTGCCTCCTACATGAACCTCTGCTTCAACTTTCAAATGATCAAACCGCACTTCTATTGTCGGAAGATCGATTCCAACTCTGTTATTTAAGCAGTTAACATTTTTTAGTACCAAGATCAACATCAAAACAGAACAGAGCTCCTCTGTTTTGATTATCTAAAAAAGATTTTTAAGTTTTTGTTACCTATCGATACGGTTCTTGAGTTTCCGGAGAAGTTTCTCATGCTCGTCGTCACCGACTTTGATAAGCCTCTCGAGGAGTTTCTTAGTCTCTTGAAACCCGAGTTTCTGAATATCGATCTCGTTGATGGCTCCGCCGTGTGAAGCCGTGAGGATTCCTTTCCTAATACGATCAAAAGTTGGAAGCTTCTCTAAAGCAGCCCATCTCAAAGCTTCTTCATCGTCTTCTTCTCTAGAAGACCTCGAGAAAATCTCAATACCTGTATCTCTATTCCACACCGACGAGTTTCTTCTCAAACTGTCACTAGCTTTCTGAAAACTAGTTCCCTCCATTTTCTTCGGTTAAACCGAATCCAAGAACTCAAAGCCTTCTCTTTTTTCCTCTCTTCTGCTTTCTTTTTGTTTCTTTATGTGAGATCAAGATTTAAAGAATATAAGTTATTCAAAGATGTGAAAAAGAAACTCAGAGAAAGCTAAAATGGAAGATGAAGTAAATGAAGGTTTTGTGTTCTTGTATATATATACATATATGGAGAGGAGACTTCACTATTGTCTCTCACCAAAGTGGAAAAATCAGAGGAGGAACGTGACCAAGAAACTGATGTTGAATTTTTTTTTTTTGTTTTAAAAATTGGAAAAAGAAAAAGATACGTCGTCAGCTATGACTCTGTCTGGGAAATCTAGAAGAAGCACTGTTTCATAAATTAATTAAGTAATTAATTGGTCCCATTTTAAAGTCTATAATCTTTTTTTAATCAAGAATCATGGTAGTGTGAACTGAAATATCTAAAGGTTTGAAAATAATCATACTCTTTTCATGCTTTTGTTCCTAATAAAGTTAACCGTAAACACAACAATTTCGGTACGATTTCAAAATGCCATACACTAGAGCTGTAGAGCAAATACCATATCCACGCACTAGAGCAAATTATATATGTTTGAAATTTGATATTACCTCTCTTTGTAATTGTTTGATGTTCTAGAATTGTTTGATGTTTTAGAAAAAAAAAATTGTTTCTAAAATATTGATTTTTTATATTTTCTATCTAGTTTTTATGAAATAATAATAGTGAATTGTGAATTTCAAAGCAAATTAATTAATTTTGTTGAATTACTATTGGCTAAAAGTTATAGAAAATTGTTTAGCACAAAAAAATAATACATTTATAGTTAAAATTTAATATGTTTTCTTAATATGTGTGAAAACTCTAGAAAATCAATTATTTAGAAACAGAGGGAATATTTATTAAGAAAACACATTAATGCTTAATCATAAATGTTTTATTTTTTGTACTAAATAATTTTCTATAATTCTAAGCTAATAGTAATTCAATAAAATCAATTAATGTGTTTTGAAGTTACAATTCATTATTATTATTTCGTAAAATAATGCATTGAAAAGATAAAAAATCAATTTTTGTAAAAAAAAAACTAGAACATCAAACAGTTAGAAACATGAGTATTTGTTAAGTTATATCAACTACAACAATAAGATATATCAATAAACAAAACTTACATAGTCAATTTAATAACGAATCGGATAGAAAACGGTGCTATTGGATTCTTTAGCCCACTTTTTAATTCTCTAAGTTGTAAAGAAAAAAATGATTATTAACAATTACTCCTTCCGTTTTTAATTGTTTGATGTTTTAGATTTTTTTAACATTATTTACTTAGAAGATGAAAGAGTGATTGGCTTATAGTAATATTAAACGTACTCTGGAGTTACAATGTAAAATAAAAGACGACAAAGAATGTAAAATAGTAAGGTGAGAAGAAAACAAGCGACGTAAATAGGAGATAATGAGACGTTGACGATTCTCGACTAGGTGCAATTATAATTTAGCAGCCCCCTTGTATAAGTCCGCCATTATTTAATTGAATAGTCTCCCCTTGGACTCATTTTTTGTTTTTCTAATATCTTTATAAGTTTAAAAATTAAACATGCGTTTTAAAAGACAATTGGATTTTAATATACCATATAATTAGATTCTCTGTATATTAATTTAAGTACTAACCATGATAGCCATGAATAGAAAAATGATAAACATGCGTTTCATTTTTCTTTTCCATTTTTGTAATAATACTCTCAGTCGAAGATTCTAAAACTGGACCATAAAATATCCGAAGATGAATTTAGACCTGGTCTTCGCTTACTTCCTCAACCAGTTTCTTGGAAGTTTCCGTATTCGTATTCCTTCCGATTTCATCAAGAGACTCAGAGACCGTCCAATTCTTTTCAGTATTTAGTTTTGGGCTGTTTATTAATGTCCTGAAAAATAGGATGATGACCTTTGTTTCAACAAAAATTAACCTCCCAAACCGGGAAATAACTTAGGTGGAGAAGTAAGATTGGCTAATGAAACCAATTATTGGTTGGCACTAAATTAAATAAACTAGGTGGTTTGCTAGTTGTTGCAAATCATATTTATTGGTCTAGCAGATCATCTAGTTTATTTAATTTAGTTTAGGGATATAGAAACCGAATATAACCGAAGTTTATCAATCCGAAAGATAAGTTGAACAGTATAATATGTTGAAGCTAAACCAAATTCGAACCGTATCCAAACCAAAACCAAATTTGAATGTTGTGCAACCAAACCAATAAACCGAGATTCATTAAAAAAAAGTATACTGTTTAAATAAATCCAAAAGATTAAAATTTTCAAAAGATTAAATATAGTACAAAATTCTCAGACGTTAAAAAGAAAACTAGGCAAGTCCCGCGTCCTGCGCGGGAGTGAACTTCTCGAGAAAGTATACTGTTATAATGTTCATGAGAGAAGACTGTGAGTCTTCGTGCTTATACCAAAGCTCTGGTTTTTGGTTCCATCATTTGCAAGTGGTTTTGTAAAGGATAATGATTTTGTATTGCACGAATGCTTTGAAACAGAGCATATTTTATTGAATCCTCCCCTCCGGAGGATCAGCAATTGAAACTTCCGAATCAAGCTTGTAGCCAAATCTGTGATTGGGGTTTGATTTTGTAATATCTACTGCATATCAATTCGTTTCGAAACAATATGCAACTTCTCTGATAAAGTGTAAAGATTGCTAAAATGGGAATGATAATTGAAAGAGATCTCAGATTATATATAAATTTGGTTAAAATTAACATCAATACCCTTATTGTTCTATATCATGTCTCTTTATTTTCACATTCCTATGAACACACCTTTTTATTATTTTGCGTCTTTGAATCCATATGATCAGAGATGGCGTGTGGTTGTTAAAGTGTTACGAATTTTCTCTAATCTTTTTGGTTGTGATGGTAGTTTTTATGATTATTCAACCAATTTGAATTAAGGGTTTCTCAATGGCTTTAAATTCGTATTCATAAACAATAAAAAAATTCGATATAAAACTTAAAGGGTTTATATAATGCAAAACCTCTGTTGATGCCTTTTTGCATTTTTAATCATCTTGACTGAACAATATTAACCTTAACAAACAAAAGTTATTTTTATTAAAAGTAGTAGTGATCTTATTTTTTAAAAATTTACGTAAGTAAATCATTAGCTTCAAAGCAAATCTATGATCTTCGTGGAGGTTATCATCTAAAATTTGTTGTTTTGTTAGTCTTTTTATAAGCTCTGGTTTTTGGTTCCAAATATATTATGTTTCGAAAAAGAGCATATTTTAGAGAATAATATTCGTGAAAGCATATTTCAGAGGATGATCCATTGGATAATATAATAAATTCAGAAGAGCATTGAAAAACAAAAATAAGTCTGTTATGTTTTCATAGAAACCGGAGGTAAGACACCTTATAGCTAAAGATTTTGAAAGATTTCTTTGAAAACAACATTTGTTGTATGTGTAATCGCCTTTCCGTCTTTGTCGGTGATAAGAATCTTTAAACCTTTTCTTGATGTAACTCTGGATACGGCAACATATAGTTGACCATGAGTGAAAACTGGTTTTGGTAGATATAGACCGACTTTCTCTAGCGTTTGACCTTGGCTTTTGTTGATGCTCATCGCGAAAGCAACTGCGATAGGAAATTGTCGTCGTCTCGTACGGAAAGGGAATTTTGCATCTGGAGAAGAGACGAACACCCGAGGTATCAATACTATCTCACCCAACTTGTCACCAGTTATAATACGACCTTCTATAACTCGAGTAGCCATTTTCGTGATAAGTAGTCTTGTTCCATTACATAAACCACCTTTAGGGTCGATGTTTCGAAGTAGCATTACCGGTGTACCAATCTTCAAACGGAGCTCGTGATTAGGTAACCCAGATAGCTTGATGCTGTTCAAAAACTCTTGAGAATAGAGGATGTCATCTTTAGGACCAGTATCACATGGTTCGATACTATCAAAGCTTAAATAGGTTTTCTCTTCACCTATTATTATAAGTAAAGAAATATAGTGTTATGGAAAGTCGTAATAACATAAAGAACGAATTTATAGAATAAGGGTAATATGAGCACCTGAAATTTCCTCAAGCATATAATCATTTAACAAATCAACATCGTGATTACGTGGACTTAGTATTGCTCTTGATTGATAGAACTTAGGCTCTTGCTTAGTAGTATAAGCTGTTCCGTATACCTCATTCACGATAGTCTCCATCGGATCGTCACAGTCTGTATTTTCTTATTTATCAATTTCCATCGGATTGCTTCTTCTTACTTTTAATATTGATGTATGGTCTAAGAAAACACTAATTAGAAAGTAGTATCTTATAATTTAACATGTTTCAATGACATTAAAAGTTTAGTACCAAATCATAAGTAGTGTAGTACCGAAATCATACTAAGAAGAACACAATTTGTGCAATATTGAGATGAGAAATCAATAAATTTAAATATAGAAATATTGACATAAGATAATCATAGATGGATGAAGAGATGCGAAGCTTTTCATAAATATCATAGAAAGAAAATGAATTTAGGTTAACATAAAAGGAAAATCTGGTCAATATCGAAAAACAAAACCGATGGTAAACAAAACTGCAAAATCCACGACATAATATATGAACAAAATAAATCAAGGGCCAACAAAATTTAGACGAAACAAATGGTTGTCTTTGACTTGCTAATTGAAGAAAACGAATATTGAACCATACGATCTCCAGTATGAAAACTCATTCGAAACGGATAAAGGAATGGAGGTCGTATTGACGTGAATGTAGAGCCAAACAACTATTGGGTGAGACGTCGTATCAAACAACACCTTAAGAATTAATAATTATAATTAAGTATTATATTCATCATTAAGTATTAATTGACAATAATATTGCTATATCTTCATCATTAAATATTGACCGAATATTTAACATGTATAAGTTAACGATGGCAATAACCGAACCTTTTGAATTGGGCTTATGAACGAATTAACATATTGGGCTTATGCATAACTTAAACCGAAAATAACGTAACCGAACTCGTATTGATAATGCGATTAATATAACCGAAACTGTATTAATAATGGCATAACATGTATTTTTATTTTTTAGAAGAGGGTACCATTGTAATCAACCACCCTCAAATTCATTCTGAAGGCGCCACGTAGGATTTCACAATTCATATATAATTATATAGATATAGTACAAAATTTGTGATGTAATTATTCATTATATTTTCTTATTCAAACCCCAAAACCGAAAAACTCGTATACGAATCTAAATGGGCTTTTGAATAATATTAACAAGTCTAGGCCCATGAACCAACTTTGGAGTTTCTAAGATACGAGTCAAAACCAAAGACATCAAAAAGGTAAACTCAGGCGTGTGCAGAGGCAGAATCAGCGGCGGCGACCGTCGTAAGTCCACTCAACAAATCCTCCGACGGCGACCCAATCAAAAGCGAGACAATCTCACTCATAGTCGGCCGTTTGGCTGGATCAGGATGACAACAAGCCAACCCTAATTTCAGCAACAATTCAACTTCCTCCGTCGTCTCACACTCACTACCCACCCTCTCGTCCGCCGCCTCAACCACCCTTCCTCCGCCGTACAAATCCCTAACCCAATCCACAAGCACCATATCTTCCTCCTCCGCATACTCAATCGGCCTCCTCCCACAAACCACCTCCAGAACCACCACACCGAAACTATACACATCACTCGCCTCCGTCGGAGCCGCCGCAGACGCTAACTCCGGCGCTAAATACCCGAGCGTACCCACCACGCGCGTCGTATTCGGAGCACCACCGTGCTCGTACAGCTTGGCTAAGCCAAAGTCTCCCAGCCTCCCACGCATATCGGAATCTAAAAGGATGTTACTTGATTTGATATCACGGTGGATCACAATTTGGTCCCATCCACGGTGGAGATAGTTAAGACCTTCCGCTACGTCGTTGATCACTTGTCTCCGGCGTCGCCACGGCATTGGCTCTACAGGGTTATCGAAGATCCATTGGTTCAAGCTTCCGTTTGGCATGTAGTCGTATACGAGCATGAGCTCGTTTTTCCGGCGACACCATCCTCTCAATTGAACAAGATTCTTATGCTGAAGACGACCCATACTCGAGATTTCCGCCATGAATTCTCTTAGACCTTGTTTCGAATCGTGGTTCACGCATTTCACAGCGATCTCGTTCTTGTTGTTGGGCAAAATTCCTCTGTAAACTTTACCAAATCCGCCGGATCCAAGTAGCCGATCGTTTGAGAAATCCTCCGTAGCTACGGCGAGTTCTTCGTAGCTGAAACGGTGAGGCCAAAACTCCAATTCCCATTCCTCGATGATCTCATCTTCTTCTTCCTCTTTCATTACTTTCCTATACAACAAGTAACCCCCAAATCCGAGTAAACCCAGGAAGACAACACAACCGACGACGATCCCGGCGATTGCTCCGGTCGAAAGAGAGGAAGAAGACGATTGGAGAAAGAAAACAGGTAAATTCGTTGTGTTGATCTCGCGAAGAGCTCCTGTATCACTCAAGCTCCAAGCTAGAATCCTTCTCGCTTCAACCCAAGTCGTTTTCGAAGCGGAGAAGCCAACGAACATATCCGCCGACACATAGTTCGCTATAACCGGATCACGAAAGGTAAGAGTTGGCCGGAGAGGTCGATTCACACCGGCGGGGGCGATCGTAACGTTGATTTCGAAATTGGGTCCATTGAAATCGATCCAAGCTTGAACATTTTGTCCACTACGCATGTTAAAAGGAACGAAGGTTCCATTAGCGGAATCGTAGTAACCAGCGGTTTCGGATTTGATGGATTCGATGTTGTTAAGGTCAATTCCGATGTGGTTTCCGTCGATATCGTTGAACTCAGGGTTTTGTCCGGTGTCGAATTCGACGGCGAGGAGAGGAGCGATGAATCTGACGGTGGAATTAGTGAAGAGACCGAAGTATTGACTGGAGATAGCACCTGGAGGTGAGGTTGAGCTGGAGAGGACGAAGCAGAGGCCGAAACCAGGGCTTGTGGGTATGTCAGGGAGAACGGAGAAGACGAAGGAAGTTGAGAAAGTAGAGAGTCGGGTCGGGTTTCGGGTTGGATCTGGTATGATTGAAAGCTTTTGTGGGTAGAAAACCCGGCCAAAAGAGAACTGATTTGAGTCGTTTACGAGGCGGATTACGGTGGAGTCTACTCGGGAATCTTCGATGAGGATTAGGTCAGTCCTGTTGGTTACGGAGGTGAAGGAATTGTAGAGAAAATTAATGGCGGAAGAAGAAGGAGCGAGGATGAGGATAAGGAGGAGAAGTGATCCTATTGACCATTGTTTCCGCCGCCGCAATCGCCACCACATTTTTTCCGGTGAGAGAAGAAATGTGAACATTTTTGTTTATCCGTAACCAAAATTCAACACAAGCAATAAAAGAGAGAGAGAGAAGGTGGTCAACGTCGACGGCTTAAGAAAGTCAAAGGTATATTACAGTTGGGGAAATCGGGAAATGTCAAACCCAATCTCGAATAATTTAGACCCCACGAGGATAGGATCTATGGGCTTTGATTGTATTAATTTGAGTAGGCCTTTAGGCCCATAAAATCCCAGCAACGAACAACACTTTTACTTTTAAATTACGGCCTAATATTTTTTTTTTTTTTACATTTAGGATATTTGGATATTAATTTAGACGCTGACAAAGAAAAAAAAAATGATTTAGACAAAATGCCAAGGAAAGCATCTTTTACAAACTGATCATTTATCGTCTGAAGCATATTTCAATGCAAGTATATTATGCACATCATCAATTTCTACATTCGCCATATTCTTAAATATAAGCTAAAGGATATTTTCTTAAACTCGACAATTGAAAATATATATACGAGAGATATCACTTACAAAGAGTGAGTTGTATACAGGTATATATTTTCTTGGATTATAACAAGTTTGGATCATATCTTGTGAACAATATATTATATACACCATTATTTTATTGTATGATTTTTCTAGTTCATTTCGGATTAACTAAACTATGATGCTTAGGATAAATATGGGTACGCATGAAACTAGAGAGCTTCCGGTCATTAACCTCTCCGACAAGAACCTGAAAACGGACACAGAGGTATGGAACTCGACGAGAGTTAGCGTTCGTGAAGCCATGGAACATCATGGATGGTTCGTGGCAGAGTACAACAACTTTCCAACAGAACTCCACCAATCGATTTTGGAGGTCGCTAAGGAACTACTCGATCTTCCTCTCGAAGTCAAGCTAAAGAACGAAAACCACAAGGCTGGACATGGTTACATCACCATGATCTCCGATGATCAGCCTGTTCATGAAGGTCTCGGTATCGACCAAGTCAACGACATCCAACAATGCCGCCGATTCTCTAGTCTCATGTGGCCTGATCACCATGACAATGACCGTTTCGGGTATTATATATTTTATCAAATATTTTTTTTTGACACGATCAAAAGTACTATTATGTGTTAACCATATTATAGTGAAACTGTTTACGCATATGCGAAAATACAAGAGGAACTTGAGCAAATGGTGATAAGGATGCTCTTCGGGAGCTATAACTTGGACAAGTATGCAGAGAAACACATAGGAGAAACAAGGTACCTTCTTCGATTGCTTAAATACAGGAGACTACCTAATGGAGAACCCAACAGGAAGTTTATTTCTCATACGGACAAAAGCTTCATCTCCATTCTCCATCAAAACCACATCAATGGACTCATGTTGAAATCCGAAAAAGACGATGTTTGGTATCCTTTTACACCTTCACCAACTCGGTTTGCTGTTATAGCAGGCGATGCCATCATGGTAAGTCAAAAAAGCTAGCCAAATTAATGTTATAACCATGCACTTCGAGTTTATACGCTGACAAATCATGTGCGCAAAATAAATCATCAGGCGTGGAGCAACGATAGAATCAAATCTTGTTACCATAAGGTGGAGATGGAAAGCGTGGAAGAGAGGTATTCATTAGGGTTCTTCTCGTTCCAAGAAGGGATGATATCGATACCAGAGGAAATGGTGGACAAGGACTATCCTTTAGCATACAAACCATTTCGCCATGACGGACTTCTTGATTTTTATGAAACATTGGAGGTTCATCTCAAGGCTCACCGTACCATGACCAAGGCCTATTGTGGCATCCCACAAGGGTGTGAATGAACCCTAATCACAATCATCATACACAAACCTGATCAATTCCAAACCAAAGTCTATTCCTTTCGTGATCTTATTATTAGTAAAATGTCTTCTTTATTATGTCTTTGAAACAAAGCGTGTACTTGTTGGACTTCATTTTGGTTACTTGAAACAATACTCATTTGATCAATAGTGTGTTTGTATATAATCAATGGTCACCGTTTCTTATTCAGTTTGGTTCAACGGTAAATTACTATCATACACAAATTTGATTATTTCCAAACCAAAATCTATCCATTTCGTGATCTTAATTTAGTAAAGTGCCTTCTTTATTATGTCTTTTGAAACATAGTGTGTGCTCTTTGGACTTGTTTTTTGGTTACTTTAAACAAACCTCACTACTTCATTGATCTAAAACTATAGCGTGTTTGTATAATCAAGGGTTACTTGTTTTTTTCTCTGTTTGGTTACTAGTAAATTACTATTTTATCCTTATTTGACTATAATGGGCCTGGTCTATACTATCCTAGGCCTTTATTAATAGTTATTTTCAAAGTTTCAATCGTTTCCATGTTTATAGTTTGCAGTTTGGTTTGTGGGATATTCAAAAAGAACACTTAAAGTGTGCAATGTGTATTATACGAAATAGTGTGATTTATTTTCTAATCATTAACAATTCAACACGAAAAATTCCATAAACATGGGCCATATTCGTCTACACAAATCGAGACTGAAGATATTGCTTGTAAAATTAAGATAAGATAATATAAATGTATTTGTTTTTGGTCATTTTCGTTTTCTTTTTTAGAGTAGACATAGCCTCATCTTAGACGTGCTTTGTCATTTTATTTTCAGACAATCTGACAAAGAGCAACAAAACAAGATGAATTGTGTAGGATTCTGAAAATAACACCGTGTAATTTGTCTTTAATGTTATAAAATATTTATTTTTAGCGTTTCAATCATAGAATTTATTGGGACCCTCAACGCATAATTGCAAAATTTCATTATTTTAATGAGATTCTCGTTAGTGGCAACATGTCCTCGTTAATGTTTTTTTATATGTAAGGCAATTCAAATACGAGGAGAAACACTGATATTGCTGAAATAATTAGCAAATTTATTAATCAATACTAATTAATGAGAAACTATTCCTCTCTATTATTTCTAATCATTGAAAGTGCTTTATTGAAGTGAGTTGCTTTCGTTCGAAGATACTCTGTCCATGTGACCGACCGGTATAGAGGCGACTCAAATGGACTAACCAGCTTTGGTACAGGTGATATCTTGGTATCAGATTGTGGACCCCAAAGGAAAGCCACAGAAAACCGGGATCTGGTTTGGTTAACCCGTGCGCGGTGAAGAACGCTTTTGAACAAACCATTGGATAGGATGTGGAAGAGGTCACCAACATTGACCACGAGTGAGCCAGGAACCGGTGGCACGGTGACCCAACCGATATCATCGCGGAATAGTTGTAGACCGGCAGTATTGTTCTGGTAGAGAATGGTAAGGAGGGTGGAGTCGGTATGGGGGGCTAGACCCATAGCCCGGTCCGGTTCAGGACAAACCGGGTAGTGATTTAGCTGGAGAGCAGCTTGGGCCCAGTTGTTATCTGAATTGAGCCTGGCCCATTTGATGTCTTCTTCGCTGACTCCAAGTGAACTTAGTGCTAACCACATCAATTTCGATGCTAACCTTTGCATTTGTTCCTCGTACTCTTCAACGACGTCGCTGTTAATTAAAAACGAATTTTATCCAATTAAATTAGTACATATGAGATTTACTCACAATTTGCATATACATACATGCAACACTTGTACGAACCTTTTGAATAAATAGAAAGAAAAAAAAAAGAAAAAAAACAAGTTGGGCTTTTTGTTTTCTCCGATACGATTAAAAGAAATATATCTTCAAAATCTTGAGGTGGGTCCACTACACTAGATTTTCATTTTGCTCTTAACTATTAAACTCCACTTAACTCCGACGACATGGCAAATATTCGGTTGCTTCTGTTATTTATGCTCCTTGTTAATGTATAAAACTTTTTCTCTCAAATTTTCACATAAATATCAGTCCCAAAACTATGATTATATCCAAATTAACCCGTATAAAATATAAGCATAGGATTTAAGTATGCGTATATAGAGATATATACCAGTAGTTGAGGTGACGTTGGGGCCAAAGTTTACGGAAATCGTTGAGAGGTGAGCCAGAGATGGTGAAGCCTTCTGACCACATTTGCTTATTGAAGAAAGATGCGATACGAGCGACACCGTAGCCGGAGATACCTGTCTCCGACCGAGCCGCCTTGAGCTTGCGATGGACAGGTAACCGGAAAAGACTCCCGGTGAGAAACTCAATGTCTTCGAGAAGTCCCAAGGGCACGCCATGGTTAGCGATCTGGAACGCACCCCAAGTTCTACATGCATGGCCTATTTGGTTGGCCGCGTCGGGGTGGTTAAGGTCGATGAGAGGGATGTTTTCACCGGCGGCCGGAGGAGAAGGAGCGGCAGCGAAGAGGAGATCGTCTTTAGGGGTCCACGTGTAAGAATCCGGGAGCTCACGGAGGGATGTGAAGTCAGGTTGGTGAGAGTGTGGGAGGTGAATGGGATGGCCTCTAAAGACATCGGTTAACATTGTAGGCATCTTGTTCTTTGCGAGAAAACTTTTAAAAAAAAATGATAGATGTTTTTGTGTTTTTTTTTTCTTTATGAGATATATGTGATGTTTGGTGGTGGAAGATATTGGAAGAGTTAGAGAGCTTATTTATAGTGGTAGAGTTGGAGATCAAGAGGAGGCAAAAGCATATGTTAAAGCTTGTTTTGGTGCATTCTTATTGGTTATTCGATTAATACAATACGAACAAACCAAACCTCTAGAAAATTATGGAGGTCCCGCCATTTCCATCTTTCCGAAGAAAAACAAATATTATTTCTTATTTGATTTATGCAAAGATAAGATATGCACAGATGATGGGTTGTCAAACTATATAATTCAAATTAAAATATGTATTATTACGATATAAGTTAAACCTTTGGAAACTTAATATATGAATTTAAGAAAGTGATTAATTAAGTTGATAAGATGTGATTAGACCCTTATACGGTTAGACCAAATATGCAAAAAGAAAGAAAAAGACAAATTAATGTTTTATTGTTGTCTAATTTATTTGTTTTTGTTCCTGTTGATTTGGTTATTTCCTTGGTCATTGGAATAAGGGAGTATATCCAACAATTTCTTGATGACACGCTTCCTGATTTTCTTCAATTATTGTGTAATAAAATGTTTTAAGAAAGTTATATACACACACACACACACAAATATATATATATATATATATTTGTTTTTCCTGCGAATTGTGGTCAACTTAGTCTTGACTCTTGATTGATTGAAATTATAATTGTAAAAAAGAGGGAGACATAAAGAGGAGTGTTTTTGGCTCGGACAAAAGAAGGAACAAAAATAGAAAGGGCCAATGTTGTCTTCTACAAACAATATCTAGCTAACTGCAGCTAAGAACAAATTTTCAACCAAGAAAAATGGAAAGATTTTCGCATGTAAAAATATATATTTAGAGAAAATACATCAAAATATAAAAATACTCCATGGAAACAAATCCAAAAATAAACGTGACAGCCACTTTAGCATAATAGAAAAAAAAACAACAACTAAAGCACAAGAAGATAAATATCACACACGCGATAAAGAGGTAAGTAAATCTCTAAATAACACTTGACTTATCATATGTTAATGGCATAATTAGTGTTTGATGTGAATGATTAGGAACATTAGCAAAGTAAAACATTAGTCGAATCTACACATCCTCAAGTAAATGAGGTGGTGCGAGATGATAACATTCGACGCTCTATTTTGGTCAAAGCGAATTTCGTGAGATAAACTCAAATTTGTCAAGATTGGAACGGTCACATCCTATCGGGTTTGCATAATGAATCATTGTCTAATATCCGATTTGCTAACATGATCAATATCTAATCCGAATGAGATGAATTCTACGAATAAGCCTTCACTGGTTACCTTTGTTGAGATGATCCAATATCAAGAACTAAGTAAGCTGGCTTATCCAATCTAAAGAAAGGTTTCGTATTCTAAAAAGTTCGCTAGGCTAGTTTATAACTTAACCACTAAATATGCTTTCCATTTCTCGACTTTTCTGATCAAAGTTGTCTACTACTGATTTAACCAAAAGACCATTTAAAGATGAACACTACTACACCAAAGTTCACAAAGGTTTTTTTGCTAAAGGATTAATTTAATTTAATTTATATGTTTTTATTTTTATCGATATTATATGTATTAAACTGGTGATACACATGATTTTTTTCTTATACTTTTAAATGATTGTGTTAATTTTCTATAAAGTAGCTGATGTTATCGTTAAATGATGTGTAAACAAAAAAAATTATAAAAAGATACAAATTATAATATTATCCATCAACAAAATTGTAGTTTCGTAAAATCCGCTAAGAATATTTTAATTTATACTATAATTTATAAAATAAAACTTTGATGTGTAGTAGAAAAACTATACAGTCGACGATAAAACTCATATAATCTAATTAATATCTTTGTAATTTTAAAATGAGTTGTGTTCTAAATATTTTACCAATGTCTCAATCATTTGGAGAAATCTCGATCTTTCATAAAGAATCTTGCAACAAAAAAAAAAGTTTATGAGGATTCATTAACATTCGTGTGGCAACTTAGATAGTGGTAGAAAATTTGGAATCAGACATCCTCAAGGAAAATTGATTAGTTTTCAATTGTTTCAGGTATTAGGGACTTTGTAAGTTATTTAAAGATAAATATTTATTTTGTCAAAAAAAAAAAAAAAAATCTGAAAAGGCTATATAGGATGCGAAAAGTTGTTATTATTATTTTTAATCGTTATTTGTTCTTAAGTACATGTGGGGCTTTCTAATTTGTTTAACTGTCGAGTGACTGAAGGACTATTCAAATTTTTATATATAGGATTTGCACATAGTAGTAACATCTAGAATCATGCAGAATTGAGGGATTTAGATTTATGCTAGTTTGGAACTAGAAATTTATACGGCTAAGGCAAGTTCAAATCTAAGTTTTATAAAAACAAAAAGATATTCAAACATTGATGTCTAACACACGTGCAATTGTTTTGTATCTATTATTAACAAAAGATTTTCCCAATTAGTATTTTGTACCGTTTTGTGCAAATTAAAAATAGTTGATTGTTGTAGTCTTGTATGTTAGATTATCCACATTCCTACATTAATGTGGGCGTTTCGGCTTGGTTACAGTTATGTTTTTTTCGGGTTTCCGGATTTTTAAAAACACAAACCATGTAAAAACTATTTATATTTTGGTTAGGTTCGGTTCAATTTTCTTTTTATTCCACAACGTAAAATAAATATGCAACGTAAATTGTAAATAAAATATTAGATCAAAGTTATCAAAAACCTAATTAGGATGGAGAACAAAAATTCTTTACACTTTAGTTCTACTTTGTTTTTATTTAATTTTTTCTTTTGATCGTTCTTTTTAAAACTAGCTAAAAAAACTTAACAAACCTAATATCATAAAATTAATTTAAAAACTCTAAAATTCGAACAGTTTTACGGTTTTAAACCGAACCAAAACCAAAATATTTTTAATAATAGCAACCAAACGAGTTTTTTATGAAACTAAAACCAACCAGAAACCCATAATTTTGGTCTGTTCTGTTTGATTCGATTTTTTTGCATACTCCTATAATATTGTCGATGATCGTTTGGTATAAAAACAAAAAATTTATACTCATATTAATAATTATGAATAGATCATAAAAAAAAAACTAATAGTTCATGGGAAACAAACTTGTAATATATACAGATAATTGAGTGAAGCTCTAATAGTAGATACATAAATAATCAATATATGATGTGTTTAAAAATATTCTCATTGTTGAAAGAAAACGTAATCGTCTTTGTCGTTCCTAACACCACTACTTGCCTTTTCGCGACCTACTTAAGCCTCTACTGTTTTTGTCTGCTCTCTAAATGACAAACTTATATCTATCTCTTGATCAATTAAAAGACAATTTTGACATTCAATTTAATATTACATTTGTCTACAAAAGATACACCATACAATATATAAAAAATGATTAGTATTGATGATAATAATCATTCCGAATCTATTCTTTTGTTTTTCCACAATTTACACGTACGTCATAAATCAAGGACCCAGATGGCCATATAAAAAAAGTTTCGACGAACCAGTTGATTAATTCTACGAATTTGTATAAAGGTAATAGTTACAGTCTTTTTAACCTTTTATAAATAAAAAAAATTACATTAAATGGATCAAACATTGAATCAACCAATAAAAAGCGAGGAGAGACTGGATTATTATTCTCTTTTCCACTCGCGTATTAACAAAAGGGAAAGACTACCCCATTCAATTTCTTTTAAATTTATTCAAATTTGGTCATTTCCGTCTTATTTACATTTGTCTTTTTCGATTCTCTTTTTAATTGTTTTTGTACTTTTATTTTTGTCTTCTTCTATCCTACTTGGCTCTCACTAAGCTATATTCCAAAAAATAAAATTATCTACAAAACGACAGATATTAACATCTCGTGGGTCCTTAATTTTATCTCAAACACTAGTCCTTAAGATTAACGCATTATGTAATTAAAAAGGACATAAAACGCATTAATGCCCACTATTTTCCCGATAATCCTAATTCTATATAGTTATTAATAAATGAAAGAATATTCAAATTTCCTCAAAAAAATCGTATTACAGTAATTTATCACAAGAGTATATATAATACATAGCACACCATGGTGATAAATCAATATATATATATATATATACGTGTGTGCATGCAGACGAGATTTTTTGTTTTTATTATAAATGGATATTCGATTTAAATAGCTACAATATCTCGTTTAGTATTGATATTGAATTTTAGTGAGGATGAACCATAACTACTCGTGTGTCTTTGTGGTTATAAAATGATCTCTCACACGACAATGTGGAACAAGAAAGTTTTAAAAAAGAAAAAGACAATGTGGAACAAGCCGTAATATTTTCACTCGGTTTTTGTTGGTGTTTAGTTTTGATCACGAAGAAGCTTGGTTTTTTTTTTTTAGGTTTGCTGTTACTTGTCAATAATTAAAAATTATTTATGGAAAACAATAAATATATAAATAATATAAATAACACATGGACAAGCACATGCATCATCATCATCCATGCACGTGCTCCTCACATAATGCTCTCCACATCGCTTTCCAAAATGTCACAAAACAGAATAATTATGATTTTAATCATATAGCTAGAGATTTTCCTCCCGTACCTTGTCACACATCTTCATATTCCTCTTTATATGCGTGTGAGTGTATCAGTATAAGTATGCAATATGTATATGTATGTATACAATATGGTTGCATAAAAGAGCATTAACAGTTAAGATATCTCTAATGTTTTCGTATAATATTTGTTTTCAGAAAAGAGAAATTCCAACAAATATTTTTAGTAGGGTTGGCCAAACTAAGTTTTGAATTGACTTTCTTAGGTTTTGGATTGGGTTTGGATTAAGAATTATTATACCAAATTCAATCTAATTAAAATTTAGATCAAGTTTTTTTGGTTTTGGACTGGGTTTAAGTTGTTTGGATCCCAAATAATTTGACCACGGTAAACTTAAATTTAATTTTATTTAGGTTATTTAGGTTTTGGGTAGAATTCGGTTATCTGAAATTTTAAAGAAAATAACAATAACATATAAAAAAATTCTTAACGTAGATTTATTCAATAAAATAATATATAAATTCCAAAAATATATATATATATATTCTTGATATCTTAAATTTAAAATAAAATAAACGACTTGAAAAATCAAACAAAATACTAATAGTTCAATTGATCGAAAAAATCCTTCAAATTCCAAGCAAAATCTGAAAAATAAAGCACATAAATACATATAAATTACTACAAAATAAAATAATAAATTAAATTTAAAAACTGCTAGTATTGTTATTCGGCCAATCCAAAATTTGGGTTTTATTTGGATTTTTCAGTTATCTAACCAATCCAAATAACCCTATAACCCAAATTAATATTTATTATTCAATCTAAATGAGTTTTTTTGGATTGGATTAGATTGGGTTTGGATGATCGAATTGGCCACCCCTAATTTTTAGTATATAAAAAATAGGATTTTTCTTTTTCTTAGAACAATTCATTTGTATTTTTTATATGAATGTCAATAGTATAGCAAAATCAAGTTTGTCTCAAACTATTTTATATAAGAGAGATTTCAGTTCATATACTTCACATAGGAGTATATAAAACAAAACGTAAGCAAATGTTTTTTGGGAATGTACTATTTTGCACACCTTTATAATCTTGAATGATGAGCATAACAAAAGCATTTATTACATATATATATATATATATATATATTCATGCTCCGGAAAATATTATCGATTTTAATATGAATAAATCAATTATAAATGATTGGTTGGAGCAGTAACTGTATAAATAAAGACAATTTAAAATCCTATTACCAGTCACCTCTTATTTTAGTTTAGTTTTAAAATGAGTTTTCATATGTTTCTATGAGTTTAGTTTTTTTGTTTAGTTTTTTTTGTACATTCTATACTAATGAAACGGACTATTAAAACATAATATATGGTATAGTTTTTACTATACAAAAATGTAACAAGTATATTAATATACGAATTTGTAAATATATTAATATATGGGAAAATAATATAATTTGTGACAACCAGGATGGGATACATGATACTTATCTCTTGGATTTAAGAGATGTATACGTCTTTGACATGGTTGATAAATCATCCACGTGTGATTAAATAAACCCTATCTGGACTTATTAGGACTTTTTGTTTCTTATAACTCAATGTACAAAGACCACCTATAGTTTTGGAGTTATATGTCGGACCTAATTTAACAGTGTCTCTGACATTTTAATTTGAATAGCATAACTAATGATCTAGATTTATATTAATCCTTAAATTAAATAAAACTGAGGATAAAAAGGTAAAGTTTAGATGCGTTTGCTTCCAATCTCATTGGATACCATCGCTTTCTTTGCCATGAGCCTGCCCCAAATCTTTATCCTTAACCTTACATGGATCTAGACGGAATTAATACCACGGAAACATTTAATAAAATCTGTGTTTTAAAAAAAAGTTTTTTCATGACCTGCAAGGAAATATTTTATATTCAACCGAGTACAGTATGTTGAAAGAAAAGCAAAAAAAAAAAAAATCAAACGAATATAGACACAAAATCAAGAAAACGACAATATTGAAATTGAAATATGTCTTTTTACCCAACATAATACAATCACGTCAAAACAGCAACGAGTTGCTCTATACATTTATTAAACTTTTACCGATGGCGCTCTTAATTAATTAAGTACGCATTTTCCGATAATCTACTGAGGGTTCTATCGATTAGCAATAAGTATGAGATACCTCTGACCATAAATATATTGTAGCCAACCACCACTACCATTCGTGGGTTTCCACTTCCGGTTTCGACCGATTCTATATTTGGTCCAAAGCTAATGTACGTGGTAATTCATATTACGTAAGATATTCGCCAACTAGTTTTGTTGTTTTTTTTTTTTTTTTGTCAACTAGTTTTGCATATATATATATATATATGTTCTCGCTATAGAATTTTTGTCTATGTTGGATCCTCACTCAGACAAAATTATAAATTCCTAACTGATTATTCACAATAAAGTTGCTTCATATTTAGCACATTTAAGTGAAAAAATCTCCACATCATGGGTTGTAATAATATAAATGCATTTTGGCAAAATGGGTATAATCAAATCATTTAAAAAAAAAAATCCACAAGTAGAACTATTTTTTATTATATTCGCAGTGTTTTGTCTTTATAACAAATCAAAATTGTTAGCTCCCAATAATTTAAACCTACAATGATTCACACTTGTTGGAATCGGCTACCAATTTGTAACGCTCTTACCATCATCGATAGTGGCCTTAACGCTCGCTTTCGGTTCATAGATTTCACCTTTATCCGATGACCAGTACATTACTAAAAGAAATAAAAAGATTTGTCCATTGGTCATACATTCACCATAAATTCATCTGGATGTTTTGTTTTCAATCACACAGTTTTAAAAATTATATTTACTAAAAAATATCCGTCATAAAATTATTATTTGTCAAGTAAATTAACTTTGTATTTTATGAGTTACATAACCGTTAGATGCACTTTGGTGAAATGAATAATCAATTAACTACTACCGGATGTTGTGAATTAGTAGTTAAGCACATAAGTTGGTCTTGTTGCGTTTCTAGTTTAAACTCCAGTGGAAATAATGATTTAAACTCCAAACCATGGAAAGATTAAGGCTCAGATCCAAACTCCTCCTAATTATAAAAAAATCAATTAATTTTTTATAAATATCTTCATGACCATTTTCCCAGACATCCTTTATAGCTTCATCTAGTAATGAACATTATTGTGATATAAAATAAAACATTTATGTATAATGGTTTTTATAGAATAATTATTCACTCCGATTAATATGAAATATCGTTTTAGAACTTAAATTTGGTTTCATGTGTTATTTTATATCTTCAATATATATTTTTGATTAAATTTCCAAATTTGATCTATGCTTGTTTAGTTTGATAACTAGTGAAATCAAATAATATAGTATAGTAATAAAAGGTAAAACAAAAAATTATATATATATATATATATGGATATATGTGCTCTGGTGTGTGACACGCCCATATATGTTTACCACCATGCTTTATTTTATAATTTGGCCACAAACAAGTGAACTTCTCAAAAATTGAATTATGGTTAAGACATTCATTTAAAAATGCATGAACCTTTTTTTTTTTAACTGCATGAAGTATCTCACTCTTTATCTCACTCCGTTTTACAACTTTTTTTTTTTATTTCGTTTTCAAAATTTATTTTTTATTTTTTATTTTTATTTCTATAAGGGTGAAATCAATTATTTATAGTTTTATCTAAGAATTATACCGTGTTTACAAAACAAAATTATTCCCCCGACTCTCTCAATTATAGTCTTATCTAAGAAATCAGATCACTCTTACACCAGTAGGCAATGACGAAAACTGAAGGCCGCTTATTTGATAAGTTTTGTGTCAGTCCATAAAGTCCAAAAATGTAAACATGTAGATAAATAATATATCTAGTCATTAAGATATATCTAGAACGCTTCATTTTATTCTATTGGATATAAAAAATCTATCATGTTATTTATAATTGGTAGAAAAACGTACACCTTTACTTTTCTTTGTTATTATATTGTTTATAAGAAGAGGTCAAAATGACAATTTCCAATGTTAGAAGAAGTGAGAAACCTTTCTTTTTTATAATATGAGAAAACATGGAGAAAAATATCAAAATATTTTTGTCGCTGACAAATTTTATTTTTTATTTTTGGTCGAAAAACAATTTATTTAGTTTTTAACTATATTAGTATAAAACTTCATATAGAACATAAGTTGTTACATATGCGATTTTTCTTATTCTAGACATTTAACAACATTTCTTTTAATATTGTAATTATCCAGGCAATGTAAAATATGTCGAAATTGAGACCATTCTTTGTAAAAGATGAAAAAAAAAAAAGAAATGAATTAAAATGACAAAAATTGTGATAGGAGGCCTTCAATTTAGGTCTGGATGTGGATCGGATATCCGGAAAAATGTAATATTTGTGATTCGATTTGTTTTTGACGGATATCTAATTTTTCGATTTGTTTTGCTTCGAAAATTTTTGGATATCCGAAATGACGGATATCAAAAAAATTTCTGGATATTTGTGGATATCCGGATCTTCGTGGATATGTGTTTTAATAAAAAAAAAAATTCTAAAACACCATAATTTTTTTTTCAATTTTTAATAATATAAAATTTAAACTAATTAATCAATAAATATATGAAATGAATTTAATTTTATTCGATAAATTGTTTAAAAATGAAAAGTAAAAGATTAAAATGGTAAAAATGAAATATATATTTTTTATTTAAGAAATATATTTCAAATAAAGTTAGTATATATATCTATTTTTACTATAAATATATTCGTCAAATATATTTAAAAGTCAAAAAATATAAATACACTTATAAATCTATCATATTTTATGTATATATAAGTAATATATGAATCGGATCGGATATTCGGATTTTAAAATTAGTATTTGTGATTTGTTTCGATTTAGACGGATACTAAATTTTACTACTTTGCTTTGATTTAAAATAGATATCTGGATTTTTCGGATTGGATCGAAACGAATACCGAATCAGATCAAATTTAACGGATAATTTGTCCAGCCCTAGTTCAATTTTCATCACTGTCAAATGCTAAAGGAGTAATTTGAAAATCACCACACTGTCAAACTACTCAATAATTTGATCGAAAAACGAGCAAGAGTATAAAGAAAAATGTAAATAAATTGAAGAAAGTAACCTAAGTCCTAAATAATTCTTATAGATTACTCACTTAATTATTCCAATTTTCTCTTAAAGTGATCCAAGCTTAGACGCTATAAAAAACTAGTGAATGTAATCTACGTGATGAATCAACATTTTTTTTTCAAACAATAGGATAATATAGACGCAATATTTGTGACCGAAACAAAAAAACGGAAGATGTTATTTTATTGACTGAGAAAATGATATACTATAAATTATTTTGTTATAGAAAATCGAGAAAAAGAGACTTTAACTAGTTTGTTTATCTTAAGCGTATGTGTATCAAAGTGACGACAAAAAAATGTTTCTATGTATAAAAGATCAAAATGGTTTTTATGTTACAAGAGACGATGAAATGTGAAAAATAAAAGGAAAACAAAACCAAGTGTGAACGTGTGACTTTATTTTGTATGTTTTTCATTTATCTATGGAAAAAGATTTTTTTGTTTTTTGGTAAAAACATGGAAAAAGATTTATTATGGTGTGGCAAAATTAGCAGCTTGGATTAGTTAATAAAACCAACTTCTAGCTTAGATCTGTTTTTTTCCAGCTATATCTATTTTCTCAACAATTCACGTATCAAATATCAGTTCATCTTAAAATTACGTAGCAAACTTTTTTTTTTTTTTTAATCAACAAGTTTACTTCATTCATTTAACCGATCAAAGTACAAAAATAGAGAATTAAGCATCTTTCAAATTTACTACAACATAAAGAAAAAAACATAGGATAGATAGATCATCGCAAAAGATAGACAGCGAATTTAAAACATGCCTCGAATGCGTCAAGAGGGTCTTCGCGGTAAAACCAGAGAGTCTCAGGTTGATCACTTTCCAGTGTGACTTTGAAGATCCCGGCATAGAACTCGGAGATTCGACCACTCTCCAAGAAAAGGAAGAAGATTCGACCAGTCTCAAAGAGTTGGGAGAATGTGGAATTGGACTCGTCCACCGGAAGTAAATTACAGGGTTTGAAAACCCAAAAACTTTTGTCTTCTCACAAAAGAAGATATATAATCACTAAAAACAACAAGATTTGAAAATTCAGAAAATTTTGTTCTTCTCAAAGAAGAGAAGCAAAAGAGCTCAAAAGCATATAAATTTTTTAAAAATCTGCGTTTTGAAAACACGGATAACGGACCGGATAATGAACCGCCCACTAGGGATCTACCCAAATTCGTCAACCCATCACGATGGATGGTTGAGATAAACTATGAACTTGAGCATCGGATATGCTTTATAAGCAACATCGGAGAGTGAGGCGGTGGTGAGCCGGAGGCATCATCAATTGCTGGAGAGAATTTCCGGTACGATCTAGATCTTAGGCACACAAAAAAGTTACCTGTTTGGATTGGGCTGGCTAATGGGCCAGGATAAGTTAAGTGTGCAGCCCAACTCCTATATTGGCCCAAGCCCACAGATTTACATACAAGTGGGCCTAATGGACTCCATGATACAAATCTCGAAATGGGCCAAGCCCAGAATTCATGTTTCTTCTCGTGATGGAGAGGAATCGACGAGATACGAAATCTCCGATGGTGGCCGCGGCGGTGTGCGAGAGATCCGGCCGGTATTCGCGGCGGAGCCTGCTCAGACAATCGTCGGAGCTTTTGTTAAGGTGCTTCTCCTACGAGAGTTGATACCATTGTTTCCTTTCCGGTGATATTTTGACAGCGCCAGAGGAAAACCCGTGGAGAGAGCGGCGGGTAATCAGCGACACAATCTCTCGCCATCGACGGAGCAGTAATTGAAGCCGTGGACTGAGATGAAGGCGAAGTAACGGTGAAGATTAGGAGACGACGGTGGTGGTCACACAGAAAAAATTGGGAGGAATCTGTGAATAGGCCCAGAAGATCTGGCGGATTCGGAGGCACAGGCGAATCCGGTGGTTCCAGAGGTTTTGGGAGATATGCCGATACCGAGTAGTTCAACCCCGACGTTTGAAGGAGAGTCTCGGTCGAATCTGAAGCCAAAGATTCAGTTTGTGACTTCGACATAGAGGAGGCCACCATGGAGAAATCCATCTTCGTCGGAGACATGGAGCTACGGATGGATACCGGGGGTATCGCCACACGGAGCCAATCGAACCTTGTGTTTACCCCTTTCCGGTTCGGCGACGATGGTGGTCTTAGAGATGAGATCCATGGAGCAGGTAATGAAGCCATGGAAGAGAGGAGAGGAGCATGTGATCTATCGACAATGGCTGGCTGAGAGAGAGAAGGTGCTCAGGAAAGGCGCAGGCAGACGAACAGCGGTGAAGAGAAGCACATTCTTGCTCGGTAAAATTCGACGGTGGCCACCTCGGTAGTCGGGCCTAAGAGTTTCTTTAGGGCGAACTTTGCGTAGCAAACTCTATGTTGTCAATTTTGCACATATCAAATAAAAAACTGCGAGCCCATTTTGTAAATAAGATAAAAACGTAATTAATTATAGATAAAAGTACTCAAATAGCATAGAAAAATTGTTATATTACTAGAATAACATACATCTTTTGGAAATTACTCAAAATTTTTTAAAGCCTAGTAAATTACAATAAACATCCTAAGTTATTTTTTTTTAATTGAGGTTATTTATAATTAAAAAATGATTAACTAATCCACGTCACTAATCACTGTTCCACCTCACTAATAAGATTAACCGTGTTAACAAGTCGGAAAAGGAAACTCAAAGGACGGAAAAATAAAAACTTCGTGTTTTGTCGTCGAAACTTCCAGTGTTTTCTCTCTAGTCGATTTCTGAGAAGCATTCACCGCCGTTATCGTCGAAACGTGTGCTCTGCATTTTTACAGTCGGATTTTAATCGAAGGTGAGTATAAACAGAGGAGTGGGGATTCTTCATCTTCCTTCATTTTATTTTGAGTATAATCTGAGGAATCGAAGATGTTTGTCGCTTATTAACGATATTGTGGCTAATTTATATTCTGTGGCGGCTTGTTTATCGTTGCTAGTGGCTGTTTAAGTTATTTATTGCGGCTGATTTATTGTTATGCTGTGGCTGATTTATATGTGCAATTGTGGCTTAGTTTGTGTTACGTTGCGGCTGATTTATATGTTCAATTGTGGCTGAGTTTGTGTTGTGTTGCGGCTGATTTATATGTGCAATTGCAATTGTAGCTGTTGTGGCTGAGTTTGTGTTTGGTTGCGGCTGGTTTATTTGTTTGTTGTGACTGAGTTTGAATTTTGTTGCGGCTGATTTATCAGTAATATGTTATGTCTTTTATGTTCAGATGGCTATTTCTGAAGATCAAGCAAGGGATTATCCTCCAAGACTATACGCTGAAGGGGCTTATAATCTGGAAAATAAAAAAATTAATCACAATGTCCATTTGGGAGACTTTCCTCAAGTCAGAGACGCAATAGGACATGTTGTGTGGGAACACATGAAGCAGTTTCCTCTTGGAGTAGTTGCTAAGCTAGCTGATAACCAATTCGTGTGGTCTGGGAAGACTGTACACTATCTACTATGTAGACAGCTGCGAGTACATAAGAAGGAGATTTGGTCTCTCGTTGTTGATCAACCTCTCAGTTTTAGCTTAATCGAATTTGGTGTGCTCACGGGTCTAAACACAGGTCCACTGCCAACAGAAAATTTTGAACCTGAGCAATACAAAACGTTTTGGGAGGAGTTAAATGTGTCGCTTGGGGTAGGACCCAAGTTAGATGAACTGAGGCCATCATTAGAGGTCTGTCGAGGCTGGATTTTTGAAAAGCAGAAATGGATAGGGCTGTTGCTTCTTCAAGCCATGGGACTTTATGGCTTGCATCATAATTCTAGAATACCCTTTGAAAGTGAAAAAAGAGTATTCGACGATGAAGCCTTGAGGACTTATCCGTGGGGTCGGACTGCATTCGAAGTTCTGGTTGGTTCAATTAAGATGTTGAATCCACAAGGAAAATCGTACATCGTTAGCTGCATGAAAGACGTGTTGCTGGTTTGGGCGTATGAAGCTGTGACTTGCTTCGGAGAGCGTTTTGGAAGAGTAGTCAATGAGAACAAAATTCCTCTTTTGCGATGGGGAGGAACCCGTACACGTAAAAGTCTTACTACAGCCATATCTGAGGAGATCAGAGATCATGGTGAGGTAAGAAGCTTGATTTGGCTGAGTTATGAATCATTTGATGTCTGACTTATGAGTTACTTGATGGCTGAGTTATGAATCATTTGATGTCTGACTTATGAGTTACTTGATGGCTGAGTTATGAATCATTTGATGTCTGACTTATGAGTTACTTGATGGCTGATTTACTATGTAGGTGCGTGTGAAGAAACTGGTTATGAAGGAGGCTGTAGAAGGGCTGTTTTCGCAGTGGTCGAGTGAAGAAAATGACCCACAACTTGTAAATCTGATAACATACATACATGCATATAGGTTTGTTAGAAGTTTTTGGGATGTAAAGAGCAATGAGAACAAGAAAAAAATGAAGGCTGCATTTTCGTTAGATTCCGAGGAACCCCCCGCAAAAAAGCAGAAGAAAGCTAAGAAAAACCAGGAACTAAGCAACAGTGAGATTGTGTTGCAGCATGGTAGTGAGGAGGATATGGGGAAAGAGACGGATTTGACGACCGTAGTGAATATCCTGGGAAATCTTGTCAGAAGATTTGACAACTTTGCTAGTAGAATAGAGAGTGTTGAGTTGCAGTTAACCGCATATAACACAAAATTTGGAGAGATGTCAGATTTCAAGAAGATGATTGGTGATACAGTCCGAGCTGCTGTGGATGAAAAAGTTGCATCTATTGAGAATGATCGGATGCAAATGAGAGAGTATCTGAAGGCTATCGAGGCACGGAACAGTTCCCAAAAGGATGATAACGTCTCAAAAGTCAACAACATCCCGCAGAAATCTGTTAATAGTCTAAAGGTACGTTACAGCTGAGTTATGTTTATTTTTGACGACTGAGTTATGGTTACATCACGACTGATTTATTCTTATTTGTCTCGGCTGAGTTGTGTTTATATGTTAATACAGCCGAAGAAGGACGAGTTTAAAAGTCCTGAACCAATCAACAACATCCCGCAGAAATCCGTTAATAGTCCAAAGGTACGTTAGAGCTGAGTTATGTTTATTTTTGACGGCTGAGTTATTGTACTTTTGACGGCTGAGTTATAGTTACATAACGACAAATTTATTCTTATTATTCTGGCTGAGTTATGTTTATATGTTAATACAACTTAAAAGTCCTGAAGTGAAATTGAATATCAAAGATCTTAAGGCCACTAATTTGCAAAAGAAATTGGCTGAGGAGTTTGGTAATGACGAAGAAACAGTTGATTTTGTTACTATTTCTCCTGCTAAAAAAAATAAATTGGCTGAGGCAAAAAAGCAGGAGGCTGAGGTTAAAAATCAGAAAGAGGCCGCTGCTTTAAAGAGGAAGGAGGCCACTGCTTTAAAAAAACAACACGGGCCACTAAGAAGGACAACGAGGACTCGTAAAAGCGACGACGATCCAAAACCTACAGAAGTGACTATCCCAGCATCGAACAATACAAAAAGAATATCTTTTACAAAGAAGAAACAGATTGGAAACGAAAGTGAGATTGAGGATGTCACCGACAAAATTGTCGCGCAAAATAACGAATTGTTGCCGGAGTCTGATGAGGAAGAAGAGGAAAGGATTAGATCTGAGAGAATCAAGGCTTATCGGGAGTCAAGTGTTCAATTATCTCCTGATGGGTTTTCAGCGAGGCTAGAAAATGATCCTGAAGCACGAGTTTTTCCTTATATTGGAGACAATGGAACGACGTGCATGAGGAAAAATTATGAACCTTCACCGGTAATCTATGATCCTCTCTCACCTGCTGATCCGGTTAAAGTGGATAAACTTTTGGATCACCTGAAGCCATTTTAGTATGACTCTTTAGAGCATGTGTTAATACAGCTATTAGCAATATTTGCATAAACTAACTTGTGTTTAATTGTTTTAGGGACGTTCCACTTACACAGGCGGCTGAGAATATTGAGTTTTACAGAATTCTCATAACTGAGAGAAAGTATTGGCCAAATCCAAATTATGGATGGTTGTTTGATAATGTAAGTATACTGTTGGAGCTGAGTTAAATATACTTAATGTCTGAGTTATTTATTATATGTCTGAGTTATGTAGGCTTAAGTATGCTTTATGTCTGAGTTATATATTATATGGGGATGAGTTAAGTTTAATTTTGGGCTGACTTGATTCTCTTTGTACAGCATATTGCTGCGTATATGAGACTCCTCATAAAAAAATCCAAGCTAGATCCCTCCCCATTCTACTCCAAGCGAATTGGATTTTTGGACGCTTGGTTTTCTTCAGGATGGTGTATTGATTATCCACAGTTCAAGATCAAACCAAAGATGTTTAAGTTCAAAGGTGCTGGGTTTGAGGCGTTAGTAAACGGCAATATTCCCGCAGACATGCCAACAAACAAGAAATGGTTAGAAGATGTCGATCACTTGTACGGAGTTCTACATACTGGAGGAGATCATTGGGTGACATTTCACGTGGACCTTCTTAAGGAGAAGATCGATGCTTACGATCTCATCATTGGACAGGTAACACCAGAAAGTGACAGAAAATTCTATATGCATTTAGGCCGTTTACGCAAATGATCCCTGCAATGATGAACAGATTAGTTCCTGCCAATCTCTGAGAACCTAGATTCAAGCAGTTTCCGTTTCGAAGGAGGAAAGGCAAATACATCCCACAAAACGTCCAAGTTGGTGACTGTGGGGTGTATGCATTGAAGTTTGTCGAGTGTCTAGTGCTTGGTCTAACTTTCGATGGGATAAATTATGCGAATATTCAGGATATACGGGTAAAGGTGGCATCAGAGATCCTCCATGAAGGGACTTATAATATGTTTGGGCAGTTCGAAACATGAACCCGTTTATTGTATAGTATTTGACTTATACATGATAAGCTTTCATTAAAAGTGTAAATTAAATAGAGTCCCAATTAAGACTATCTAAACATACCCTAAGTTAAATAATGTTGAGGTATAGGTTCTCTTACAACTATCTAAACATACCCTAACATCGTGTGTATATAACTCACTACTTTAAACTCATACAATATTAATGGTATCTAATTGGTGAGAGAAATAATCTTGAGGTATAGGTTCTCTTACAACTATCTAAACATACCCTAATATACCCTAAACATACCCTAAACATAACCTAAACATACCCTAAACATACCCTAAACACACCCTAAACATACCCTAAATTAAATAATGTTCAAGTATAGGTTCTCTTACAACTATCTAAACATACCCTAACATCGTGTGTATATAACTCAGTACTTTAAACCTATACAATATGAATGGTATCTCATAGGTGAGATAAATAATGTTGAGGTATAAGTTCTCTTACAACTATCTAAATATACCCTAACATCGTGTGTATATAACTCACTACTTTATAAAGTTACGTTGACATTCCCTAAAGTTACGTTGACATTCCCTAAAGAACTCGATACATAAACCCTAAACCCAAATTTATGACATTCCCAAACCATGCCATAAGTTAGCCATTAGGTGCATATAAGTCAGCCTAAACGTGTTATATAAGTCTGCCGAAACGTATTTGGGCGGGGAAAAAAAACATAATTTATTCAATTTTATCTCGAGACGTTAAGTGCATATAAGTCAGTCGCAACGTGTAAATTATCTCGCGACGTTTCGTATTTCGTGCAAAAAAACATAATTTATTCAATTTTATCTCGCGATGTTTCGTATTTCTATATATCTGTATATATCTACCTTCTCGTAAACCTTGTCTCGCCCATCACATTCTATCCAATACTGTTTTCTCATTTCTCATAAATCTATCTGTTTCATATTCCTTTTCGACATGTCGGTTTTCCCACACTGTAGTTTCAAGTTAATCAGCAGTGTCGATGCCATATTATACCCTGCTGATCGGGATCACCTCCCCGTTCTAAACCCTGGTATTGGTATTATTGATAAAACAACCATCACGTGGTTCAAATTTTTACACGAGCTCTCGAAGGCGATCCCGTAGATTCTTCGAGAAGGCTGGGTTCATGAGTTGCCGACTTACCGCTTCATTCCTGATTATTTTAAGGAACGATGGTTTCTAAACTCGCTGTAAGCCAACACTAATATCTTTCTTTCCCGATCATTTTATCAACAACAATAATATTTCTTTTTTTTTGTAGCGGAAATATATATAGGAACCGAGACACACTTTGACGATTTGAACACATTTTAATCTGGTGGCTAGAACGCTATTTCGAACTCAAATGCGCACGTTAAGGAGGATATGTGCGCATGGTGGCGAGAAGCCAGATTGGATAAACACTATGTTTGGACGAATCTGGTCGATATGTTTGAAGAGTTTGGCCCTGATAATTTTGGTTTTTGAATGTAATTTAGTTATGAGACCCTTTAGTTATTTGTGTTTTGAATGTTTAAACCAGCCGTATCTTTTGTGTTTTGAATATTTAAACCAGCCGTATCAGCCGTATAGATAAGCTAAACTGACGAGTTACTTGTGTTTTGAATATTTAAACCAATAAGTCAGCCGCTTCTTTTAAACAAAGCAGTCATAATTCAGCTGATACACGAGTTCGTCACTCTTAAGTCAGCCGCTTCTTTTGCACAAAGCAGTCATAACTCAGTCGAAACACGAATTCGTCACTCTTAAGTCAGCCGTTTCTTTGCACAATCAGTCTGAATTAATTGATTTACAAGTCCGAATTTACTATGGCTTCATTTATTATGCGTGTGTATAAGTACATAATCAGACATACTTTGTTAATATTGAGACGCTAAACTGACGGTCAAAAACGCATCAAAATTTACTTTTTTGGTTGATCAGTCATAAGTCAGCCTTTACTCAAAATATACGAACAATTGTTTTTCTACTCAGTTACCGAAGAGTTGCTTTTCGTAACTACTCAGTAACCGAAGAGTCGCTATTTAATTTTTTTTTAATCTATAAATACCATTTAAACACTCATTAACCAGTCATAAACCCTAGTTGTTTTTCTACTCAGTTACCGAACAATTGTTTTTCGTGACTATTAATGAGAGTAAAGGCTGACTAACACATAAGTCAGCATTTACTCAGTAACCGAAGAGTTGCTATTAAATTGTTTTAAATCTATAAATACCATCTCTTTAGTGTTTCATTAACCTTATATCTCTAGAGAAATTTAGTCAAATTTTCAGTGAAATCATAACTCAGCCGTACTATATCCACTTTGTAATGGAAGTATTCCTTCTTACCGCACCACTTAAAGAAATCCAAGCTTTAGTGGCCGAACGTGTGGCCACTAACTCCATTGCAGATCTATATAGATTGAGAGCAACATGCAAGTCTATGAAGGAACTAACAGACCGCCCCGGAGTGTACGCATCTGTAGATGTGTTTACCTTCCCTTCGTACATACATCTATCTAACTTGGTGATTCAAGTTTGCTATGCTAATGGAAACGTGAGTACACTGTTCTTAAAGGGTGTACAAATGTTCTTCACGTTCGACCTTCAAGATGAAGGAATTGCTTTGATTAAGAGAGCAGCATATGCAGGATTCGAGCGTGCTTTGTACACATATGCAATGACACGCAAGGTATTTTGGAATACTGAGGAGTATTTCTCTCTTTTCACAAGGGAATCTGTTCAGAGGATAGGCAAGATTGTTAGATCTCTAGACTAGGGTTGGGGAACGTCTCACACTGATGCGTTTCTAACGAAGAAGTATGAGTTCATGTCAAAGGAAATAACCTTGTTCTATAATTGCACATGTACTCCATTGATGGACCGAGATTGGGATCTTTGGTACATTGAAGACAGTAAGGAGAACAATTTGCGTGACCGCTGCTTTTGGATCAAAGAGTTAGGTCTTTTTTACCGTGATTTTAACCCGATTATATATTGGCCATACACTAGGCTTTGGGTGTTGTAATATAAACTACTGTTTCCTCCTTTATAATGTAATTCAGATCAGTTATGTATTTTTAGTACTCTAATATTTTGTTTCTTCGTTTATGACTTCACTTTTGACACGCATGAGATATGTCAGCCTTCTGTTATATATAATTCAGCCGTGTAGTAAATATAAGTCGGCCGTGTATTAAATATAAGTCAGCTTTTTCCTTCCAATAACTCCGACTTTCCACGATTTCGTCACTGGTAAGTCAGACAATTTACGCACGCGATAATTTGAATTTATATGGCGTGTGAATAGATGTACGTAATCATATTACGCACGCGTTTGGTACTCTTGTGTTATATGTATTTTTTATAATATTTTTGGAAACTACTCAGTAACCGAACAGTTTCAGTAACCGAACAGTTTCGTTTTTTTCTATAAATACCAAGTGAACACTCAGTAACCGAACATTCGTTTTTATTAACTTTGAACTTGTTTTATCCTTTTGCAATCTCAAATACAAGTTAGTTTTTCCTTGTTCTCCAAGTATATGTAATTCACGTTTTTGCAACTTGATTTGTTTATATGTTTACATTATATATTAACATCCTATTTTCGATATACATGCAGCATCAATGGCAGAATCGAAGAAGATGTGAAGCGTCCAATGGAGGATGACCATGGACCAAATGATGTTAAAAAGGCTAGAAGGAAAACCGAGGAGCATTACAAGTCGTTGCTCCTCTCGCTCAAGGAACAGATGAAATCAAAAGCTGAATTGCATGATGCTTTGGTGGAAGTGAAATCTATTTCTGCGAAAATGGATTTGCTTGAAGAATTTATCGGGAAGGAAAAGGTTGACTTCTTTGATGAGTTGGACAAACTTGCAGCAGAACTCGATGAAGCCGAAGAAAACATGGCCAAAGTCGAAGTTGCAGAAATTGATTGGCTGAAGCTTGATGCAAAATATATGGCTGACTAAATGTTTATCTAACGCTTATGTTTATGTATTTTTAGTACTCTAATGCAGAATTTGTTTATGTATTTATGACTAAATAGTACTCTAATATTTATGCATATATGACTAAATAGTATTCTAATGTTTATGTATTTTTAGTACTCTAATGCAGAATTTGTTTCTTTTATTTATGACTCAGCCTAAACTTCGTTTATGACTCAGCCTAACCTTTGACATAACTCTGCCTAAACTTTGTTTATGACTCAGCCTAACCTTTAACATAACTCAGCCTAAACTTCGTTTATAACTCAGCCTAACCGTTTATGACTTCACCTTTGACATGCGTGAGATAAGTCAGCCGTGTTTAAAATATAACTCAGTCGTGTAGTTTCTATAAGTTTAGTCATGTATTTAAAATAACTCAGCCGTGTAGTATGTACGTAATCGTATTACGCACGCGTTTGGTACTCTTGAGACGTTTCTATACTAGGAGTAATGGTTAATCTTTTGGGAAATCTAATCTTTTGGGAAATCTAATCGTTTGGGAACTCTAATCTTTTTTAAATATTATTTGTTTTAAAATATTATCATTTGTTTTTAAAAGGCAAAGTTACAAAAAATGACGCATAAAATCTTGCGAAACCGAAACTTCTGATATCCATCTATCACCTATCACGACCTCTCCGTCACGATCCCCAAATCATTCACCGGATATTTCCTCTACTGACTTCACGAAAGAAGATCCATGTAAGTCTCTTCGACTTGCTCTGTTCAAGATTTTTCAACGTATTTTCTCTTTCCGTTTCTATATGAACCATGTAGAGAGTATACTCCATAAATAAGAGGAGGAACCGTTTCACAACACTCATAAACTTAGGGTTTTTCTTATCTTCGAAGCTCCTTTTCCAACTTCGACAATGGCGGATCAAGTATGCAAATCTCCTACAAACCCACATTTCTTTCAACCTCTCTCTCTCTCTCTATATATATATATATATCAATGTCTTTCTTCTTCTTTACGGTTTGTGTTTGTTGCAGAGCATTCCGGTGAAGTTCTTCTCGAAATACATAGAAGGAAGAATCAAAAGAAATATGATGGAGCTTAAGTCAGACGCGTGTGAGAAAACATGGAAAGTTAAGATGGAAGGTCGGAGACTCACCTTTGGATGGAAAGAGTTCGCAGTTGCTCATGATTTCCGAGTCGGAGACTTCATCATTTTCAGACACGAAGGAGATTTTTTGTTCCACGTCACTGGTCTTGGACCTAGTTGCTGTGAGATTCAATATGTACAATCTAGCAACAACGTCGATGATGGTGATGATGTGGAGGGGGAGGAGGAGGAGGAGGAGGAGGACAATATCTCCACAAAACATAACAGCAAAGAGAAGAAGAGAAAAACCGGTTAGAGTAGTTAAAGTAGAGTGTCATCTACACTAAGTGAAAACCGATTTGTGACACTAACTGTTACACCAGCTAGTCTCAAAGATTCTAGACTTGTAAGTTTAAGTAAACTCTCTTGAAGGAGTTTTGTTCCCTTATTTTTTTCGTTATTGATGCTTTGTCAAGAGCTTATTGTCTCTTTCTTATGAAGCATATTCCAGTGAGCTTCACTAGGGCTCACTAGATGGAAAAAGCAGGAGGGGAGGAGATTACTCTTTTGGACAAGCATGGAGTAGAGTGGCCAGTGTATCTATGCACGGCAGACATACATAAGAGGTTGCGCTTTGGTTCAGGGGTTAGAGAATTCGTCAAGGCTATTGGCGTTAAGGCGTACGAATCTTTTGTGCTGGAGTTGGTTTGGGAAGACAAAGCATCTCCTCCTATGCTCAAGTTATGCTCCAAGATCAAGGCATGATGCCTCTAGTTTCCACCCAAGTTGTTTAATAACTATGGCTTGTTTTAGTTAACTCATAATCTATGTTGTATGGATCCGATGACTAGCTAGTTTTCTCTCTCTAGCTCTATAATAACTATGACTTATTTTAATGAACTTATATCTTGTTTGTAGCAAATCATCTTGAAATTGAAATACAATTTGCCAAATCATCTTTACCAATCTCAAATTTCACAGCAAATAATCTTATAACCTTATAGATTAAGTACCACAATTTGCCAAATTTAAATATTAAAAGTGCCATAGACTACTCGAGAAGTCTACATAACTCAGCCGTATTATAATCATAACTCAGTCGTTTATTGACAATCAACTGTATTGTAATAATAAGTAAGTCGTTTATTGACAATAATTCAATCTTACTTTACGGCTGATTTATCGCTGTAACAAAAACACAAATCAGCCCTTAATTTAGATATACCGCAGCCATGTCATGTATATAACTCAGCCAAATCTCAAACATACCAAAATTTATGACATTCCCAAACCATGCCATAAGTAATCCATTAGGTGCATATAAGTCAGTCAAAACGTGTAATTTATCTCTCGACGTTTCGTATTTGGGCGGGAAAAAAATAATATAATTTATTCAATTTTATCTCGCGACGTTAAGTGTATATAAGTTAGCCGCAACGTATAATTTATCTCGCGACGTTTCGTATTTGGGCGGAAAAAAAAAACATTATTTATTCAATTTTATCTCGCGACGTTTCGTACTCTCGAGACGCTATACTGACAGTTATATGGCTCCCTATACTAGGAGTAATGATTAATATTTTGGGAACTCTAATCCCTTAAAATATTATGATTTGTTTTTAAAATATTACGCTTTTGGACGAGTTACCATCTTCTTCTTCTAAAGTTTCGAAAGAAAATGTCTTCCTCATCTAACCCAATCTCATCATCGTTTATTGACAATCAGCCATATTGTAATCATAACTCAGTCGTTTATTGACAATCAGCTGTATTGTAATCATAAGTCAGTCGTTTATTGACAATAATTCAATCTTTACGGCTGATTTATCGCATTAACAAAAACACAAATCCATACATATCCGAACAACACTTTTAAATCGGGCAAGTTTTTGCATTATGCCCAGACTGTTTACAACGAGAACATGTGTGTCGTTTCCTAGGACGTTTGTTCTCAAGGGCAACTTCTAAAGCAGATTTCATCCTACTTTTCTTAGGCCTTCCTAGTTGTTGACGAACAAGCGGGGGCAAGCACGGTTGGTTAGCAACGTTATTTGGAACTTGGAGCGCTGAATCTATCGGCATGATCGACTCAATGTATGCGTTTACCAAATAACTGCTGTTGTAGTAAGGACTGCACAAGGATATACGATAAATTTTCCTGTCCTCGGTAGCTGCGATTGCATGCACGCATGGTAATTTCTTGTGTTTGAAATGCCAACATGTGCATTTTCTCGTTTATAAATTCACAATATGCAAAGACGATCCATATGTAACTTCCGTGTGATAAGGATCAATCCTTTGTACCGTCATAAGTCTGGCGGCAATGACACGACCCTATTTATAATATATAAAAAATTAAAAAACATTACAGCTGGCTTATCATCAAGGCTGGGTTATGGAATAATAACGACTGACTTATGAACTGCAATGGCTGACTTACACGTAGTAGTTTCTCGACACCACGCGAAAGCGTGGTTAGGTGCGATTTCGCTTGCTCTCTCCGTTCTTCAAACCATTTGGTCATCATAACCCGTATCGATTCTAATAGTCGAACAATGTGAAGACTTCTAGCATTTGACAGTGCTCTGTTCATTGATTCCACTATGTTCGTAGTCATCAAATTGTACCTTTGCCCCGGGAAATGAACACGCGCCCACAGTCGGACATCAGCTCTTTGGAGGTAGTCATGAAGTTCAGGATTAATCGCTTCAATCTCCTCGAACATCGTAGTAAAGTCGGAAACCCTAAAATATTTTACCGCTTTCTTCACCAGACGAAACACATCTTTTCCTTTGTACCGTTTCAAAATGGTCTTATATAAATGGTAAGTGCAAATTGCACGAGAAGCCAACGGAAACACATTTCCAATTGCTTTTCCTATCAAATTATGCATGTCCGAGATAATCGCAAGACCCTCATCGTCATGAATCAAAATTTTTAGTTGCGTAAAAAACCAGTGCCATGAATCATCATTTTCAGTGTCAACCACACCGAAGGCTGTTGAGAAATTATGAAAGTTACCATCCTGAGCTAGTGCTGTGAGAAGTGTCCCTTTGTATTTACCATTAAGAAACGTACTGTCAACAATGACAACTTTGCGCATGAAAGGAAACCCATTTATGCTCGCACCAAATGCAAGGAACACATACATGAATCTTCCAAACTCATCAATTTGAAGACGCGTAACCGTACCCGGATTTGCCCTTCTTATCATATATAGGTAAGGAGGCAAGTCTTCAAACCCACTCTCAGGAGTTCCCATATCGATTTCTCTTGTAAATTTTAGCGTCCTATGTGATTTCCAATAATCCATCTATCCACACGGAAAACGTAAAGTACAAGTAAATCAGCTGTAATAAACAAATAAGTTTGCCGCAACGTACCAATAAATCTGCTGAAATAGAAGTCAGTCGCAACGTACTAATAAATCAGCTGTAATATACAAATAAGTCAGCCAAAACGTACTAAAAAATCAGCTGTACTATACAAATGAGTCAGCTGCAACGTACTAGTAATTACCTTTACAACAAAATGCTTATTGATAGTTATTCCGACACTCTTAAGTCGAACTGACGGACCAACGTCGCCGAGATAATCCATGTACAACTGGCCTAAATATTTGGTGTTGTTTGTCGAGATCGATTAGAACGCTCAGTTACAGAACATGTATGCCTCGAATCGTAAATACGAACATAAAATACCGGTAATTCCCCTTGTGTAGAAGCACAAACTCTCCAGAGACATCCATTAACCCAACAGTTAACAATGAGTGTGTCCGAATTGGATACGTCTACATCAAAATCAAATTGATCTCTCACCGTAAGAAGTTTCAGTCATTTCTCCAAATCGGCTTTACTCTCGTATCGTTGCCCTACAGCGAGGTTTAGCGAAGACATCTCCAACCTTAGAACCTCTGGATTCCTTTCCGATCCGCTCACCGACATGTTCTGAGCTCTCTTCTTAGGCGGTAGCGTCGGTGAATCTTCGTCTTGTGTTGGAGACTCACCGTATGAACTGAAGTTATCATCTTCAGATGAAGCACCATCCGAGTCGTCGAACATATCAAATCAGCTTTCAAATTCATCATCTTCTTCGTCTTGTTCGCCTACTTCGTCTTCTCCGCCTACTTCGTATTCTTCACCTTCCATTTTACTTGCGCAATCCATGTCTTCATCGTCGCGTTTATCTTTGTATTTTGTTTCAACACCAGGATAATTATCATTACTGAAACCACCGTAATCTTCGTATGTAGATTTTACTTTTGAGCCATAACTGAATAACCTTTTCTTTTTCTCTCTCACTTCGTCATTCCGACTAATTTCGCTCTCCTTTTTCTCCGTAATCTCTACACAGAGACGTAGCTGTTCGAATTTCCTTAGGCTTATAAAACCTATCAACTGTCGAGTATTGGAGACGTAAACTGGTGGAGTATCGTGCGCCATTGTTTTCAAAGTTTTATTCGAGAACATGTAGCTCAGCTGAATCTGATGGCTCGACTCGTTCAATCTGTAATCATCGAGTACCGACTTCGCAAGTTCGTCGTGTGTTGTTTCATCATTTAAATACAGAACTCTACACCCTCTACCGTCGGCGTTGAATACGTATCTGTTTTTCTTGACCCAATTACCAAAAATAATAATTACCGGATCCATAAGATCTCGAACAAAGATCAATGAAAAAAAATAATGAAGAAGGAAAATAGATGAAGAGGGTGACGATTAAGTTTCTGGGTATCAGAAGATAAAGAAGGTAAATAGATGAAGAAGAAGAAGACACAGCGTCACAACATAAAATTCTAACAATGACATGGAAAATGACATGGAAAATAGGAGTTGATGACATGGAAAATCGGATTTGATGTCATTAATTTTTTGCTTATATGGCAAGTGAGTCACAAAACGAAAACGTAAATCAGCCTAACTAAATCAGTCATCAAATGCAAATGTAAGTCAGTTGCAACGTGAATACTATTTCAGTAATAAAAACAACAAAAATCGGGTTCGAAAAAAAAGCCATAAAAGGGCGTAAATCAGCTGAAAAATATTATGTCAGCTGTATCGTCAAATAAATCAGTCGTAAAATGAATGCTATTGTAGTAATTAATCTTTCGCTAATAAATCAGACGTAATAAGGCCGAGTTTACTATTAATCAAGCTAAACACGGCTGATTTACGCTAATTGTACTTAAATCAGCCGTAACTACCTTTCATAGGTAAACCGTCCGTTTAGTAACACAACCAGTCGATGATCATTCCATCATCGTGAGAAACATATCTCAACCAGCCGATGTACAAATCAGCCGTCATATATGTACGTAAGTCAGCCATTAGCTCATAAATCAGGCAGATTTTTGTAAACTCAGCCGTCACATAAATCTTAAGTCAGCCAGAAGATCTTAAATCAGCCACGTTTTGTAACTCAGGCGTATCGTTTGGCTTATTTGTATATGTAAATCAGCCAATTTTTTTAAGTCAGCCACATCGTATATATAACTCAGCCGTCAATACCGCCGTAATGTTTTACGGCTGAGTTCATTAATACACGTCAGCGATTTCCTATGTGGCGGCGGATTTTATCTGACGTGGCATTCAAAAGTAATGGCATTATTGTAATTAGGTTTTTTGTCAGAACGTAATTACAAGGGCACGCTGGACATTTAAAATAAATCAATAATAAAAAAATTTTTTGTATAATTTTAATAATATTAACTAATTTATGTGCCGTTTAAGTTAAATTTCGTTAATTATATTGGCGTATACATCAATTAACTAGAAGGCATATTTTTATATATATATATATAAAAAAATCTTCGATATTTTGGTTATCTAGAAGAGGCCAATCGATCCATAACACTTCGATGCCTAGTTGCTAAGGCATATCCAAGCAAAAGTCCAACACATAATTTTTTTTTTTGGGAGCGACCTTAGGGCCAAAAGAAAATTTTGGTCCCTTTAACACTCAAAAAGGTTTTTTTTATTTTTTTTTAAAGTTCGAACGCTTCTCTTCACAATATTTTTTTAAAAATTTGGTTGGACCATGTGCATGATGGTTGCTTTTACTCTATCAACTTGAATCGCAGCTGATCTAAAAGAAAACGGTAAACGGTCGATTCTATTAGAAATCTCATAAAATAAGAGATTTCGGTGCCTAACCCGGCAACAAGAACTCAAAGATACAAATGCCATGTCACATCTTCAAAGTTACAAAATTGTGTATAACGCTTATATTCAAAAGCCGATTTCGGTTTGGTTAATTGTCTTTAGGCAGCCCAAGAGTTACCCCTAACAAAATCTCTATTAGACTAGAAACTAATTGAACAAAATGAAGGAGCTAGCGTAACACCTAAAATTAGTATCTAGCTTTTGGCTAGTAGAAGTATCGATCGGATGAGAAACGGTGCTTTCTTGTCTCTTATATATTCTTCCCAAGAGATAACTCCATCAATTAATAATGCATTCGTTGTAAATTCGGTCAAAAATAAAACAATATATGAATAAAAAATAAAGAAAAAAATTGATTGAGGCGAATATCTTTATGTTTAAAACTTTTATTAATCGTGTGAATGAATCATTATGACCCTTTTGTATAAGCTCTATAACCTGATATGCGTATGAAAAAGAAATATTTTACTCCTGAAATATATCGTCGCGGGAGGCTACTCCAAGTCGTGATACTATATCTCACGTGGCATTCCTCTGCTCACAAAAGAAAAGAGACTTTGTGTTGTATACTTAGATTTTAAGTCCCATTAGAGTAACAATTTTTGGATTCCAACATTTTGGTTTTTTATTTCCATAGCCAATCATAACAGAAAAGAGGTGTATTTCATAATCTTGTTTCGAAAATAAGCAACGAATGTATCTTTTTAGTATAAATGTAATAATATTCACGTGGTGGAAACAATTTTAATATAGGAAAGTTGTGAAATACACTACTAAAAATAAATAAAAAACAGCAAAGAACATTAACGTTAGAAAGTAAACAACAAAGAAAACGAGAATGGTGGAAGAAAAGTAATAAACAAATCATTAACAGAACAAGTAACGATCTAGTTGGAATGTATTTTGCCGAACCCGAACCCTCGGAACCACTTGTCGTGTTTCTCGATATCTGTGGCTGCACCTTGTTCCAGTGTCTCTTCGAAATCACAGATCGCCCATTGGATCTTTCGAAATATCTTCTTGTTAGAAATCATCTTCATCTCTTCCCTCAGTTCCGTTCACTTGCATTGTTTCAAATTCACATTTTATTTTGCCATGACACAATGTCCTTGGATATTTTGGTGAGCAAGAAGAGGAAAGTATTAAGGCTTACCATCGAGAGTTGCAAATGTAAGATTATAAAGTGGGGTCACATATGTTAATATCAAATGTGTTAGGGTCATTAATTAATTAGTCTAATTCTATAGTGGCCACATTTATAATAAAGTAAAAAGTTATGGGCATAAGTGTTATGAAATATTAATATGTGGATACCTTTAGTAATTTCTAATTTGATGAAAGGCCGAATTAGAAATTAATACTCTATATAAAGGAGGGTTATGGTCCCCAAGCAACCCTAGCCTAAAATACAGAAACTCTCTGCATCCCATCACGAGAGAACTAAAGTCACATAGGGTTTGTTTTGGAAGAGCCATTCCTAGAATTCAGAAAACAAGTCATGGATCCAAAAGATACGCTTCCGCTTCTGTTCTTATTATTCAGAGATTGACATGAGTTTATGGTTTATGTGAAATCATAAAATATAGTTCTAACAATTGGTATCAGAGCATCATGTTTAGTTTCTGTTTAATAATCAGGTTTATGTCTAGATTTAGTATTCTGGAATCTGTGGATTAAATTTTGATTAGATCTGAAATATTTAAATGTTTAGATCTATTTCTAGAATCAATGGAATTAAGTTTTTGATTAGATCTGGATTATATGCATGTTTGAATCTGGATCTGGATCTAAAAATTGACTCTTAACGGCTGATTTTTTGTGTTTATGAAAACCCTAAGTCAAAAGGTTGAAGACAATTCGTATGAGCCTGTTTTGTGGTCTGGCCCAAATTAGTTTTCTGATTTAATTATTATTCTGGGCTTACAAATTTATTCTGGCCCATTTTCTTTAGTTTTAAATCAGTTGGGTAAGATTTCACACAAAACAGTAAATCAGGCCCAGTTGAAACTGGGACTTGAACCCAGGTCGCATGGTAAAAGCTGGTGCCGCTTCAACCATTCTGCCACTTCAGAATTCTTGCATAAAAAGCCCTCAGACTTATTATTATATGTCTGCGCAAGAATAAAATTCAGTTTTAAATCAATAAATAAATTTGATTGTATAAGTTTAATATTTTTTTTATGGATTAATTAAATCAAGATGTCACCAAAGTGATCTCTCTTGAGGATATTTTTCCATGAAAATATTAAATAAAATACGTATATAAATTTATGCGAATATTAAATCGGCCCAAAGGAAGATTTATATTTGGCCGAATTTACATATGTATATGTGTGTATATCCATGCGAATATTAAATCGGCCCAAAGGAAAGTTTATATTTGGCCGGATTGCATACATACATGTGATGATAAACATGTGACGATTATTGGGAAAAACCATGTGAATAATAAATCGGCCCAAATGAAGGTTTATTGTTTATTGTGCATTATTGTCAATGTTTGATCATTACAACAAGAGTACCGCTAGCAGTTAATATTACTGTCCAAAGACTTGATATTGATAATGCACTTGGTATCTTGAGATGGGTTATACAATCGTTTGTTGTTTATTATTGATTTTTCATTTTAGTAGTGAGTTACTAATAAAGATTGTTCTCTTTTTAAAGCAAATTTTGCTACAGTATCTGCAAACTTAGGTTCAATTCCAACACTTTCTTGTTCCAACTACAAGGAATGGAAAAGTAAAGTTAAAATTGTCCATGGGTGTATGGATCTTGACCTTGCGTTAAGGATGGAACAACCTGCTTCTCCTACAGATACCAGCACTGCTGAGTATAAGACGGTTTGTGAGAAGTGGGAACGTTCTAATCGTATTGGTTTAATGATCATTATGGACACCATTCCGGAAACCTTTAGAGGTAATGAGGGGACCAATGATCTCAAACAGTTCTTTGCTGAGATGGACTTGCGGTTTGCAAGTAGTGATAAAGCAGAAATAAGCACGCTTCCGTATCGCTTTAGTACCATGAGGTATCACGGCAAAGGAAACATAAGGGAGTACATTTTGGAAATGTCAAACATCGTTTCAAAACTTAAGACACTCAAGACTGAGCTTTCGGAAGATGTGCTCATATTTTTTGTCTTGAACTCTCTTCCTCCTCAATTCAATCA
This sequence comes from Arabis hirsuta, assembly GCA_964056655.1. Taxonomy (NCBI): domain Eukaryota; kingdom Viridiplantae; phylum Streptophyta; class Magnoliopsida; order Brassicales; family Brassicaceae; genus Arabis; species Arabis hirsuta. Next base: position 9,058,976 of record OZ053305.1, read on the forward strand.
GTTGAAATTCAATTACAACACACGGAAGGAGAAATGGTCTCTTAATGAGCTTATTTCATATTGTGTGAATGAGGAGGAAAGGATGAAATACAAAAGGTCTGAAAGTGCTCATATAGTAAACACCTCTAAGGGTCAGGGTAAAAGAAGGAAAATTGAGACCATTAAGAATGAGGCTGCTAAAGGTCCATCTCAAATGAAGCATGCTAAGGTTGAAGATACATGCTTCTTTTGTAAGAAAGCTGGACATATGAAGAAGGACTGCCAAAAGTACCATGCTTGGCGTGGGAAGAAAGGTATGTTTCTTGCTATGGTCTGTTCTGAGGTGAACTTAGTTGAAGTACCCAGAAACACTTGGTGGTAAGATTCAGCTGCAACAACTAACATCAGTGTTTCATTGCAGGGTTGCCTGAGCTACCGAAAACCAACTGAAGATGAAAGAAGCATTCATGTGGCTAATGGTTTTATGGTGCATGCGGAGGCAATTGCGCAATTTAGACTGTTTTTTAGTACTGGTCATTTTCTGGATTTAAAAGACACTTTTGTTGTACCGTTAATTAGACGGAATTTGGTTTCTGTTCCTTATTTAGACGAATCTGGTCATTCTTGTCTAACTGGAAATGGAAAAGTTTCTTTGTCTTTAAATTCAGTTTTAATTGGAACTGGTAGACTTATGAAAAATCACAATCTTTATCTGCTTGACACTCTGCCTTCTCATAATGAAAGTTTAAGTGTTGAATCAAGGGGGTAATAAACAAAAATTCGAAAATGCAAATACAGGAAATCTATGGCACAAACGCTTAGGTCACATCTCTAAAAATAGAGTTGAGAGACTTGTGTCAGATGGTATATTGGATTCTGTTGACTTCACAAATTGTGATGTCTGTGTGGATTGCATTAAAGGGAAACAGACTAAACATAAGAAATTGGGTGCATATATGTTGGGGTCGAATCTCCCCCTGGAAAAATAGCAGTCACAAAATGGCTAAGTGTGGAAACCGTGTCGGCTCGCGAACGATGTTGTGCACATCGGGACACGAAGATCGCGTACCACGACACGAGGATCGTGCACCGCGACACGAGGATCACGTACCGCGATGCAAATGGAACCGATGTCAGCCAAATGTGGGACCAAAGTCAACCGATGTCAGCCAAATGTGGAACTGAAGTCGATCACGTGTGGAACCGATGTCGGTCACATGTGGCACCGAAGTCGACCATGTGTGGAGCCGACATCGGTCACATGCGGCACCGAAGCCGACCGTGTGTGGAGCCGACGTCGGTCACATACGGCGCCGAAGTCGGGCTCATATTGTTCCGAAGTCGGGGAAGTGGTGACGAAGTCGAAGACGTGTGCACTAAAGTCAGGAACTTACGGGCCGAAGTGGGTTGCTCGTGAAGGCCGAAGTGGGCTGCGTATGAGGGCCTAAGTGAACCGGTATGAGCAATCCCGGGAAGATTTCCATTATTGTTTAGGAATGGATTAGCCGACTTAGGTTAGTATATATACTCATGTACGTCATTTGAGAAAGCAATCCGAAAATCAATTCACAAAGACTTGTACTCTAAAGCTTTCTTAACAGCAATAGAATGAGTTCTAAATTTCCTTGATAGTTGTTTGCGTTGGTTTAATCATAGAAATTCAGTTCCCTACGAAAATCTCTACAAATTTTGATTGTGCGGATTCCGACTCCCACAATTTGGCGCCGTCTAAGGGGACTCTTGAAATTTCTGACACGAAAAACCACCGCTAATCCGATACGAAAGAAGATGTCTAGTGAAGAAACGAACTCTGCGGGTACTATCGGGGGAGGAGAGAAGCAGCAGTCACCGCCAGTAACCGTAGACACGATGCCCGAAGCCATGACCCAGATCAAGGCGATGCTTGAAACGTTGGTGAAGAGGATCGAAGATCACGATAAGCAACACGCAACCGCCAACGCCCGACTAGAAACCCTAGCGGCTGCCAACCGGAACCAAGTTGGGGGGTCGGGCCAAGATCGACCGAGTAGACCGGTACGACCAATTCCCCTCGAATTTACGACACCGCAGAGAACACAAACGGGGATACCTCCGACACGCCCTACAACCATGACCGGCGAGCCAAACCCTGAGGTTCAAAGAGCTGGCGCTCGGAACGAAACCGAATCAGAACCTGTGATAGATCTGGATGCTGAAAATCCAGCGCAAGATCGTAACGCCGGCAATACAGCCCCGACCCGCAATGAGCTACGACAATTTGAGGACGAGATCGAGGAAGAAGAGGGTCGTCTTCTGGCGCAACAAACTCGATTCGAAAGTGAACGAAGAGCCGCGATCCAGGCCCAGAAAGATGAGATGATCGCACTTCGGGCAGAGATGGATCGAACAGCTGCCAACTTGAAAGTTGTTCAGTCACAGATGCACAGGGCCATTAGCAAGGCGCCGGAAATCGACCGTATTTTGGAAGAAGCGCAAACTACTCCGTTCACATCCCGTATCACCGAAGTGAAAATTTTAGATCCTGGAAAGATTAAGATCCCGATCTACGAAGGGAATAGTGACCCAAAAGACCACATCACATCGTTCGCAATTGCAATGGGTCGCGCTAATTTCTGGGAAGGCGAGAGAGACGCCAGAAAGTGCCTGTTATTCGTTAAACACTTGAAGGGACCTGCCCTTCAGTGGTTTTCTAGACTCGATCGGAATTCCATTGACAACTTCGGTCAGCTAACCGCAGCATTCCTGAAATACTCCCTATATTCATAGATCCTGGGGTTTCCGATGCAGATTTATGGATGATGTCGCAAGGACAGAACGAGACGCTTCGGAGTTTCATCGGAAGATTCAAGACCGTTATGTCTAAAGTAGAGCACGTTAGCGACAAGGCCGCCCTACTCGCCCTGAAAAAGGCACTCTGGTACACCTCGGATTTCAAGAAGGAGATGACCGTGAACACTCCCTCGACAATAGAAGATGCCTTGCACCGGGCTGCCGGGTTCATCAATCAAGAGGAGGAGACCACGTTGTGTGCCGAAAGACACGGAAAACCGAAGCAAACAAATCAGCAACCGCAAGCTCAACAACATCAGAGTACCAAGAAAGGCAATCACACGCCCGGTTTTGTCCAGCATGAAGGAGGATTCAAAGGAGCACATAGTTTTCAGGTAGAATCTGCTGGACGAGGTCAAGGACAAGGTAAATCACGAGGAAGAGGTCAGGTGCGTGGCCGTGGCCATGGCCGAGATCCTTGGAACACCTGGGTAAGGAAGGAGAGTACTTACGACGAAGCTGCGTATTGCGAACACCATCGCGTCGTTGGGCACTCAACCGCGAATTGCCGGGTTCTAGGTTTAAAACTCGTTGCAAAACTAGCAGCAGGAGAGCTTGGAGGAAACGTTAGCATTGACGATTTCGCCATGGATGTCAACAATGATGGAACCAACCCAGCTGACAAAGAAGGTCAGAAGCGTCAGAGGCAAGAGAGCGAAGCCCCACCACCAGAACCGCGAAGGCGCATTAACATGATTATGGGTGGATCACGTTACTGCGCAGACACTGTTTCCTCCATTAAAGCCTTCCAAAGGCGAGTTGATGTTAGTATGAACCTCCAGATCCCGTCTACTGTTAAAAACGATGTCATTACCTTCGAAGAAAAGGAGACGGTTGGGATTGATAAACCTCATGATGATCCTCTCGTGGTCGAAATAGTCGTGGCCAACTGTGACGTAGCTCGGGTGCTGATTGACACTGGAAGTACGATGGACATAATATTCAAGGAAACACTCAAGAGAATGGACATCGACTTAGCCGCGGTCAGACCATTCCCGAAACCGGTAACAAATTTTTCTGGAGAAACGACAATGACAATGGGATTGATCACACTACCAGTTCAAGCCGGAGGAGTAACAAAAAACGTTGAGTTCTCTGTCTCAGATCACCCTGCTATTTACAATATGATATTGGGGACTCCTTGGCTGAATTCGATGAGGGCAGTTGCATCGACCTATCATCTTTGCGTCAAGTTTCCAACACCAGGCGGAGTGAAAACCATTCGGGGAAGTCAGAAGGAGTCCCGAATGTGCTTTCTGACAGAGCATAAACTCAGGAAACCAGTAACGGATCAAGTGTCAAAGCAAAAGAAGATGAAGACGGATAGAGAGCCGGTGAAAGGGCTCAGCAAACTATTATAGCAATTACAGATAACGGAGGGTCGCACAAAAGAAAGCAAACCACTCTGTGACCCCGTTATCACGGTCTGCATAGACGATGAACACCCGGAGCGGTGCGTGGAGATCGGTTCCACACTAAGCGAAGACATCGAAAAGGAACTTATCTCGTGTCTTAAGGAGAACGTCAGTACTTTCGCGTGGGCTGCCGAAGATATGCCGGGTATTGATATCAGTGTGACAAGCCATGAGTTAAACGTTGATCCAAGCTTCAAACCAGTCAAGCAGAAGAGAAGGAAACTTGGACCTGAAAGGGCGAAAGCGGTTAACGACGAAGTAGACAGGCTTCTCTGGGTTGGCTCAATTAGGGAAGTCAAGTATCCGGATTGGTTAGCGAATCCCGTCGTAGTCAAGAAAAAGAACGGAAAATGGCGCGTTTGCGTGGATTTCACGGATCTGAACAAAGCATGCCCAAAAGATAGCTTTCCTTTGCCTCATATTGATCGCCTGGTCGAAGCAACAGCCGGCAATGAGCTATTGTCGTTCATGGACGCCTTTTCGGGATACAACCAAATTCTTATGAATCCCGAAGATCAAGACAAGACAGCTTTCATCACGGACCGAGGAATCTACTGCTACAAAGTGATGCCATTCGGGATAAAAAACGCGGGAGCCACATATCAGCGACTGGTCAACAGAATGTTCGCTAACCAGCTGGGAAAAACAATGGAGGTGTATATTGATGATATGTTAGTGAAGTCGTTGAGCAAAGAAGATCACGTCGAGCATCTGCGGGAATGTTTTGAGCGGCTGAACTTGCACAATATGGTCGATCGAGGTAACTCTAATTCATCTTCAAGTTTCGCTCTCCGAAGATTCATAGTGTACACGTCATGGTCGTCCATACTGCTATCGAGATTACACGGAAGAGATCCGACTTTGGTACCGACCGACTTCGGTACCGATCAACCTTGACTTTGGCACGCGATCAACTTTGGCACGCGATCAACTTCGGTCCGATCCACTTCGGTACCATTCGACCGAAGTTGGCCCGATCGACCCGCGATGCACTTCGGTACCAGTCGATCGAAGTTGGTCCGATCGACGTCGGTCCACGATCGGCCCGGGATCCACTTCGATACCGATCAACCTCGGCGCGCGGTCAACTCCACTTCGGCCCACTTCGGTACCGATCGGCCTTGGCGCACGGTCAATTTTTGTCCGATCCACTTCGGTACCACTCGACCGAAGTTGGTCCGATCGACGTCGATCCACGATCGGCCCGCGATCCACTTCGGTACCGATCGACCTCGGCGCGCGATCGACTTCGGTACCACGATCGACTTCGGTACCACGATCGACTTCGGTACCACGATCCACTTCGGTACCTCGATCGACTTCGGTACCACGATCCACTTCGGTACCTCGATCCACTTCGGTACCACGATCGACTTCGGTCCCGATCAACTTCGGTCCCGATCGTCTTCGGTCCCAGTCGATTTCGCTCCCGATCGTGTTCGGTCCCGGACGACTTCGCTCCCGATCGTCTCCGGTCCCGATCGATTTCGATCCGCGAACTTCCGGACTTCGGTCCGATTTCGATGAGACAAAAAAAAAAAAAACTTAAGCAAAAGATGGAGAGTTAGAGAGAGAAGGAGAGGGTACGTTCTAGAAAGAGAGTGGAGAAGTGAAGAGTGAAGGAAGAATGAGGAAGGAGTGGAATATTTATAGGAGAAGATGACTTTACTATTTCTTGGGAAACGTCCGATAGCAATAGAAGCGTCAGAAAAACTGGTAACGTTAAGTCATGAAGACACTGAGGTAATTCAACAGACAACAGCAAAAGGACTGTTCGCGGGGCCCAGCTTAATTGAACAGCTTTTTATGACTGCTAATCACCTGATTAACACCAACCGCTTCGCCACTACTTCCATAGTACCGAGCTGGGGGGCAAACTGTTGGGTTCGAATCTCCCCGTGGAAAAATAGCAGTCACAAAATGGCTAAGTGTGGAAACCGTGTCGGCTCGCGAACGATGTCGTGCACATCGAGACACCAAGATCGCGTACCACGACACGAGGATCGTGCACCGCGACACGAGGATCACGTACCGCGATGCAAATAGAACCGATGTCAGCCAAATGTGGGACCAAAGTCAACCAATGTCAGCCAAATGTGGAACCGAAGTCGATCACATGTGGAACCGATGTCGGTCACATGTGGCACCGAAGTCGACCATGTGTGGAGCCGACATCGATCACATGCGGCACCGAAGCCGACCGTGTGTGGAGTCGACGTTGGTCGCATACGGCGCCGAAGTCGGGCTCATATTGTTCCGAAGTCGGGGAAGTGGTGACGAAGTCGAAGACGTGTGCACTAAAGTCAGGAACTTACGGGCCGAAGTGGGTTGCTCGTGAAGGCCAAAGTGGGCTGCGTATGAGGGCCTAAGTGAACCGGTATGAGCAATCCCGGGAAGATTTCCATTATCATTTAGGAATGGATTAGCCGACTTAGGTTAGTATATATACTCATGTACGTCCTTTGAGAAAGCAATCCGAAAATCAATTCACAAAGACTTGTACTCTAAAACTTTCTTAACAGCAATAGAACGAGTTCTAAATTTCCTTGACAGTTGTTTGCGTTGGTTTAATCATAGAAATTCAGTTCCCTACGAAAGTCTCTACAAATTTTGATTGTGCGGATTCCGACTCCCACAATATAGAGCTACGGAAGTTCTTGAGTTGATACATACAGATATTTGTGGACCTTTCCCTTAAGCATCTTGGAATGGTCAGAGTCTTTGGATGTGTTCAAAAAGTTTAAGGCTGAAGTTGAAAACCAACTTGAGCGAAGGATAAAGACTGTCAGATCTGATCGTGGTGGTGAATATTACGGTCGGTATGACGGTTCAGGTGAACAACGTCCAGGACCATTTTCCAGATACCTAGAGGAGTGTGGAATTATCCCACAATACACTATCCTGGGTCTCCCAGTATGAATGGTGTATCTGAAAGACGTAATCGCACTCTTAAGGATATGGTAAGGAGTATGATTTGTCATTCCACCTTACCAGAATCACTCTGGGGAGAGGCACTAAAGACTGCAGCTTACATTCTTAATAGAGTACCAACTAAAGCAACTGCAAAGACACCTTATGAGCTTTGAACTGGAAGAAAACCTAGTCTAAAGCATTTTCACATTTGGGGATGTCCAGCTGAGGCTAGGCCTTATAGACCATTTGAGAAGAAATTGGACTCCAGAACTGTGAGCAGTTACTTTATTGGTTATTCTGAGCGATCTAGGGGCTATAAGTTTTATGATCCCAAACAAAAGAATATTTTTGAGACGGGAATAGCTACATTCTTTGAGGATGTTGAATTTGGGGGGAGAAATGAAGTTAGAGACATCATCTTTGAGGAAGAATCGGATTCAGGTTCTAACCCGGTTCATATAGTTGCTTTAGATAAAGTAAATCTGGAACCTCAAGTTGATACTGAAGTCCTTCCTCCAAATGAAGATGACAATGTTATTGAACATGAAGGTCAAATTCTAAATCCTCAAGAATTAGTGCAACAAGAACTAGTGCCTTTGTGGCGATCCACTAGAGAAAGAAAAAGCGTTATTCCGAATGATTATATAGTGTTTCTTTTGGAACAAGAGGAAAATCAAACCCAGTTGAAAAATGATCCTATCAATTTCCCTGAGGCCATGGGTAGTTCCAATTCAGTTAAGTGGGTCAAAGCTAGTGAAGAAGAGTATCAGTCAATGCTAGACAATCAAGTTTGGGACGTTGTCCAATTACCAGAAGGAATGAAAGCCATTGGTTGCAAATGGATATTTAAGACCAAAATGGATTCAACTGGTAATGTGGAGAGGTATAAGGCTCGTCTAGTAGCTAAAGGCTATACTCAAAAGGAAGGGATTGACTATAAAGAAACCTTTTCTCCAGTTTCATCAAAGGATTCTTTTAGGACAATCATGGCCCTTGTTGCACAATATGACTTAGAACTTCATCAGATGGATGTCAAGACAGCGTTTCTCAATGGAAACATTGATGAGACGATTTATATGGAGCAACCAGAAAACTTTGTGATAGGTGATCCAAAGAAGATGGTATGCAAGTTAAAGAAATCCATCTATGGACTAAAACAAGCTTCTCGTCAATGGTACCACAAATTTCATGAAGTAATCATCTCTTTTGGTTTTGAGGTGAATTTGGTTGAAGATTGTGTATATCAAAAATTCAGTGGGAGCAAGTGTACTTTCCTTGTTTTATATGTCGATGACATACTTTTAGGCACTAACGATATGGCTATGCTGGTTGAAACCAAGGGATTTCTTAATAAGAATTTAGAGATGAAAGATCTTGGTAAGGCATCTTTTGATTTAGGGATCGAGATTCATCGAGATCGTTCTCCAGGAATTCTTAGATTATCACAAAAGAGTTATATCGATAAAGTACTTAAAAGATTTGGAATGCATGATTGCAAACCAGGAGATACCCCAGTCGCTAAGGAAGACAAATTTTGTCTCAAACAATGCCCTAAAGGAAAGTTGGAAATCCAGGAGATGCAAAAGATTCCTTATGCATCGGCAGTAGGGAGTCTAATGTATGCTCAAGTTTGTACGCGTCCAGATATAGCGTACATAGTTGGAGTTTTGGGCAGATACTTAAGCAATCCAGGTATGGACCATTGGAAAGCAGCCAAAAGGGTCATGAGGTACCTGCAAAGAACAAAGGACTACATGCTCACTTATCAGAGATCAGAGAATTTGGAGATCTTTGGATATTCTGATTCTGGTTTTGCTGGATGCCAAGATAGTAAAAAGTCCACTTCAGGCTATGTTTTTCTGTTGGCTGGTGGAGCTGTTGCTTGGCGTAGTGCAAAGCAATCATTAGTAGCTTCCTCCACAATGGCAGCAGAATTTGTAGCAGTTTTTGAGGCATCTGACAGGGGACTTTGGCTGAGAAATTTTGTCACTGGGCTGCGAATTGTTGAGGGGATCGAAAGACCATTAAAGTTATACTGTGACAATAAATCAGCTGTTATGTACTCCAACAAGAATAGGAGTGCGACAAAGTCCAAGTTTATTGAAATCAAGTTCCTGGTTGTTCAGGAGAGAGTACAAAGTGGAGAGATTTCCATAGAACACTTAGGGACAAACTCCATGATAGCAGATCCTCTTACAAAAGGAGTTACACCGAAGGTCTTTCATGAGCATACTGCTCGAATGAGTGTTTTAGAGTTGGATGATCATTTGGTTTAGTGGGAGTTTTTCCATTCAGTTTTTTGGGTTTTATGTTTTAGTTGTGTTTATGCACATTTTTTCTTATCTGATCAGAAATAAAGTTTAAGTTTAAGTATTCGGCTTACACTTTGTACAATAAAGTTAAAAGATCTCATTAAAGTAGGACCAGTTGAAAATCGACATGTGCTGACCATTTTTCATGTGATTTTCATGCTACATGTTTCATAATTGATCTATGTCATTTGGTTATATTGATTTCAGTGATCATGGAAGGTTTAGTTATGATTGATATGACAAAAGCCGCCATGATCCTATGTTGTTGTAACTGATGGACGAGATTGTTTTATACTCCGGGAATTAATGACATATTTGAGCTCATAAGGACTATCACATTTTCAGGCACATATATGACCCAGTGGGAGATTGTAAGATTATTAAGTGGGGTCACATATGTTAATATCAAATGTGTTAGGGTCATTAATTAATTAGTCTAATTCTATAGTGGTCACATTTATAATAAAGTAAAAGGCTATGGGCATAAGTGTTATGAAATATTAATATGTGGATACCTTTAGTAATTTCTAATTTGATGCAGGGCCGAATTAGAAATTAATACTCTATATAAAGGAGGGTTATGGTCCCCAAGCAACCCTAGCCGAAAATACAGAAACTCTCTGCATCCCATCACCAGAGAACTAAAGTCACATAGGGTTTGTTTTGGAAGAGCCATTCCTAGAATTCAGAAAACAAGTCATGGATCCAAAAGGTACGCTTCCGCTTCTGTTCTTATTATTCAGAGATTGACATGAGTTTATGGTTTATGTGAAATCATAAAATATAGTTCTAATAGCAAAGAGAATCAATCTCATCGATAAAAACTGTGCATGGAGGAGCACATCCCTAATCAGGTCAAACATGATATGACCATGCACTGATCACTCTCATCCACGCCATTTGTTGACTAAAGTAGCATAAGAGACATATAAATATATATATATATAAAGTACCACGCACCGTTTTGGCCAAACATTAAAACTTTTTTCCATTGTTTTTGAATACTGTTCCCTCCGTTTCAAAATAATTATCATTCTATGTTATTTTACACATATTAAAAGTTCAATTTTACCCCTAATTAATACATTGTTTTATTTGATATGAATTATTAATTAATAAGTTAAAAAATAAGGATGAAAATAGAAAAATTGGTCATAATGTGCATTGAAAATATAAAACGAAAAATAATATGAAACAAAAATTAAGACTATAATGACAACTAATATGAAACGGAGGGAGTAGTATACTACCCTAAAGCCAGAAAGAAACATGAACCGAAATGATATTTTCATTACTCGATTTTGTTGTTTGGTTGATATATAGGTCATGTGTAATTCGAAGGCCTTGAAAACCCAACCAAAAATATGGCAGCATAAGATATAAAGTTAAAGTGTTAGACCCAAAATTTACAAGGGCAAACTGATATCATATTGAAGCAAATTGTAGAACAATATGAACCTGAAAAACAACCAATAAATATCGTAAACGGATTTGGAATTGAGGTGAGCAGAGTCGAGATTAAGATCTCTCTCCTTAATTCTTTAAACGCCCGTAGTGTGCCGGTTTGATACGCTCAAGAATCCCAGGATAAAACTGCTTCATCATGTTGTCTCCCATCACTCGAAATCAACATCTAACGAACCCTAAAACTGTGTTGCACTCTCTGACTCAAAAACCAGAAGGAAGAAGAATAAGGAGATTGTTATCATTCTCTGAATGTCGATTGAAAGGAGGAAGACTTGTTCTTATAATAAGTTTTTAACGTGGAGCAAAAGGTGGAGTAATGAGAACTGTTTTCTCATTAAACGTGGGATAATTTTTCAATTACCAAAAAATCCATCACCAATGATTTCTTTTAACGCCAAAATCACTTAAGGAGATATAATATTTGTTGACTTAATCAACAAAATATTTCCAAAATAAATTTGGACCAAAAGATTAATTATATGGGTCAACAACCCATTTACCAAATCCCGAAGCCCAAAACAAAGCTTGGCCCGAATATCTCCTTTCTCTAATACATCAAAGTGTACACAAGATTTTAAAACTTGTTATGAGTTCTCCACTTTATATACAAGACGATTTTCATCTAAACTTCCAATATGGGACATTTGCAGTTTTGACACTCAATCAAATTTGCAAGACTTACAAGCTTTCTAAGCTACCCACTTAGAATCTCCATTTCTCATTCAAATCAACTCCGATTTTGACATGTGAATATACTACGTTATAGTGCTCACTGCGAAGAATCCAACGCACTCATAATCTTATCATTCCGCCAAAATAATTAGCGGGAACTTGATCAGAAAGTTGGCTTAAGCCATTTGTCAAAAACGAGTTCCAACATAAAGTACATCAAAGTATTCGCCTAGTAGGAGTTTCATTGAAATACCATAATTACACACATTTAAGCTACACATCGGGATGATCTATCTCTTCCTATATATTGAGCAATACATAGATCAACGTGGTTAAAACCATATATAAGCACGTTAATAATTAACAAACAAAAAAGGTTTACGTACATCTAGTTAAAGAAGACATACAAAACAGAATGAGCTTCTCAAGGTTACTAAGATAATAGTCTCCAAAGTTGAAACACATTGCAAAATCAGAGCATGAATTTTCAAATTCAAGGGTTGAAGAAATTAGAGAATGTTCACTACTTGGTTAATGGTTGGTTCGTTGGGCCCATATATGGGCTTGATTTACAAATGAACCAACAAAAGTTAGTGATAAATAAAATTTCTTTTATATTCTTTAAATTTTCAAATCAAAGTTTTATTTAAATATCTTCCTTACCTCTGACTTTCACCATAAATCAAAAAAGAGACCATCTATCTCAAAAAATAACATAAACAAAAATATTCAGTCTTATATATCTTTGTTTTTCATTTACATTTTTTTCAAAAGAATATAAGTTTGATTACTATTGTGTACTCACGTGATAACTGTAGACTTTAAAAGTTAGTATAAAATTGGACCACCAAACATATCCATTATGTAAAATGCATTTGAGTCTATAAGAACAACAAAAAGAAATGCACATCTTAGTTGACATTAAAACAAAAAAAAAGTATATGCACATAAAGTGGTAACTGCGATACGCGGGAGTGGAGGGAAAGTTGGGGTTCAAAAAAATTGAAATTGGACCACACATACAGTAAATTTTGTATGATTTATAGAAAAAATGAAATCTTAGACCAAAAAAAAAAATTTGAAAAAATGAAATCTTATATCTTCTCATTAAAAGAAAAAAAGAAATCTTATATCTTCTTTTACTTTTTGTTGCGAGTGTGGTTGTGTTTTGAATCTTATAGAACTAACTTTTTGGTTTGTGGATAAACATTATTATTAGGAGTCATGACTTCTTGTTACGTCCATCTCTCACGAGCATTTTTATAGCGCAATTATTAAACTTTAGAGTAATAAGTCAAATAAAATAATAAGACTTTTGATCTACAACCAAACAAGTTTTGAATTCAAAACTCGTAAGGCTCTCTGATTATCGAATCACATGTTGTAACTACTTTCAAAATTAATTATCATTGACTCATGATACTACAAAAAAAGGATCGAAAAAATATCTTTGACTCATCATACACTTACAATATTGTTTGTGCAATACTTTTTAGACTCTTTAACAAAAAAAACACTTTTTAAACTTTAAATGGAGACACTGCAGTGCAGAACGAGGCGTTTCAAATAATAATAAAAACATATATATATATATATAAGTATAGATTTATTTTTTATAGATACACATATAAATATAGATTTTTGGTACTGTTCAGTGCAGGACGGGGCAGTTCCAAACGTCACAATTCAAATTTTTTTTTGGTCAAGTACGTTACCATTCAAATTTAAGCTTTCAAAATTTAAACTCGGAATGGTGAACAATAACAAAATTTATATATATATATATATATTATACATGTATCCAACAAAAATCTATATTTATATATGTGTATTTTTGTTACTGTTTTGTCTCGCACTGTATCTATTTCATATGCACCATACAATCATCATTCAGAGTCTTAGGTTATACCTACGTTACATCTTTTAAAATATCGTATAATCATTTGAAAGAAAAGTTATTTTATATTTAATTTTTCAAATCATCATCAAAATTTGATTTATAATAAAAAAAGTCTCTAGATTTAAGAAGAGTATACAAATGTGTCATAAATTATTAAGTAAAATTTACGAACTCTTCCTGAACAAAATTTATGATTATTTTGGAATTTTCTAAAATTGTTTTTGAAACAAAAATTTGTTTGATATTTTAAATCTATTTCTGAAACAAATACGATAAGTGGACGTGGTTTATTAGTGTTTGTTTATAACATGTTTTATTTTTAATATGCATATCTACTATAACCAACCAAGTGATAGTCAACTAATGATTCTTCTTTATAGAAGAGTTGCAAGAGATCTTTTTTATAGAAGAGTTTTTTTTTTTAAAACATTTTTTATAGAAGAGTTGTCTTGCAGATTTAATTATGAATCAATTCTCTTTAAACTAAAATTATCTCACCATTTTTATTTGACTAATTGAAAAATATCATGTTTTAGATCTATTTAAAAGCCTGATAATTTATATTAAAAAATTTAGTCGGATGGTTACAAAACTTGGATCATTTCTTAATTAAAAAAAAACACTTCTATAACTATTATTGTTACTGCTTTAATTTTGTTCACACGCACATACACATATTGGTTTAAATACTGTTTCTTTATAAATGAAGTAAATATTTTTTATATATTTGATAGTATTTATCGTCTTTAATTTGAAAACTGTAAACAAAAGGTTAATCCGCGTATAACGCGGAAAATCAACTAGTAATAAAAATATATACATACATATAAATAAATATAAGTATAGATTTATTTTTGATAGATACACATGTAAATATAGATTTTGGGTATTGTTCAGTGCAGAACAGAGCAATTCCAAACGTCACCATTCAAATTTAAGCTTTCAAAATTTAAACTCGGAATGATGAACAATAACAAAAATTATATATATATATATACATATATCCAACAAAAAGCTATATTTATATATGTGTATTTTTGTTACTGTTTTGTCCCGCACTGTATCTATCTCATATGCACCGTACTGTCATCATTCAGAGTCTTAGGTTATACCTACATTATATCGTTTAAAATATCATATAATCATTTGAAAGAAAAAATTATTTTATATTTAATTTTCCAAATCATCATCAAAATTTGATTTATAATAATAAAAAAAAACTCTAGGTTTAAGAAGAGTATACAAATACAAATGTGTCATAAATTATTAAGTAACATTTACAACTCTTCCTGAACAAAATTTATGATTACTTTGGAATTTTCTAAAATTGTTTCTGAAACAAAAATTTGTTTGATATTTTAAATTAATTTCTGAAACAAATACGATAAGTGGTTTGTTAGTGTTTGTTTATAGCATGTGTTATTTTTAATATACCTATCTACTATAGCCAATCAGGTGATAGCGAACTAATGATTTTTTTTATAGAAGAGTTGCCTTGCAGATTTAACTATAAATCAATTATCTTTAAATGAAAAAATTATTTCACTATTTTTATTTGACTAATTGAAATGGTGTATCTATTTAAAAATCTGGTAATTTATATTCACTTAAAAAATTTAGTCGGATGGTGACAAAAAAACTAGGATCATCCCGTAATTAAAAAAAAAACAATTCTATAACTATTATTGTTACTGCTTTAATTTTGTTCACACGCACATACACATATTGGTTTACTTTTTTTTTTGTTTCGCAAATTCGCAAAGATTATTAGATAACAACAAGAAAAAAGTTGTGACAAGAAACATGAAGAAAATTCTAAAAAGCAAGAAGACGATCGAGGGTGACCAAAAGCAGGATTGCAGGAACAAGATCTCTGCAACATTTAACATTCGCCATTAATCGCTATGAAGTTTTCTCCTTGTTGGGACCTCCGATTTGGACTGTTATTTATTTTAATATTATTTTTGCTAGTAAAAGAGATTTACTTCAAAAGTGAAAAAGAGAAAAAAAAAACATTTGAACAAAAAAAACAGAAAAAAAGAAAAAAAAGTTGTATTAATGGTTTGGGATTCTAGCTCGGTTGCTTCTCATTAATTAGTAAACGGTGAATTAATTGCACATATGCCACATTATACGTACGAGAATGATAAATGTGGCAAATAATAGAAAATTTTAATTACCCAGATCTCACGGAATGATCAACCAAATCTATGTTTAAATCCGCTAATTAATTCAAAAATATTTAAGCACTAATTATTAAAATTTAATTAAAAATTTCCCCAATAAACTTTCTCTTCCTTTTATTCTCTCTCTCTCTCTCTCCCCTATATGGTTATGGTCAACAGTCAAATTTTATTTCGTTCTCTGTACATAAAACATTTTTTAATTCTCCTTTTTTTTTTTTAAACACTGTTTTATTGTCGTTAGAGTAAAGTTTTTTGTTTTTGTTTTCTTAATAATTTCTAAATGAGTCTTCTTTATCGTTTAAACAACACTAGTGTCTCTGTCTAGTTCACTCTCAAAGACAGTCTCTTTCCCCAAGAGCGGATTCACCATCTCGATCTCCTATTCTTCCTTCTTTCCTGAAGATTTTTTCTGGAGGTCAAATCTCAATCCTTGTTCCTTACTTTTGTTGTTTTTGTGAGAAAAATTCGAAATTTATTTATGTTCATGCTTGTGCATCTGCGTACCTGCATTTCCCCTGGTGTTTCTATCGATAGGGTTTTGGTGGGTTCTTTGAAATTTCCGTAAATGTTGCAGCTTTCAAATCATGGGTCTGCAATGGTTTCCCACGATCTGTTCGTTTTCTCGAGAAAATGTAGCTGCTTTGAAGAGAAAATTTTGATGCATAGATGAATATTTATAAGACCCAACAAAGAAAGAAAGAGTAGTTAGATTCTCGAATATTGTTTTTTCCCTAATAATTTTTCTTCAGATTTTTGGGAAATATTTTCTACAGATTTGCTATAAACTTGGGGGCGTTTTTTTTTGTACATTATTGTTCGCATCGTTTGATAAGGAAAATCAAATAATTTTTGATTCTACCATTGAATCTTACGGAGTTTGAAGCTTTGTGTACTTGATTGAATGTATCTTCTTTTGATACTCTTGGTTCAATGGACCAGTTTTCCTGGAAAGTTTCCAAAGAAAAAGCCTCCGTAAGAATCAATGTCTGGTCTTTAGTCAATTTTGGCAATTTTCATCACAAGATCTTTAAATGCATTGTTACTGATGAACAATCTCTCCTGGACAGTTGTCTTTCTATTGCCTAAAGTGTTGATCTTTGTGTTATATTGACTTTGATTTTACAGATCAGAGGATAGATGATGCAGTCCTAATAATACTCAAGACTTCAAGGCTGTGTCTTCTGGTGGGATTTCAAACATGGGGAAAGATAATGTTGTCTCTCGTCCTGTCACTCGTGCCTTTGCGTCTGCTTTGCGTGCTTCAGAAGTGATTTCTACTACACAGAATCAACAGAGACCAAACACAAAGAGACCAGCCTTGGAGGATGAGAACGCCACTGCACCAAAGAAGATGAAGCGAGTGGTTTTAGGGGATATTTCAAATGTTAGCTTCAATGCAGCTAAACTTGAGGTTGTTAAAGTGCATCATATTCTTTTTATTAGAGATTTTGGGTTCCTGTGAAGTAAAACATGCATCTTATGAACATGGGTTTTGCCATTTCAGGCCAAGAACATCAAGCAGGTAAAGAAGGGACCGGGAAAGGGATTGGCGAGTACATCACACTTGACATCTTCTGTTACTTCAGAAGTCACAGATCTTCAGTCCGGGATTGATGCAAAAGCAGTAGTTGTACCAATTACAGCAGGAAACCTGTCTCTTTGTAAAGGCATAAATGACACAGCTGATAACTGTATTGAGAACTGGAATATCAGATTACCTCCAAGACCTATTGGGAGATTAGCTTCTACAGGTGAACCAATAAACACAAGTTTCAGGTGATTTGGTTCATATTATGTAAAGAAGCGGTCTTTAATGATTATGTTTTGTTTTGTCCTGCAAATGGTTACAGTTGAGGAAACTGCTGTTATCGGTTGTTCAACTGTACCGGATATCCCAAAATTCATAGACATTGATTCAGATGACAAGGATCCTTTACTGTGCTCCCTCTATGCTCCTGACATCTACTACAATATGCGTGTTTCAGAGGTAATTCCTAGGCTTTATAGTCTCTAGAGAAAATTGGTAAGCCAAAGAGATAAAAGTTTGATTCCTTGTGCCTCTGTGTCACTTCTCTTCTAGCAGCTTAAACGCAGACCATTTCCTGACTTCATGGAGAGAATACAGAAGGATGTTACTCAGTCCATGCGAGGGATTCTGGTTGATTGGCTTGTGGAGGTTAGTGTTTGGTCAGATGTATTTAGTTCCACTTTTTAATGCTAACATTTGCAGCTTCTATGCTTGTCTCGGGGTTCTCACAAAAGCCTTATTTTAATCACAGGTCTCTGAGGAATACACACTTGTACCCGACACTCTTTACCTCACAGTGTATCTCATAGACTGGTTCCTCCATGGAAACTACGTGGAAAGACAGAGACTTCAACTGCTCGGCATCACTTGCATGCTGATTGCATCGTTGGTTCCTCTCCAATTTCACTAGTAAATCTCGCCTAGATGCTAAAAAACTAAACTTTATTTTCTTTTTCCTTAAAAACTTTACAGCAAGTATGAGGAAATCTGTGCACCACGCATTGAAGAGTTCTGCTTTATCACGGATAACACCTACACAAGGGATCAGGTATACTGAGATTGCTGCCTAACACCTTGTTAAAGAAAGTGTACAATGTACTAAATGTGCGAAAGGAATCATGATGCGCAGGTCCTGGAAATGGAGAACCAAGTACTTAAGCATTTTAGTTTTCAAATATACACTCCCACTCCCAAAACGTTCCTCAGGAGATTTATCAGAGCAGCGCAAGCCTCTCACCTGGTAATGCATTTTGCAATTAGCTCGCCTACTTGTTCTTATTACAAATTTAGTAGAAAGATTGAGAATTTATCGGTGTTTGATTGCTCTTTCTGCAGAGCCCGAGTCTTGAAATCGACTTTCTAGCCAGCTATCTAACGGAGTTGACATTAATAGACTACAATTTCTTGAAGTTTCTTCCTTCTGTCATCGCTGCTTCAGCGGTTTTTCTTGCCAAGTGGACATTGAACCAATCAGACCATCCATGGGTATGTAATGTTGCTTCTCTTTCTATATCCAGAGACACTTTAGTTCCACAAATCTTGGATCTTTAACTTGTTTTAAATTTTCTTCTGCAGAATCCAACACTTGAGCATTACACAACGTACAAAGCATCAGATCTGAAAGCATCGGTTCAGGCCTTGCAAGATTTGCAGCTTAACATCAAAGGTTGTCCCTTGAGCGCTATACGCATGAAGTATAGGCAAGAGAAAGTAAGTTTATAGAGTTACACTGGCTACTAAATCCGCTTTTGTATCGCTTGCATTCGTTTTTTACGATTCTCATAATAATCTGTTTTGGATTTGCAGTTCAAATCAGTGGCAGTTCTCACATCTCCAAAACTACTTGACACGCTATTCTGAAGAGCTAAGCCCAACGGTTCAACTCCTAACCGATAATAGATCTGTAACATTGATGGTCCGGTTCGTCAATTTTGCATCTGTTACTCTTTCTTTGTTCATAAAACAGTTCACATAGTTCCCTCCCAGTCCCACTCATCTAATACCTGATTAGAATTCGGTTTAGCCTGGTTTAGTTTGATCTGTGGTTTGGTTCTTCCAAACCCGGCTTCATTTAATCCGTAACAAGAGGTTATTTTAGTTGTAACGAGAATGCGTACATTTTCTCCCATCTTGAGGCAATGTAAACAGTTTCATAATTTCATATTAATCTTTTTGATATGAAATAGTTTATATATTTATATCATTTTATTACTATTTCTACTCTTGTTGATTTTTTATATTGAATTGTAATGACTATTAAATTTATAGATTCAAGTGAGCAAAAGATGAATGATTTGATATAGAATGAAAATTACATTTCAAGAGATCGTCGATTCAAAATTTTCAGAAACCTTAGACTTCCGAAGAGAAATATTGATTATATTACTTGCTACCATATGTTGTATTCTTTAAGTATCTTTAGATTTCTCTAATAAGGCTCACTCACATTCACATGTGACTAAATAAAAATCATTCATTCTGATCTATTACATGATCTCTTCATAATCCTTAGCCTCTTGCATGATCCAGTGAATATTCTGCACATAAATAATTTCATGATTTATTAGAGATCAATTAAATAAAACGTAATTAATTGAAGACTATAGAGGAAACTAGAAACATACTCCCAAGGAACATCACCAACAAGCATCCAATCTCCATCTTTGTCCTCATATATTGGTACACATTCACTTTCCTTCAATGTATCATCTTCATATATAAACATTATAGTTAATATAAATGTGCCTTGATTAAGGGCCAAAACCAAAACATTTTATAGAAACCAAAAACTAACCAAAATTGATTAGCCATCCAAATAGAATTTGAAGTGCGGAAGCGAGATCTTGGTAACATTTGTACATTTCCAAATCGATCTTCCTCAGAAATGCAGCTCCGTCTAAACTCACTTTCACGTACGAAATCTTTGTCCGTTCAAAACTGTTCTTTCTCCGGTACGAACAAACCGGTGGCCAACCCACAACTTGACTCTTTGTCGCCGGTTCACATTTCTCGTCGCTCTCGACTTCCAGTGAACCCCTCTTCTTCCCGGTGATGGATTTATCTCCGGGAAGACCTAGCCGTAATTCGGTGATCTCGAGTCCAAGATTGCTTTCATTCGCCATTTTGATGTTTTTGTTTTGAAGTAGTGTTTTACATTTTGTTCTAATGACGTTTTATATGTTTTCATGGGAACCAAAACGATGCCGTTTAGAAAGACAAGGCTAGTTTAGCATTGATTTATCTTGTCGGTACTATTCGAAGATCTTGTCGAAATCTTTATAAACATTTCTTTTAATTCTTTTGCCGATTCGTGTTCAAAAGTCGACAATATGGATCCGTTGATTCGACACATCGGACGGTCACGATTTCATTATTGAGAAAATAGGGTTTTTTTTTCCTCAGCCGTTGGATTAGGAAACACGACTACCATCTCTTTAGACATCCCATGTTGGCATGTTATGTGTGATTTGTTATGTCTCTGGTTCTTTTTAATCAACGACACAAAACTATGAACAACATATTCATGGTCGACTATATAATAATGCACATTAAGATGTACGTATACTCATGTTTCCGACAACCGAACAAGTGTTACTCAAGGCTTAAGACCCACACTGATGAGAGTCAATCGGCTTAACCGGAGAAAACCGATGTCGGTTATACGTCAAAGAATGTGGAGATGAGGAGTTAGTACTTTTCCTAAATTAGTGGTAACGTGAACAAAAACGTTCATGTAGTAGTTACTTTTTTTTTAGTTTTTGTATTTAAGGTGCTACAATGGTGAAATCATTGGGAAGAGAAAATTGTTAGAAAGTTCTTGTGTGTTTTATGTTCTTGTTGCCATTGTTGGGACTGAAAATGTATCAGCTACTACTTCAGAACTATTCTGCTACTAGTTCAGAACACGAACACAACACAAGGGTTTTCTCAAAACTGTTTACTATTATTGATGACTTGAATACTTACACGTATTGCTTACACTCAATCCTAGTCTACCCTGTTCACGAATCGCACCTGATACGTGAACTGTTTTGACCCCTTAGCCCCTTGATACAAGATTTCTTGTTTACCCGAAACCCTTATCCATTTTGCTAAGTATGCTCTAGTTGTGTTAACCGTCTCTACGACTTAACACCCCTATTTATACAAGTGGCATGCGGCTTAACCTAGCCTTGGCCTCTACTCCATGCAAGATTCGCTATCTTCTTCAAATCTTCATGTGTAGATCCACTTTCTTTATCTTCTCCTAAGAATAAGGAAATCTTCTAGCTTGAGTAAATCTTCTCCAAGATATCCTCCAGCCGTCCTTGAGTGCAAGTCACGCCCTTTCTTTGCCTGGACTGACCCACTCCAAAAGCCCATCGGGCTCCAAGCCCACCAGCTGCCTCGCACCTCTTATGAAGTACTCCCATCTGGTGATGCTACAGAATCCTGCTTCAACGTTGCATCTTCAATCTCCCCCTTTTTAGCTTTGTGTGTCTCCCAAGTATCTGCAAAATAAACTCACCACAAGCACATAGACAACCAACAACAAGCACAAGCAAATTCCAACTCATCCATACGAATTAAACTTGTAAACGTTATTACAAGCATGAATCCCCAAAAAATAAAGTACTAGAGTTCGAAACGAGGAGTAAAAAAAATCAAAGGTAAAAACAAAACATCCCCCATGCTCCCCCATGAACCATGATCTACTTAGCCACATCATCACTTTCTCCCCCTGCTTGGGAGCACACAAGTTAAAAATACAATCATTAGTGCAAAGC
The DNA here is from genome assembly GCA_964056655.1 of Arabis hirsuta. NCBI lineage: Eukaryota > Viridiplantae > Streptophyta > Magnoliopsida > Brassicales > Brassicaceae > Arabis > Arabis hirsuta. Next base: position 9,080,943 of record OZ053305.1, read on the forward strand.
AAAATGAGAAGAGATCACGGAGACTCACATTGATTGGCTCGGTGAACATCCTGAACTATCCCAGCCAACTGATGCAGAACAGAGGTGATCTGGTAGAGTGCCTTGTTGACAACCCTCTGGCTCGAGTGTCCCTGAGGCACACTGATGTGACCAAGTGAAACATCAATTGGTGCAACAAAACGAGCTGAGCTGGATGGCTTTGAGCGTTCTGGCTCTCTCTTGGTCTTCTTTTTCGGTACAGACTGACTTGGAACCGGCTGAGCCCTCTTTTTAGACGGAGCCTCCTCTTTGACTATCTCGGCACCCTTGGCCCGAGTACGTAAAGACATCATGGGAGCTCCTGTTTCCTTCTTCTCAATCCTGATGTCCATCTGGTAATACGAAGGAAGAACCACAACATCATCCTCTCCAGTCACTGTACCACACTGTTCTTGAATCATCCCAGCAATCAAATGTGGAAACACCAACTTCCTTGCATCAGGCTGCTTATTATCCTCTCTTTCAATCTTGCTTATAGCAAAAACTTGCTGAAAAACCATTGCTCCAAAATCTACTCGAACCTTTTGAGCCAATTTGTAGAGAAGCAGGGCTCTGTACTGAGCAATGTGTGTCCGATGAGTCGTCAGATACCAGTTGTACCCAGCCAAAATAGCCAATGCAGAAAACTTTGGAGAGAGATGAACCGTAGTCAAGGCTGGTGCCTTCTTGTGACGCTTGCTTGTGGTCTGAACAACAGCCTCCTGAGTCTCATCACCTCTGAGGTACTTGGCAATGACATCAGGCTCTACTTTGTCAAGTGCTGCAGCCTCTTTCTTTTCTTTGGAACTCAACTCAGACAGATTCAGGAATTTGTTGATGCGAGCAGGACTGAACCTCACAATGTGACCTCTGACTAAGACAAGAACTCCCCCATCAACTAACACGGTATCTCCCAGATTAGCATAAAACTCATTGATTACTTCTCTATCATAACCCGACTTAATTGAAACAGTGGGAGAAAACGAGGCATCATCAATCACAGAAGTATACTCACAATCCTTTTGGTTCTCAAAATCAACAAGCTTCTCAGCAATAATCCCACGGGTTTTAAACACGAAATACCTCTGATATGCTCCGGCAGAGCAAAACTTGTTGTTTGGGAACGACAGATCTTTAGCAATGGAGTCTGCTCTAGCCGCAGATGCTGCTTCAGCCTCCTCTGACTCACCAGATTCAGAATCTTCTTGCTCTTTAACCTTTTTCCCTTTCTTCTTCTCTTGGTTCTTCTCCAGTTTCAAAGCTTTCAGCTTCTGGGTTGAAGCATCTGCATCGACGACATCATCAACCTCTTTTGCCGATTCCCACGCTGAACCGGAACCTTCCTCTGCTTCCGATTCGTCCTTCTCTTCAGATTTCTCACCGGAAACTGGAGATGGAGATCTACTCCGGTAGTCATCCACAAGCTGCCCGATGATATCGGTTGATTCGTCGTTGCGAGCACCAGAAGGCGACAACTCCTTGACGCCTAATTCAGGACCCGGAGTCTTGTAGATGGTTTTCGCCTCATCTTCACTCGACCCGTCGTGTATCTGAAGTTGATTCGCATCACCCGAAGGTAGAATCTTCTTGGATCCCTTCTTCTTAATAGCTCTTGAGCTCGATTCTTTCCCCATAGCAACAACTTGCGCTTCTTCTTCCTCCTTCTCTGATTTTCTAGGGTTTGAAGTAAAAGACTCTTTGTTTTCCTCTTTCCTTCTCGCGGCCAACAAAGAGATTATTTAACCATCTTGACTTCTTTTGGACTATAACCTTACTGACCTTAGAGGCCCAACACACAACCTCAGGCCCACGTTCTTTTTGCCACACAGTCCATTCCAATAGATGAAGCCCAATCTCTCGAATTTGTCTGAACCAAGGCAGATTCTGAACCAACTCCAGAACACTGCAACATCTCCTCATAAAAAAATCAACACAGCCACATTTATTTTAAGAACAAACTGGGGATTAGACTGATAATGATGGCTCTTGTCATGATTTAAACTAGCCTCTTTTTTTTTTTTTTTTTTTTTTTTAAAAAAAAAAACTTTTTGACACAAAGTTAATTTACCGTTTCCAAGCGATGTTTCAGAGACTGAACTTCGCCCAGTTCGCAGCACATACTCAGCTCGTCCTGATTCAAGACATCTGGTCATCTTTAACTCCAATGAGTAGCTTTCACACTACCATGTCTTTATCTTGTCATGACCAGTTTTCAACCTTTATTCACTCGAGAAAATTGCTGAAGCATTCAAGGCATGAGGATTGCTTTTCTTGCATCTTTTGGTTTAGTTCACCTCGACACGCCTGCCCACTTTTATTTATTATTATTTTTTTTTGAATGAGACATCTCCATCACTTGACTTCTCAGGATCTGTCTCTTGGCTTTTCTCCCTTTCAGCTTTTATTCTTTCTTTACTGTGAAACCTGTACTGATGTCAAGACAAGACGACATGATAGGTAGCTCTTTCTCAATGATGTTTCAGACTCCAAACAAAATCTGAGCCTCATACACACCTTGAACCAGTACTTGTATCAGTTCTGCACACTTCACAAAAGTTTAAATTCCACAAACACCAATTGAGTTTCTTAAGGTGATAAAATGATTAAAATCCAGTGGTTTTGTGAATAAATCAGCCAGTTGTAAATCAGTAACAATATGTTCCACCACTACCTGTTTTTCCTCCACAAGTTCTCGAATGAAGAGGTGTCGAATGTCGATGTGTTTTGTCCTTGAGTGCTGCACCGGATTCTTGGAGATGCTTATCGCACTTTTGTTGTGCAGTGAACCAAGAGTGATCCAGAATCCATCCCATAGTCCGCTGCCATTTGTTTCATCCAGAGAAGTTGGGTACAACAGCTTCCCAAGGCTATGTACTCTGCTTCAGCTGTGGACAGAGATACGGAGTTCTGCTTCTTGCTCATCCATAAGATCAGATTGTTTCCCAAAAAGAAACAGCCACCACTAGTACTCTTCCGATCATCCATACTTCCAGCCCAGTCAGCATCACAATATCCAACCAGATTCTTATTCGAACCTTTGGAAAACCAAATTCCCAGATTGATTGTACCTTTCACGTATCTGATGATTCTCTTGACTGCTTCAAGATGTGACTGTTTTGGCTTGGCTTGATGTCGAGCACAGATCCCAACACTCAGACACAAATCAGGTCTACTTGCAGTAAGATACAATAAACTGCCGATCATACCTCTGTAAAGCTTAACATCCACATCGTTCCCATCACTATCACGAGTCATCTTGACTGTAGTACTCATGGGTGTCCTTGCTTCCTTGCATTGATCCATCTTGAACCTTGTCAACAAATTCTTTGCATAGGTACTTTGAGAGATAAACACAGCTTCTTCCGACTGAGTAATTTGGAGACCCAGAAAGTACTTCAGCTCTCCAACCATGTTCATCTCAAATTCCTGAGTCATGCTCTTAACAAACTTATCCACTAGCCGTTGTGACGTGCTTCCGAAAATGATATCATCCACATAGATCTGGACCATCATGATATCCTTCTCCTGATTAAGAATGAATAACGTCTTGTCCACACTGCCTCTTACATATCCTTTTTCCATCAAGAACCTCGTCAGCCTTTCATACCATGCTCGTGGAGCCTGCTTCAGCCCGTACAAAGCTTTTTTCAGTCTGTACACATGACCTGAATTAGCTGGATCCTCAAACCCTTTTGGTTGCTCAACATGGACCTCTTCCTGCAAAAATCCATTTAGAAAGGCACTTTTGACGTCCATCTGATAGACCTTAAAATTCAGAATGCACGACATGCCCAAAAAGAATCGAATGGACTCCAATCTTGCTACAGGGGCAAATGTCTCTTCAAAGTCCACTCCTTCAATCTGAGAGTAGCCTTGTGCAACCAACCTTGCTTTGTTCCGAACCACGACTCCAGTTTCATCGATCTTATTTTTGAAAATCCACTTGGTGCCCACGATATTGACACCTTCCGGTCATGGGACTAACTCCCACACATCGTTTCTCTCAAACTGCTCAAGCTCTTGTTCCATTGCAATGATCCAAAATTCGTCTTCGAGAGCTTGTACATGATTCCGGGGCTCAACAGCCGACACAAAGCATGCAAACTGTACCACTTCGTGATTTTTCTTCTTTAAGCCCATCATCTCTCGATAATCCTTCTTGACTCCCCTAGTTTTCCTCCCTTCATTCACATCACTGATGAGATCAGATGCTGAATGATTCCGAGGCACAAGAGGTTCTGTAACTTGCTCTGTCTCAGATTCTTCTTCTGTGACAGATTGGAGTTCTGACTCAGTCTGCTCCTCTGTACCAAGCTGCTCCTCTTCTCTTCCTCCTGATGTATCTTCCGGTTCATTATCCATGTGAACTATTCTATCCTTGTTCTGCCTCGTACCAGCATAGTCGTCAAAGACCACGTTGGCTGACTCAACTATCACCCCTGTTCGTTTATTAAGTACTCGGAAAGCTGTACTATTTTCTGAATAGCCCAGAAAAATACCATCATCACTTCGAGAATCAAACTTCCCAAGATAATCCTTGTCATTGAGAATGTAACAATTGCATCCAAACACATGAAAGTAGCTGAGATTAGGCTTCTTTCCTTTCCATAGCTCGTAGGGTGTCTTGGTCAGTCCCTTCCGTACATATACTCTGTTGACAATGTAGCACGAGGTACTTACTGGTTCTGCCCAGTACTTCAGAGCAATGTTGTTCCCATGTATCATGGCTCTGGCCATTTTCTGTAGCGTTCGATTTTTCCTCTCTACTACACCATTTTGCTGTGGTGTCCATGGGGCTGAAAACTGGTGAGCAATACCATGATCTTCACAAAATTCCTTCATATACCCATTCTGAAACTCACCACCATGATCACTGCGTATTTTCTTGATTCCACCTCGCTCATTGATCAGTTGCAGAGCCCAGATTCTGAAGCTATCCGCTGCTTCGGATTTCTCACGAAGAAATCTGACCCAAGTGTATCTTGTGTAATCGTCCACGAGAACAAACACATACTTTTTCCCAGCAACACTTTCCACTTGAGTAGGCCCCATCAAATCCATGTGAACCAGATCTAGTGCCGATTCAGAATGAACATCCGCCACTTTCTTATGTTGAACCTTCACTTGCTTACCCTTACTACATGGTCCACACACAAATTTCTCTCCTCCCTTAAGCTGAGGTACTCCTCTGACCATCTCCTGATTGGTAAGAGAAGTGAGGCTTCTGATATTCATATGACCTAGGCGTTGGTGCCATAGGTTCAGATCATCTGTTGCACTAAAATAGTTGGTGTCCTCTCGCTTCCACATGTAGCAGTTATTGCCTGTTCTAACTCCCATAAGCACAGTCTTCCCTTTGTCATCAATTGGTTTGCAGTCATGTTTAGTGAAGCACACCATTAGATCTTCGTCACACAGTTGACTCACACTGATGAGATTAGCTTTCAGTCCCTGTACCAGATATACATTCGTTAGTTTGGGTAACCCTGCATCACATGTCTGTCCCTTTCCTTGTATGCGATCATGTCCTCCATCACCAAACGTAACCTTGCCTTTATTAATTTTCTTGAAACTCTCCAGATTACCCAAAGTTCCGGTCATGTGTCGAGAACTGCCACTGTCAAAATACCACGGACCCGTATCTTCGTGTTCTTCTGTCACAATTGCCATGCTACACCTAAACCCAAATTGGGAAGCACTATCTGATCATTGTCTCGTAGCAGGAAACCTTAAATCCGATTTCTTTACCCAAATCTGATTATGACTTCCATTCCAAGTGAATTTTCCTTCATAGCGTAGACGTCTGACCCTCTCCCAGTACTTACAGCAGTAGGCTCGGATGTGTCCATGTCTACCACAACAGTAGCATCCAATCCTTTGTTTTACCATGACTTTAGGTCTTCGTGCTTCAGTACCTTCAGTTCGGTTTGCAGGCTGTGACTGACTACTGGCAGCTACGAACTTAATGCTGTGAGATTCTGATCCTCCACTTCCATTGTATCCAAGGCCTCTGTGAACGGCTTCAGTCTTTCCATAAGACAGAATATGGTCTAGCTGTCTTGTACCAGCAAACATGCGAATCTTTTTATACTGCAGATCTAGTTGTGATTGATGCTCGGCAGAAGTCTTTTTCTCAGCATGCAGTTCCTTTTCTAGATTAGCTGCCTTGACTGCCAGATTGAGTTTCACCTTTAATAGTGACACACTCTCCTGACTCAATTTTTGTTCATCCTGCAGTCTACTCTGTAGTGATTCAACTTGAGCTTCAAGTCACTGCTTCTCCTTAGCCAGCGACAAATTCTCCTATCCCAGTCTGATGAGAGTCTCTCGTACCTCCTTGTAGCTCTCAATCAGTTCATTCTCATCAGATTCAGATTCAGTCTGTTCTCCTTCAGCTTCTTCCATGATTCCCACGAATGATACCAAGTTGTTCAAAATTTCTTCATTCTCACTGTCAGCTTCAGAATCTTCTTCTTCAGCCATCATCGACCTTTCTTTCCTTTGTTTCAGATGACCAACACACTCCAGCTGAGTATGTCCGACTCCCTTACACACCGAGCATTTCATTTCCCTTCTCTTGATTGAAGGACATTCAGACTTGAAGTAACCATATCCCTTGCATTCGTGACATTGAAGTTCAGCCTTCTTTCCTTGCTTATCTCCTTCAGACTGGTTTCCACCTCCTCCTGTACTTTTTTGACCTTGACCCCGTTCGATTCTCCTCAGAGCTCGATCAAACCTTCTTACCAACAAGCTCATCGGATCTCTGTCCTCTGTCTCTTCAGTTGTCTTACATGAGGTTAGAGCCAAGTTCTTGTTTTTCCTGGAGTAAGCTTCAACACTGTCTAATTCCATCTCATGAGCCTGTAACATCCCAACAACTTCACCAAAACTCAGATCCTCAGTGTTGTGAGATACATTCAAAGCTGACTTATAAGCCATGAATCGAACAGGAAGACACCTTAGGAACTTCTTTACCAAATTTTTATCCTTGTACTTCTTTCCCAGTGTAGCAGCCTCCTGCACCAGTGACTTCAACCTTGAGCCAAAGTCTGAGATAGATTCATGCTCCTCCATCCTCATGTTCTCAAATCGAGAAGCCATCATATCTCGTCTAGAACTCTGAACCTTAGTGGTTCCTTCGAAGTGAGTCTGAAGCAGATCCCAAGCTTCCTTTGCTGTTTCACATCCTTGAATCAGCTCGAAGGTCTTCTTAGTTACACAGGAGTGTATGGCAGACAAAGCTCTTGCATTGTACTTAGCTTTCTTCAATTCTTCCTCCGCCCATGTCTCTTCTAGTTTGGGAGTCCTGAATCCATTATCATCCACTATCACAGGTGCTTCCCACTGCACCAGAACAGATCTCCAGGCCAGTACGTCAATACCTACAATTATGAACTTCATCCTTGACTTCCAGAAGCCGTAGTTTCCACCATCGAGTATCATCTTTGAATTGTTAACCAAATCATCGTAGCTATCCATTTTCTCCTCAAGATCTCACCCATAATAATACGAACAAGTGCCGCTCTGATACCAATTGAAAATGTATCAGCTACTACTTCAGAACTATTCTGCTACTAGTTCAGAACACGAACACAACACAAGGGTTTTCTCAAAACTGTTTACTAGTATTGATGACTTGAATACTTACACGTATTGCTTACACTCAATCCTAGTCTACCATGTTCACGAATCGAACCTGATACATGAACTGTTTTGACCCCTTAGCCCCTTGATACAAGATTTCTTGTTTACCCGAAACCCTTATCCCTTTTGCTAAGTATGCTCTAGTTGTGTTAACCGTCTCTACGACTTAACACCCCTATTTATACAAGTGGCCTACGGCTTAACCTAGCCTTGGCCTCTACTCCATGCAAGATTCGCTATCTTCTTCAAATCTTCATGTGTAGATCCACTTTCCTTATCTTCTCCTAAGAATAAGGAAATCTTCTAGCTTGAGTAAATCTTCTCCAAGATATCCTCCAGCCTTCCTTGAGTGCAAGTCACGCCCTTTCTTTGCCTGGACTGACCCACTCCAAAAGCCCATCGGGCTCCAAGCCCACCAGCTGCCTCGCACCTCTTATGAAGTACTCCCATCTGGTGATGCTACAGAATCCTGCTTCAACGTTGCATCTTCAGGGACCTCCATCACACACGAATTATTAAATTTTCCTTTTTAATTTTCTGCACAGATACATACTTATTTTATATATTTACGATTGTGCTTCCATGTTTCTATTCCAGAAATTTAGATAGATCGGAAATCGATGTTTCTACTTTTGTTATTTACATATATGAATTCAGTATACTTTTGTATGCTGCAAAATTATAAGAACCGAACTGCTAAAAGTATCCATTACGGGAGATATTTCCATTTTTCTTTCGACCAGCTATTTCCATATCTCTGTATCTCTCCAATTTTACATTTTTGAGATATGCATACACTGGTAGATAAAGCTAGATTTCTATTATTGCGTAGATAAGTTAACTTTCCTAATTTGATCGATCATGTAGAGTGTATATATATCCTCTGGTGGCTTTAGGTAATGAATAACAGAAACCAAAAATTCTACAAGATTTTGTGATAATGGAGCGTCAAACCCATAATGATAATGATCAGCACATAATCATCCACATTCCAAACGATGCCAATTCTTCATTAGGATCGTCAATGGATGGGGGAAGCTATTCTTCATCAGCAATATCGTCAATGGATGGGGGAAGTGACGCTCGCCGTGCAATGAAACGCTTGAAGGATCTAATTGCCTTATGGCTAGCTAGAGGTTGGGCTGTAGTTAGTTTTCACCTTTTTTTTTTTTTTTGTTGGCAAGTCTATAACTCAATAGCTTATAAGCTCGAGATGTTTTCGAGAGCCATGATGTTGTGTGTTTTAGAAATCTAAATCTTGTTTTAATTAGAAAGCCAATACTTTCTTTTCCTTTTGAAATAATTAAGGAAATTGAATACTCCCTCCATTAAAAATATAAGATATTCTTTTAGTCTTCTCCTCTCTTTAGTGTACAACATACCAATCATTCTTGTGTTGTATGCCTTAAACGAAAAAAATATATAGATCATTAATTTTAACTCGACCAAAACCTCTGTAACATATCTATTTTATATCTCATCAGTTTTAATTTGCATTTTCAAGAACCATCTCCTTCTTCTGTTTTGTTAACTAACTGCATTTTCATAAATTATTTGATTGTAAAAGACTAATTTACTCGGAATGGTTCATGATGTAGGTGTGTTCTTAAATGACTAATACCTTAGCGCCAAAGAATTGGAAAAGTTAATGCTTTCGAGTGTTTCAAGGCGGACTTTTAATTAGATTGGAAGAGAATTAGAAGAAACCAAAACTTTTGATCAGTGGAGGATCCTTTGTTGACCAAGAGTGAACACAAGGTCGACATTTCAATCGAGGGTTCTTCTTCATCAATTGATGACCAGACACCACATGAAGTTGTTGAATCGAGTGATCCATATAAGCCATTGTAGTTATGATTCAGCCAAAAGATGAAGAACATCCACAAAAAATATTGTGTGCATCTAACGTGCACCGTTTTCAAAATGTGTAGAGATTAGATATGTGGAAACAATGGCTCCTTATTTCATCGCCGTATCACCGTTTATCTCACCGTGGTTTCGTCTTTCTACCTCGATTTGATTATGGTAACATTGTAGATTTTTCCTTTCTCCACTCTCTTTTCAAATATATATAAATTACTAAAAGAGAATCTTGCCAAGGATGGATTTATTATCAGTCCAGTTTCCATTTTCACATCTAAGCAATTTATCATATTTATAAAAATTATGAAAACCGAACTGATCAAAAGTTATTTTCATATGGCAGTGAGCAATTCTTATAGTTTTCATGATTAGTTGAACAATCTCTTTAATGGATTTCTAAATGTGTAGGTGTCACTCGACTTTAACGGCTTTGAGGATGATATTGCAAAATTGTTTCTCAAGGTTGGTGACGGAGGGAGATATACTATTGACTCTCTTTCGCTACAAAAAACAGGCACATGAGTCTTGATCTAATCTGTTGTGATTAGTGACACACAGAACCTTAAAGCAACAAGCTTTAACTTAAAGACTTGAAGAAATGTGATCAAGATAACTCAAGACTTTAACTTGTTCTACGATTTCACTCACAATCTCTCTGTTTTATCACTTGTCTGTATAAACTAAAAACAAGCAAGAATTGTAAAGACACAAGCAAATTTAACCAGTTCGGACCCCTTTTGGGAATTAGGGGAACCTACGTCTGGCCGGAGAATCTCTCCGGAAAATCCACTTAGCACTTAGCTCAAAACCGAGCTCTCAATCTTTACAGTTCTCTCTCTCTCTCTCAAGTTCTTTCTCACACACCGTCCATTCACAAGAGGACTACAAGATTCTACTTATAGGCAAGTAAAACCAACTTGGTTATCAAGAAAAACTTACCATGATTGAAGCTTCCTTGTCCCCTTGATTACACTGAAAATGAGGAAAGAAAACGGCTTGAGCAGGCCTACATATCGTTGTCTCCTCTAAGCTTCAACGGTACTGTATACGGTTCTGCGTTTGTTGCAGAGAGAGAGAGAGAGAAACCACTTGTTGTGAAGATAATCCTTATCTATAGAACCCTCTGATTCTATTCGAGTCTTTGCTTTTCCTTGTGTAGTTAAAACCTTTTCATTCAGACAGAGTCTTTGATTTTGTCTTTTGAATTTGAATAACGACTAAGTTTCAAATCTGTTTGTCATTACCACACCAACATCTTCATGAAGTAAAACTCTAAAGGATTCAAACTAACCTCCACAAAACTCCACCTTGGTTTGAATACCAACGCCATCTTGATTCTTTTGCTTAGTATCCTTGAATTTTCCATTCTCCGGATTCTTCTTTTCCCACTTAGTGGCTTGAAATTCTGAACAACTCCAAAGCTTTTTGAAGCTTGCTCACAGGAACTGTCTTGGTGAATATGTCTGCTGGATTCCACAGAGTAGACACCTTAGTTACCTTGATTTCTCCTTCTGCAATTTTATCTCTAATAAAATGCAGACGCACATCTATGTGCTTGGTTCTCTCGTGATGTACAGAGTTCTTAGATAGAGTTATTGCACTCTGAGAATCACATAGAACCTCAACATTGTCTTGTTTAAACCCCAATTCCTCTGACAACCCCTTTAACCACACTGCTTCTTTTATGGCCTCAGTCAATGCCATGTATTCAGCCTCGGTAGTAGAAAGAGCCACAACCTTCGGTAGACCAGATTTCCAGCTTATTACATTCCCACCTGCAGTGAAAACATACCCTGTAACTGATCTCCTCTTGTCCAGATCAGCTGCGTAGTCAGAGTCACAAAATCCTTTTATCTCAACACTATCCTGCTTCTTGTAGTATAATCTCAAATCCTGGGTTCCCCTGATATATATCATCACCCACTTAACAGCTTCCCAGTGTTGCCTCAAAGGATTGCTCATGTATTTGCTTATCACGCACATAGGATAAGCAAGATCAGGTCTTGTGCCTATCATAGAGTACATGATACTCCCAACTGCGTTTGAGTAAGGTATGGACTTCATATACTGCTCTTGATCCTGCAATTCTTGATTAGTTGCAGCTCTAAGTCTAAAATGTGCTCCCAACTGTGTGGTTACAGATTTAGACTTGTCCATTCCATAAGTTTCCAGTACCTTATTCAAATACTCTTCCTGTGACACCTCCATGGTTCCTTTTTCCCTGTTTCTCTTGATTTCCATACCCAAAATCTTCCTGGCTTCACCAAAATCTTTCATTTCAAATTCAGTCTTCAATAGATCCTTGAGTTTTTGAATCTCTTTCCTGTCCTTTGCTGCAATTAGCATATCATCAACGTATAATAACAAGTAGATAAAAGATCCATTCTCAAACCTCTTGAAATAGACACAACTGTCATAGATGCTCTTTTGATACCCTGAATCTGTCATGAACGTGTTAAACCCTTGGTTCCACTGCCGAGGAGCTTGTTTAAGCCCATACAAAGATTTCTTCAGCAAACAGACTTCATCTGAACCATTCTGAACCTCATAACCTTCTGGCTGCTCCATTAGTATGTACTTATCAAGAGTCCCATGTAAAAACGCCGTTTTGACATCCATTTGTTCCAATTCCAGATCAAGATTCACAACATAAGATAAAATTAGTCTTATGGAAACGTGTTTAACAACTGGTGAGAAGATTTCTTGATAGTCAATACCTTGTTTTTGCAGATAACCCTTGGCTACCAACCTTGCTTTGAACCTTGGCTTCTCAATACCAGGAATGCCTGACTTTCTCGTGAAGACCCACTTGCATCCAATAACCTTGGCATTTTCTGGTCTCTTGACCAAGATCCATGTCTGATTCTTCAACTGCGATTGCATCTCCTCATCAGTAGCCATTTTCCACAACTCACAATCTTTGTCTCTCATAGCTTCATCAAAACAACATGGCTCAGGAAAACCCCCATCTTCTGTTACCATAAGTGCAAAACCACAGTCATTCTCATCAAGCTCCACCAGATTATTGAACCTAGCATTGGGCTTAACAATCCTCCTTTCTCTGTCTCTAACCAACTGATAGTTCTGTATTTCTTCAGTAACCTGAGGATTCTCCATTTCAGTTCTATCTTCTTGTTGTTGTTCATCTTTGTTCTGACTCTGCTCAACCTCGGTTTGACCCTCATCTTGATCCAACTCAACCTCTTCTTCAGCTCCACCTAAGTCCTTGAAATCACCGTTGTTAATCTCATAGATAAGAGAGATAGAGGGAGTAGGAATTTCAGGACTCAACTCAGACATCTTGTTAAGATGTTTGTACATCTTTTCTTCTTGAAATGTAGCGTCTCTAGTAATCACACATTTCTTCTCCTCTAATAGCCAAAACTTGTAACCTTTAACTCCATTTGGATATCCCATAAATATGCCCTTCTTGGCCCTTGAATTTAGCTTTCTTTGATCATTGTGAATATAAGCCAATGATCCAAACACTCTCATTTCATCATACCTTGGTTTGGATCTTGTCCAGAGCTCATTAGGAATCTCAAAACCAACTGCAGAGGCTGGAGAATTGTTGATCTGGTAAACTGCAGTGGCTGCAGCTTCAGCCCAAAAACTTTTGGGTAAACCCGATTCACTAAGAACACTTCTCACTTTGTTGAGAATTGTTCTATTCATCCTTTCTGCAATCCCATTCTGCTGAGGAGTATAAGCACAAGTCTTGTGCCTTATAATACCATGTGATTTGCAGAAATCATCAAACTCCCTGTTACAAAACTCCAATCCGTTATCAGTTCTTAGTGTCTTCATTTTCCTTCCTAGTTGATTCTCAGCCATTGTCTTCCACTCAACAAACTTCTCATATGCTTCATCTTTCTTTTTCAGAAAATATATCCAGGTTTTCCTTGAGTAGTCGTCAATGAATGAGATGAAATATTGACACTTACCAAGTGACAAAGGGACATTAGGAGATCCCCATAAGTCAGAGTGTATGTAGTCAAATTTTTCCCTTGTGATATGCTTACCAGACCCAAAGCTCACTCTATGTGCTTTCCCATACACACAATCTTCACAGAGATCCATTTATGTAACCTTAGCCTTGTCTAGATAACCCTTTTTGACCAAGGTCTTCATACTGCTTTGACTAATATGTCCCAACCTCCTGTGCCATAGCCTCGTCTCATCTTTAATTCCAACTGACATACTAACTTCCCCAATCAAAACAGTTCCTTCAAGTATATACAGAGTGTTCTTCTTACTGCCTTTGACTAGTGTTCTGCAACCTTTGTTTATTTTCATTTTCCCATCTCTAGATTGAAACCAGCAACCATTATCTTCAAAAGTACCCAATGAGATCAGATTCTTGGTCATCTCAGGAACATACCTAACATTGGTGAGAAGAATCGTTGTGTTGTCTTCATTTTTAATCCTGATGCTTCCAACTCCTTTCACTTCAGAGTATGTATCATTCGCTATTCTGACCTTCCCAATACTCCTTTCATTTAGTTCCAGAAACCAATCTCTTCTAGGAGTCATATGAAATGAGCATCCAGTGTCTAGAATCCATGTCTCCCTAAGATCATCTCCCTGTGTCAGCAAAGCTTCAAACACCATAAGAGCTGCTGCATCTGTGATTTGGCCAGTTACATTTGATGATTCTCCACCACTGTTATAGCCTTGTTTGTTATTTTCTCTCCAGACAAAACACTGCTTCTTGTAATGACCCTCCTTCCCACAGATCAAACACGTTTTCTTTCCCTTGGACTTTGATCGGCTCCTGCCTTTTCCTTTATCAACTGCCTTGTCCCTTCTTTCAGATCTCCCTCTTTCTTGAGTAAATAGAGCTTCTGAGTTACCTCTTGATAACCTTCCACTTGCCCCCAACTCTAGTTTTTTTGATCTAATAGCTCCAATGATAGAAACTAAAGACAGGGACTTTTTCCATACTTTAAAGTGTCTTTAAGCTGATCATATTGCTTTGGTAGAGACATAAGCATGATAATGGCTTGTTCTTCATCTGACACATTCACCTTAACATGTTCAAGATCAGTGATGAGCCTGCTGAAGTCATTGATATTCTCCTCCACACTCATGACTTCACTCATCTTGTAGCTATACAATCTTTGCTTGAGATAGATTCGGTTAGGCAGAGACTTAGCCATGTATAGCTTATCCAGAAGCTTGAGCATACCAGAAGCTGTCTTCTGCTTAATGATCTTCCTGAGAACATTGTCACCAACACTCAGAATAATGGTAGATCTCGCCTTTCTCCTCTTTTCTTTCTGAATCCTCTCAGCTTCTGTTTCCCCTTTTGGACTTTCTACTGTGATATCAACATCTGTATCAGCTGTAGAGTAACCTGATTCAGAGACAAGATCTTCTTCTTTTTCAGTCTCTAAACCATCCAGTAAACTCAGCATCTCGAGATGTGCCAAGAGTTTTTCCTTCCACAGCATGTAGTCCCCTTTCCCATCAAACTTCTCCACCTCCGATCTTGCTGAAGACATCTTTCTCCAGACCTTGAGATGAACCCTCCAAACCTGGAGCTCTGATACCAATTTGTTGTGATTAGTGACACACCGAACCTTAAAGCAACAAGCTTTAACTTAAAGACTTGAAGAAATGTGATCAAGATAACTCAAGACTTTAACTTGTTCTACAATTTCACTCACAATCTCTCTGTTTTATCACTCGTGTGTATAAACTAAAAACAAGCAAGAATTGTAAAGACACAAGCAAATTTTGACCAGTTCGGACCCCTTTTGGGAATTAGGGGAACCTACGTCTGGCCGGAGAATCTCTCCGGAAAATCCACTAAGCACTTAGCTCAAAACCGAGCTCTCAATCTTTACAGTTCTCTCTCTCTCTCTCAAGTTCTTTCTCACACACCGTCCTTTCACAAGAGGACTACAAGATTCTACTTATAGGCAAGTAAAACCAACTTGGTTATCAAGAAAAGCTTACCATGATTGAAACTTCCTTGTCCCCTTGATTACACTGAAAATGAGGAAAGAAAACGGCTTGAGCAGGCCTGCATATCGTTGTCTCCTCCAAGCTTCAACGGTACTGTGTACGGTTCTGCGTTTGTTGTAGAGAGAGAGAGAGAAACCACTTGTTGTGAAGATAATCCTTATCTATAGAACCCTCTGATTCTATTCGAGTCTTTGCTTTTCCTTGTGTAGTTAAAACCTTTTCATTCAGACAGAGTCTTTGACTTTGTCTTTTGAATTTGAATAACGACTAAGTTTCAAATCTGTTTGTCATCAACCACACCAACATCTTCATGAAGTAAAACTCTAAAGGATTCAAACTAACCTCCACATAATCATTGACAAAAACTTCACCTTCTCGCACTCCCTGAAAAGAGGCAACGTCCATTTTACCGGGTACACCACACCTAATCTGAAAGCTCTTGTCACTGAAAGCACCACTACACAGCGTCGTTGTCCATCATCAGACGCTGAGGAGTAAGAGTAAGAGCTACTGATGATGAGGGAGTGCGAGAGGGTGAAGTTTTCGTCAATGATTAGATCGAGACTCATGTTGCTTGTTTTCTGTAGCGTAAGAGAGCCAATAATATATATCCCTCTGTCATCAACCTTAAGAAACAATTTTACAATATCATCCTCAAAGTCGCTAAAGTCGAGCGACACCTAAACTATTAAAGAGATTGTTTAACTAATCGTGAAAACTATAAGAATTGCTCACTGCCATATGAAAATAACCTGCAATGAACTTTCTGAAAATTAGTGAAAAGAGGGGGAAAAAGAAAGAGAACATTGCTAGTAGGAAAAAACTTTCTGAAATAAAGAAGATCAAAGAGGATAAGAGAATATCTTATGGGTCAAGTGTGGTGCAGCTCTTGGTATTTCGAAATGGAGGAGACACTACTTACATATTATGGCACAGACAGCGAAACAAACAAGAGATGTTGAAAGAGCGAAGAAGATCAAGAGGGAAAGAGAAACCAAGTATCTCTCTTTGGTCAAATGTCGCGCAGATATTGATATTCAAAATGGAGGAGACTGTAATTACATATGATGGCACAACAGGTAGATACATTGGTTACTCCTAAGGCAGATATTACTCCTCAGAAGACGGAGACAGGCTTTGGTGATGACAAGAAGGACAAGAAGACTGTTAAGAGGAAGACACTGAGTTTGCTTCCACATCACCTGTCTCAAAGAATACAAGATGTTAATAGGTTTGCTCTTGAAGACAAACTAATTGTGGGGGTCGGATTTCTCCGCTATGGGATATCAACTATGCAGCATCCTGACAAAATCGGATCAAGTCTGCAAGGGCCCAGTCTGAATCCAGGCCCAAAATGACATTAAACCCATTAATAAAATAGGCTTAATAGATTAATAAGCCTAATTTTAGTATATTGCTTAATGGATCAGACCTATTTATTAGTTGTCCCATTTTACTTAGAAGTACTATATATAGTTCATTGTACTCACCCAAAAGAGGGGGATTCATTTTTGTAACCAGAGCTTAAAAAAAACAGCGATAAAACATATCTTTGACTTTTGCTTTGTGATTCATACTCAGAAGACTCAGTTCTCCTTTCGACGCTTGACAAATTCAACTGTGTAGGATCCGCCGTCCACAGTTTGGCTCCGTCTAAGGGGAACCGACAGATTTTCTTACTCGAAGGAATCACCACACAAGCGACACCGAAGATGACTGACGAGCGCATCGACAACACCGACGCTGGACGCATTGACAGTACCGACAGCAGACGCATCATGAACAATAACGACAATTGCGTCGATGACACCGGTGATAATCACGGCGACAAGGAGGTCGAAACCAATCTTACTGCGAACACTACGCAGAACATCAACCAAGCTACAACAGATGCAACGCCTGCACTGGAAGTGTTGAACCAGATCAAGAGAGCGATGCACGCGATGCTCAAGAGACAGGAGAATCAGGACAAGGTGAACTCCGCAATGACCGAGAGACTCGACATCCTCACCACGGCAAGCCGAGGCCGAGGCCAAAGCCTGCTCAGGCGACCAGAAAGGCGACTCACACCGACTGTTCTTTTCTCTACGCCAGACAACGTGCCTAGATCGCGAACCTTCCAGCTGCTGCATACCACCTCGGAGACGCGAGAAGGAAGCCAAGCAATGCGGACCACCAGACCTCTGGAGAACGACGCAGCAGACGCACAGACAGCATACGGTGCACCACAGGTCGTCAACCTCGACGAGGACGTGCCAACCGAGGTCAACACAGCAAGACGTGGAGATACTGGATGCACTGAGGCGCACCGAATCAGGACGGCCCGCGATAACGAGGAGACCGGGCACGATAACATCAGTGACGAAGATCTCGTCTGGATTCAGCAGCTTGATAACCGACGTGACGAGGCGCTATTCGCCCAGAAGGCCAAGATAGCCGAGATGGAACAAGCAGTCGAAGACATGAAGGCGGTTCAGTCCCAGATGCATAAAGCTATTAGTAAGGCTCCACAGCTAGACCTGGTGTTGGAAGAGGCGCAGAACACCCCGTTCACTACCACAATCACCAGGCCCACGTGTTTGATCCAGGAAAGATAAGGCTACCAACATACGAAGGCAAAACTGACCCGACATAACACATTACAGCCTTCATAATCGTAATGGGCCGAGCTAATTTTAAGGAAGACGAGAAGGATGCAAGAAGATGCCTTCTATTCGTCCAACAACTGAAGGGACCGTCTCCACAATGGTTCTCCCGGCTAGAGCAGAATTCCATAGACAACTTCAAACAATTAACATAAGCATTCATGAAGCAGTACGCCATATTCATGGAGCGCCAGACTGAGAACGCTGATCTATGGACCATGAACCAAAGACAAAATGAATGATTGTGGAATTTTATTGACCGTTTCAAAGCAGTCCTGTCAAAGGTCAGAGGGCTAAACGACTCGGCAGCCATCCAAGCTTTGAAAAAGTCGTTGTGGTAGGACTCGGACTTCCGCAAGGAGTTGGCATTGAACGCCCTCTTAACTATCCAAGACGCCATGCACCGTGCCACAGAATTCGCAGCAAAATAAGAAGACGTGAAAATTTTGGCAGCCAAACATGGAAAATCAAAACCAGCCAGCCAACCCGGCCTGACGCAGCCACAACATCAGCTCGGTAACAAGAAGGCAAATCAAACACCTGGCTTTGTGCAACACGAGGGAGGCTTTAAAGGAGCACACAACTACTAGATAGAGTCGTCTGGATACGGTCGAGGCCGTGGCCGAGGAAAGAACAACACCTGGGTGAGAGGCCAAAGCTCCTATGATGAGACGGCGTACTGCGAATTCCACAACTTCGCCGGACACTCCACTGCGAATTATCGCGTTCTGGGTCTAAAACTCACAGCGAAACTGGTAGAAGGAAAGCTCAGCGACAATATCAGCGTCAAAGACTTCGAGATGGATGCCAACACTGACAACCCTAATCGTACAAATGGGGATAACCTGAAGCGAGGAAGAAGAGATGACGAGCAGCCGCCGCACGAACTAAGGCAGCGGATCAACATGATAATGGGTGGATCTCGCTACTGTTCAGACACGGTCTCAGCTATAAAGGCATTCCAAAGACGTGCCGATGTTAGCGTCAACTTCTCGGCGCCTTCTTCCTTCCCAAACGATGTTATCGAGTTCGAAGAGAAGGAAACAACGGGAATAGATAGACCACATGACGACTCACTCGTTATCGTACTCATCATTGACAATTGCGATGTCGCACGGGTCTTGGTGGACACAGGCAGTACGGTAGACGTAATCTTCCGAGATACTCTTAACAGGATGAAGATCGACCTATCCAGAATCGAGCCATTTCCTAAGCCTCTAACAGGTTATTATGGAGATACAACGATGACAATGGGCACAATCAAGTTACCCGTCCAGGCCGGCGAAGTCATAAAAATTGTCGATTTTTCGGTAGCCAACCAACCAGCGATTTACAACGCCATGGCTAAACTCCATGCGCGCTGTGGCATCAACCTACCACCTTTGTCTGAAGTTTCCTACCCCGCGAGGAATAAAGACAATCCTAGGCAGTCAAAAGGAGACTCGCGTGTGCATCATGGTGGAACACAAGCACAGACACCCCGTCACTGAAACAACTTCAAAGGAGAAACGTAAAAAAATGAAGACGGATCGAGAACCGGTGAAGGAGCTCTCTAAGCTCTTATAGCTATTACAGATTAACGAGGACAGTAAGGAGCAAGTTCGATCGACATGCGATCCCGTCATATCAGTCTGCATTAACGGTGCTAAACCCGAGCGGTGTGTCAAAATCGGGGCAGGACTTGACCCTACAATCAAAGAAGAACTCGCCTCTTCCTTGAAGAAAAATATCAACACTTTTGCATGGTCGGCTGACGACATGCCTGGAATCGACATCAAGATAACGAGTCACGAGCTGAACATCGATCCGATTTTTAAACCGGTGAAGCAGAAGCGCCGAAAACTAGGACTTGAACGGGCGAAGGCCGTCAACGATGAGGTGGAACGACTCTTAAAAGTTGGATCGATCACAGAAGTCAAGTATCCAGATTGGCTCGCCAATCCGGTCGTCGTCAAGAAGAAAAATGGAAAGTGGCGAGTTTGTGTTTATTTTACCTATCTTAACAAGGCGTATCCGAAAGATAGCTTCCCACTTCCGCACATTGACCGACTGGTCGAAGCAACAACAGGGAACAAGATTTTATCATTCATGGACGTCTTCTCGGGGTACAACCAAATTATGATGAACCGAGACGACTGCGATAAGACCGCCTTCATCACATATCGCGGAATTTACTGCTACAAGGTGATGCCTTTCGGCCTCAAGAACGCTGGAGCAACATACCAATGTCTGGTAAACAAGATGTTCGCCACTCAACTCGGCAGAACAATGGAAGTTTACATAGACGACATGTTGGTGAAATCCTTGGAGGAAAAAGACCACATCTCAGACTTGGCGGAATGCTTCTAACGGCTAAACCTGCACAATATGAAGCTAAATCCTACCAAGTGCCGATTCGCAGTTACATCTGGGGAGTTCCTTGGCTACTTAGTCACCCACCACGGTATCAAGGCAAACCCGAAGCAGATTGTCGCCCTCATCAAGATGGCCTCGCCAAAGAATAAGCGAGAGGTACAACGACTGGCAGGAAGGGTAGCTGCCCTCAACATATTTATTTCCCGCTCTACTGACAGGTGTCTACCATTTTACGACGCTCTACGCGGAATAAAACATTTTGAGTGGACCGAGAAGTGTGAGGAAGCATTCCAGCAATTGAAGAAGTACCTAGCCACACCTCCTGTTCTTGCAAAACCAGTCGAAGGGGAGCCATTGTTTCTGTACACGACGGTATCCCCTACAGCGATAAGCAGCATACTAGTTTGAGAAGAACGCGGCGAGCAGAGACCGATTTTTTATGTCACTAAAACCCTTACTGATGCAGAAACACGGTACCCATAAATGGAGAAACTAGCACTGTCCGTCCTCATGTCTGCTCGAAAGCTACGACCATACTTTCAGTCCCACTTAATTGTTGTTCCAAGCACGCTCCCGCTGCGATCCATCCTTCACAGTCCAAGTCAATCCAGCAGGCTTGCCAAGTGGGCTGTCGAGTTAAGTGAGTACGATATAGAGTATCGGGGCCGATCCTGTGCAAAGTCTCAAGTGTTAGCTGATTTTTTAATTGAACTTCAGGAGGAATGCAGTCACAGTGACAACCAAGACTCGCCTTGGTGACTCCACGTTGATGGCTCATCCTCCAAGAGTGGCTCCGGAGTAGGTATCCATCTGACATCACCATCCGGCGAGATACTTGAGCGGTCGCTTCGGCTAAACTTTCTCGTATCCAACAATGAAGCCGAGTATGAGGCCCTCATTACTGGCCTAAAACTAGCCCAAGGACTTCGAATTGAATGAGTAGACACATTCTTCGATTCACAGTTAGTCGTCAACCAGTTCAATGGGAAATACGCAACAAAAGACGACCGTATGGAAGTTTATTTAAAGGTGGCTAAAGAATTGGCTTCGCAATTCACACTTTTTTCACTGACCCAAATTTCGAGGGGGGAGAATACTAACGCCAACGCATTGGCAGCCCTCGCGTCTACGTCTGACAAGGGCTTGAAGCGAATCATTCCGGTGGAATTCATCGAGCACCCGAGCATCACTCTATCGCAACTAGTTAACATCCTTACCCGATCCCAAGCAGCCAAAAAGCGAAGGAGTTAGCAGAGAGAATCGCGAATGGAGAAGACATCGAGATCGAGGAGCCAGTCATTGCACCACCGCCGGTTCGACGGAGGAAACGGCCGCATAACTTAGTTGATTCTTCTGACAACGACGACGCGGCCCAGCATGGGAAGGAACTAACTATGCGCAAGCACCAACACCTCTCGACATCGACTCCGATCTCCCGCCAGCTGAGGCGAATCAAACAGCCAAAACCACCCCTCCCACAGATTTACTTAAGTCTGAAAGGACAGCCACTGCAACCGAAGTGGCAACAGACCCTGCCAAGGAGTATGAGTTTCCAGCAATGGATACTGACCCGGTAGAGAGCCTCGTCGTTCCTTCCATTCCTGCCAAGGAAAACATTGACAAAAATTTTGCACCAACCCACGACTCGATAGCAATCAACGACAAGCCCACACCGGTGGCCGAAACTACTCCTATAGAGGTGGACTCTCACATCGCAAAATATGGGTGTGATAGAAGCTGGCTCGGCGCCATACGAGACTACATTGACAAAGGCGAAATCCCTCCTGACAAGTGGGCTGCTCGCAAACTTAAGGCCAAAGCCGCTTGCTACACTCTACTACGCGGCAAAGTCTACAAGTGGCGTTTCTCGGGACCACTACTGCTCTGTGTTGAAGGTCAGACCGCTCAGAAAATCATGTAGGAGATACATGGTGGTTCCTGCGGGAATCATTTTGGCGGACGAGCGTTAGCTATCAAGATCAAGCTACATGGCTACTACTGGCCGACGATGATTAGCGATTGCGAGAAGTTTTCGGCTAAGTGTGAGAAATGTCAGCGCCACGCCCAAAAAATTCACCAACCTACGGAAATGCTTTCCTCGGTAACCTCGCCATACCCGTTCATGAAGTGGTCCACGGACATCGTCAGTCCTCTTCACCCGTCACGACAGAAGCATTTCTTACTAGTCTTGACCGACTACTTCACCAAATGGGTAGAAGGAGAAGCCTATGCTTACATTCGGGACACCCAGGTTGAAAATATCATATGCAGATATGGTATCCCATACGAGATTATCACGGACAACGGTTCTCAATTTATCTCTGCAAAATTTGATGCCTTCTGCGCGAAGTGGAAAATCCGACTCAACAAATCTACTCCATGATGTCCACAAGGAAACGGCCAGGCCGAATCAATCAACAAGTCAGTTATCCTTGGACTCAGGAAGCGCCTGGATGAGAAGAAAGGCCGCTGGGCCGACGAACTAGAAGGCGTGTTATGGTCGCATAGAACAAATCCAAGACGAGCAACTGGCGAGACACCCTTCGCCCTCGTTTACAGTACAAAATGCATCATCCCAACCGAAGCCCAGTTCCCCACCATCCGACGCCAGCTCTTGCCAGATCACGAAGCACTTAACAACGTCATACTACTCGACCGACAAGACACAGCTGACGAAACCCGAGACAAGGTGTTGATCCGGATAACAAACTATCAGCAAGTTGCTGCAAGGTACTACAACTCTCACGTCAAGGAACGACGATTCCAGGAAGGA
The DNA here is from genome assembly GCA_964056655.1 of Arabis hirsuta. NCBI lineage: Eukaryota > Viridiplantae > Streptophyta > Magnoliopsida > Brassicales > Brassicaceae > Arabis > Arabis hirsuta. Next base: position 9,104,214 of record OZ053305.1, read on the forward strand.
GACTTAGTACTGCGTGAAGTTTTTCAGAACACAGCTAAGAGGAACGCAGGCAAGCTCAGTGCTAACTGGGAAGGCCCCTACAAAGTCACTAAGGCGGTCAGACTAGGAGTCTATGAACTAGCCAACATGGCAGACATTCCGATACCACGCTCGTGGAATGCTAGGCAGTTGAAAAAGTACTACCATTGAGGCATACTACCTAAACTACGTGGCGGCTTGATCCCTGTAAAGGGTACGTAGATAGCTCGTCTCTGATGGGTTCAGCTGTCCCCCCTCCTAAAAAAGAGGGGAGTGCGTGCGTATACTTGCATACTCCCACAATCTTGTAAGAAATTCTATGATGAATAAAAACCACAAGTTTTTTTTTTTTACAAAGTCTTTCATACGTCTTTCACAGACTAAGTATTAACAAAACCGACATCCAATTTCTTCTTTCATTGCTGTTGGCCACAGTAATGAACTCTAACACTTACTTCAGATCTGACTACCACACCCTATGCGGGTTTAAAGCGCGCTATACAAATGATTATGTTCATTACCGGAGCGGAGGTGTTCCCGGGAACAACTTTGTAAACCGGAATGTCCATCACTAAACCCAGCAAACAAATCGCTGGTATCATCGCAAAGTTTTTGTTATAGGAACAACTATGTTAATGAGAAACACGACCGTAAAACCGAAATGATCACTAAAAAATCCAACAACTCTATCATTGGTCATCGCGCGATAACATGTTTCAGTAAAGACTCACCCGTAAACCAAGATGATCATCAGAAAACCCAGTTAACTTATCACTGGTCGCAACATTTTTATAATCAATCTTTATGAGCGGACGAATCAACGACAGCCCACATGTAAACCGGGTCAACCATCGTCTGAACGTAAATCACTAGTCTTATAAAGGCACCATAGTTGGAGAAGGCTTGTCAATGACAACTCGTCGGTAAACCATACTTGCATCAAAGACGGTAAATATCAACGCAACGATGTCAAGAGCTAAAGACTTAGCAACGAAACAATTCATCCAAAAGACAAGAACAAGAATCATAAAAGCTGCTTCCATAAATTTTATCTCAAAAGGATGTAAATCAAAACAAAATGATAAACACCATCCAAGTTGAAACAAATACTAAATCTGAAATCAAAAGTACGATAAATCGCCAAAAAAAAAAACTAAGACGCGATCTCCTCATTATCATCAACAATCTCAACGGCCTGCTCAGAATGACCTTCGGCCGCAGAATCTGACGAGTCATCATCACTCGAAGAATCAGAAGAACTCGAACCCGAAGTAGCGTCCAACCCATTAGTTCGACCGTCGATGGTACTAATGGAAGAAGGCTTAAGGATCTCCTCAAGTTCGCGTACATGATTGGCAAACACCTTGTCAGCAAGTGCAAGGCCTGCCTCCTGCGCCTTAAGAGCTGTGAGATCATCGCCAAGATCAGGCGCCTGGTCACTCTGAAGCAACTCGACAAACTCAATGTTACTCCGCACTTCGGCAAGATCAATTATGTCCTTCCTTGGCTGGCCATCGACTTCTCTAACCTTCTTTCTAGCGCGGTCAATCTTCGCTTCGTACTTCACTGACAGTTCGCGCTTCGCCTCTTCCACCGCTTTCTGCACAGCCGCATCCTGAAGCTTAGCAGCAACGTTTAAGTGGTTGGTGAGGTCGACGACTTCTTTCTTCAGGCGCGTCTTCTCAACTTCCGACTCTGTAAATATTCAATTTATCTCACGATACCTATCCTCGGTTTCTTTCAGAACAGCTTCGAGCTCAACAACGCGGTCTTCCGAAACCCTTTTTTGCTTCTTAAAGTTGTCACAAGCCGTCTGAGTGTTAGCAAGCTGACGAGTATGCGATCGGGCAGATACCTCATAATCGATAGCAAGCTGGTTAAGTGAGGAAAGGAACTGCGAGATGAAAAACGAGTTAAAGGATCAGAAATAACAAAAAAGCAGATCACGATCCTATGGAAATTGTCAAGAAGTTGTACAGTCATGCAATGGAGAGCCGTGTCTGAGTAAGAGCTCCTCTTTGACATCCCTTCTGGAGGCAGAAATTCAGTGTCTAGAAAGACGATCTTAGACAAATGCAATGCCGCCCGTGCAGCGTCACCTAAAGATTTCTTCGTACTAGAGGGAACAATCGAAGTCATCGCCACACGATCACATCGAGGAGATGAAGCATGCCTCGATCTGTTCAAGCCGTCTCCCCCAGTGTTGTCTTTATCCATGTCTTCTCGGAAACGCTTACGAACTACCCCAACATCGTCATCCCTTCTCCTTACATCATCATGACGCTTCTGCGATGATTCAGTACGACGATCAGTTTCGACGGCAGGATTTCGCTCTAACGCAGGGCGACGCGGTTTGGGCACAAGGGTTCCTGTAGTACCAACTCTGGGGGCTGCCGTTGACGGTCCAGGTTGTTGGAAAACTCTCGCATTGGACTTTGCCTCGATAGCTCTCCTTTTACGAACAGACGGTTTCCTCGCGTTATTTGACATCTCTGGTGAAGAATCCAGTGAAGTAACACCGAAGCGACGCTCACAAGCTTCTCTAACTCTGCCTAAAGAAAAGTCCTCCTTCCAGCTACACTTCTCAGCAGCAAGTTTGTCGCGAAGAACAAATAGGTCCATCGGCAACTTCGCAATGCGGCTCAAAACTGCAAAACAACAAACAAAAGGAAGAGTTAAAATAACAAATCAAAAGTAGTAGACAAGCGAGACTGCGCGCACAAAAGATATATCTAAGTCAAAAAGCAGTAGCACAGCAGGGTCGGCTACCGCGAGTCCCCCATCTCTCTCGAATTTTATCGAGGTGATCGCCGCCAACTGAAGCTTCATTAATTTTCACAAAGAAAAACTTCTCCGCCCAAAAGAGATCTCTGCTGGAAAGATCCACTATAACTTGGAAATCAGGCTTTTCCTTGAGAAAATAACAAGGTTTTCCCTTGGAACCAGTCTTGTTGGCCTTCAAGAAACTCAACAAATGATCAACCCCGACTTCGCTGTCACATTCATAGTCGCGCACCATAATCCCAATCAAATGACGCATCCCGCGAGGCGTGAGCTGAGCAATAGCCAGATTGGTCCTCCACAAGAAGTCAAGAATCACACCAGGGATCGGAAACCACATGAAACATGCATGAAAGTAAGCTTCATATAAGGTGAAGTGGTCTTCCGGTGGATGATCAGCTCGTGCATCTGAGCACGGAACAACAAGCTCGACCCCGCTGGGAATGCCAAAGCAACCGATAAGGGATTTCAAAGATTCCGGAGTTGACATTGTAGATCCTGGCGGGTTAGGTTCTCTTCGCCTTGACCTCCGCCTCTGAGCAGCCGGCAAAACCACGATTTCGTTGCTAACCTCTTCAACCACAACTAGAGCATTGGAGGAGGCCGATCTCGTCGAACTGCGAGTATCAGACTCTGGAGAGAGAACCATTTTTCGTCCGAGAAGCAAAGGATCAGCAAGCATATCTCCGGAATCATCTAAGTCGCACGAACTGTCGAGCTGCAAGTCCACAGAATCGGAAACCATCCACCTCTGCGCTGTACCAAAGAGTAAAGGTCTAAATCAGTATCACTCCACGAAGCTAGCGTTGTCACCAAGTCATCAGGCCGTCGAGTCACTGAGTCGCCAAAAAAAAAAAAAAACGTTGACCGAGTTGACTCAGTCACCGAGTCAACTCGTGAGTCCACTCACTGAGTCAACTCGGCCAGATCTCCAACCAGAGCTCTTTTCTTCCCCGATCTCGCCGTGCCGCTCCGTCGACTCGCCGATAAGCCCGAAGACATCGCGCCAGACGCCTCTCTTCTTCCCGTAGCGCCGCCACGAGATCTCGATCGAAGAAGTCTCGATCTTCACCTCGCCGAATCGATGGAGATACAACGAACCACGAACCGCGAACCACGAACCGCAAACCACGAACCAGAAGGTGGCGAGTCCGACGATGGCGAGAGGTGCCTTGCCGGCGGCATTGTTAAGGGGAGAAGGCGAGAGATGGACCAAAAAAAAAAACAAAAAAAAAACCTAAAAAAAAATAATAAAATAAAGAGACGGAAGGAGAGATGATTTTTTTTTTACCTTTTGCCGAGGGAAAGTGATTTGGTAGAAAATAATGTCCTGGAAGCAGGCTTATTTATACCTGGAGAATTTTCTGAAATCACTTTGTTCCATGAAAAATTCCAAAAAATTTTCAACGGGCTTAGGCCACTAACACAACAAGGCTATCAACTTTGTCAGGCTTCTAAGTAAAAGAAAGGGCAACAACGAGAAGTCCAGGAAAACACGGCGACGTCAGCTTAATACGAAATAGCAGAAACTTCCCGAGTTCGATGATAAGACGTTCACGCCTGGCGACTTCGCAGTCGAGCATATCGATCTCCGACTACGACAATTTTTACCTTGGCACCACCGTGACTCGATACTGCCAAGCTGGGGGGCTAACTGTGGGGGTCGGATTTCTCCGCTATGGGATCGATATAACGACGAGATCAACTTTGCAGTATTCTGACAAAATCGGATCAAGTCTGCAAGGGCCAGTCTGAATCCAGACCCAAAATGACATTAAACCCATTAACAAAATAGGCTTAATAGATTAATGAGTCTAATTTTATTATATTGCTTAATGGACCAGACCTATTTATTAGCTGACCCATTTTACTTAGAAGTACTATATATAGTTCATTGTACTCACCCCCAAAAGAGGGGATTCATTTTTGTAACCAGAGCTTAACAGAAACAGCGATAAAACATATCTTTGACTTTTGATTTGTGATTCATACTCAGAAAACTCAATTCTCCTTCTGACCCTTGACAAATTCAACTGTGTAGGATCTGCCGTCCACACTAATATACGATCCCTTTTCACTCTTTCATAATTTGGTTTATAGATTTAAAGGAGCTTGTCTGTTTCTTTTTGTGTGTTTACAGAAGATCGTTCATGAGACGAATGACATTATGAACTTGTGTGTTTCTTTTTGTCTTAATGTAATTCTTTATAAGTTTATAACGTTATGAGCATTATTGGTGGTTACATTACATTTCATTTCATCGTGTGAGGTTTGTTTGGTAACTTTTCCCAGCTGTTTTGTGAACTACTTCTACAACACCTCCTGCTAGTTTGGCAGACTCTTCGATAGCTTCTTTGCAGCGACAAGCTGCCTCTTTCACTTTCTCTGCTTTATCTTCTCCTTCTTCCTCACTATTGCTTTTGTCGCTGTTGCTTCTAAAACTATCACAAAGATTATAGTATATGGAATGCTTGTTTGTTTAATCTAGATTTGGAGGATAAAGCTTCATATGGATCTTCTTCATTGCTCCTTGAATCAGTTACCAAGACCTCGGAGGAAACTTCTTGCCGAAAATCCCACATGATCTTTAGAAGCGACGGATTCTCTTCTTTCTTCGTGAAACCATCATTTTCCGCTCCATCTGCAGCTACCAGTAAAAATGATTAAGATGATAATGACGAAGAAGAACGAGAAACTGATTTTGAATCTTCGTGATTCATTCATGCTATATTTTAAGGAAAAAGCTTCAAGAGAAATCAAGAAAGGGACCAAAAGGAAATGATAGAGACATGAGGGACAGAGTTGGCGCCATGTTACTCGCATCAAGAGAAGCAGATCACACTTTTGGGTTTGAACGATTCTTGCGTAACACTTACATTGACTTTAGAGACAATTAAATCGAAACTAATCCAATAAAAGCATCTGTCTTTTAATTAAACAATCCATATTAGAGATTTTACTATATAATCGTTTAATCGGTATTTTACTCGATTTAAATATATGGTACTTTAATCGATTTAAATTTACTTTTTAAAAAGAAAAAAAATTGCATCTTCAGTTTAATCGGTTTATAAAAGCGATGATGGTTTATAAAAGTGATGAATTTATACAACTAAATGACTAATAAATAATTTCGTTTTGGTGATTTTGTTTCTCAAGATAATACTGTTACATTTGGGTCTGTTTTCCTACATCAATCAACCACATGTTGAAACATTTGCCATATACAAAATATGAGACCATATAAACAATGTACCAACCAAACTGTTGTGACCCAAAAGCTTATCCTGAGGCTCTGATTTTTCTTTCTGCTTGAGTTTCTTTGATGACTTTAGAAGCATAACCTGAATCACAATCCAACTCCAGCCTCTTCAATCGCAGCAGACATTGAAGCCGATGCTTCTTCTAGTGTTCGCCTCTTTTGAACTGCGTTGAAGGCCTCGATGATGTCTCCTTCAATCCAGTCGTCGTAGTCATCCATACCGATACCACATTCTAATCCAGCACTCACCTAGAACAGTATAAACAGAGAGAGGGATTTATCTTGACGACATAAGAAAGGCGAAAAGTCCGGATTTTGGTTTAGAGTTGGAACATATGTCAGCAGGTACGATGGAAGTTGATGGGTTAGGATGACTCTACTTCGCCTCCCATGTTCTTATTGAGAAACCTAAAAAATGTGGATTAGAAGATTTTTTTACCTCTTTCACATTTTCTTTAACTCGCTTTAGAGAATCAAGGACACCGACGTGGACAGTTTTACCCTTCCGGATCACCCTGATGCCACAATCTTTGACAAATTTCCCTTCATTTACCATGCATCCAGCCACACGACCGCTTCCACTGCTGAAAGTAGCCCGAACTTCTGCTGAGCCAATCGGGATTTGTTCCTATAAACAGCCACATGTAATCTTCAGTTTTCAAATTCCAAAAGGCTCATGACTAAAAACCTAGGTTTTATGATGATCCATGACATTATACAGAAATTTACTTTTTAGGCAATTCAATTATTCAACCAATAATAAAAACCCAGCTCGTATCCCAACCCATGTGGAAAGAGGAGAAACAGAGATCTCATCATGTGTAACTCTAAAGAGGCATGTTGACCAGATTAGATAACGACAAAACCTTCAGAATCGCTTAAGAAATGCTAACCTCAACAGACTCGAGAAGTCCTTCCATTGCGTTCCGCACATCGTCGATAAGCTCGTAGATAACTCTATATAGTCGGATTTCAACACCTTTGTTTTCTGCAGCTTTCTTTACAGAACCAGATGCTTTGACATTAAATCCAAAAATGATGGCTTCACTGGCTGATGCTAGATCAACATCACTGTTGCTCACATCCCCTGTCGCTTGTAGCAAGAATTTTAAGGTGACATTCTCCTGAGGGAGGACTTGCAAGGCTTGTCTGACAGCTTCAATGGATCCCTAATAGTCACATTGGTGATTTGCATCAGCATAATTAAGAAGGGACCGAGGAAACCAAAACGTTTAAGGCGATGAGCTGACGAAACCAACTGATCAAACTGACTCTTTACCTGTACATCGACCTTCAAGATGATATTAAGCTGATGCAAATCTAAGCCTGACATCTTTTTTGCTGATACAGCAGAAGCTAAGGAGGAAAGCGTGACCTTTCCATCCCCAGCCTTTGCAGATATTCTTTCATCTCGTAGTGATACTGCACGTGCCTCTGCCATCTCACGGGCCACATCAAGGGAAGAGACGATCTCAAATTCGTCACCAGCAATGGGTACATTATTTAAACCAATCACCTGTAAATGCGATTTGATCCTCAAATTAGATTTCTAAATCAATCTATACATGAGAACAAAGGATATTCTGTAGGCAAGAAAAGAACACATGACATGCACAGAGTATTTCCATTAGTGTGTGCGCGACGAATTTTTATCTTAGGGTAGATTTTGAAACTACAAACCTGTACAGGTATGGAGGGTCCAGCTTCATCAACTCGTTCCCCACTGTGATCAAATAAAGCTCGTACCTTAACACAGAAACAGAGCAAGACCCAGGTAAGTTCCTAGCCATTTATATCATCTGCACAGTGTGGCTTGAGGAGACAAACTGAATTTTGAATACCTTTCCGAAAGCTTCTCCACAAACAACAACATCCCCTCTTTTCAAAGTGCCTTTCTGAACAATGAATGTTGCAAATGGTCCTTTTGCTTTATCAAGTCCAGCCTCAATAACAATGCCCTTGGCATTTCTGTGTGGATTTGCTTTCAACTCTTGCAGCTGAAACAACCAAAATACAGTCAGCCCACAAACAAAAGCTAATGAGAAGTAAGCAGAGAAAGAGGAAGAAAAGAATATGCATGGAAGCCTAGATGTAAGCTTTTTAATAGTTAATAGCCCTCCTAAAAGCAAGCTTTTGGGCCCACTTTGAAGCAAGCATGTAAGTCATTTCGTAGGCACTATGTACTACTTACAAGAAGAAAACAAAACTAGGAGGCACAAACTCTACGAAAACTGATCACATAAATCAACCAAACCTGTTATCATGGGATGAATAACAAACTAACCTCTGCAACAAGCATGACAGTTTCCAACAGATCATCGATATTCTCCCCTTTCAAAGCACTGATCTGTCAAAGGCAAATACACAGCATAATATGAGACCCCATGGAACATATGGAGCCTGAAACATACATGTGATGAGAGTATGTATTCCAACCTGAACCATTGGAACATCACCACCCCATTCTTCAGGCATCAAACCAATTGAAGAAAGCTCTTGCATCACTCTCTCTGGGCTAGCTCCATCTTTATCTATCTGGAACAGGAAAGGAATCAGACTGAGAGAAATTACATATACACATGGCCAAGAAGAATAACCAAGCAGTACTCTGGGTAACAATCTTTCCCAACTCCTAGATAGAAGAACGCAGGTGTTACATGAACCTTATACCTTATTAATAGCTATGACTATGGGGACAGCAGCAGCCTTTGCATGAGCTATTGCTTCATTTGTTTGAGGACGAATTCCATCATCAGCAGCAACCACAATGATTGCAATGTCAGTGACCCGTGCACCGCGAGCTCTCATTGCACCAAATGCCTAGATGAGCACGTAAAAGTCAGATACAAAATACTATGGTATCCCCAGCAATAGATGTGAGAGAGCCAAGAAACATGCTACATGCAAAACAAGCTAAGGAACTCTGATCAATGAAAATTCAGCATCAGAATGAACATGTGAAGATTCCTTTTCCAAGAAAAAGGATCTACCTCGTGTCCAGGAGTATCAAGGAAAACGCAGGACTGCAATTTCCCATCAACAGGAACTGACACCTTATATGCACCAATTCCTTGTGTAATTCCCCCGGCTTCTGAAGCAGCAACCTGGCAGATATCCAGAGAAGAGAGATTAGCCAAAACCGCTACTAGTACTAACCTTGGCAATAAGCGAATGAACAAACACAAAAGTTATGTCGGAAAAATTAGCAGAAATATAAACTCTTATGCTAAAGGTGAATTGTATCCTCAACACACTAATTGCCATCAGTTATGCTCTAGAAATGATAAAGAACTGAAGAGGCCACAATGAAATTTCTTAAAAAATAAAAGGCAAATCAAAGTTATGTCAGATAGCTAATCTGATAGATAACTAAGTTTTGTACCTTGCTTTTTCTGATATAGTCCAGAAGAGTGGTCTGCAAAATAGATAAATTTAGGAAATGCATTAGGAAAAACCTGCTGCTAAAAAGGACTCCGCATATCCAAAGTAGGACTTGAGAAGAAAAAAAACTTAGTGCAAACTATGCCAACCTTTCCATGGTCTACATGACCCATTATCGTGATGACAGGAGGCCTGTCTTCTAACTTGTCCAAATCTTCTTCATCAAAAATTTCCCTTTTCTTTGCCATTTCTTCAACTTGAACTGAACCAGCATCAAGGACTTCAACATCGTAATCTCTACAGATCATCCTCACCATCTCTCTGTCCAAGGTCTGCACACCATCAGGTCTAATCCCTTTTGAATATAGATACCCAAGGATGTCACCTTCGCCGATGGCTAGGTTGTAAGCCAAATCCTCGATGGACATGCCTTCTTCCTCTACCTCTAAGATTTCAGCTTTAACAGGCGCTGCGTCTTTGGCAGCCTGGAGTCTTGCAGCCTTCCTACTAGCTTTACTCCATTTTCTCCCTTTTCTACCTGAACCAGGAATGGAAACATTTAAATCTGATGTATCTTCGTCGCCATCGTCTTCAGCAACAATTCTTCGTCTTGGACTAGCTGATGCATTTTTTTTATTACGGTGCTCAACTCTGAACTTGTTAGAGGGAGGCCCCTTTCCAGGCTTAGTAGGAGCTAACACAGTCTGAGAGGCCGCAGGATCAACACTTTTTTTCTTGGAAGCAAATTTATCAACCAAAATAGGTTTCCTTTCTTTACTTTTTATGCTAGAATCAACCTCTTCAGAAACTGAAGGTTTTGATGCCATACCAACATCTTTTAAGATGGGACCTGAAGGTTTTGATGCCATACCAAGATCTTTTAAGATGGGTTTCTTTACAGGTGGCTGAGCTACCATAGGCTTCCCTTGTAACTGTGGCTGAGGTCTTACAGGTGGCTGAGGTCTTACAGGTGGCTGAGGTGGTGGCAATTGAGTACCTGCTTTGGCATTCACCTCTTCGTCCTCTCTCGATCTAGGTTCGGCTTGCATTCCCCTATTTGCAATTTTAGGTGATTTCTCAACAACTTTTTGCACAGCTGCAACAGCATCACCCTTACGCCACACACTCTTCATAGTTTTCGTCTTCCTTGTCCCTCCACCAGAACTCGCAAAGCTACCATTTTTCGAGCTACTACTGCTGGCAGTAGGCTGCGACGGTCTAACAGCCTCACCACCTTCTTTGTTACTCGGTTTCGGAATTTCCAACCTTTCAGCTTGATCTAACACTTCGCCAAGAGATTCAATCACCTTATTCCTCTCTTCTTCTCCATCAAACTTACCCCCATTCGATAATTCCTTAGTCCAAGGAGCAGAATTCACCCCCAAACCCCTTTCCACCCTTGCCACAGGGGGTTTCAGCACTGGTTTAGGAGTCTGCTTGAGCACAATCTCACTATCATCCCCTTCTTTACTCCCTCTAAACGAGTTAGAATCTATAGAAACTGAGTTGTTGTTTTGCTCAGCAATGAAGTCAGTAGTAGTAGTAGTTGAAGACGAAACAGAATATCTACAAAGCCATTTCTTAGTTCCCTTAACGCTTCTCCTAGACAAAGAGACCCTCTTAACTAAAGCATACGATGCATCCGACGAACTCGTCCCGGAAACGCTTGCACAAGCACCACCTAGACTAACCAGAGAAGCCAACGACGGCATTGTACCGACGAGAACCAGCATCGACGGCATCTCAATAAACCCAGAACACGAACACAAAGCAAATAAAAAACAAAATTCAACACAACATCACAGGCTTTTATCGCATTCCAATGATGCAGAGAAGAAATCCCAAGGAATTTCAACCCAGAAAAAAACTGCGAAGTTGGAAAGAAATTGGGGTTATCAACGAATCAAATCCGATAACATGAAGCTAATTTGAGAATCGATGAGCAATTTGGAGAAATATTGAGAGAGGAATAGACGAAGAGAAGAAGATAAGTGAAGGAAGAAGAAGTGCAGGGATAACTTTGAACTTGAGCTTGTGTGGGTGTGGCTGCTTCTATGCCTGAAATTTTCGCGGATTTCCGATAAGGCCATTTTACAAAAAAAATTAATAGCCATTAAAAAAAAAAAAAACGAAATTGTCGAAGGACAAAGTGAGGCTATTGGGCCCAATAGTAAGCCCAATTATAAACTGATGCACGTGGCTACATATTAGCCTTATACTGTAATGTGAGGGCAATTTCGTCCACCAAAGCAGCCGGAGATCAAATTAAAATCATTTATATCATCATTTTTCGATAAGAAACAGAGCATTCAATATAAAATTAAATAAATATAAATTCGATTAATAAATAACAAAAAAAAAAAAAAAAATAGAGAGATTTTTCAATTGAGGCCTCGAGTTTTTCTCTCTCTAGCCTAGCCTACTGTGTTGAAAGCGGAGCTCGATATAGAGAGAGAGAGAGAGAGTGTGTCGTTGACGAAGGAGGAGGATGAAGGAAGAAGATGTGAGTTCGCAGAACGTAAACCCAAGGAGTACCCGGAACAGTGTAGCTTCGGCTTCTGCTTCCGCCTCTGCTACTCCCGTTGATAGATTCCGACGACGCGCTAGATCGCCTTCTCCTCCACAAACTGCTGCTGCTAGGTAAGTCCTCGCGTAGAGCAGATCGAGTTTCAGAAGTGGGAAATTATGTGTGATTACGATTCATTTTGTTGAGTTTAGATCCTAGGCGAGACGTATCTAGGTTTAGTTGTTCGAGATTTGGTTTCTTCGCGACAATTTGCTAGCAATGCCTTAGTTTTTGCAAGTTTGGTTTCGGGAATTCGCCGGTTAATTTTCAGTTCAATCGTTAACAGCTCTGCAGGGGCATCGTCTCCTGCTGTTCTGGTAAACGCTGGAAGCGTGGACTGGACAGGTCATGGGCTGGGATCATCAGGTCATTCGTGTAGACCTTGGGATCGAGGAGATTTACTTAGACGCCTAGCTACTTTCAAGCCTTCAAATTGGCTTGGGAAGCCCAAAGTATGAGTCTTGTTTTCTCTCATTATATGCACTTATATATGTGTCTATATTAAGCAACCTTGAATTCTTTGAAAGAGATAATCCTTAGTACAAACCCTATTAAATTTTAAGTTCAGTTCTCTTGAATCTAATGAAAATAGTGATTGGATTATGCTATTTTCTGCATGCTGGCAAATAACCTTCTGTAAATTCTTTTTGGTTCTTTGAAATTTGGCTTAGCTGATCCAGCAATATATTTTAATGCTCCTTTTTGTTAAGAAGTAGTAGCTGATGGAAGCAATGCATGTATTTGATATAACCCGGAATGAAAAATGAGGAAGAATATTTTGGATGGCTCATTTGAGGGGTTATTAAATGTTTCTTTTTTTCCCTATCTTCGATTGATCCGTTCTAGTCCTGTGATATATGTTGCAAGTTTCAACTGGTTGAAAGAAATGTTATTTGATTAATAGTGTGTCCTGCCATGGTATTTCTTTGTTTACAGGCGGCTAGTTCTTTGGCTTGTGCTCAGAAAGGATGGGTTAGTGTTGATCTGGACAAAGTTCAGTGCGAATACTGTGGGTCCAATCTACGATACTCTCCACAATATTCGTTGAATCATCCTGAAGGTCAGTTCTTGTTACTATAACCAGACTTATCTTCTTTTTCTTTCTAAATCGAGACATTAGGCGAGGCAGTTCAACTGTTCATCTTTCACTTGTACTGTACGAAAAAGGGATAATTTTTGTTTAAAAGAATATTTTTAGTATAGAAAGTCTCAAATTCCGGATCTTCCCCTGCACGGATTTCCTGAAAAAACAAAGTCATAGGCACCTAGGTTCTCAAAGTCTCCCTGAGCTTCTTCAGAGCCCATAGTCTCTGTCTTTTCTTTTGCGATCCTGTCATCTCCTCTTTATCAAGTTTTTTTTTTTTACAGTAAGCAGATAGATTAGTAGGCATGAATTATACAGCTTCAGTATATGCTCCTAAAGTTTTATATTCCTTATCCATCTTTGATTACAGCTGATAGCATCAGAGAAGAATTTTCCAAGCAGCTTGATGACGCACATGAGAGCTCTTGTCCTTGGGTAGGAAATAGTTGTCCAGAAAGCTTAGTTCAGTTTCCTCCAACTCCTCCATCAGCCTTGATTGGAGGTTACAAGGATCGTTGTGATGGGCTCCTACAATTCTATTCTCTACCAATTGTTTCCATATCTGCAATTGACCAGATGCGTGCTTCTAGACGACCACAAATTGACCGCCTTCTGGCACAGCCCCAAGTCTATGCCAATGATGATCTCAGTTTCAGAATGGATAATATCTCAGCTGCAGAAACATCCAAAGAGGAGGCTCTCAGTAATTACTCTCGCGTAAGAACTTGGAGATCTGTGCTGTTGTATACATGAAAATTCAAGCTTAGCCATAAACTGATACTGTTTCTTATTTGAGTTTTATCTTGTAGGCTCAAAAGTTGATAAGCCTTTGTGGATGGGAGCCTAGATGGCTTCCAAATATTCAAGATTGTGAAGAACATTCTGCCCAATCAGCTAGAAATGGGTGCCCTTCCGGCCCAGCTAGAAATCAAAGTCGCCTACAAGATCCTGGTCCAAGCAGGAAACAATTCTCAGCTTCATCCCGAAAAGCCTCTGGAAATTATGAAGGTTTGGGTCCAGAATATAAATCAGAATCCAGATCGCCTTTGCTGGATTGTAGCTTATGTGGTGTAACCATCAGAATTTGGGATTTCATGACCACTTCTCGGCCAGTTCCGTTTGCACCTATTAATGCCAATCTTCCTGAAACAAGCAAGAAAATTGGACTGACACGTGGCACTAGTGCAACAAGTGGAATCAATGGATGGTTTGCTAATGAAGGCATGGGACAGCAGCAAAATGAAGATGTTGACGAGGCTGAAACATCAGTGAAGAGGAGAGTAGGATCAAATGTAGGTCAAAGCTTATATCAAACTGCAGCTGGTGCATCATCCTCTGCGCTTAACATGTCTGTGACGCGTGACAATTACCAATTTAGTGATAGAGGAAAAGAAGTGTTGCGAAGGCAGCCTTCAGGAAGTGAGGTTGGTGATCGTGCTGCTTCATATGAATCACGAGGTCCCAGTACTCGTAAACGGAGCATAGATGATGGTGGAAGCACAGCTGATAGGCCTTATCTGCGGATACAACATGCAGACAGTGTCGAAGGGACTGTTGTTGACCGTGATGGTGATGAGGTTAATGATGATTCAGCAGGGCCTTCAAAGCGTACCCGAGGCTCTGATGTGCATGAAACTTATCTTCCCTTTTACGGGCGAGATTTATCAGTTGGAGGGCCAAGTCACTCATTGGGTGCTGAAAATGAGAGGGAAGTAAATAGAAGTGATCCATGTAGTGAAGGTAATGAACAAGCTATGGCTTTCCCAGGTGCCAGAGACTCCACACGTGCTTCCTCTGTCATTGCAATGGATACAATTTGCCACAGTGCAAATGATGATTCTATGGAAAGTGTGGAAAACCATCCAGGGGATTTCGATGACATAAATTTTCCCTCTGTGGCGACAGCTCAAAGTGCTGACTTCAACGATCCTTCAGAACTGAATTTCAGCAATCAAGCTCAGCAGAGTGCATGCTTCCTACCAGCTCCTGTTCAGTTTAATGCTGAAGCAGGCATTAGCAGTATAAATGACGGCGAGGAAGTATTGAACACAGAAACTGTCACTGTCCAGGGAAGAGATGGACCAAGTTTAGGCGTTAGTGGGGGTAGTGTCGGAATGGGTGCAAGTCACGAGGCAGAAATCCACGGAGCTGATGTTTCAGTGCATAGGGGAGATAGCGTAGTTGGAGACATGGAACCCGTTGCAGAAGTCATAGAGAATCTGGGACAAAGCGGTGAATTTGCACCAGACCAAGGCCTTACTGATGATTTTGTTCCAGAAGAAATGGATCGAGAAGGTAGGCCTGGGGATAGTGAAGATAGGGTGTCTCAATCCATTGTAAGGGCGGACAGTGGCTCCAAAATTGTTGATTCGCTGAAGGCTGAATCTGTTGAAAGCGGTGAAAAGATGAGTAACATAAATGTGTTGATGATTGACGACAGTGTTCACCCATCACTGTCTTGCAATGCGATTGTGTGTTCTGGTTATGAAGCTTCCAAAGAAGAAGTGACCCAGACTTGGAACGAGTCCCCGCTCAACGCTGGCTTTGCACTCCCCGGATCAAGTTACACTGCCAATGGCCAAGGTCTGTAGAAATTTCTTCCTTATGTTTTCAAAGCTCTGCTGATCTAAACTTAATAGAGTGTAATATGATTGTATAAGCATATGCTGATTCATTTTCAGGGCCTCCAAATGGAGATAGCAATGATGAAGTTGTGGAGTTTGATCCAATAAAGTATCACAACTGTTACTGCCCTTGGGTTAATGAAAATGTGGCTGCTGCTGGATGTAGCAGCAACAGCTCGGGTTCATCAAGTTTCGCTGAGGCGGTTTGTGGATGGCAACTAACTCTTGATGCCCTTGATTCGTTCCAGTCGCTTGAAAACGCTCAAATCCAGACAATGGAATCAGAATCAGCTGCATCTCTGTGCAAGGTTTGCACCAACTTGCATCGCCTTTCCTTTGATTTCTCTTCCCCAAAGATGATCTCGACACTGACACTAATTGGTTTCAACTCTTTTTGTTGTTGTGTAGGACGATCACCAAACTCCTTCCCAGAAGCTCTTGAAACGCCACTCTTTCATGAGCAGCCATGGGAAAAAGTAGGAAATTTACTTGCGGAAATAAAACAAAGGTATAATTGCAAACTTTCCTGATTTCAGACAGAAATCAATCTTTTATATTTTTATATGTATATCGGTGTGGTGAAGCATATAAAGCTTGGACAACACTTGGTTAGGCTCTTTAGCTTGGGTTTCCTTGTCTGCAGTACAAATACAGAAGTTTCCATAATCTCTCGGATTGTGTCTATTTGAATTCAAAGCAAAAGTTTATGTAGTAAGTAAAGTTAAAAACACCTAAAACAGAGGTGAGAGTACTGAATCTGATCCAATAATGTTATATTGAGTTGTTGTTTGCAAACTAATCCAGTAATCTTACATTGAGTTCCTGTTTCGTACTATGTTTCTTCCTGCTTTATCCTGAATCAACTACTTTAGTTGGATTTGAATCATTTTACAAGACAACGTGTGCATTGAACCGTTGTCCAGAGGTCAATCAAAGTTTCTGATTTCACGGGTAAGTTTATTGACCAGTCGTTATAGAATAAAACACAGTTGGAAAGACCAAACACAAAAGCATTTTTCACTTTGACAACAGTAGAAGAAACATGTAAACAAGATGTACTTGAAAAAAAGGCTGCCAATCAACTTCCAAAGACAGCAACTTCGAGGGTCTTGGAGTCAACAATGGCTGGAGGATCAAACCTAGTGAAGAGCTTATAAGAGGAGATGATAGAGAGCACGACATAGAAGCAAACCACAAAGAATGTGATTATAACAGAAGCAGTAGCTCTATGGCAAAAACTGCCATAGGAACTGCAAGCATCGCTCCAAGTTATGGCATCGTCTCCTTTATAGGCTAAGTAGAGAACTTCAGCTGATACAGCTCCAGCAGCAAGAACCACATACGTCAGAATCTGAGACAACAACGATAATCAGATATTTATTTTAGCGGATCATTCGATAATTTGACGAATGTTTTGAGATCGATCGAACTAGACCTGGTCGAGACAGAAGAAGGTCCAAACACGAGGCATTGTGGAAGAAGAACGAGGCATTGCTGCAATGGCTGCTGAGAGAAGAGAGTAGCCTGCACATATTCCATTTGCGTGCACCAAGTACCTAATTGTCATTACATTTATTACCATATAATTACCGGTAGTTAATTTAACTATTTCATTCATAACACAACTATTTAATCATTCATAATCAAACCCTTTTATGGTAACTTAAATAATCAATAAATCTAGCTTGACAACGCGTCTTCATAGTTTGGTAAATTAATATAAATCGAATTAAAGCACCAATTTGTTCGGTTTACCTGTCCAAATTAATTTAATGAAAGTAATAAATCTGTAAACAATAGGCTTCTGATTACAAACGTCTACACATAATTACACTCACTTTCTTTAAACCTACATCATTATGTGTTTCATGTAAAATTCGTTACAACATCTCACTCACAAACCCTAATCGTAAATAGTATGCAAGGAAACGTAACTCTAGTGTCTAAACCTTGAAGATAACTAATTAATACGTAAGTGAAATATGGATAAGATACCTGAAAGCTGTGAGATTGTTGTAAGAAATTGAACCGAACTCATTAGTCTCGGAGTCTTTAAGCATAACAACAAGTGCCGCAACACAAAGCCCCACCGGAGCTAACCGGAACATTGTCTCGGCGGTTCGGATTCCGGGGCTACTCTCCTCCCACTTCTCCGTCGTACCACCACCGGAACCACCGTGGCTAACCTTGTGATCATGATCATTACTCTTCTCCATTTTCTTCTCACAAACTTTTGTTGTTTGATTTCTCTCTCTTTTGTTGTGGTTCCTAAGGGAAAATGTGGTTATAAACAAGTGGAGATGATTTTAATGTATGAAATTAAATAAAAGCGAGTGTTGGATCGATAGGGTTGTTGAATGCATTTAATTTCGATATTCATGACACTTCTCACACTTCCCTAGATGAAAACATTTAAAGGCTTCTAAATTGACAACTTTTAAAGGCTTCTATTTTGACAACTACGCTAAAATTGATCACTCCACTACAATCTAGCCTATATAATTCATAGCAATATTGTACGAAGCTCGATAATCAATTCTTTCTAGGCCCCGTCACTCAGTAATTTTGTTTGTTTTGTTAAAGGATAGTATATGATATATCATATATCTCGTTACTTTATAAAAGCTTGATCTAAAATTTTAATAGTCCAATACATAGACAGCTTTTCGGATTAGTTTTTATAACTGATTTGAGCTTTTTTTTTTTTCTCTCCTATTGTATGTTATCTAACAAAATAATTTATCTACAAATTTTCATTAATTGATTTTAAGAAAAATCGAGCAAAAAAATAAGATAAATCAAAATGAAACACAATTGAATACAAGAACTCGAGATGCATTTTAAGTAACCTTTTGTTTTTAATAAAACTAACTATTCACTATTTTTTCGATAAAAGTAGCTATATAAAAATTTTAATCACGAGACACTTCGATACAATAAATCGAGAGATTATTTTTGATTAAGAATCAAAACTACTAGTAGTATCTCGTAACTATTCAATACTCCATTATCAGATTCTCGATCTACAACGTAAAAACAAAAAAAAAGCTAAGACGGCTTATGCTTATGAAAGTTCGCAGTTAAAGCATTTATTTGATCCACCAAAAATTATATCATAGCTTAGAATTAGCTGCTTTTGTTAAATCAAGTAACCATACTATTATGAGAAAAACGAACGTAGCCACACTATTACGCTATATATCTATTATCGACGATTATCTATTCTCGATCACGAGATTGGATAATTGCTCCACCTTTTAATGCCCTATGACTTCGAATAGTGACAGCGGTTAGAACGGTGCGGGACACGCGGTTTAGGGGGTGCGGTGCGGTTTTATTGCGGTGCTGTTAGAAAAAACGCACCATGCGGAACTAGTGCGGTTACTGCGGTTTGAGCGGTGCGGGACAACATATGAATGGTGAAAAAAATAACATGCGGTGCGGTCTATATGTGTGAATGGTGAAAATGTAAAAAGCGGTGCGGGATATATATTTTAGATAAATATTTTATAAATGAAAATAGATTAATGACATTAATATAATTATAAATTAAAATAAATTTGACATTTTACAATAATATATTTATTGCTAAACTCAAATTAAAAATACATCAAAAAAAAAAATAATATTATATAATAAAATTATTTTTAAAGTGAAAGTTTTATTTTATAAATATAACAAACTATTTAATTGATCAAATATAATACATTACAAAAAAATTATTATCGACTATATTGATTTGCCCATAACATATTTGCTATATTGTCCCTTAGTCGTGTCATATATTCTCTATTTGCTCCATCTTCTTCATTAGCTACTTCCATGTCATCTAAATCAGGCTCCCGATTTGTGTTGTTAATTCTCGTCTCTGTCATTACTTCTGCAAAGTTTGCATCTGAGAAATTTGAAATTTTAATAAAATTATGTAATCCCATTGTAGCCATTATCACTCTCTTTTGTACGTGAATGTTGTATCTTGGAAAATCAGAAAGAATCCTCCATTTCTTCTTCCATACTCCAAAAGTCCTCTCAATGACAGAACGTAAAGAAGCATGACGTTGATTAAACAATTCTTCTTTATTCCTCGGAGGAAGACCGGAGTTGAACTGTGACATATGATACCTCACAACTCTATTACGTGTTGATTTATAGGGAGCCAAAAACCCTTGCTTGTTTGGATAGCCAGAATCAACGATGTAATACTTATCGAAAGGAGGCATAGGGAACTCAGAATCACTTCGTTGTGCCATGGCCAAAACGGCTGTGTCGTGACATGATCCCGGAGCTCCATTCCAAATATATGTGAACAACATATTTAAATCACATATTGCCATGATGTTCAAAGATGCATTATCATGTCGATTCCAATACATTCTTTGTAATTCAGGTTTCACTTTGACGCAAACATGAGTCCCATCCATAGCTCCAACGCATCCACTAAAAAATGGATAATATGATCGGTCTACTTTAAGCCTTTCAGGAATTCGTTGTAGTTCTTGACTAGTCGGAGTTCTAATATAATCACATGCAAGTAGTTCAATCGCCGTTAGAACTTCACTAAACTTTCTCTTCACAGTCTCCTGATTGCGTCCAAACCTTAAACCAACATCTCTTTAAACTTCATTGTGTCCACATATCCGTAGAAACATAGCCACACTTTCTTCAATACTTATATTTAATGTTGGTTGTAGCCCGTAGTTCGTTTGTAGAATGTTACACAATGTTGTAAAACATGGAAGTGACATTCGTAGTAACTGAAGACAAGCAGCATCATCTTGTTGTAATCGACGCTAGATATTCCTCCATCCCAAACCTCTATCAGTTCGGCACGGTGCTCTTTGGAAATGTTGATCATAATAACTCAAAGCTGGTTGAATTATTAACTCGTCAAATTGCTCATTTTCTAAATTCCACAATTCAATTCTCTCTTCGTAGCTTAGACTGTGAATGTCTCGTGATTGTAACTGGCATATACGAAAAGCCTGAAATTTTATAAGCAGAAGATAAAAAACATCATTAGCCAAATATCAACTAACATAAAACAATTAAAAAAATACAATAATCCTTAAAAGTATAATTATTCATAAAAACAATTACACAATATGCATAAATAGACTCATGAAAATCATATAATATTTCAAAACATAAACGAGAGTGATAAACCATAGGAAACTAATTCTCGTCTCCTGAATCACTTTTATCATATTCATTTATACTTGCATTTATTCCTTCTGAGGTTCCCCAAATATTGAATAGACCTCTGGTCTAGGAGTTTGTGAAACATGAGATGTTTCAAAATAATTTGTGAAACCAAGACCGGGTGATGATGCAGGTTGAACATTTTGTGAAGCTCCCACTCCTGTAGCATGTGAAACTTCTTGTCCAGTATTCCTCATACTTCCTTTGTGACCTCCCACAGAAAATCCATATTGAACATTTGTTGTAGTCGTTCCCGATGATCCGCCTTGTTGAACGTTTGGTGGAAGCCTCCATTGTGACGCATTTGGTGATGTGCCCCATTGTCCAGCAGTTGGTGGTGTGCCCCATTGTCCAGCAGTCGGTGGTGTGCCCCAGCGGCCAGCAGTCGGTGGTGTGCCCCAGCGTCCAGCAGTCGGTGGTGTGCCCCATTGTCCAGCCGTCGGTGGTGTGCCCCAGTGTCCAGCAGTCGGTGGTGTGCCCCATTGTCCAGCAGTCGGTGGTGTGCCCCATTGTCCAGCAGCCGGTGGTGTGCCCCATTGTGGAGCTGTTGGAGGAGAACCCCACTGTTGAAAACCAGGACTTCCAAAATGTTGACTCCCATACAAGTGGCTCGAGCTAAGCTTTTTTGGCAAATCTTGATCGTTCCGTGAAATACTAGTCATAGCTTCCAGTAGTTGTATCTTATCTTCGTCGTTAGCTCCACTTATATCTATGAAATACTTACGCCAAAATTTTAGCTCTTTAAGTGAATCGATGCATGCCCAATAAAATCTGGTGTTCTTTGGAAGCTCCAACTCAAGGAATATCACTTCTGCCTTCTTGAATTCATCGTAATCTTCTTGGTCAAAACTACCTAGGCAAAGTTGTTGCAAACTTTGTCGTTGGAACTCTCTATAGCCAATAATGGTATCTTGTAAGGTTGTCTCAAAAGATTGTCTTCTACGACCTCCTGAGCTACCACCAGATCTATGCGAACCACTCCCACGCCTGACACTTGACTGTGAATTTTGTCTGCTCCTTTGCTCACCTCTTCCAACTGGGACTCGAAATGTATCTCGAGTGAACTCATTCGAAGGGTGTGCATCATTATCAAGGTTAACACGATACACTTCTTCATCTTCTTGGGTCTCATCATGAACTTGAGTTTGAGGCACGTCACCACCATCGATGTCCGAGTAACCATGGCTGACATCATCATTCCGTCTCTCATTCATTATCTCTTCTCGTCTTTGTCGTGAGGAATGTTGTGGTTGCGTAGAAACATCGTGTAATACAAGACAGCGTTGCATCACATCCCAAAACTCAGGCGGCTTTTGATTGAACTTACTAGTTATTTTGCATCCCTATAATACAAAAAAAATTATTATTTGTGTGTGTTTATGTGTTTGTGTTAGTATTAATAAATTTCCAAAAAATGATTAAAAGTTATTACCAACTCACGAGGAATCCACCACTCGGGAGGTGCATCAATCTCGGATGTCTCAGGATCAACAGAGATCCCAGTGGAATTCATAAGTTCCTTCCACTTTTTATACACTTTTTTGAATTCATCAAGTTTGTTTTTGAAGAAACCGTATTTTATATTCATGTTAAAGGCTGAGTTAAATTTTTCAACCATGTACTCTCGACCAAGAGGCGCTAGATCTTTAAGAGTGTAATTGGTCATGGAAATTGCATGATCAAACAACTCAATAAAAAAAATTTCTTGTTCATAAGTCCATTTATGCCTCGATGTGCTCTACAAATTTTTAAAATTTGTAAAGTTAGTCTACTCTATTTCCAAATACTATAACTAATTTGGTAAAATGTCATTGCTAAAAAATATAATTAAATTTTTACTCTTGTTGTTGTTTCAGATGGAGCATTTGGGTCTCTTTGACTGGAAGAATTTGCGTTTGAACGACCCCTAGAAGACATATCTGCATATAACAATACATTATCATAAATAATAAAATCATAAAAATATTCAAAAAAACATATTATGCAAAACAATGGGTTTTCATTATTACCGTTCTCATCACTCATTAGATACTAAAAACAAATATATACATGCAAACAGCGGTGGATCCAGAAATTATTCTAAGTGGGGGCAAAAATATTTAAACTAAAATATTATTCTAATTTTTTAAAAAATATAATACCATCTTAGTATATATATACTTACGAATGCATTATGCATTTTTCTAACCTTGCTTTAAAATATCTTTTAAAAAATTAACAATAACAAAAGTTTATAATAATAAAATAAAATTTTCGTCTATAATTGGTTAGTTACCATATTTATCAAACAAGCTAATGTATATGATATATAGTTTAAAATCATTTCCAATTTTTGTAACAAGATATTACCATTTTGTTTACAAGAATAATTAGTCTTGGACAAAAAAATGTATATGCTAAAATTCGTTTGAAAGATCTAGATTCTAGAGTTATAACTTTGCAAGTTTTGCATACAAGTATAAAGAAAAATTATTAGTTGTAGGTTAGGTTTTTTTGTATATGCTAATATTATGGATGGTTTATTTGCATATTTATTCACTAAACGTAGAATTCATGAATTAATAAGTAGTTTAAGAAGAAATGGTAAGTAAATTCATTTAGCCATCAAATTTGGATTGAGAAAATCAATCGCATAGAAATCATATGATCAAATAAAGTAATCACACAAAAGAAAGAAATTAATGGGGAAAAATATATCATTTAGTGAAGGGATAATAATTATTATCCTTAATAATTTACATCCATCAAGTGATGAAAAGGGCTTATATTTTATAAAAACTTTCTAATGAATATTTTCATTAATTTTATGAATAGAATATAATCGACCATAAGTAATTAATAAAATATTTTTATTAAAATCTAATCGACCATAAGTAGTTATTAATTTTATGAACAAAATCTAAACTATGAATAAATCATGAAAACTTTATAATGAAAATTTTCATTCTATTTATCAAATCGACCATAAGTAGTTAATAAAATATTGTTTACAATTTTTTATTTACAATTTAATAATATAGTTGTACACTATTATCGTATTGCTTTAATATCATTTTACATTTATTTTTAAATTTGAAACTTAACTTTTAAACTTAAATAAATATTATGCATTAATTAATTTACATCAAAATTAATAACATGTAAATTTAGTGAAGGGATAATAATTCAAGTGTTAGAGTATCACAAATAAAATATCATGTAAATGTTATAAAATGTTCATGTGGGTTTTATTTAGATTTTGATAAAATTTATCATCAAATAGTTTTAAATGTTGTATTATAATGGTAATTAGACATATATATGCATTATATCATATTTATCATGTATTATCATGCATTATATTTATCATGTATCTCTATGAATTATTCATGGGATATATTCTTATGTTTACAAAAAAAAAAAAAAATTTGCTTACTTGAGAGGAATGGTTCTGCAAACGAAGATTTTTTTTTTTTAAGAGTGTTTTAAGTTTTTTTTTTAGAGTTTAGAAAGTAGGAAAATAAGAGTGTATTTATAGAGTAAAAATTTTCGATTTAAAAAAAAAAAAAAAAAATATTGGTCAACTTGCTACAGTTCTAAACACACCTAAACCGTTGCTTTTTGCTTGTCAAGTGTGTTTTCTCATTTTGCTTCAATAATGCACGCATTGGTAAGTATGCTGTGTTTTGTGATTTTTTTTTTTTTTAAACAGAAAAGCAAAAAGTTGGCTCGAATGGTGACATCTTTTTCAAACCACATAGTGTTTATTGGAAACACTGTAAACACTCATAACCTATATATAACTATAAATACGGTTACTTTTTTTTTTTAAATATATAAAACAAAGAAAAATTGTATTGCTTGAAACCTAGGGTTCTTTGATGGAGATGCCAACCGGTTTTCTCACTTGAGTCCTCCGTAAAATAATTTGATTAATTTAAATATTATATTGATGCTGGAGATTGAACATTATATTGTTTTGAAAAGATCATACTTATCCATAATCGTATACTGGGACAAGTAAATCAGATTATGAAATTATACTATTGAGTCCATCCAAGGTCCCACGTGATCGTAACGTCGACTATTCCAAGATTACTCCCAATACCTGAAACTCATCATTGTTATCACCTTCGTTCAATATAACTTAGTCAATATGACACCCTCTTTTGTGAGTCTATGGATAATGGTATTACGAATTTAAATAGTTTTATATTGGATTCACTTCATTGAAAATTTAAGTTATTAGTGATGGATAATATAACGACAAAACATATTTTCTTTTTTAGTTTAATTATGAAAGTTAATCGTCTTTGCGAAGTAATAAAGGAGACCTTTCCTAATTTACCCTTAGCAACATAATTTTTTTTATTAAGTGTCAAAATGAACCAAAACATATATCTTATACGCACAAAATAAAATAAAATAAAAGGTGACTCTGATCATCTTTTTTTTTTATAACTAAAAAGAGTTCGGACCTAAATTTTTATCTCTCCTACGATCCGAAATCAGTTTTTGATAATACTTTATAACATGGCGTAAATCATTCTTCTGAACTTGAACTAGGAGCGCAACAGGACTAATCCATGCGCTTAAACACTAGCCCACGATATTCGGTAGTAACCGTTATAATAGTAAAAGATGGCATATTCGTCTTTAAAAAAATGCATATTCGAACTAGACATATTTTCATTAAGTGGACACATATTTACAAAGTAAATTAAATTTCGAACCTTTTTTTTCATGTTAAACGTCTTAAACTGCCTCACCCATAATCTCCTTCAGCCAGGTGAAAACTTGAAACCAACAAATAAACGAAAAATATGACAGTGTTCTTAGTGTCGTCGCTAATCCAGATATCAATAATAATTTTTACACATAAAGGAATATTTTTCGTATATTTTCACATAATTTTTTTTTGGAATATAAAAGCTCCACAAACCCTTGTAAATCATTAAAAAGGTAGGATTTCCGTGTATACTAATTGGATTATTTGCTAGATTATTAGATAATAATCTATATATAATATAGAGACAATTGCAAAAATGATATTTTTGATATGTCATTTTGCAAAAATGCCACTATAAATTGTTTATTTGCAAAAATGTCACTAATTATAAAATTTTAAAACCTAAATTTTAAAATTTTAAACCCTAAAAAATGTTTTGACCTCACAAACCATAAACTCTACAAACTAAATCTTAATACAATATAATTAACCCAAACATAAATAATATAATAAATAAATAATTTTTAAAAAATAGTATTTTTAAAAAAAAATTTTAAAATATACTATTTTTAAAAAATGACACTTAATAAATGATATTTCTTAAAATTTCTGTATAATATACAACCTAAGGTATAAGGTAGGAAGTGAATTATTAGGTCCAACTTCCCTTCATTGGAATTACTAAGGTTCCGAATGGGAGAGTGGGACAAAGACAGATAAATAACAGAGCAGTTGAACCACTTATTTGTTACCCATTCACTGAAATGTCAAATCAATAACATAAAAAAAAAACTGACGAACCACATGCAGGACAAATCTCATGAAGATAACCATTGTCCCACTTACAGATTTTCCTCCTCTTGCGTAACAGAGTAATCCGCACATTGTTTCGCATATCTGCCTTTTTTTTTTTTGTAAAAAATTGTCAAAAAAATTGGCTTATAAATTTTGAGAGTTCAACTTCAAACCACACACTTCAAACCAAATTTATGGAGAGCACTTCTTCTTTTTCTTTTTGCATAGTCGAGCATTTAAAAAATTATCAGTTGAATAAATCCTCTTCTCTAAAGGTATAATCTTTAACTTCTTCTTTTTTTCTCTTCTTGTTCTGAGTTTGAAAAAAAAAAAACACAAATTTTATTTTGTTTGCTTATAAATAATTTAGGTATTTTGCATTGCCTAATTTTTAGTAAATGGTTTGTGCCATGAGATTGTTTTCTTTTAAAAGATTAGTATATTCAATTAGCATATTTATAAATTTTATATTTTTAAATAATTACTTATATTTGTTGAATTGACAAATCATGTATAAATATACAACTTATAATTTGAAATATAGAGAATATTTTAAGTAGTGTAGAAACAAATATAATACTTTTTAGTTCACGAAAGTTATATTCTTATAAATAACAATCCAATATATAATTTTTAAAATAATATTTTAAATACAAAAAATGCATGTTTAAGTAGTATAACAATTTTATTCATGTTCTGTAGTAATTTATATTTACTTGTAATTATTATGAATTAAAATGATTTATTTTCAATAATATAGAAAGGTGTTAGATTTAGTATAAGATTATTTTTTATTTCTTATATACATACTTAAAATTTGTATGTTACAAAACTAATATTATTTTCAAATTTGTATAGATGACGTCTAATCGTCGGCACAACATAAATTCATCCAATGAAGCAGATACAAGTTTTCCTACAGAAACATCAGCACGGATAAAATTATATACTTTTTAATTATTGTACTTAAAACCAAAATGAAATATATTTTCTCAAATGTTCAAAATTTGTAGACGGAAGACAATTTTAAATGAACTCCAAGTCGAGAAAGATTCTTTCTCGAGTTGTACGACCAAGGAATTGCAATGAATAATTACCGTATAAAAGATCCTTCACCATTTGCAAAAGAGTTTATAGTTCAAAAGTTCAATGAGGAGTTCAATCTTAATATCAACTACAAATTCTTCAAAGAAAAACTTGATCAATTGAAAAGAAAATACAAGAAATATAGTATTATGCTGAAGTCTACCGGCATCGTGGTTGATCCTATTACATCTGAGATATCTGCATCTGATTCATGGTGGAAAGATCGTGAAGTAAGTACGCATGATCTTTTTTACCGCAAAAAATAAAATAAATTTTATGTATACAAAAAATTTGTTAATTAAAAACTTTAAAATATTTCATACAGGTATGTAAAATTATAAAATCATTTAACAAAAAGCCGCCAGCTCATTGAGATATTATGCAACGTTGTTTCAAATTATACAACGTACAATCACAACCTCAATACTCTGTGAACCAACGAAGAGAAGAGATGGTTAACGAGAGTCCATCCCACGATGAAGGTCATTTCTACTCAGAACCATATGGTGCAGACAATCAAGTTCCAAAAACACAAGAAAACGAAGAGGTCTATCGTGTTAGCATTGATGATGAGAGAAGTCCTTCAAATGAGTTTACCAATGCACATATGCGCCATACTTCGTCAACGGTTGAGCCGATCCAAATTCCTGATTCTAGAGTTCAACCACGAGGTAGAGGAAGACGGGGAAGTACTACACAAAGAGGTGCGGGAAACTCACGTTTCTCTACCGTGAGTGGTTCACGCGGAAGTCGAAGAAAAAAATCTTTTGAAACAACGCTAACAGACACAATAACTGGGTTTAGAGAATTTCAGCGCCAAAGTTTACAACAACTACGCCCAAATCCATTTGACCAAGATGATTACGACGATTTTGACAAGGCTGTGAAGATTTTTGAAGCGATGGAGCTTCCAAATGATACCAAATTTTATTGGTCATGCATTCAAGCATTGAAAGAAGATGGATTTTGGCGTAAGTATTTCATTGATAGAGCTGAAAAATCTTTTGATGATAAAATACAATTCTTACAAGCTTTAACTGGGTATACACGCGATGATGAACGTGTTGAGAAGCGCTTAAGCTCAGGGCAACATTTTGGGAGTCCAAGTTCACCTGGTTTTCCTTCTGGTAGTCCATCTTCCGGTGGTAAAAATTCTTGGGGTCAAACTTCTTGTGGTCAATGGGGTACACCACCAAATGTTCAACAATGGGGTACACCACCAAATGTTCAACAATGGGGTTCACCATCAAATGCTCCACGATGGGGTTCACCATCAAATGCTCCACGATGGGGTTCACCATCAAATGCTCCACAATGGGGTTCACCAACAAATGCTCCACGATGGGGTTCACCATCAAATGCTCCACAATGGGGCACACCACCAAGTACTTCACAATGGGGAACACAACAAAATACGTCACAGTAGGGAACACCTCCATATGGTCAGCAATGGGGTGCATCATCAAGTGGTCCAACATGGAGTTCACCACCAAATCCGCAACCATGGAACTCATCACAAATCTCTCCACAATGGGGTTCATCATCTAATATTCCACAGTGGGGGTCCTCACCAAATGCTTCACAATTGACCCCTCCGACAAATATTCAACGTGGATTTGCATTGGGAACTCAAACAGAAAGTAGAACAAATGTTCAACCAAGAGCCGTAGATGATGCACCTATTACTACTTCAGCAAATGTTCGTAGGGGAGTATCACCAGAATTTGGATTCACAAATTATACTTCAACGGATCCAATACCACAGACACGCATAGCAGGGGGCTTATCCAATATTTGGGGAACCCAACAAGGACCGGATTTAAATGAAACTCAGGAAAGCGAATCAGGCGATGATGATTAGTTTAGTAATGTGCTTTATTAGTGATTGTGACTTGATTTGCATTTTATTTTTCCTACTGTACTTTGCATTTTATGTATTATTAAGTAATGCAATTTGCTTTTTTATTGTTCTAATTTACTTTTTATCTTTTGTTGATCAAATTTTAGGTTTTTCGTATTTGCCAGTTACGAGCTCAAGGAGTACAATTTCTAAGTTACGAGGAGAGAATTGAGTTATGGAATTTGGAAAATGACCAATTTGAAGAGTTAATAATCCAACCAGCATTGAGTTACTACAATCGGTATTTTGTAAGAGGACCTGTCCAGACTGATGGTGGTTTGGGATGGAGGAATATTTGGCGTCGACTACAAGAAGATCATGCTGCTTGTCTTCAGTTATTACGAATGTCACTTAATTATTTTAGAGCATTGTGTGATAAACTAGAAACGAGTTATGGGCTACTACCAACATCGAGTGTAAGCATTGAGGAGAGCGTGGCTATGTTTCTACGGATTTGTGGACATAATGAAGTGCAAAGAGATGTTGGATTACGATTTGGACGAAATCAAGAAACAGTGAAGAGGAAATTCTTTGAAGTGCTTAAAGCGGTTGAGTTACTTGCTTGTGATTATATCAACACCCCAAAAACAGAAGATCTACTTCGTATTCCCGAGCGGCTGCAACAAGATGGGAGGTATTGGCCATATTTTAGTGGGTTTGTTGGAGCCATGGATGGGGTTCATGTATGCATTAAAGTTAATCCTGAATTACAAGGAATGTATTGGAGTCGGCACGATAGAACATCGTTCAACATCATGGCAATATGTGATTTGAATATGTTGTTTACATATGTTTGGAATGGTGCACCAGGATCTTGTCACGACACAGCAGTTCTCACGATAGCGCAAGAGAGTGATTCTGAATTTCCTTTGCCTCCTCTGGATAAGTATTATGTAGTTGATTCTGGTTACCCTAATAAACAAGGTTTTCTTGCCCCATATCGATCTTCACGCAACGGGGTTGTTCGATATCACCTGTCACAGTTCTCAAGTGGTCCTCCTCCTAGAAATAAGCAAGAATTGTTTAATCGATGGCATGCATCTTTGCGCTCTGTTATTGAGAGGACATTTGGAGTTTGGAAGAAGAAATGGAGGATTCTTTGTGAATTTCCTAGATATAATCTTCACGTGCAAAAGAGAGTGGTAATGGCTACAATGGGATTACATAATTTCATTAGAATTTCAAGTTTTTCAGATGAAGATTTTGCCGAAATAATGAGCCAAGCCGAGGTTACCAACACAAATCCTGAGAATGATTTAGGTGACATGAACACTTCAAGTATAGGAGAAGGAGATCTTATGACAACAATTAGGAATAATATTGCAAATATGTTATGGGCAAATCGAAGTACTCTATAAAAAAATTTCTTCTTTATTCATACATTGTATTTTATGTATGATGGTTTGAAATATATTTATAACAACCGTTGTAGTTTATACATTTATAAATTATATTTTAATATTTTAATAACGTAATTTGTTTTATTTAAGGAATTATTTAGAAAATTGATTATATTTTGTTGTTATAAATTCTTATAAGTAACTATTATTGTAGTAAGAACATTAAATAAGCTAGTGATCATAATTTTAAAAAAATTAAATTTTAACACTACAATAAATAATAGGGAAATTGGGTTGAGTAACTTAAAAAACTATAATAAAAAATCTAACCAATTATCCTAAATTTAATGGACACAATTAGACCACATATGTTAATTTTTGTTAGATCCTTAATTACTAATTTTTTTGCCTAGTGAGAAAATTGATTCTAAATAATATACTTATCATAATTAAAAAACAAATGTAAAATTTTAACATTTGAAAAAGTTATGTGTTAAAAATATGAAAACTAAACAATATTTAGACTTAATGTAATTTATTTAAAGTATGTATATTGTTTAATAATTTCTTAGTTAAGATTTGTATTCCAATTTTTTATTACTGTAATATATATTTTGTACTGCTATTTATCCGCTTTCACCATTCAAACATATATTATGAACTGCATTATTTGTTAGATCTGCACTTCTCCAGCTTGATCTGCTAGATCTGCTTTTTTTCTGCTTGATCCACTTGATCCGCTTGATCCGCTTTGCTTGATCTGCTTTCTCCATTCGGAGCCTAAGTCGGACTACATATTATAATTGAAAATGGATCAGTTATTGCCGTTGGACGTGACGTGAGATGTTAGAATGATTTTGATATAATTGGTTACAGAAAAATAATATAGGGTTGGACACATTATTAAAATTTTTGTTTTTATATACATAATACTTTAATAATTTTTGTTTTTATATTATTTTTAATAATGTATTAATGTATATAAAATTTTTCCTTATACTTTAATAATGTATATAAAATTTAATACTTTAAATCTTATATTAAAATTTTTTTTTTGAAAAAAATTTTACGGTGTTTTAATTTTTTTTGTTTAAAACAGATATCCGCGAAGATCTGGATATCCGTCATCCCGAAAATCCAAAATTTTTCGAAGCAAAGCAAATAGAAAAATTAGATATCCGTAAAAAACAAATCAAATCACTAATACTACATTTTTCCGGATATATGATCCGTGCCCAGACCTAATGAGGAAGAACAAGTTCTCTCTAAACGAACGAATATGTAGGCTTCGAGAAACAATTCAGGTTATTCGGATCGATCATATATAATGTCTTTCATTAAAAAAAGAACACACTTTTTATTATGGATTATTATTGATTTTTGAAACTATAAATTAATTATAACACAAACAATAGCTTATCAAAACCAAAAGATACACAAACAACCGTAATAAACATACAAATCTCACAGAAAAACATAACATAAACAAAGTCCTTTAGAAAACGCAAAGAAAACTCTAGTCGTCAGAGAAAAAGAGAGAAAAAAGCGATTTGAGTTTTCTTTCTCTCTGGTGTCCGGTGTTCTTGCTGGCATCGTGAGAGGGAGAGGGTTGTAAACTAATAGAGTTTCTACGCTCGACATGAAGTGTAAGGGATGTCTAGGAGTTTTTGGTCAGAAGACGATGCAATGTTATTCTCAGTCTAGTTTTTATGAGTTATTATGATTCTCTTCATTGGGTTTAGTTTGTGATTCCTTTAATTAGGTTTAATTTTTTGGGTAAAGTTTTTTGTAACATCCCGGTTTCAAGAAATATGTGGTGCATGCAGAAAGATTTAAGAAAATTGATTTGGCTACGTATATCACCAAAGTGCACTTATCTTTTCCATCACACATCCATAGAGAACTCCAGAGTTAAGCGTGCTTTGGCTAGAGCAATTTAAGGATGGGTGACCTACTGGAAGTCATTTTCAGTATCGTGTGAGTGAGGACAAAACTTAGGGAAAGATCACGTGGTGATTTGCAGGGTCAGTAAACAAGTCTTTCGAGCCTCCTGGACTAACGCACCGACCATCGGACAGGGGTGGGCCCACGGGCCGAGAGTGGGTGTGGGCCCCATTGGTAGGGGTCGTCGGGGAGTTACAAGTGGTATCAAAGAGAACTCTGACGGGTGTGTGAGTCACACCGTCGAGGGTAACGATCCTAGTATGCAACGAGGACGTTGCGATCAATTAGTGGGGGTGATTGTAACATCCTGGTTTCAAGAAATATGTGGTGCATACGGAGAGACTTAAGAGAATTGATTTGGCTACCTATATCACTAAAGTGCACTTCTTTTCCGTCACACATCCAGAGAGAACTCATGAGTTAAGTGTGTTTGGGTTAGAGCAATTTAAGGATGGATGACCTACTGGAAAGTCATTTTCAGTACCATGTGAGTGAAGACAAAACAAGGGGAAAGATCACGTGGTGATTTGGAGGGTCAGTAAACTCGAGCCTCCCAGACTAACGCACCGACCGTTGGACAGGGATGAGCCCACTGGCCGAGAGTGGGCGTGGGGCCCACTGGTAGGGACGGTCGGGGCGTACATTTTTATTGGAGATTTTTTCCTTCATAGAAGATTTATGATTTGTTTTAGTTTCTAGTCAATTCTGCCTATCTATTTGATTTAAGTTTTGCAGTTCAAAATTGTTCAACGGCGGCTTTACTAAAGCTAACTCAGAACAAAATTGACAAATGCAATCAAGGAAGGAGATTTATCTAAATTAAGAGAATTGTTATATGTTATCGTAATAGATATTGGAAGTCCGACTGCTATTATGGATTTGGGAACACCTAATCGTCTACCTTCGATTGGAAACAAGATCATCTTGGTATTGCTAATGTGTCGTCAACCACTATTGTCCTCACTTAATTTTTTGTGCGGAAATGGTCATTAGTTTTTCTTTGTATCGCATTTGTTGAACTTTTTCATTAATGTAATATGTTTTGAATCCGTTTCAATAAAATAAAATGTTTTAAAAAAAATTTCCTTTTGATGCGTCAACCATTTTTTGTTTTGTTTTGTGTTCAGACCATTTTGTACAACATGAAAAGATTTATTCGACTCCAAGACTCTTCCTTAACACACAAGCATACTGAATAATATTGTCAGGATCAGCCATTGCCTTGAGCACACTCTCTCTCACTATACACCTCTTGGTCCACTCAAACAATTTGGGAACCTCTTTTTCAATGCTAAATTCCCCAAATTTCTCCATGGCTTTGAACCAACTGTAATATCCTACCAATGCAATGTCTACGAATCCGAATACTTCACCACCATAGTAAGGTTTGTCTCCGAGTACGGTTTCAAGTGTCTTGAAATGTTCGATCAGTTCTTTCCTAGCTGCAACTTGTTCTTCTCCCTTTGTTCCCCATACTTTCCATGATGGGTCGTAAAACTGAACAACGAAAAACCATCAAAGTCATATATAATGAGAATTTTGTTGAGAAAAATACGAGTATTTTTTTATATATTAGACCTTGATTGTTTGTTTGCGTTTATATATAGCCTATGCTATTTTTTGTTTTAAAACAATAATCAGACTTTCTCGTGAATGTTCAGCAAACTCATAAAGCTATGTCTTAACTCACAAGTCTTTTTCTTATTTAATGTATATTATTCCAACGACCTTAAACACCAAAAATCACCTTACTTTTTGAAAAGGACTGAACATATATTAATTTTATATTTTAAAAATACAATTATTTATATAAGAAAATATCTCACATAACACACAAATGTAAGCGCAAAGTTAATTATGAGAAGAAAAAAAAACTAATTAAGTTTTCTTTGCTATATGTAATTTTGTCTTTGTATTTTGTAGATTTTTTCCCTTCATTTTCTACTATATTATGCGATATTTATTGGATATAACCTCAGGAATGTCCAACAAAAGTTCATTTAACACCCTAATAGTTCCGAATCTCAGATTGAAAAAGTTTTCACTCTAGATTTTACGTAATTCAACCTGGTCGAAAAGGTAATTAATATATTAAAAAACAAAAGTTGACTTTGTACCTTTCTGTCAATGAATTCTCCCCAAAATCGAGCTTGAGATTTCTCATATGGATCAGAAGGGAGGATTGGGTATGCATCGGACCAAACCTCGTCGATGTACTCAATCTGAATAAGAGATTCACAGATCGGTTTACCATTGTGAATGAGAACCGGAATCTTCTTGTGAACCGGATTCATCTCGATGAGCAAAGGAGTCTTGACCCATGGATCTGTCTCCTTGTACTCATACTCCACTCCTTTCTCAGCCAAAGCTATCTTCGTCCTCATACCGAACATGCTTGGCCAGAAATCAAGAAGAATCACTTGGTTCGCCATTTTTTGAGATCCGGTTTAGCTTCTTGATCAACTAATGTTTTTAACTACACACTTATTATTATATATTTGTGTTTATTGAAATGTAGAATAAAGATAAGGGGTTGGGTTTTTTTAGGGGAATTTATAGACTAAGCAAGCACGAAATAAGGGTTTTAGTTGAACGTGCACGTAACAAAATGACATGCATTATCAAAATTTTATACAGACTTTTTGGCTTGGTCTTTTTTCCTTGCATAATATTTTTTCCGTTTCAAAATATAAATTGTTTTAGAAGTTTTTTTTGTTTCAAAATATAAATTGTTTTAACAATCTTAGGTATTTTTTAATTTTATTAACTATTGTGTGACCACTAGTATTTTACAATTTTTTGTGTGATTAGTCAAATTATTTTTATTAAATATATTAAATGATATTATTTTTTAGTAGAAAAGTAATATCTTGATATATGCGTTTTTTAGTTAAAACAACTTATATTTTGAAATTTAAGGAGTATGTGGATTATATCACATTGTTAACTTTTAAGACTTGATTCGTTAAGAGATATCACTGTATTATTTTGGGAGTTTTTTTTTTGTCGACCATTATATTAAAAAGTCCAAATGGCTGACAAGTACAGTAAGCGGAAGCCCAAAATGAAGTAAATTAACAGCCCAAAATACAAACAAATTCTAGAAGTTTTAATCGTCGCCGTTAAATTTGCAATCTCGCCGCCGGATGCCAACCAATCGCCACCAATCGGCCATTGAGCGGTGAGAACCTTCAGCCTACTGCAGATCTCAATTCCGTTTAAATGATTTGCCAAAACCAACTGAAGTTATTAAACCGCATCAAAATCCTCCGATAATCACCAAATTTGAGTTGCTCCACCGCCGATCACACCCAAATTGATGTAGTACTTCCAACCATGCTCACGCGTCATGAGCAGAAGGAAAAAGCAATAGAGATATTAGTCCTCAAAAGGAGAAATCAGAGAAAATTGAGAAGAAGAATAGTGGTTTTGATGATAATAAGCTTTGACAGAAAGAGATCGATTCTCTCTAAAAGCAAGAGAGAAAACTGGACTTAACCGGAACAAACATCCGATAAATACGGAAACGAAACCCGATTAGATTAGAAAAGCTCGGAAACAGATCCACATATAGATCAGGCCGAGAGCTTTTCCAGATCTAATCGGAAAGCCGATAAACTCAAAGCAAAGACTAAAAAACATAAAGGACGTAAATACAAACTGGACCGGCGAAACCGCCGGCCGGAGAAAATCACAGATCTAGATCTAAAAACTTGAAGAAAACTTTTTTTTTGACCCAAATGAGAGAGAGAGAACACTACTGTTTCAGTTGTTCTATCATTTTGGGAGTTTTTTTATTCTTGGAAAATGCGCATTTTGCTTAAAAACAAGGCGATAAAGCTTGACTTATATGATAATTAAGACAATAGTTTGATTTAACATTATAACTTGTCGCTTGGATGAATAAAATATGTAGAACGGGTATTCTCAAAATAGTAGACTAAAATCTTATTTTGGGTCTACGGAGATTAGAATTTAGGTTCTGACTTCGAGGTTATAAAAAAAAAATTTATATCTGTAGAAAGATGCTGCATCTTACCCACTGCTACTCCAGCTGCATATGTTAATTATTTGATCATATATATTTATATAAAATTGAAAAATACATGTTAATTAAATTATCGTATTGTTAAGTTGAAATATTTTTAGAAAGCGTTTGGATCTTACTTCATACTTTCTCGAGCAACTTTATATAACTGAGAGGGATTCGGATTCGGATATGGATCTTAATCCTTCAATAGTGCAGAACCAACTTTTGCTAATACCTTATAACATAGTGTAAAACATTTTTCCTATCGAAATTTGAAGTAGGAGAACAACAGCACAAACTTTCATATATATTCAATTTTGGTTTTAATTCTGTATGGGTTGAAATATTTTTTGTTTTTGTTTTTTCATTTTCTTTATTAAAAAAAAGTCTTAATTTTGTTAGCCAAAAAACAAAACAATGGTGGAAGCCCTTTGACATAGTGGTTGATCAAAGATTCATTAAGATTTTTACACTAAAAGGTCTGGGATTCGAATCCCAGAAAATGCGATTTATTACTATTTATGCAGATTAATGGAGACTATCTTACATGAGATTTTCAGCGTGGGACAAGATATAATCGTTTGGCGTGGATCAAGACGGAAGACTTGTCCGTTGTAGAATCGTCGATGTAACATTTTTTATTATTTGTAATAGAATAATAATAAACCCAGACGATTAAACAACAAAACTCTGGTTTTATCATCAAACTGATATTGTTTTGGATTCTGACATATATCGATTCGGTTTACCCTAATTAAACACTCCTACAATTTGATCTCATGCATAATTGGTTCTATTTTCGTCCCACCTCGTGATATTTATTATTAGAACATAAAGTGCCATAACATAACACAACATACCCGCTTCACACTCGAATCACGTAAGATTTAAATTAGGAATAATCAAAAACACATTAACCTAAATATGATTTTTTTTTTAGTAAAATAACTATTACAATGATATGATTATGAGATCATATAGTTTGAAAGAGTTTTTTATGATAAAACATAAAATTTTTGACTAAGTAGACTTTTAAGAAAGTTAAAAAGATCTAGAGAAAAAACTCTCTAAAAACTCCTATTGATATGATTTGTGGTCTCCTCGGCTACCATGGCCACCACATAGTTTAACAGTAACATAAATGGAACAAAAAAATGACAAAACATAAATAGAGAAGGAAGTAAGAAACATAGCTACAGAAACGAACTAATTTTCCTCTTCGTAGTTTAATCGGTTTTCAAGTTAAACTCATTTCTGTCATAAACCCATTAGATGGATGCCCATTATAGATCCATGTTCTAGAATGTTCTAGCATGATTTGTTCCTTAAGTTATATTTGTTCTCCAAGTATTTGTAATTCTATATATACACTCTATTATTGATAGAATAAGACAACACAATTTCTTCTCTTTTTCTTTTATTCATAACACGTTATCAACACGAAACCCTAGCCGTCTTAGCACAAAGTGACGAAACCCTAACTACTTGAGCATGAAACCCTAATGGATGTATCCTCCAACGTTCTCCAACATCTCTAACTTTACTTCGATTCCAAATCCACGATGTCTCCGTCTCATCAATCGCTAATTATATTGAGCTAAGTATTATTTTTGTTTTAATCATATCATAATTATATTGATTTATAATCTCACTCTGACACTGTTTCTTTTTCGGTCCAACGTCTCTGATTTTACCTATCGAGATATATGGTGCTGCTAGTGAACAAAGTAAAATCCCCAACGTCTGCTTTCTATGTCGATGGCATTTCCAATATCTCTCGTGTAGCCGTGTTCATTGTCAATCGAGGTAAGTATTATCTCTCAATTATAAAACCATGTTTATTAAAATACAAATCGGTCTTGTGTTAGATCATAGTTATTATCGGTACAATGGTTCATTATTACGAAATCATATTTATTACTTTACCCATTTACTGTTGATATTTTATTGGTTTATAATTAGGATCCACATGTTTGATTTACCCTCGATACTTTATCAATACATGTTTGCATGAAATCTCAAATCGTTACATGCTTATTATTTTATTGAATGATTGAGTTCCTTACATAGAAGACCATTGAATAGTTTTGTAAAATTCTAGAAGAATTTAAAAAGAAACTTGGATTTGTTTATTGAAAGTGAAATTATGAATCGTTGGCTTGAGGAAAATCTACGCATGTTTGTTTGATTGAAGTTAATCGATAATTTGGGTTTTAGTTCCTTATTGAAATTTTGAATAAGTATAATATTATATGAATCTAATCGTTCGGGAAAGTCCCATTTATAATATTACTTGGTTTGACAAACCCGTTGGATTGAATATTTATGATTGATCTATGGTTCAATATAACTGACCAAGTATTTGATATAGCCATGTTTTAAATTAATTAAATAATTGATCATTTTCTTCTAAGGAGATTTATTGTTTAATGCTTCCTTGTTATCAAATGGACTTGAAAAGCTATTGGTAAATCTTTAATGACTAGTAATATTGTTGGTTTGATTGGGTAGACTTAGTTTTGTTCCAAAACTAGATGTTTAAACTGAAACTAAGATTCATTAAAATGGTTTTTAGAGGTTGACATATGCTCCTGAATTTGAAGGTGCATGCATATCTAGAAGAATAATTTATTTTAATCAAGTGCATGCATATCTGTATGCTGCTTGTTCGTTTGTTTTTATTTGCAGACTGATTTTATATTAAAGTCTAGCCAATTGAAAAACATAAACCATTTACGGTTTCTTCCCTGTGTTAGATCCCCGATCTCTGTTGCACTTCTCCTTATTGAGATAACATCTTTTTCCTCCGATCTTTGTTGACTGCCATTGATGTGTACTAGAATTTCTATAAGATTCTGTGAATTTGAAATATGCATATCGTTAAGGTTTTTAATCTTGAAAATCGTTTGATTCATGGATCTCTAAAGTGTAATCCCTCTGTCACATGTTAATAGTTTTATTAATTCATGATTTGTGAAGTGGATTATTTGGTTTGAGTAATGATTAATCGATCAATAGTATCATGTTATTAGAGTGCATTTTGAATTAAGTTCTAATGCTACATATTTATATTCTCTAATATTAGATTTTTATAACATTGAGATGATTATGATCTATTCCTTTGAGTGAGTACGATAATCTTATATAAGAAAAGAAAAGATCATACTAAAGCCAAAGAAGTGGCTATAAAAGTTGTCTTGAGTGGTCAAGACCAAAATATTTTTTTCAATAACTTAAATTCTCACCAAAAGTGCGAAAAGAAAATTGTAAAAAGTTGATCCTGGTCCATTCCCTGAAGTGAATGTGACGTCTTATACATAAGATCACACTAATAGCACTAAGCCAAAAAATTGGCTATAGAAATTTTCTTGAATGGTCAAGATCGAAATCAAAGTGCTTCTTTCAAAGAACTTATATTCTCACCGGAAGTGAAAAAAGAAAGATAATAAGACATAAGAGATATTTCTTTGATCACACAATAAAATAATCTAGTGTGAGTATAACATGTACTAGTATAAAGCTTAGTGAAGGCTCTAGAAGAGTAATTATATTATTGCTTATAAGAACGCAATTTTAAATCATTGATGCGTTATACTCTTTGGAAAGATTCAAAAGTTGAAAGGATGATCCAAGTCGGGTATATATTGTTGATTCTAGAATGAGATTCAATTCGAGATGGATAAATTTGAAGTTTCATCATCTCGAGGAGGAGAATTAAAAAATCTCACATAGACAATAAGTGACATATCCTGATATGTTCACTACTTGACCATAAAAGATCCTTAAGAGAATTGTGTGATCACCAGAATGTGATATATTTATGATTGGTTATATGTATGACAACAAGACTTTAAGTCTAGATGGTAAAGGAGACATATTTAACCCTCCACAGAAGTCATGTTGTCTTGTAAACACAATATCGTGAACAAGAATTTAAAAAGTGTTACGAAATTATATATTGTGTCTTTGTAAGGCTAAGAAAAATTAATGAGCTATTGATGAGAAATCATTCATGTATGGCTATTTTTGGTCAATTTTCTGAAGTGAATATGATATCTTATATATAAAAAAGACCAAATAAAATTTACCGAGAAAGTGGCTACTAAGTGATAGCATTAGTTTTTGTTCTCTAACAACTTCCACCATTAGCTTTGGATTTTCTGGAAGTAATTTTGATTATGATATCATTAGCGTAGCAAAGTAAACTAGAAGTTTACTAAGAATGTAAAATAAACAAGAAGTTTACTAAGATTAAATATTTGGCTTAACCGGATTGGTCATCCTGGTTTAATGATGATGCGAGAAAATTTATGTGGACATTCCATGAAGAACTAGAAGGTTCTTCTTAATGCTTTATCATAGGTTGCTTGCTAAGAAAGCAATATGATAATGTGGCTTTCACCAAATATAACTATTTTGGAATCTAATGGTAATGTGAAATATATACAAGGAAATAGTTATGGACTGATCACCCACCATGTGAAATTTTTGATTCCTTATGGTTATAAGAGGCGCATCGAATCAGTGGACGCATTGACTCGATTGAAGCATAAAATCGATGGATGCATCGACTAGATATTCACATTTATCCTTCTCATCAAGCTGCAACTTCAAGTTTGCAAGGTTATTTGATAATGTTGGTGAATTCACATCTCAAGTCTTTGATGATTATTCTATGTCCAGTGGAATAAGTGTTGAACATCCCGAAGTTCATGTTCATACACAAAAATGGTTTAGTACCAATGACTCGCATCAAGCCACTGAATAACTGATAGATCCCCCCCATCATTATTGGTTTAGGGTCAGAAATCAAATAGTTCCCATATGAGAGTCTTTAAGTATTAAAGTGCTCCACCACAACACTCTAAGATTGGACCTCAAAAGAGGATAAGAATATATGTTGGATATGAATGATAACGAAGTGTCTAAAGTCATCTCAGAAGAATTTATTTAAGGCTCCACTCGCAAACTGCATTTTAATGAGTCAGTTTTTCCAACATTAGGGGGAGAAAGTAAAATAGCTGAAAATATATAAGTATCTATGAATTATCAATGATCCTCAGACTAAATGATGAGAATTAGAAGTCCAAAAGATAATTCCAATTTTAACGTATTGATTGTCATACGCATTTACTAGCCCAAATAAAGTGATGTAATCACCTATACCAGCTATATATGCTCCAATTAGAATTAATGTCCCAGAAAGACAATATCAGACTGCTAGTGAGTCTAAAGATCGTATGAAGCGTGATAGACCTATTTGGTTCCAAATATAAGAATCCTCGTAAAAGAAAAGGATTAGATAATTAGAATGACCAGATCGAGGAAAGAAAGATTTCGAATGATCTCCAAAAGAGATCGAAAGAGCTCTAGAAAAGAGACATAAATATGACGAATGAAAATATTCAAGTACTTGACAATGAAGAGAGCTAGCTAGCTATGTCATGTTTGAAATAGAATGGAACCAAAAAGCAAATCGACGTCGTAATATTTTACATGCTATGAGCAGTTGATATTATGAAAATAGAGGATCTTAATAAAGTCTATAGAAAAGTGTACACAAAGTAATGGAAGAAAATAGACATATAATCTCTTTTGCAGAGAACTAAACCAGTAG
This sequence comes from Arabis hirsuta, assembly GCA_964056655.1. Lineage (NCBI taxonomy): Eukaryota > Viridiplantae > Streptophyta > Magnoliopsida > Brassicales > Brassicaceae > Arabis > Arabis hirsuta. The sequence goes on from OZ053305.1 coordinate 9,146,549, forward strand.
TCTATGTATGTGAAGTGTAAAACCAGTGGAAGAAAAGTGAGTCTTTGTGTGAAATAATAGTGAAATTGTCACAAAGACAAGGAAATGAAGGGATATGTTATCTTGTAGTGGATGCAATACTTATAAGTCTGGCAATATGATATTGAACACTGGATAATTACATATGATTGTAATTCTTGAAGGATGTGAAAGATATAATCCCCGAAGGATTAAGGGTAAACAATTCTTTCGAACCTCCCGGACTAATGCACCGACCGTCGGACAGGGGTGGGCCAACAGGCCAAGAATGGGCGTGGGGCCCATTAGGAGATGAAGATTTTTCCTGAGGGGATGAGGATTTCCCCAGTATGTTACTGAGAGATGAGGATTTCTCTCAAGGGGATGAGGATTTCTCCTGCATACCGATAGCTCGACGGTGGTCGGGGCGTTACAAGTGGTATCAGAGCGAACCTTGACGAGTGTGTGAGTCACACTGTCGGGGGTAACGATCCTGGTACGCAACAAGGACGTTGCGATCAGTTAGTGGGGGTGATTGTAACATCCCGATTTCTGAAATATGTGGTGCATGCGGAGAGGGTTAAGAGAATTGATTTGGCTACCTATATCACCAAAGTGCACTTATCTTTTTCGTCACACATCCAGAGAGAACTCCAGAGTTAAGCGTGCTTGGGTTGGAGCAATTTAAGGATGGGTGACTTATTGGGAAGTCATTTCCAGTACCGTGTGAATGAGGACAAAACACGGGGAAAGATCATGTGGTGATTTGCAGGGTTAGTAAACAAGTCTTTCGAGCCTCCCGGACTAACGCACTGACCGTCGGACAGGGGTGGGCCCACAGGTCGAGAGTGGGTGTGGGGCCCAGTAGGAGATGAGGATTTCTCCTGAGGGGATGAAGATTTCCCCTGTATGTTACTGAGAGATGAGGATTTCTCTCAAGGAGATGAGGATTTCCCCTGCATACCGATAGCTCGACGACGGTCGGGACGTTACAGAAATTCTACTCAATCGAATGAATAGAAAATATGTAACATGGGGTATAATCATGTATTTATCAAAAGATTTAAATAAAGTGATTCTTAATTGAAGATCATCGAAACACCAGCAGAGTTATCACAAGTAGTACGATGATAATATATGATAAAAGATAAGTGGATAATGATATTTATGAAAGTCCCAGAAGAATTCAATGTAAGGAGATTTCGTAAATGATTTGCTATAATATCAATGTATGTGATGATTTGAACACCACTAGAACTCTTTAAGAGATTAATATCTGAAGAAAGGATTTGAGAATATACCTTGGAAAGATAAATTTATCTTCAGATATCTCAAGTTAAACATCTAGCGCAAAAGATGTTATCTCAATAAATCCTTGAATTATATTGAGAGAAACAAAGATAATGATCCGGATGAATCATCTTAAAGACCCATGAGTTGCAGAAGAATAGTGATGTACATGTTCTACAGATTCGTTCAAGTGAAGCTTTGGCAGACTTATTTTTCAAGACATTTCTAGTTGGTACTTTCATGATTCAAGTTCAACATTTGGATACGTCGTCACAAAGATATCAAGTTATGCACTTATCAGGGGGAGAAATAGCGCGTTGCACTTTTTTTCCTTAGCCATGGTTTTGTCCCAGTTGGGTTTTCCTAGTAAGGTTTTTAATGAGGCAACATCTTATGCGCATTAGAAATATTTATACTATAATGACATCCAAGGGAGAGTGTTATAAACTCATTAGATGGATGCCCATTATAGGCCAATGTTCTAGAATGTTCTAGAATGACTTGTTCCTTAAGTTATATATGTTCTCCAAGTATTTGTAATCCTATATATACACTTTATTATTGATGGAATAAAACTACACAATTCATTCTCTTTTATTTTTTTATTCATAACAATTTCTTTACTTTTCAAAACACCATTAACAAAGATCCAATCCGATGATTGTACTTTTAAAAAGATTTCCTATAATATAGATGTTTAAGAACTCTAAATTTAATTGGTAAAATGAGCGTAAGATAATGGTCGACAAAGTAAGGTCGTTAATGAACGGTAACACACTAAGAGATTCTCAAATTACGCTAGTATATGGGTTGTTTTACTTATTCATGTAAAACATTAACAGGTTAACTGAGGCTATTCTTCATAAAAGTAGTATTAAAAACAGCTTGGGGATTTTCTGTGACCTCTAAACGATTAACCACCACCATAGATGAACTTTATGTTTGGGAGATCAAGTCCATGACGATGTTTTAGTAAAGTATGAAGAGGAGAATTATGTTTGAAAACGATTTCTTCTGGATCTTTCTCTTGACTCTTATCAAAATTAGGTCTGAACAACTTTCTGCAGCTTCACTTTTTGTAGTTGTTTCTAAACTTTGTATATAAGGCATACATTGAATTAGGCATGGACATATACACCGAATCAAACTAAGGTTTCGCAATTTTGGTTATTAGGAAAAAACCAATTAGCTCAATTTGGTTAATCGGCCGAACCAAATTAACGCTTCGATTTATTTCGAAAAACATCATATCCGAACCAAACTTTGCCATAACGGAACAAACCCGAACTAATCAAATGCCTAACCCTACGGTGAATCAATAAAAACGATGTACAACTAATGAAAAAAAAGATGATGGAGAAACACAAATTTGTTGTTGTAATATTGATTGCTTGATGATGACTTGAAACTATAGGAAAGCAGAAACAAAACCAAAAACAAACATAAAACAAAATTTAAACAGATTTACTCAATTTCAATTTTTTTCTTTAGCTCAGGAACGAACTTAGTGATCTTCTCTGAGTCAGGAAGAGACTTAGCCACACTCTCTCTCTTCACACACCTTTTACCCCATGCAATCAGCTTCGGACACTCATCTTCGACGCTAAAGTTCCCAAACTTCTCATATGCTTCAAACCAGCTATAGAATCCAGTGAGAGCTATATCCACATACCCGAACGTTTCTCCTCTAAAGTAAACCTTGTCTCCAAATCAGCTTCAAGTGTCTTGCGCATCTCGATGAACTCCTTCTTCCTCGCCTCTTGCTCTTCGCCTTTCGTTCTCCATATCAACCTTGTTGGACCATACACCTAATCATATTTTTTTATCAAATTAAACGAAAAAAATTAATTTCCATTTTCTTGTCGATAAAGCTTCGATTTTTAAGGTTTCTTTGTTTCACCTTTTTGTCAATGAAGTCTCCCAAAACTTGGCCTGAGCTCTTTGGTAAGGATCAGAAGGAAGGAACAGAGTTTTGTCGGGCCAAACCTCATCGATGTACTCGATTTGGATGAGAAATTCACAGATTGGTTTACCATTGTGGGTGAGAACCGAGATTTTCTTATGAACCGGATTCATCTCGAGGAGAATCGAGCTTTTGTTCCATAGATCTTGTTCTCTGTAATCGAATTTGACATTTTTCTCTTCCAAAGCAATCCTCGTTCTCATTCCAAACATACTCGGCCAATAATCCTGAAGAATCACCTCGTCCCCCATTGGTGCTCCTTGATTAAGCTCACTAATATATTTTGTTTCGTTTGTTTTGTGTATGGTGAAGAAAACCAAGGTTGGGGTATTTAAAGGTGAAAATTACCAAAATTGCCATTTTTCCAAAACTACTTTCTCTATTTGCCACATTTCTGATTGGTTTTCAAAATTGTCACAAATTAGGAATTGCCCATCGTAAAAAGATAGATTTGCCATCGTAAATCCCCTTCTCTGTTTCTCTCTCTCTTTCTCTTTCTTCTCTTCCCCTCATAAATCCCCCTTTCTCTTTTCTCTCTCTCTCTCTTTCCTCTCCTCCCCTCGTAAATCCCCTTCTCTCTTTCTTGTTCTCTTCTCTTAAATCTTACTCTCTTTTTTTTCTCAAAACCAAAATCTGCAAAAAAGAAAAAACATCATCACCATAGAAATAGAGAGAATCACTCCACATGCAAATCATCTCTCTCTCTCTCTCTCTCTCTCTCTTTCTCTTTTTTTTTCTTTCTCATTCTTTCTCTCTCTCTTTCACTGGACAACTTTTTTTCTGCCACGATTTTAGTGGACAACTCCTCTCTCTTTTCTCTATGTCTCGATTTTAGTGGACAACTCTATATAATGATTTTAGTAAACAACTCTCTATCTCTCTGTCACAGTTTTAGTGGACAACTCCCTATCTCTCTTTGTCACGATTTTAGTGGACAACTCTCTCTTTCTCTCTCACACGATTTTGGTGTACAACTTATTGTCCATACGTAACAATATCTTCAAAAGTTGTCCACTCGGCCGTGTCTTCTACCTATGAATATAACTTCTTATCTCTTTTTGTCATGATTTAATGTATAATTGTCTCTCTCTCTCTCTCACGATTTTAGTGGACAACTTATTATCCACACCTAACAATATATTCACAAGTTGTCCACTCGGTCATGTCTTCTATCTACGAAGACATTTGGACGTGGAGATCTTCTTCTATTTCTATTTATAGAGTAGACATAACGATTATTTAGTTTTAGTCATGTGGACGATAAATAATAGGTACATACACATACACATATAAAAAGTGTTACGTGTGGATATTCAAAATACGATCGTGGACAACTTTAATTAGATAGAGGAGAGGTATTTCTATCCACCACCAGCCACTGTCGTTTTTGTCTATAACCACCTTCTTTATCCACAATTTTACTATTCATGCATGCGACATGACACATTTGCTTTTCTTGGGAAAATAAAAAGATAGGTCATGGTAGTTGTCCTTGTCTGTTTTATTTCTAGTTATATTCTTGTCTCTGTTTTTGTCCACCATCTTCATTGTTTCTACAACCACTGTTTTTCGTCATCGTCTCTATTTTTTCCACAACCATTATCAACGTCTGGTCCACAACCATCGTTTTCGTCTTTCGTCACCAATTTTGTCCACAACCACTGTTACGATCACCGTTTTTTGTCCTCCGCCACCGTCTTTGTCATCGTTGTTATCCACAAACACTGTTACGGTCACCGTTTTTGTCTTCCGTCATCGTTTTTGTCACTGTTTTTGTCCTCCATCACCGTCTCCGTTTTCGTCCTCCATCACTGTCTTTGTTTTCGTCCACCACCAGTTGTTTCCATCTCCTTCACCGTATTATTTTCACCGGCAACCACCATCCACCATTTTTATGTAGAAAGAAAGAAATAAAGAGAGAGAAAGAAAAAAAAGGAGAGAGAAGAGATTTAGTTTTCCAAGAATAAGAGAAATAAAAAGAAGATAGGTAGAAGATAAGATATGAGGACAAATTTGTCATTTTTCTATGTGTTAGAAAACAAAAAGTGGCATTTATTGTAAAAACTTAGAAAAAAGGCAATTGAAAAAATGAATTTTTAAAAAATGATCATTGCTGCCGTATTATTCCCGATTTTTAGTGAAGAAAGAGAAACCTTAAACCACAAAATATTTGAATCGCTTTCTGCTTGCCGGTCAAAGTAAAAAATGCATTAACTTTCCCATTAAACTGATTTTAAATAAGTCACATTAAATTTAAAACATTGCAATATGAAGGGAATAAACTTTTGATAAACATATCTTTTTGGGGGCTTTATTTTAAGGGTTAATTAGCTTAATATTAGTTTAGGCTAAAATAATTAGGTAACTAACATAAAGCTAATCAAATTTAGGTAGATAGCAGTGAGAATTAAAAAGTGCACGGTTTTGCCCTGCAAAAATTTAAAAAGGAAAGTGGGTAAAAAAATAAGGAAGCAGTATATTCACCATGATCGTGTATTCAATAGGCGGCATTAATTAGCTTGATTGATATATTTTTTTTATTCTGGGTAGTTCATCAAGAAATCCAAAATGAGTTTGATTGAAATTTTTTGTATCTTCATTCAGATTATAGTAGTCAACTATACAGATATATAATAGTAGTCAACTATACTAGTAGATATTATATATAGTAGTCAACTATACTGTCATATATTATATATAGTTAACTACGTAAGCCTTATAGCTAACTATCCATGTGTTAAGTATAGTTGACTATTGCTGGGTATTGATATAGTTAAATGCGTAGGTCTTATAGCTAACTATCTTTGTGTTAAGTATAGTTGACTATTACTGGATATTGTGTAGATATAGTTAACTACGTAGATCTTATAGCTAACTATCCCTGTGTTAAATGCATGTGAAGAAGCAGGTAATGAAGAAATTGGACCGACGAAGAAGGTAATGAAGATAGGCGACGATGGTGAAGAGTTTAATGGAGAAGAAGAATCAACATCTTCATCGATGATTGGGGATTTCGATCTATAGAGGAAAAGGAGAAGAAAGAGATTTTGATCTATGAGGAGGAAGAGGAGAAGAAGAAGTGTTGTGAACGTGGCGGAGGAGTAGAGGAGCAGCAAAACGTGAGGAGAAGAAGAAAAAGAAGAAGAAAAAGAAGAAGAAGAATAACGTGACCAAGGAGAAGGAAAAAGATGAAGAAGAAGAAGAACGTGACCAAAGAGAAGGTAAATGATGTGACAATTTTTGATTTTAATAGTGAACGTGGAGGAGGAGCAGCAATACTTAAGAATGTTACCAAGAAGAAAAATGTTACTAAGGAGAAGGAATAGGATGTGGCGGCTTTTGATTTTAATAGATTAGGGTTAAAGATTATAAAAGGCTAAATTTGGAATTCTATGTACATTAATTGTTAGATACCTAAATATGTTTTAGCCAATGTTAAATAATCAATTATAAGTAACAAACCTATTATACATGCTAATTTCCCTTATTTTAAATGTAAAATCATCCTTTGATTTTTTTCTTAAAATATGGGAGTTTGGTAAAAAAAAGTTATTTTAAGAATAAAATATGTTTTTGTGACCAAAAAAGGAAAAGAATATAATATGTTTTTGTGACCAAAAAAGGAAAAGAATATAATATGTTTTGGTAAAAAATATAATAATATTTGTACTTTTGTAACTTCTTTATAAATTTTTTAACTACCATATAAAAGTGTATATAAATGGAATTTTCAAAAATTGACAGTAAATAGTTGTATTTTTTTTTTAAATCTCATCTTTGTAGTATTTTAAAAAAATTCCCTCAATATTCTGTTAGAGTTTAGTTGTGTTATTGAATATGAGTATATCAAGGAGTTTATACTTAATGTGTACTTAATCACTAAAAGAACATTATAGTACTTGAACCATTTTCATATAATACTAGGTGACTTTCCGCGTTATACGGGGAGATAATAATTTTTTAGAAATTAATAAAATAGATATTGTGCGTAAAATCGCCAAAATCAGTTTTTGTTATTTATTGAATATTTTTTGTTTTTAAACAACTTGATATTGTAAGTAAGAAGATATAAATTATTTTCAGTATTTATTAGAAAATTTTTTAGATACATGTTTATTATCTCATACTTTTTTTTATCAAATTATTTAATATTTTATAACCATTTAAATTTTCCAGTATTTTCTGTAATTAATTGAAATAATTTTATTTTGATGATAAATAATTTTTTATTGTAAAAAATACACAAAAATATATTTGTTTCAACATTGGACCACAAGATGCCGACATATTAGCACAATACCTACATTGGTAGGGAAGAGACTTGATTATGGGTGTGATGGTGCCTATTTTAAGTGGACTTACAAATGCAACTAAACTATTGTAACGTCCGTGAACCAAAAAGTGGATTTTGGTTGGGTGTCGATCGACACAGGGTGTGTGTTTTTTACATTGGATCGACACGAGTGTTTTTTACTTGTGAGAAGTCGGGTTTTGGGCATTGTGTCGATCGACACAGGTGGTGTGTGTCGATCGACACAGGTTTAAATTGGACCGTCATGTTCGGTTTATTTGTCCGGTTTGATGGATCGGTTTATTGAACCCTAGGGTTCGATATTTAAACAGAACAGGACGAGTTCTGGCCGACTTTTTCCATCAGAAACAGAGAGAAGCAGAGAATTGGGAGAGAATAAGAAATCAGGGAGATTGTGAGTTTTTGGGATCGTTCTTGGCTTATTTTTGCTTGTTCTTGAGGCTAGAGGAACAAGGGAGATTGGTGCTTGGCGATTCCGGGTTGGGAGAAGGAAATCAGAGGCTGTGTAGAGCCTGATTCATGTGTTATTTCTTCCTCGTTCAATCCTTTTTCGAGGTGAGTGCGTGACCGTAGGTTTATCTGGGTAAAGGAATCGATTGAATATGATTGATTGCGGTTGTTGGACTCGATTTCGTGTTTTTTGTGGATAGAATAGTGCAGAAGATCGATGGGTCGCATTAGGGTTCGAGCCATGAGAGCATAGGCTCGTTCCCTGTGTCTGTGATGTCGTGTCGATCGACACACTTGCTTTGTGTCGATCGACACAAGTGCATCGTGTCGATCGACACAAGTTCAGTATGTCGATCGACACCTAGTGGTTGTGTCGATCGACACAGTGCTCCTGAACTGGTTCATGTTTGATTGTTCGAGTATGCTTGTTGTTTGCTCATCCTGGTATTGTATCTTTTGATTATGCCTGTGTGTATAACCTGTAGACGGGAGGATCGTCTCACTGAGTATTTGTGATAATACTCACGCATTTCTTTTTGCTATGTGATGCAAGTAAAGAGAAATTGTGATCGTGGAATCATGGCCGGGAAGAGGAGATGATCTAGGGTATCTTTGAGTGGTTGTATTGTTATAATTGCTAGGTTGCTAGTAAATTCTGGAATTGTTATTGGTTATCATTGAATATTGGTTTATTGGTTTGAACGGTTTAGCAATTTGATAAGTATGAGATTATTGAATTATGGTTGGTTTAATTGTTTAATCGTTTATTGTTCTGCATTGCTTGTGTTTGGCCCATTGAGGATTATCTATGATGATAATAATCCGAATGGAAATTTTTTAAATTTTACGGGTTGGGTTGTTTCAACTACAATCATTTCAACATAAAATTATACTATTACTTATGTTGTTTTTTTAATGTGTGTGCAATATTTTTAATCAAAAATCATCTCAAGTAATAGGGGGTTTAATAAAAAAATCCCTTCAACTATCCCTAAATTGTGAAAAATTCCCTCAATTATTTTTGGGACAATTGCAAAATTACTACTTTTGGGTTGCCCATTTGCAAAAATGCCACTAGGAGTTGTTCATTTGCAAAAATGTCACTAATTATGGATTTTTAAAGCCTAAATTTTAAAATTCTAAAACCTAGAAAGTGTTTTGACCTCTAAACCCTCATTACTAAACCTTAATTCAATATAGTTAAACCAAACATAAATGATATAACGAAAAAATAATTTTGAAAAAGTGGTATTTTTGCAAAGATATTAAAAATATGGTATTTTTGAAAAGTGGCATTTCAAAAGTTGCATTTTTAAAAATTTCTCATTGTTTTTTAGTTAAAAAAACCCTTCAACTACACTTTGTTAGTGAAACTAACCTTCAGTCTACAGTAACGTTTAACCCCAATAAAAATTGTTGTTTTTTGTTAAAAACGACAAAATATCTCAAATATTGACCAAAACACCAAATCGTTTAACCCCAATAAACAACACGAAGTGCGCAAAAAAGAAAGTAGCTGCAACTTGTGTTCCAGATCGTTTTGATTGGATAATATATGCTTCAATAAACAATCGGTCTACTAGTATGGTTGGGAGATCCTACAACGGAACTCACACATGTTACTCAATAGGTGTGGTGAATCTCTACACTGCAGCTAAGATTGCGGCTAATTTCCTCTGAATGAGTTTAGGATTAATCACGATTTACTAGTACACCGAAGATCACGTTTTTTGTCATGAGATTCACTTCATGCTGTTTTCCTGTCAACAACTTGATGTTTTGGTTAATATTTGAGACATCTTGTCGTTTTTGTAACAAAAGACAATAATTTTTATTGAGATAAATGTTACGGTAGACGGAGGGTTGATTTCACTAACGAAGTGTAGTTGAGGGGTTTTTTTACTAAAAAAATAGTTGAGGGGATTTTTCACGATCCGGGGATAGTTGAGCGGATTTTTTTATTATAAACCCAATATACAAATGGAGTGTTAAAATATTTATCCACATCTTACCTAATTATAAATAATATTTTCAAAATAAATAACATACTTTGTATCTTAGAATTTGAGAAAAAATTAATTGATAAAAAAATTCACTTTTTCTTCTCCATCTCCTATGTTTTTCACCTTTTTACCGTCTTCATCTTTTGGTTTTTTTTGTAATATCGTTTGAAGTATATTATTTTTATTTTATTTTTCTCACATACTTGTGATTAGAATTTTGTTTTGAGAAATATATGGTAATGTTGAAAATAAATTTTGAAATTTATTTATTTTTGCTGTTGATTTTGGATTAATTTGATGAGTTAATACTTTTTAATTGAATTTGAAGCAATATTGATGACTTTTTAGTTTTTAGCAATAAATTTTATATTTGAGATGAGTTATGCAAAAACCCACTCATTGGTTGGTCAAAATAATTTTTCTAGCTTTACATATATTTTTTGGTCAAATTTTAATATGCCAAAAAAAAAATTTAATAATTAAAAAAAAAAAAAATTCATTAAAATAATTCATTTTTATAGTTGAATTACAATTTGTAAATATTTATTTATAGAATATCATTGATTTCAAATTAAATTATTAAATAAATAAATATAAATTTGGTTATGGAAAGATTTGGAGTAGATTTTGTTACGATTAATTTCAATAATTTTTTTAAAAAAATTTTCATGTCATAATACTTTTCAAACCATGTTATAATTGTTTTATGAGGATGATTATAGAAGTGATACATAAATTGTTTCTCCAAAATCACTTCACAAATATTATTATATAAAGGATAATGCGTACGATGAAAACGCTATAGTAAGCAAAATTCTTATTCACGAGATCATGACATGTATAATTGTTAGTTTGGATTGTGAAATGTGTCAATATTAACAAAGATATTAAAAATATATATATTCTAAACCAAGATTATGGACTAATAAAGAAAAAGAAAAAAAAACTGTTCTACTAAAATATGTAATATTTCTCATATTAACAAAAAAAAATAAAAAAAAAATAAGAAATTTATTCTAAACAAGGATTATAGACTAATTAAAAAAAAGAAAAAAACCATTATACTAAAATATGTAATATTTTTAAATTTTTATATTACAAAATACATTATTTCCATTATAAATTATCTAAATAGTTAAATACAAAAGGAAATATCATATTTATAAGTGTCATTTTGCTAATATAATAACGTGTATGAGATAATTTTAGTATGAGATAAGTATAATAAATTGACTATTTAATAAAATAAATTGTGAGTCGTAATTTAGAATATAATTACATTTGCCAAATTATAAACGTTATAAATTTTAAAACCAAAATATTTACCGTAATGCGTTTTTATATCAGCATGACATGTAAGCAAAATTATAACTCACAAGATCACGATATGTATCTAATAATGATCAGATGAAAAAAGTGTTAAAACTTAAAATTAATTAAGAAAATAAAATTTAAAATGGAAAGTAACTGTCAAATTACTAATCAAATAATAAAAAGTAAAATTTCTAATATTATCAATATTAATTAAGAAATAAAGTTTAAGATAAAATATAACCATGATATAAGCCATAAAATAAACAAATAATACATATAGAATAAAAATCTCAATTAGAATAAATAAAAAGATGAACGATAAAAAAAATATATAAATTGGAAAAACAAAAGTTAGAAAGGTTATAGAAACTTCAATTTAAAATTTAAAAATATTCATAACCATGGAAAAATAAAATAAAAATAAAATCTATAAGAATACATATTTATATCAATATAGAGTTACAGAATATCACAAAGAAAATATAAATTTTCGACCTATGACGCCAATGGTACTCTTCAAGTGTATGTATTAAAAATATATAAGTTAAAAATAATAATATTATATTTATTATTAAGTTAATACTGTATAAAGTTTGGCGAGTATAAATCTCTATGAGAAATAAAACGATGACATTAATAAAATACAATTATCAATCATATATTTATGTGATGGTTCACAATATTATTTATAGTTTTTATGAGGCTGTTAACATAAAATTTACTTTTTGTGATTTAAATATATAGTATTTTAGTTTTTTTTATTTTCTATCACATAATCATAAATATTCATAATATGTTAAAATATATATTTTCTCTGTTATTAAGAATATAATTTAAATTCCGATAATATATATTTTTGGATTTACATGATATGTATTAGAACATGAGAATTATGATATAAATTGATTTTAAAATCCACGTTAAATAGTATTTTAAAATTTAACGAGTTACTAATTAAAATTTAAATATTTATTTCATTAATTTTTATAGTATTTACCTGTGTATTAACACGGATCCTATTCTAGTAATATATAAAGGATAATGATGTGACTTGGGCACCATATGAATATGAATGTCCTAGACTATCTTGGCCCTTTTTCTTAAGTGGTACATGCAAGCGGCCGACTTGTAGAAAAATTCAAAATATAATGTAGTTTCATTTTATGATTTGATTTTAATATATATCCGTTACTATAGGCTTTTCAACGAATGAAAATTATTTCGAATACAGTAAAGATACATAAAACAACCGACCTTGTTTACACTTAAACAACCTAACAGAAACGTATTATTATTATTGTTGTTATTTATTTTTATTTTATAGAAACAGAATCGTGTTATTATGCGGATATAAACCCAAAAGATAAGAGAACACAACAAGGTCAGAACAAAGAGGAGATCTACTCGAGCCCAAGTCGTATCTTCCTTAGCTCGGAAACGAACGTAGTGACCTTGTCCGATTCAGGCAAGGCTTTAGCGACGCTTTCTCTCTTCACACATCTTTTAGCCCACTCAATCAGTTTCGGACACTCTGATTCGATACTGACATTCCCAAACTTCTCATACACTTCAAACCAGCTGTAGAATCCAATGAGAGCTATGTCCACATACCCGAACGTTTCGCCTCCAAAGTAAACCTTGTCTCCAAGCTCGGATTCTAGCGTCTTGATTATCTCGATTAACTCCATGGATGCTTCTTGCTCCTCACCTTTCTTTGCCCAAATCCTCCTTGCCGTAACATTCACCTGATCCATTTGGTTAAAAGTTACCACATGGGGAAGAAATTAACGGGACCAAACCAATCCAACATGCGTCTTAAACCGAAACCACGCCAAGATTTGTACAAAACCGATATTAGTTTTAACATTTTAGAATATAGTAGAAAACTGAAACTAATTAGTTTTCTACTATATTGGATTATAATCACTAACTCAATTTAGTGTGACCGAATCGAATAAATCAAATATTTATTGACGTTTTCTTTTAAAATAGGTATAATCATATGATATAAGTTTAATTATATTTCTAGGTTGATTTTTTTTTTTTTATTAAAAAGGATTTGAATCCAAATCAAAAGCTAAAATGGATTACTTGATCTAAATTTCTATAAAACCGATAAAACGAAAAATAAACTAAACCGAAAGCAAACCATAAAAAGTTCACACAAGCATGAAGATTTTTATTTGATAATAAAAAAAAAACTATATATACCTTTTTATCGATGAAATCGGCCCAGAATTTGGCATGAGCTCTCTCGTAAGGATCGGAGGGAAGGAGAGAGTTTTTCCCGGGCCAAACCTCGTCGATGTACTCGATCTGGATGAGAGATTCACATACCGGTTTACCATTGTGGACGAGAACCGGGATTTTCTTATGAACCGGGTTCATCTCGAGGAGCAAGGAGCTCTTGTTCCCTAAATCTTCTTCTTTGTATTCGTAGTTTATATTTTTCTCCTCAAGAGCAATCCTTGTTCTCATTCCAAACATACTCGCCCAGAAATCAAGAAGAATCACCTCGTCCGCCATTAATGTTGCGAATCTTGATTATATAAGAGATCACTATAATCTTTTTTTTTTGGTTTCTCTTTATTGTTGTTTGTGTCTAGATGTGTGTGGTTAAGAGAAGAAATGGTTTGGTAATTTATAGGGATTTTGCTTGCCCTCAAAGTCAGATATTAAAATTATTTTCCATAGTTGCTTAGGCCACTGCATGCGTCATCTTATATTACTCTTGTCTTTTTTGATAGTGGATGGAGAATATTCATTTGAGTAAAAAAAATGGGAGTCTGAGGAATTAAAAGAAAAGTAATCATTTGAGAATTAGGTGGGAAATTTGTCTTCTTCACTTTTTTTTTTTTTTTCTCAACTTGTCTTCTTCACTTTAATGGGAAAGTATTCAACAAAATTGAAGGAGAAAAAAAAAAAAAAAAAGTTAAGGGTTATTTCTTTCTAATGTTTTTATTTTAAGAAAGACACTTTTTAATCTGAAAGTACTTTGTGTTATTTTTCTTATCAATCTGACAAAAATACCCCTTGTTTTTATATTACCTCTGTTTTAAAAATAATAATGAAATAAATAATATCTTCTCAAATTTTCTGGTTCTTATCAACATATTCATCGTCTTCTTCAACTTTGTCAAAATTTCGGACCATGTCCTCAAATATTCTTCTAACTTAGAAATCAATTCTTCACTAGCCTTATGTGATCTTAATGACCTTGTGAAATAAAAATAAAGATGGAAAAGAAAATAAAATTCATATGGATCCCACATCTCCCCCACTTGACCCGTCGACTCTCTTCTCCTCTTCCTTCTTCGGCCGTTCCTCTTCCTCTTCCTTTGGAATCTATCTGGAATCTACCATTAGCGTCCGACCAAGCTTTGGAAAATTGGATTGAGGTCCGATTTCTTAAACTATTTCGCATCTGAAAGTCATAAATTATGTAATGAAGATAATTTGAAACCATAATTTTGTAAATTAATGGAATTAAGCATTTAGTTGATTTCAATGCCGTTTGTTCTTGAATGCTCATTCCAATCATTCTCGTTTTTTCTTATAGTCGATCTGGGTTGAATTGTCGATCTGGGTTGTAGTAACACTTGAATTAAACTGAATTGACTAAATCGTGCAACTTGTATAACTTGGTATAACTTGCTAAACTTGGGTGACTGGATTTCGGTACAACTTGGTATAACTCGGTATAACTTGTTAAATGACTAAATCGTGCAACTTGTATAACTTGGTATAACTGTTGATAATTAAATCGTGCAACTTGTATAACTTGGTATAACTTGTTAAATGACTAAATCGTGCAACTTGAATAACTTGGTATAACTGTTGATAATTAAATCGTACAACTTGTATAACTTGGTATAACTTGTTAAACTTGGCTTACTGGATTTCGGTACAACTAGTATAACTTGGTATAACTGTTGATAATTAAATCGTACAACTTGTATAACTTGGTATAACTTGTTAAACTTGGCTTACTGGATTTCGGTACAACTTGTATAACTTGGTATAACTTGTTAAGCTTGGCTTACTGGATTTCGGTACAACTTGTATAACTTGGTATAACTGTTCAAAATTAAATCGTGCAACTTGGTATAACTTGAAAAAAAAAAAGAACAACTTGGTATAACCGAATCTAATTTGGCCTTCTATTGAATTTCAGGGGCGCATTGAGTAATAATCCTCACATGAAGATTGTTTTTGATTTTGGGGGATATTATTTGAAAAAAGGAAATGAAAATAAATGGATTTCAAGTCAAATTAATCAATTTCTTAGATTGGAGAGATCGTACGAAGACGTCACTTATTCATATTTGGTGAATAAAATATGTTTAAAGACAAAGGTTGATGAAGCTACGACTAAGCTGAAATTGAGTTACGTTGCAGATCCAGTGGACCGAACGATACCACTATATATCTTCGATGATGATGATGTTGTATCATTTTTGGAAATGAATGAAGATAAATTCTATGTTTTGCATGTGGAAGTTGTCAATGATAAGGAGCATGAGCGTGAGCATGATCGAGGAAGTTTATTTGTTGGAAGTAATGATGAGGTGAATACAAGTGGGATATGTTCAGATGAGAACACGACTCAGTTTGAAGGAGAAGCGTCAAAAAATTCTAACGTTGGGGCCACCATTGTTATCTATGACGAAGAACCAGAAAATATAGATAACTATGAAAAAGTTGAAGGTGATGCAACCCCGACTGTAAATATAGAATGGGAAGATGGGTTGAATCTGAATATACGTCAAGAATTTCCAAGTAAGAATGCAGTGAGAGATGTAGTTGAGGCAGCGGCGCACAAAAACTGTTTTGAGTTTGATATAGTGAAGTCGAATAAGGAGTTGTTTCTGGTAAAATGTTGTGAACGTAAAAAAGGTTGCAAGTGGTTTCTTCGAGCTGCGAAGGATATGCTGTCAGACACTTTCTCGGTCAGAACGTACCACAAGATGCATACATGCTCGCGGTCAACTACGAGTACAATGCGAAAGAAAAGGAGAGGTACAACACGATTGGTTGCATCTGTATTACGAGAAGATTACCCATGTTTGATACATACTCCAGCTCCAAAACATCTCATCCCTTTGGTTCAGTCAAGACTTGGTATTAAAGTCGGATATTCGACCGCAAATAGAGGGAAAAAACTAGCTGCTGCTGATGTTCGCGGTACTCCAGAGGATAGCTATAAGAATGTGTATTCTTATTTACACATGTTGGAGAAGAAGAATCCCGGTACAGTTTCATATGTTGAACTGGATGAGAAAAAGAGGTTTAAGTACCTATTTTTTGCTTTGGGTCCTTGCATTGAAGGCTTCCAAGCCATGAGGAAGGTGATAATTGTGGATGGCACATGTATTACTAATAAGTTTGGTGAAGTGCTTATAGTGGCTACAGGTCAAGATCCAGATCATCACCATTATCCGGTTGCTTTTGGTGTAGTTGATCGTGAGAAAGATGCAAGTTGGACCTGGTTTTTCGAAAAGTTGAAAACAGTTGTACCAGATTGTCCTGAACTGGTGTTTTGTTCTGACAGACATCAAAGCCTCATCAAGTCCATAAGTACAGTGTACCCTTTGTCTCACCATGGGTATTGTATTTATCATTTGTCTCAGAATGTTAAATTGAGCTGCAAAAACGTCAACAGAGATTTGGTTGCAAAAACTTTTATGGAGTGTAGTAGGGCTTACACAGAGCCTGAGTTCCTGAACCTCTTTGCTGCGTTCGTCAAAAAATATCCGAACGCAGGTGCGTATCTGAAGAATAGTGTTGGAAATGAGAAATGGGTAATGTGTTATTTTCCCGGGGCAAGGTACAATATAGATACAACTAATAATGTTGAATCGATTAATGGTGTTTTTGTACAAGCGAGGACATATGCATTGTTGCCAATGATCGATGCGATTGTTGAAAAAATTAGTGAATGGTGGAACAAGCATAGAAAGATGTCCGTGGAGACACCGGAAGGGCAGAAGCTAGTTCTGTATGTTGAGAAATTGATGCACAGACGATGTATGGAAGCAAAGCTATTACCAGTGACTGAGATAAACTTGTATTTTCTTGAGTTCAAGGTGACTGCAGTTGATGGGAGTAGTTATGTGGTTGATCTAAAGAATAAGACATGCGATTGCAAGTGTTTTGATATTGACAAATATCCGTGCGTGCATGCTATAGCTGCTGCCATGGCAGCAAAGAGTAGCACAGGTATGGAGTTCCCATTGCATGGATTTTGCTCGAAGTATTACTGGATGGAGCAGTGGACATTGGCCTATGCGAAGTCGGTATATCCAGTTTCTAGTATGGATATGTGGACGGTGCCTCAGGATGTGCGTGATTTGATTGTCCATCCGAAGGAGTATGTGAAAAAGAAGGGAAGAAAACGAACTAGGAGGTTTCCATCAACCGGAGAACAAGGACGTCGGAAATCAAGATCATCTTCCGTTCCTCAGTCATCTTCCATTCCTCAGTCGTCTTCGGTGCATGAGTCGTCATCTGTTCAACAACCGGGAAACTTTGCTGATCGTTGGTTTAATTGTGGAGTGTAATGGATATTGATGGTTTTATCTTTGTATAACTAAGTACAACTTGTTTCGTACTTGTCCAACTAGACTTGTGATATTCTTGTGATATTAATCTTCATCTTTTTCATTTACTTGTTAGACTATTGTTAGATGTTGTTTTAAAATAAGGGTTTTAAAACTAATTTGTTTAATTTATATTAAAATAATTATTTTCTAATTTTTGTTTAGTTTATATTATTTAAAAAAAAGGCATATCATTAAATATATCATTGATTTATGCAGTAATAAATCATATCATTGATTTATTACATATTAAATTATATCATTGATATATTTAATATGTAATATATCATTGATTTATTAATTACTAACTGACCATAACTAACCATAACTAATCATAATTACTAACTGACCATAACTAACCGACAACCCTAACTGACTATAACTAACATAATATATTTAAACTTCATAATTTTTTGTATTTGGATTTAGGGTCTAATGCTAGGAAGGAGATTCTATGTTTTAGGATCTATGTATTGTTTTTAATATTTTACGTGTATTTGTGAAGGTTTAAAATAACATGGTACCTTAATTTGTTAAAGTATAATTTGATATCAATATTATACATGCATTTGTAATGATTTATGCTCACATATTAGTGTTTTAGTATACAATAATTGATTTTTTCAAGTTTTTATGTAAAATTAATTGTGTTTTTGTTATTTTTGACCGTTATAATATTTTTTTTGGGTAGAATCATTTTGAAATTGATGTTTTATATTAAGAAAATGAAAAACTAAATGGTTTTTTTAATTCATGTGCAAAATTTTAAACAATTAATATAAAATAGAAGAGTATATGGTTTTTACTGCACTACTTCATAATTAACGACCAAATATATTTTTAACCGTATCCACTAAATATATAAGAGCGTGACGTTCACGTACAAATAAACGCGCGTATGATAAGAAGGCTCCGACTCATAACAAAAATTTCGTGCGTTGAATTGAATCAGGCAAAAAAAAAAAAAAGAAGCTTTTACGATGATGATGATGGTGATGATGAAAGGGATCTCACTTTCTCAATCGAATAGTTTCCATCGAAACAAGATCGATTATAATCGACCAAAGCTTCCGATCATCGTTGTGAATCCAACCCCATCTCGATTTTCCCTCCCCGTTTCCAGAAGATCACTCCGTGTTCTCTCTCTCTCCGTCGATTCCCACGCGCCGCCGCTTGTGGTCGTCGGATCTGCGAACGCCGACATCTACGTGGAGATCGATAGATTGCCAAAGGAAGGTGAAACGATCTCGGCCAAGACTGGTCAAACGCTCGCCGGAGGAAAAGGCGCGAATCAGGCGGCGTGTGGAGCCAAGCTGCTTTATCCGACTTACTTCGTCGGCCGTTTGGGAGATGACGCGCACGGGAAGCTTATCGCAGATGCGTTGCGCGATGGGTGTGGAGTCCACTTGGATTACGTTAGATCGGTGAAGGACGAGCCGACGGGGCACGCGGTGGTGATGCTGCAATCGGACGGTCAGAATTCGATCATCATCGTTGGTGGTGCTAATATGAATGCTTGGCCTGAGAAGATGACCGATGATGACCTTGAGGTCGTCAGGCATGCTGGTATTGTCCTGCTTCAAAGAGAGATCCCAGATTCCATCAATATGCAAGTTGCTAAGGTCAGGTACATTGATGAGTGATGAATCGTCTTTCAATTCAATTTTGATGACACTCAAGTTTACACTTCAGTGGAGAATTGTTCGGCAGAACTAGACTGGATGCATCTTTAGGTTTTGATTTGATCATATTGTTTACGATTGCTAATGCAGATGTTGGGTCGTTTCTCTAAGAATAACTTAGGTTGGTGCAGGCTGTGAAGAAAGCAGGTGTTCCGGTCATCCTCGATGTGGGAGGAATGGATACGCCAATCCCGAATGAGCTATTGGATTCCGTTGACATCTTGAGCCCAAATGAAACCGAGCTCAGTCGCTTGACCGGAATGCCAACTGAAACTTTTGAACAGATTAGCCAAGCTGTTGCAAAGTGCCATAAGTTGGTAGGTCACTTTTGTGAAAAAAGATGGTTTCTGTTTTGGGTGGTTGATAAAGGTGATTGCTATTTGTTTTCTCAGGGAGTTAAGCAAGTCCTAGTGAAACTCGGGTCTAAAGGATCTGCCCTATTCATACAAGGGGAAAAACCGATCCAGCAGTCAATAATACCGGCTGCACAAGTCGTTGATACTACAGGAGCCGGCGATACTTTCACAGCAGCGTTTGCAGTGGCCATGGTTGAGGGCAAGTCCCATGAGGAATGCTTGAGATTTGCTGGTAATAATTAGTTACAAATTCAAAGAAGTCTACAGTTTCCTAATCCATATATTCAGATTAGTTTTGTCTCACTTCCGGTTCCATCTTCTTCTTTTCCGGTGCCTACAGCTGCAGCTGCCTCTTTGTGTGTCCAAGTAAAGGGTGCAATACCAAGCATGCCCGATCGAACATCGGTCTTGAAACTTCTTCAATCTAGTATCTAAAACCGATACTCTTTTTATCAATAAGAGCTCTTCAGATCGCAAGGGAAGAGGTTGAAGCTCACTCAGTGGTTGCATTAGCTACACCAGATCAACGATTGTGTAATGTAGTCACTGTATCTTTGAACATCACTTCCTTTTAACTTGCCTGAATCTTGTGAGTTGGGTAATTTCATCGTTCTCAAAGTTATTCAACAGTGTTCATAAAACAAACTAATCTAATTCCTTTTTGGAACTGACTTCTAGGATCTAGTCACATTTATACCAATAATGAAGATAAATCAGACACAACAAACGTCATGATCACGATTTCACTTCAGACAACTCGGAGGAACCATCTTGCCACGAGCAGAACCTTTAACGTTCTCACACAACGCGGTGGCTGGACCGCCAGGTCCATTGTGCGTTATGTTGATGTTAATTAACTGAATATCTTTGCACGGGAAGCTTTTGCTACATTGCAGATTCACCGCCACTTTGTTCGTCGATGTTCCCCAAATGCTGTTTAACGTCACGTTTCTGATCTGAACATGAGAGTCTCCCTGCAAAAACATCGAGATCCAATCAAAATATAGAGGGAAATGAAGGAAAGAGAGGTTTGTTTCTTGTGTAGGAAGTTAACCAATTTCGGGCACGGCGGACAAGGACAATACTTCTGGTCAATGTTGATAGGGTATTGGACATCAATCATCTGGATATTCTCGAATAAGAATTGCGAAACAGTGATCTTCGTTACCGGCGATTCCCATGTCTTGAACCTTATACCGTCCATTGTCCTGGTAAAAACCGTGTCCCTAACCCTAACACCCTCGATGTTCTTCTCTTCTTTGTATTTCCCCAAGCTTCCGACACTAATCCCATGTCCAGGACCGCAAGTGATGTTATAGATATCGAAATTAGTGTTGCCGGAGAGGATTGCGATACAATCGTCTCCGGTGCCGATGTGACTGTTCCATACCTTCATGTTGCTGGAAGAACCGATCTTGATCCCGTCGGTGTTGGGGCT
Source organism: Arabis hirsuta (assembly GCA_964056655.1). Classification (NCBI taxonomy): domain Eukaryota; kingdom Viridiplantae; phylum Streptophyta; class Magnoliopsida; order Brassicales; family Brassicaceae; genus Arabis; species Arabis hirsuta. The sequence continues at coordinate 9,167,953 of OZ053305.1, forward strand.
GTTTCCGGGAGCTGCTATGTTGACTCCAGTGATGTTGAAGTGATCGACGGCGAAGAAGTTCAAGTGTACCGCTTTGCTGTTGACTGATTTTAGGCTCGTAATTCTCGAGTTTCTCACGAAATCAAATCCCATGTTCTACAAAACGTAGAAAGATTTTATGAAAACATGGAGTAAGATAATTTCCCCAATATATATTAGAGTAGACTAATAAAAATTTGAATGAATCAAAAATGTTTTTTGTGAAATTGTATGCTAATCTTGATAAATGTATTTACAAATCACAACGGCAATAATATTTTACCAAAAATGTCAATTTACAAGATTTTCTTAGTTTATTTTTTCTCAAAACTTATCAAATATAACAATATAAAATGAATTTTTAAAATCGTACCGCTGGTAGTACTCTATTATTCGTGTTAGTTTCGCAGTGACGGGAGGACCAGGATCGACTTCCTTGGCCGTCAATTGTACCACCGCCGGAGACGACGAGATTATCAACGTACCGGAAATTTATCCAAGAGTCTTGTTTGATTTCGTTGGCAGCCATAGGAGCCAGTAATGTTCCTTTGATGAAGAAGATGATATTACCTTTGCATGGTCCCTTGAACATTAGAGCATGTTTATTGCTAACCCTCATTGAGGTTCAATAACAATATTTTAAGATTAAATTTATTAGTTGTTTAAGTATTGACACTCAATTAGATTTTTATGATTTTGGTGTGTTTATTGGTGAACCTCTAAAGATTTTTATGATTTTAGTCTTTGAACAATTATTCAAGCATGGATTGAGAAACAGAAACAGAGAGAGAGAGACTTGACTCAACTGGATCGGATTTCACCGAAGTCGTCACAGACATAGAAGAGACGGTGAAGAGATCGATCACGCCGCCTCGCCTCCATCGCCGTGAGAGAGAGAGAGACAGGTTGAAGAGATCGCCCTTGCTGCGACGAAGAGAAACGCAGGCGAAGAGAAACGCCGGCGAAGAAGAGATCGCGACGCCCTCGGCGAAATCGCCTTTCGCATCTTTTGGAGGAGAGAAAATTGTTTTCCTTCGTGCCTCACTCAAAACACAAGGGTCCAGTAAAACTCCTACACGTGGCCTCTTTGAGCCTGATTAAAAGGTTCTGTATACTGAACTTTTTCAACAAAGTTCAACGAATATTAGCCCAAGTTTATTATATTTTATTGCCAAAAGCCCAATGAACCCTCTAAAGTATCTGCAATAAACTTGGTCTTACATCACTCATGTAGAACGTTTCTTTTGGTATGTATATACTATTTCTTCCACTTTGAGCGCATGCATCTTTCCACGCTTTTATGAAAGCCTACATTACCATAGTGATTAAAAAAAAATCACAATTCCATATTACGTATACTTGAAAGTAATTAGATTTGTGTTTATTTCTTTCCTCGTCAAAAACCCAAAATTTTGTGGTATACCAATCAAATATGTACATCGACTTATACCACAAACCAGAATCAAATTTTTTTTTTAACTCATAAAATTTTAATACGAAACAAAAGGGTGGTTTTAGCTCTAATCTCATCAGATTAGTTAAGAAATAGTTAAATTAAACGTATAAGAAAAATTTCATGTACATTAGCATTATCAGTTTTGCCGTCGCCTTTGGCACCGTAATTTCGGACGTCAAAGACCGTGGCTGGAAGGCTTGCGACCACAACGAACGAGAGAGAGAAACAGAACATCATACACACATAAATAACGCATGCCATCTTCTTCTCACTTTTCAGGTCTTTGACATAACAAAGAATATGTAATATAATACTATTGTATTATTTTGTATTGTCAAAGACCTGGAAAGTGGTATCATAAATATTGGTCAGAAATCAGATCTCTCAAAACCAAGGACGATTTAGGAGCTCATCAACTCGTCTAAATCTGGTTTTCCAATTTTATCATCGCGGCGCATTAATAGCCTGACATTTGTCTTGCTAGAAACATTTAAAATCTTTTGTAAGCTAATAAAAGCTTTTTTCATTTAATATGATATTAAATTGACAAAAATTTATATTTATGCATACCACTTTTTCATATTGTCTTTAAGAAACTATTTAATGTGTTTATTTTAATAAATATATTTATAGTTATTTCCAAATTTATATTATCATATTGTTCTTTAAATAATACATAGACATTTGTGAAACATAAAACTAAAACATTGATGAAGTAAAGAATCTATTTTTAGGGAGTTTACATAAAATATATCATTTTCGGATGTCATTCAGAACTGATCCAACAAAAGTAGTGGTCCGAATCAAGAAAAAGAAAAGTGATCCATCTCATAGTATTAGTTTTTTAAAAATGTGTAAAGTTGTATTAAAATGTTTTATAACAATTCTTCAGTAAAAGAACAACATATTGGTGTTCACACACTACTCATCCTTTATTGATAATAATTATACAAGTACATGACGAGGAAGAGATTCCCGTGAACATCGTCCAACCATAAAGAGTACACACATTCCGGAATTGAATACAACATATGGAAACCTAATGGTAACGTAAAAGCATAGAAAGCTAAACCATCCGCTAGCATGTTTGCCTCCCTATACACGTGAGAAATGCGAACAATCTAGTTCTTTGATAAGTAGCCATAGCACAGACGTACTAGGAAGGACAAAGGGTGATAGTCACTAATCCCCTTAGTCAGAAAGCCGACAACAATTGCCGAATCCACCTCCAAATCCACCAGAGAAACACCACGGTTCCAAGCAATATGTAGCCCATAGTATACGCCCCACAACTCAGCTAATGTTGCTGAGCATATGCCAATGTTAAGCGCAAAACCGCCACACCATGAACCTAGTTCATCACGAAGAACTCCACCTGCTGTTGTTAATCCTGGGTTACCTTGCGATGCTCCATCTGTATTAAGCTTCAACCAACGAACCCCCGGAGGCTTCCACAACCTCCTGTCGTTGCTGTTGAGGCCGACTCGCGATTGCCCTTTGATGGACCTCTGTCACTTCTCGACTCAATCTTGTAATAAACTTGACCCTATCTCTCCATCTTGTCGTGTCCCCAAACACATCGCCACATCTCCACTTCCAACTCCACCAAACCACTAAGGCGAATAATGTGGACCAGACGCTCCCCTCCACTTCTCCATCATCACCTAAGTTTGTAAACAACCAATGTAGTAGTGATGAATTAAGAAATTCATGTTTCTTACGCAATGGAACAAACCGGTTCCAAACATCGATAATCGATGGACAATCTCGAAGAACATGGATGATTGATTCATAACCTCCGGAGCACACTTGGCATACCTTTGTATCACTCATATGTTTTCTAAACCGCTTCTCGTTTGTCATAATAGCTTGATTCTCCACGAGCCAAAGGAAAATTTTTACTCGTTCCGGCACCATCACATTCCAAATGCGATCGAAGAGCTTACTCATACACTGTTTGGGAATTAGATCTCTCGTCAACCAAGCATATGCCGATTGGACCATGAACCTACCATCCAAACTATTTCCCCAAGACAATCGATCCTCTGCTCCCGTAACTTCATCAACACTACAGCTGCTAGAGAAAGTGCGACCCGAGTTGTAACGTACGGTTGAATCCTTGTCATTACCCAACCAGAACCCGACGACCATAAATCCCGAACCTTCAGCTCCGACTCCTCAACCGGTAGCTCCTGTACCACCATCTCTAGAAGAGGGTCCTTCAACAACCAATTATCCTTCCAAAAGCGAATTTTCCTTCCGTTCCCTGGAACCCATTTTAAACATGGTAAAATCACCTCTCTTAAACCCAAACCCACACTTCTCATAGTCGATGACCAATATAACTGTCTCCTAGTCCAAGAAAAATCATGTAGATCATCCAGCTTATACTTGGAACGCAAAACTCTTACCCAAAGCCCCGATTTCTGGTCCAACAAACTCCAATCGGATTTCGCCAACAGAGCCTTGTTCATATCCTGTGCTCCTCGGATTCCAAGTCCCCCCTCGTGCTTAGGCCTACAAACCTGCTTCCAAGACATTAGATGCATTTTACGCTCAGTTGTTGAATGTCCCCAAATGAACGATCTTGATAACCAATCCAGAGAAGAGATTGTGCTCTTTGGTAGAGCAATTGTAGTCATAGTATGGACCGGTATGGTGGATAAAACTGCCTTAGTCAGAGTCACTCTACCGGCGAAGCTCAACATCCTCCCTTTCCAACCCGCTAGACGTGACGACATCTTCTCAAGTAGATACCCGAATGTTTCTTTGTTTATCCTCTTTTGTAACATTAGCATTCCCAAATAGTTTCCAAGGTCACGTGTTGACTGAATTCCGCCTTCAACACTAATCACTTTCTCTAAGTCTCGATTCAAATTGTTTGAGAAATAGATTTTCAATTTTTCCAAGTTTACTTTCTGTCCCGAAGCCTCACAAAACCGTAGTAACACTCTACGAATCACCCTTATTTGTGTCACTGAAGCTTCTGCGAATAAAATGAGGTCATCTGCAAAACAAATGTGTGAGAGTTTTGGACCTCCCCTTGAGAGAGCTATTGGTTTCCATTCCCTTGATGCGATTGACGTGTCAATAAGGTGACACAAACGTTCCATACACAACAAAAAAAGATATGGTGAAAGTGGATCTTCTTGTCGTAATCCACGCGATGGGATGAATCAGCTTGTTTTCTCCCTATTCCATAGAATACACATTGACGGATTTGATACAACTTGCATTACCCAACGCACCCAAGTCTCCGGTAACTTAGCAACACGAAGAGTATCTTCAAGGAAATCTCATCTAATTCGATCATAAGCTTTTTCAAGATCCAATTTTAGCATCATCCACCCTTTCTTTCCTTTTTTTCCTACGCATTGAATGCACTGCCTCCTGCACAACCACAATGTTATCCAAACTCATCCTCCCCGGAATAAAACTTGCTTGTGCAGGTCCAATCAAAGTCGTCATGAACGTCTTTAATCTCGTCACCATAGACTTTGTGATCGCTTTGAAAAGAGTGTTGCATAAGCTGATGGGGCGAAATTGTGTTATTCTTTCCGGATCAGAGAGTTTAGGAATTAAAACCAGCAAAACGTCGTTTGTTCCTCGCGGAAGCATCTCTGTTTCAAAAAATTCCAATACAAACTTAATGACCGAGCTGCCTACCACCTCCCAACATTGTTGGTAAAAGATCGGTTGAAAACCATCTGGACCAGGAGCTTTATATTTTCCCATGCCCCTCACCGCACACTCCACATCGAGTTGGGTAAAAGGACTATTCAACATTGTATACTCCTCCCGTGACAAGTCCATGAACCCCTCTTGAGGCATCTCCCCTACAACCGGAGTCACATCCTCCAAAGAATAGAGGCGTTTGAAGTAATTCAACGCAAGTTCCTCCAGCTCCCCGCGATGTGAAATCCATAAACCTTGCTCATCACGTAACATCTCAATCTTATTCCTCCTTCTCCGAACAATTGTTGAAGTGTAGAAAAACTTTGAATTCCTATCCCCAAATTGGATCCATTTCTCTCTTGATTTTTGGAACCAAATAATCTCCTCTTGTTCAAGAATAATATCCATTTCCTTGAGTAAGATATCCTCCTGACGTAATAACTCATCCATTTGACCATTATCAATTGCACTCTGAACATCTTTAATCTTATTAAGTAAGCATTCCTTCCTCCGCATGACATCCTCGAACACCTCTTTGTTCCAAATCTTTAATTTCCCTTGTAATCTCCTTAATGCTTCCAAAGTAGAGATATACGGATTCCAAGTGTTACGCAACATATCTTGAAAACTCGTGTGATTAAGCCAAGCTGCTTCAAACCTAAATGGACGCCTTCGCGTATTTTCAGAAACTTCCGGACAAATTGAAGGTAGAGTGGCGCGTGGTCAGAGGCCAGAAAAGGAAGGTGAGTAACCGAAGCCTCTTGCCATTTCAGCCGAGTTTGCGCACAACACAAGATCTTGCCAAGTCGTTTCGCGACAAACGTATTCTCTACGCGTCCTCTGCGCCATGTATACTTATTTCTCCTGAAGCCCATATCCAGAATAGATAAGTCATTCATCCAATCACCAAAAGCTAATGAGTCTTTTGAGAGTCTTCCGTTCCCCCCATTCCTCTCATCTAGCCGAACAATAGTGTTAAAATCACCTCCAATAATGTGCGGTTCCGTTAAATGTTGGATAAGGTTCCGTAGACTCCCCCACAAACTGCTCCTTCGAGAAACTGTTGGAGCTGCATAGACTGCAATGATATGAATAACCTCCGAACCAACCTCAATCCTAGCGTGAATATATTGATCTGTAGCACCCATGATCGTGACAATACCCACTCCTGATCTCCACAACAACCATAAACCCCCCCCCCCCCCCCCCCCCCCCCCCCTTTGGCCACACGCATCCACCCGATATGAACTCTCAAAACCCAAAGTTTGACAAATACGCCTTGCTCTCTCACCTCCCGCGTGAGTTTCAAAAATAGCTAGAACATCCGTTTTAAACTTCTTCAGGATATATCTTATCGATCTTCTGAATTGGGTTTATTCGCCCCCCGGAAATTCCAAAACAAACAATTCATCATGAATGTAAATGCGTAACTCCAAAGGAACGTCGGGGCTCTCTGTTATGCAGCCAAAGAACTGGCTTCAATTTCACTTGAAGGCAAGGACATCTCCACCTCATTGTGCGTTGATGGCAAACTTGAACCATCTAACACGGAGCCCATATCAGATGTGTTCGGTGAGATCAGAGCTTGATTTCCAGTAATAACAATCCCACCTCTACGTCCCACGCTTTCCTTTTCCACTCTCAACTGTTTACCTGAATTGTTTAAATCCACTTCTTCCTTAGTGGGTCCGAAAACTAGTCCCCTAGTAGGTTTATTCTTTATCATTCTTGATGTAACATTTCGGCTCGCTGGATGTTTCTTTAATGAAACCCTACTCACCTTTTGACCTTGCTTCTCCTCCCTATACTCCTTTATTGGCCCACCATGTGAGTCCTCTGCAACATGTACGCTAACTCCCTCCACTTTCTTTTTAAAAATAAGAGAAACTCCCTTCCCCTTATTTTCCTCAGTAAAGGAAGCTACTCCACTCATTTCCTTTATAGGCAAACCAACTTCCAATTCTCCAAATCGATTAGAAATACTTAAAGCCACCTGCTCCTTGACTTTCTTTTTACCACCTGCGCTCTTTGATAAAGCTTTGCTGGTCCCACCTGCCTCAAACACCACTGCAGCCGACACTTTCTTAGCCAGTTTTCCCGAACGCCATACGACTGTAAAACCATCATCACTTTCCTTTAATTTCCCTAAAGAATCTAGCTCCATTGGCGCCAAAACTTCAGTAGGTGGACGTTCCACCGTGTTTCTCTTACAGGAATGAATCAAGTGTCCATACATTCCATACTTTGAGCAAATGTTTGTTAAACCTTCGTAAGCAACAAAATAACGTTCATTGTTGATCAACACCGTCCCTTTCAAAGGTCTAGCCAAATCCACCTCCACACATATTCTAGCGAACCTTGCACGTTCAAAATTTAAAGTTGTGACATCCACTTTGATCGGCTTTCCCAACCCACTAGCGATCCCCATGAGAATCGTCTTATGGTAGAGGTTGACTGGAATGTTCGATAGCCTCACCCAAACTGGAGTGGTTACAATTTCATCTTTGAGCGGGTCGAACTCCGGTGACCAAGCTTTCACATTGAGGTAACTCCCGAAAGCTCTCCATGGCCCTCCCGTAACGGATGCCAAGTATTCTTCTTCCTTCTCAAAACGAACCATAAAAAACTGTCTCGGGAGATCCATAACATACATAGCTCCTTTCGGACTCCACAACTCCCTTAGCTTCTTGCTCAAGGCCGAGATTGTGACATGTCTCCCTAACACTTTCACTATCGTGGTTTGTTTCCAAAGACCATTCATTGCTTCAAGCACTTCATTCTCTACTGTAATACTCGGTTCACCATCCACCCCATTGGGGAAATCTACTCTCAATCTTGCTGAAACAAACGCCTCGTCTAACACCTGCTCCGGGATCGGCATACCTCCGCCATTCATCCTTGTAACCTTAGACACCCAGGAGCCGGCGAGATCAGGTGGTCTTCCCCTTGCACAAACATCCAGCATTTCCTCATCACGCCGGCCATCTTTGTTCACTGTAACCTTGTCACCTTCTGTCGTTCGCTCGCTGTCCATTTCTTGTTATATACATGTTGGTGTTCTTAAAGATATTGGTGTTCTTTAAGAACATATTGGTGTTCTTAAAGATACAGCCATTTTGTTAAAAAAATTTGAGAACCTTTTTTTTTTTTTGTCAACAGAATAAAAATAATTAATCGCACTATCTCTTTTTGTGAGCATCCTTGTCTTCCTGTCTTGGCCTGATGTTATCACAACTAAGAAAGACCATACACACCAATCACGTAGATATCAAAGACAACAAAATGATCAATTCAGACAATGCGGAGGAACCATCTTGCCAGAAGCAGAACCTTCAACATTCTGACAAAATGCAATTGCAGGACCGTCAATTCCTTTGTGCGTCAAGTTAATGTCAACTAACTTAACATCTTTGCAAGGAAAGCTTTTGCTACATTGAAGTTTCACAGCCACTTTGTTCATCGACGTTCCCCAAATGTTCTTTAATGTTATGTCTTGGATCTGAATGTGAGACTCTCCCTACAAAAATAATGATCTAACATCTTAAATCAAACAGTAATCCAGCAAAACTTAGTTTCTTTTTGTTAGAAACTAAGTTTCTTGAGTAGTAAGTTACCAGTTTCTGGCACGGCGGATAAGGACAATACTTCTGATTAATGTCGATAGGGTTTTCGACATTGATCATCTGAATATTCTCATACACCAAGTTGGAAATGACGATCGATGAAGCCGGCGATTCCCACGTCTTGATCCGTAAACCATTGGTCGTACCAGTAAAGACCGTGTCTTTAACTCTTAAGCCTTCGACGTTCCTCTCGTCTTTGTCTTTTCCTAAGCTTCCGACACTGATCCCATGTCCTGGGCCGCACGTGACATTATAGATACCGAAATTGGTGTTTCCGGAGAGGATTGCGATACAATCGTCTCCGGTGCTGATGCGAGTGTTTGAGATTTGCATGTTGCTTGATAAACCTATTTTTATGCCGTCGGTGTTGGGACTATCGCCAGGAGCTGTTATGTTGACTCCGGTGATGTTAAAGTGATCAACGGAGAAGAAATTCAAGTGTCCCGCTTTGCTGTTGAGTGATGTTATTCCTTGAATTCTTGATTTTTTCACGAAATCAAACCCCATGTTCTGCAAAATGTATTCAATGAGTCTTGGTTTTTAAAATAGATTTTTCATTAAATTTGCTCTATATTAAATATAAGAAACAGAGGGGTTAGAAATCGTGCGTACGGTAGCAAGTTTAGGGCAATTATCATTCTTGTGGCAGTTATTGAGTCGCCAAGACTTTTTTCCTTGACCGTCGATGGTGCCACCACCTGAGACGGTGAGATAGTCGATGTACCGGAAATTGATCCACGTTTCCTTTTTGATGTTGTCGTTGTTCGTAGGAGCCAATAAAGTCCCTTCGATGAAAAACGAAATCTTACCGTTGCAGGGTCCTTGGAACGTTACACCACCAAGATAAAAAGTTCCTTTCGGTATGTACACTAGTCTGCTTCGTCCATTCCATGCGCATGCATCTTTCCACACTTTTGTGAATGCCTAGTTATATATTAATAACCAAACGAAGAGAGGACGTGGATTATAGAACATAGCTCTATATATACATAGTAATTAGAAAATAAAAGCAAACAAACAAAAACAAGAAATGTTGTCTACTGTCTTATTTCTTTGTGAAAATTCTCGACGTGGATTTAGGTTGAGAATAGAATCATCTTACTGTTAGCTTTTTCTTACCATTTCAATTGTCGACAAAGAAAAAAAACAAATTGTCTACAGTAGTGGAACAAAAATGTTTTAAGTTGCCAAAAAGCCGACTTTATGGAAAATTGAAAATTAATCTTAATATTTATAGATATAAAATAAATTGTTATTGTAAACGTTTTATGTGGTAAAAAAAAAAGATCGAATTTTACGGAACTAAATTAGTCTTTCGATCTGAGTTATAGAAAAAGTTCCATATATAGTAACTACAAATAAATTATACTTAAATGTATTTATAAATTGATTCTTTGGTTTAAGTTTCTACCAAAACAAAACAAAACAAAAATTATAACCGTGGAGTTCATAAGGTATATGATTTGTACATCTATCTAGATGGGAGACTAAAGTAAATCTTAAAACAAAATGATGCTCTTCAGTTAACTAATCAGTAATCTCATCATAGTAAATCATGTACACAATTAAATTGGTTATAATTTAAACTGATATATAATTTATTGGCGTCTTCCTAAGTTTTTTTATACAGTGAATTGATTAAAACTAGTAAAATCGAAAATAAATTAATTAGGAGAAAAATTAAAGAAAATAGGTGTGATGTACATTGGTGTTATCCGTTTTACCGTCGCCTTTAGCACCATAGCTTTGGACATCGAAGACTTTTGGTCCGGTGGCTGGGCGACTTTTGATGGCGATGAACAAGAGAGACGAACACAAAAACACAAAAGTAATGCAAGCCATCTTCTTCTATCTGCATCTGCTTTTTATATATATATTTGAACCAACAGAGAAATAGGTGTTAATTTCTTAAACACCTTTTAAGACAATATGAGAAGTGTTGGGTTAATGCTTATATAGAAATATATCTCAAGAACCTATGATAAGAAAAAATTGATTCTTGTTACCATTTATTGGCTAAAAATGATTTCTTTCTTTTTATATTAATACTACTGAAGAAGTATTCATGTATTTTGTTTGTCTTGGGGGTCTGAATCTTGTGAGATTAGTTCTATCATTCACTGTTGAGACATGCATGTTTAGTAAAACAAAACTCCAATATGATACATTCTTAAAAGTGAGTACTCAAATCCGATCACAATTAAACTTTCAGCCGCATATATATTTAAAAGAAATCACACACACACACACATATATATATATATATGGAATAATCAAATACAAGACAAATCATTGTTCTAGTCGAATCAATCCAGACAATGCCGAGGAACCATTTTACCACGTGCAGAACCGTCAACATTTTGACACACCGCAGTCGCAGGACCGTCTTCACGTCTTCCATTGTGTTTTAAGTTAATGTCAATTAGCTGAACATTTTTGCAAGGAAAGCTCTTGCTACATTGTAGATTCACTGCCACTTTGTTCTTTGACGCTCCATATATGTTCTTTAACTTCAAGTCTTGGATCTGAACATGAGACTCTCCCTGCAAAGCTAAAAAAAAGCTTTATGTAATTAAGTTTTCTTATGAGACAAGAAAACAAAATAAAAGAAGCTTGTTTCCTTGTGTATCAAGTTACCTTCTTCTCGCACGGCGGATGAGGGTAACATTTTTTATCGATATTGATCGGTTTTCCAACATCTATCATCTTGATATTCTCGTAAACAAAGTTTGAAACAAGGATCTTTGAAACCGAAGATTCCCATGTCTTGATCTTAATACCGTCACTCGTGCCGTTAAAAACTATATCCCTTACCGTTAATCCCTTCACATCTTTTTCATCTTTGTTCTTTCCCAAGCTTCCGACCCTAATCCCATGTCCGGGGCCACAAGTGACGTTAGAGATATCGAGGTCACTTGTTCCACAGAGGATGGCGATACAATCATCTCTAGTGCCTATGTGAGTATTCGAAATGTGCATGTTGCTTGAGAAACCCATTTTGATTCCATCGATGTTAGCGCTATCGTCAGGAGCTGTTATAGCGACTCCGGTGATGTTGAAATTATGGACAAAGATGAAGTTGAAATGCCCCATTTTACTGTTGAGTGATGTTATCTCTTCGATACTTGAGTCATTTACAAATGCAAACCCTATGGTCTGTAAAAAAATAAAAGGAATCAAAGACCCTAGATAAATTAGACAAAAAACAATTGTTATGGCATTCCACTTCAAGAACTAGAGCGGCCAAAATTTAAAATGACATCCCACTTCAAGAACTAGATTGGCCAAAAATTGTTTGTGTATCTTTAAAAATCAAAATTAAAGATACAAGAACAAATGAAATGATTGAACAAAATGTCACGTTTTGCAATATAAGGTTAAAGCGTTTGAGAATTTTTTATATCAAAAGAGAATTCATGGAACGGTATAAGAAGATTTGGATATACCCAATGCTAATTTGAAACAAAATCGTATATTAAAGATTTAAGAAGTAGTACCATAGCAAGTTTAGGACAATTCGTGTTCTTATGGCAGTCATCAAGTGGCCAAGAGTGTTTCCCTTGACCGTCGAGTGTTCCTTTGCCGGAAATAGAGAGATTGTTGATGTATCTGAAATTGATCCATGTGTCCTGTTTAATGTCGTTAGGGTTTGAAGGAGCCAATAAAGTTCCATTGATGACAAACTCGATTTTACTTTTACATGGTCCCACGAACTCTACACTGAAGAGGAGTTATTTGGAGTGATTCTTATAGCAGTCGGAAGTACTACAGAGGGTACTACAGGAAGTACTACAGAGGGTACTACAGGAAGTAATACATAAAGTTTGAGTATTGACGTGGGTTAAGCTAGAAAAAAGAAAAAGATATTTACTTGGAGGGAAAAAAAGATATTTGAAGAATATATCTTTTAGAGCAAAATAAGGAAAGGATAACTACAAGAAAGGAAAATGTCTTTAGGATTAAGGAGGTACTCTTTATAAATATATATAGAGAGGCACGGTGACTGAGTTCTTCTACGCCTTAAAGAAGAGAGAAAAATACAGAGAGTCATTGAGAGAAAAAAGCGTCTTCGTTTGTTTTTTGTTGTTGTTGTTGCTGTAGCAGTTCGTGTTGTTGCTGTCTGCTGCTGTAGCAGTTCGTGCTGCTTGAGCTGATCAAGTGAGTTGGTGAGAAGGTTTCTCGTGGTTGTGTGCTAGTGGCTGTGTATTGTTGCCAACCGTGCGTGTTGGTGTGTGGAGATTCCACAAAACTCAAGTCTAGGCTCAGGAGGAGTTTAGCTCAGGATTAGATTATCCTGAAGAATCCATGTTATTGAACAGCGATAAATTAAGAAGTTGTACTTGATTTACGCGTTTGCGAATAAGTTGTATTTGCTTTCTGGTTTTAGTGGATTTGATTTCTGGACTTTCTCTTGTGTCATTTATTTTCTGTACTACATATCATGCTTCACTTGCGTTTACATACACCACCGAGATAGTATGTTCCTTTTGGTACATAGATTTTACTATTTCCACCTCTTGAACATGCACTTTTCCACACATTTGTGAACGCCTAGTTAATATCATACACGTTAAGAAATTTATATGTTAATATATAGAATCGTGATAAATGTTTAAATGTTTAGACTTCTTCAAAAAAATCTAACGGATTCTATATTTTAGTGTAGATTTTAACATTCCTTTCAAATAGATTTTAACTCTATTTTTGTAAAACGTTAGAAGTTTTTCTTAAAGGTTTAAGTTTCTTTAAAATTCTGAAGGTTCAATATAGCCTATCAAACTGTTTTGTTAAAATATGTTGGTTTGCTCCTGAGATTGTTTGTTTCTTTTGAACTGAGTTTAATTCTATGGAATCTAAAAGAGAATATAATCGACTAAAAAAAGAAAACTATTTATTTTTTTATTTTTATTTTTAATTATCAGGAGGTTTACGGCTGATATTCGTAGTCTTTCCAGGCCCGAAACCGTAGCATGTAATATTAGTTTCGTCTCAAGAGACATTCGAACCAGCGACCTCTAGCCATTCAAACTGTTTTGTTAAAATTTGTTGGCTTGTTCCTGAGAACTGAGTTTAATTCTATAGAATCTAAAAGGGAATATAATCGACTAAAAGAAGAAAACCTTATCAGTTTTGCCGTACAAACAGTTTTCAATGTATTGGCATTATCAGTTTTCAAACTATTACCTCTCTAATACATTGGCATTATCAGTTTTGCCGTCGTGTTTAGCACCCTAATGTTGGACGTTGAAAACCTTCGTTTCAACAGTTGGACGACTTGATACGGCTGTGAATAAGAGAGACAAACACAAAATTTTAGACCCAGCAAACGATGCAAATCATCTTGTTGTTTTTGTTTGGGGTGGGGTACAACAAAATGTGTTAATTGTAAATACTTTTTAAGACACAATGAAAAACGTTTGCCTAATTTATCTGCTTTATAGAGGTAATATATCTAAAAAAACGGTTAGAAGAAATCTATATAAAATAACTTGATTTTTGTTAGTAATTATTGGCTAAAACTATTTTGCTTATTGTATAATGATTGTGATTGGTTTTTTTTTTGTTATAAAGATTTTTAATGTATTTATGGTTTTTTATTTTCTCGATTAAAACAGAATTGTAATTTTGGTGAATGCATCAAAATGACCAAAAAATTGGTTTGGTTAGTGTTTTGTTTTTTCTCGAGTGGTCGATCGAGTTTGTGATTGTGGCTAGCTAGGTGTATCCAGGGATATCCATTGCGTCTTTTGTTGTTCTTTTCGGTTTGATGTGAGCGTTTATTATCTTTTGAGACAAATTGGAATGAAATTATAGTTTAAGTCAGTATTTTAGTTCATGATTGTTATTTTATAATTCATTTTTGAGTTCGGCTAAACTTATAGTATTTCTTAGTGATCAGTAAATGAACATGCATGCATACAAGGGCGGTCTCGAAACTATTTTTCTGAAAAGTTTAAACATGACCCATAGTGAAATCCACTTTATAAGAAAATAATGATCAAAAAGTTCATAATTAGGAAGGAAAAATTGGGAAAAAATATGAATCTCTAATTTTATGTGATAGATCATTTTTACTCTGTAATTAGACACCAAAGTTTAGTCGTATAGGATTCTATAAATATCTAAATTAACTATTCATAATACATATTCTTAAGTTTCAAAAAAAAAAAAAAAATACATATTCCCTCTTTTTTTTAAAGAATATCATTCTACCATTTTTCACAAAGAAAAATGTTAAAATTTCTAGAGAAGGTTGTTGAAATAACCTCAAATTTGAGGTCAATTGCAAATGTAACCCCCTCTTTCTCATTCCTCAAAATTTGAAATAACCAACCATAAAATTCAACTTATTCACGGAAATGCCATTATATTTGAATTAATTTTTTTTTTAAAATCAGACATTCTAAACTATAAAATAAACAACCAGATATATTAACTTATTTACGAAAATGCCATTATCATCAATATTTCCAACCACCATGAACAACCAAAATGAAACTCTAAATGCTTCCCCAACTAATTAGGAAAAGATAACAGGTTCATTTGTGAGCTTATAATTTCTTCCTTACCCATTTCCTCTCCAATTTCATCTAAAAAACTAACTAAATTTGGTTTTCAAAATTCTTTCTCTCATAATCTATCGATTTTTAATGGTTTTTTCATAAATGACGGCTGGGCTTCTTTGTTAACGGTCATATTAGAAGTTTCAGGTGTTTGAAAGAGCTGAAAACCGAGCTCTACGTGTGAAAAAGAACAAAAAACCGTGTTTTCCGATTTTGTAGACTGCACCAGAAGTCTACTAGTCAACGAAAGGTTAGATTTGCAATTGACCTTTTTTAAAAATATTCAAAGTAGACTGCTCGTGAAGTCTACCTGTTTTCCTTTGATAAAAAAAAAACACTCGTAGACTTCATGTGCAGTCTACTTGAAAATGAGTTAGTTTTGTATTTGACGAAAACTTTGGCTTTAAAGAGTAGATTTCTCCGTAGACTTCTCCAGTAGAGTCTACTGCAAAGTTATTTCTGGTATTGACAACATTGTTGACTTTTTGTGTAGACTGCATCAGAAGTCTGTTATGTACGGACGGGTTAGTTTTGTGTTTGACCAAAATCTTAGACATTGACCAAGAAAAACATTTATCAGTAGACTTCTTATGCAGTCTACTACTTATTAAATAAATCAGTAGACTTCTTAAATTAGTAGTAGACTGCATGAAAAGTCTGCCGATAAATGTTTGGTCAAACACAAAACTAACCTTTTTTAGAGTAGACTTCTGGAGAAGTCTACTCAAGAAGTCAACAATATGGTCAACTGCAAATGTAACCCGGCGCCTTTTGAGTAGACTTCAGAATGAAGTCTACACATTTCAGCAGACTTCTATTGCAGTCTACTAAATAAAGTCAAACTTTAGTCAATTGCAGAAATAACCTTTTGATTCAGTAGACTTCTCTAAGAAGTCTATTTGAAAAAGTCAAATTTTAGTCAAATTCTGGTCAAATGCAAAAGTAACCTAATAGACTGCTGCTGAAGTCTACTAGCGTTTGTCGTAATTGCAAAAATAACCCATTACCTAGACTTCTCGATGAAGTCTACTGGTAGACTTCTCTAACTTCATAGAGAAGTCTACCAGTAGACTTCTCTACTGATTTAATTTTCTTATAATTGCATTTAAAACTTATTTATAATGAATTTTTTAGATTTTCTTTCTCCCACATGTGTGTTATATAATGTGTTTCCTTCTGTGTTAATTTGACATATTTAGGTTCAATATTTATTGTATAAATCAAATTTCTTGTTTGAGTAGTACCTACATGTTGTTCGTAGACTTCTCTGTGAAGTCTACTAGTAGTCACTTAGTAGACTTCAGTACGAAGTTTACAGCAGATGTTCCAGACCTAATGTGTTTTCTATTGTTTTTTTTTTACAGAGAATGGTTCATTTAGTTGTTGTTTATGGAGACTGGGCTATTCAAGATAAGGCGTGGCAATTTGTGGTTGATAATCCAAAAGGAGGAAGACTGTTCTTTTTGAGTGATGATTGCACCCATTGTGATCTTCTTGAGATGGCCAAAGATGAATATAAGCTGGAATCAGACTTGGTGGAGATCACTTATTCACTACCGGAATCAATGTTGCAACATATGACACTGGATACTCCTCCAATGCATGTCACAAATGATAGACAAGTTAAGAATTTGATTGAGCTAAGTAAAACGCATGTTATACGTCTTTGTGTCTCGAGTCGGTTGGAGAAGGATGATGATGTCAACAATGATTGTGATGGAATTTTGGCCAGTGGTGGTGAAGAATATACAGACGTAGATGCTGAGGAATGCGAGGAAGGAGATGGTGACCACTATAGGGATGATATGGGAAATGATGTCAATGAAGAAGATCATGGTAGTGAATATGGTGATGGGCAAGACGTTGAAGATGGTGATGGGCAAGACGAGGATATAAAAATTGATGGTGATGGTATCAATGAAGATTACAGTGCATACGGGAAAGTCAAAGATGAGGATGAAGATGATATCTCATTTGATGGTGTTGGTGGGAGTGAGCGTTGTTTTGGCAAAGGATTAGGATCAAAAACGACATGGTTTGATCGTATACTTGTCGGAAAGAGTTTTGGTAGCAAGGATGAGCTGCTTAGAGAGTTGCGATTGACGGCCGTGATGTCAAGATTTGCATTCAAAACATACAAGTCTACTAAAACTCTGTTAGTTGCTATGTGTCGTGTTAAAGGATGCAAGTGGAAAGTCAGAGCTGCCATGACGAATGAACCAAACCGTTTTTGGGTGACAAAGTATATTAAAAAGCATACATGTTCACTACCGGACAGAGTCGCTCACAGGAAACGCTCTACTCCAAAGTATATTGGTAGGTTATTTATCGAGCGCGTCGGAATAATTGATGGAGTTACGCCAAAGCATATACAAGATTCAATGAAGGTAATGTTTGGTATGAATCTGGATTATTCCACTTCATACAGATCATTGTTATACGCCCAAGAAATGGTGAGGGGAACTGCTGAACATGGATATGAAAATCTCCCATCTTATTTACATATGATCAAGAAAGCAAATCCGGAAACATTGACCGCTCTTGAGGTTGATGCTCACAATAGATTTAAATATCTATTTATATCGTTCGGAGCCTCCATAGCTGGTTTTCAGTATCTTAGACGAGTAATCGTGGTCGATGGGACTCATTTAAGTGGAACTAATTCTTAATGGCGGCCGCCCAAGATGGTAATTTTCACTGTGAATGATGCTTCATGGCAATGGTTTTTTACCAAATTGAGAGGTTGTATTTCTGATCAATACTCGTTGAGCATAGTTTCAGACAGAAACGCGTCCATTAAGAAGGCATGCGAGACGGTTTTCCCTTGGACAACCCGAGGTATATGTTACTACCATCTTCAGTGTAACATTGTCACAAAATTTAGGGGAAAACAGCTCATGTACTTGGTCAAAGGCGCTGCGTATGCGTATACGCTTGATGAGTATGACCGATACATGGATTTGATACGAAGTGTGAAGCCAGAAATTGCAACATACTTGGAGGAAGCGGATCCAAAGCTATGGTCACGAGTTCACTTCGAGGGAGATAGATATAACATAAAGACAAGAAACATTGTTGAATCTATCAATGCCGCACTTAAGGTAGCTCGAGGATTTCCCATAACATTTCTTTTGAAATTTATCCGTGAGAAGCTAGGAAGGTGGTTTCGTATAAGACGAGAAGATGCTCTACGTCTAACAACACGCCATACTCGGGCAGTTGAATACTTATTGGCGGTTCGTGATGATTACGCATCTCGGATGAAAGTGGGACGCATTAATAATCTTCAGTTTCATGTGAAAGGAGGAGCACGTGACTGTATTGTTGATTTGGGCCAAAACAAATGTACATGTGGTGTCTTCAACATCGAAAAGATACCTTGCTCGCATGCTATTGCCGCTTTGGTAGAGAGTAAACAAGATGTCGGTACCGGTGTTTGCCCGACTTATGGAAGGGATTCTTTGTACTGGGCCTATACGGAAAGAATTTTCCCAACAAACCCAGTCGGTGAATGTATAGCATCAACCCCATGTCTGCCTCCTGACGTAAAGATGCGTCCGGGTCGGAAGAAGAAATCAAGGTGGCAAACTTGGTTAGAAATCGCAAGGATGAAAGGTACTAAACAACGGAAGATTCATGCTCAATACAATTGTTCAAAGTGCAACCAACCGGGGCATACGAAGCCGAATTATGGTACTTAGCTGTTTTCAGTAGTACTTACATGTTGTTCGTAGACTTCTCCATGAAGTCGACTGGTTTAATTTTCTTAGAGAAGTCTACTGATTTAATTTTTTTATGGTAGTATTTCAAACTTATTTATAATGAATTTTTTAGTTCTCCTTTCTCCCAAATGTGTGTTATATAATTGTTTGCCTCCTGTATGATTTTGACATATTTAGGTTCAATATTTATTGTATAAATCAAATTTCCTGTTTTTAGTAGTACTTACATGTTGTTCGTAGACTTCTCCATGAAGTCGACTGGTAGACTTCTCTAAACAAGTCTACCAGTAAACTTCATAGAGAAGTCTACTGATTTAAGTTTCTTATGGTAACATTTCAAACTTATTTATAAAAATATTCCATTATAAGAAGTACCAAATAACGTCAATACAAGTGAAAACAAACTCCATAATGATATTTTTTAACAAATAAATACAATGAAATCCTATTTAGTAGACTTTGGTGTGGAGTTGCGTGAATTGTTTTGCATGAGCGTATTTGCCTACTGATCACTGGATCAATGTCTTCTTCGTCTTCCTCGATGCGTATTAAGTAGCCAAGGTGAGCGAGAGATCGTCTGTACTCTAGTTCAGTGATCTCCTCCACATCAACATCCGTAGCACTTCCTTGATTGTCATTTGCTTGTTCTTGTCTCCCAAATGGTTGTTGTGGCTATTGTGGCGGCTGTCGGACAGTTGGGTTGGCTCTCAATGCGGGGAGGGCGAGTACGATTTTCCTTGCTGCCATTGCCTTGCTGCCATTGATAAAGTGCAAGTCAAATAACAAATAAGAAACAACAAATAACAAATCTACAAATTAAGTTTCAAACATGTTTATTCTAGCAGACTAAAGAGTAGAAGGTTTTTAGAGACACGAGAGAGATAGCAAGGAGACGAAATAAATATATACAGCAGACACGGAGGGATACGAAGAGGTAAAAAAAGAAGATTGTATCCGTATATTGTTTATGACCGTTAGATTGTTTCTAATCAACGGCCTATGTAAAGAATTAGGTAATCCTCACCTTCATTAATTAGCCAATGAAATAAGTTTGTTACAAGAGAAGTCTACTAGGTAATACAGGAGAAGTCTACTACAGAGAAGTCTACTAGCGGACTTCTCTGTAGTAGACTTCTCGTGTTTATTCTAGCAGACTTCTCTGTCAAATAAGTTTGTTACAAGAGAAGTCTACTAGATAATACAGGAGAAGTCTACTACAGAGAAGTCTACTAGCGGACTTCTCTGTAGTAGACTTCTCGTGTTTATTCTAGCAGACTTCTCTGTCAAATAAGTTTGTTACAAGAGAAGTCTACTAGGTAATACAGGAGAAGTCTACTACAGAGAAGTCTACTAGCGGATTTCTCTGTAGTAGACTTCTCATGTTTATTCTAGCAGACTTCTCTGTCAAATAAGTTTGTTACAAGAGAAGTCTACTAGAGAATACATGAGACTTCTCTGTCAAATATACTAGCAGACTTCTGTGGGAAATAAAAACTTCAATCTTCAAACAGGAGATATTGTAGCAGACTTCTCATACAAAACTTAAAAACTTCAATCTTTTACATAGAGGAAAAAAAAGTAGAGAGAGAAAGCTTGAGTAAGAAGTCGAATTGGTGTTCCGGTTTGCTACGACGAGGCATCGGCTCTGGGTATTCTCGGATTTGGTGGTTGATTTGGACTCCGGCGAGATGATTCGTCTTCATCTCCAGTTTTCGGCGTCTCCTCTTCGAACCGATCTCTGTTCCTTTGAGTGAGAAAGTTCTGGTAGTACCTGCACAACGAGAAACAAACATGTTGACTAAGAGTTACTTAGAATTCGACATTCGACAATACAGCAGAGATGTTGACTAAGAGTTTACCTGGAAATTCTCTCGACAACTGCCTCGTATAACAAAAAGTTATCTCCGTTTTGTGAATTTTTTCGGGCATAGTTATCGATGGCCCTGTCGATTGGTCATCTCGCAACAGAGAAACAGATTTCAGATTAGGGCTGCACAATTTTAGATTGGTGTTTGAATCGACATGTATGCAGTTAGAAGTATGTGGGTTTGTAACAATGATATATACGCTCCTCAAGAAAAACAGGGTTGGTTCATGGAACTTACAAGAGATTTCCTCCCATTATCGTGTAGTCAGCGATCTCCTGAGGGGCTTCAGTGGTTGTAGTTGGTTCATACAGAAAGGGAAAGAGAAAAGGAGTCAGACAGTGAGTTAGAAGTCAGAAAGGGAACATCTTGGTCAGAGGAAGTCGAAGATACTTACATGGATCTGAGGAGAAGTCAATGCTATATCCAACCCTCTCGCGTCTAGGGAACTGAATTTTAGTTGTAGCAGAGGAAGAATCCGGTTGCAGATTTGGGGATCGTTACGGAGAGGCCATGATAGGTGATTGATTGAGATTTTAAGTTTTTGTTTCGCAAGAGAGAAGAAAGTGAGGAGGTTCGTTGGTTCGGAACCTAAGGTTTTCAGATAAAGGAATTGTTGACGGTTCTTTTTTGTTCAGATAAAGGTAAATAGAGAAACCGTGATATTTGATGAAATCTAGTAGAGAAGTCTACCGGAGAAGTCTACAAGAGAAGTCTACAAGGGAAGCGTACACGAGAAGATTCATGTATAGAAGCAGATGTCTACTGGAGAAGTCTACTAGAGAAGTCTACCGGAGAAGTCTACAAGAGATGCGTATACGAGAACATTCACGTACAGCAGCAGATGTCTACTAGAGAAGTCTACCGGAGAAGTTTACTTGAGAAGCGTACACGAGAACATTAATGTACAGAAGCAGATGTCTACCAGTGAAGTCTACAAGAGAAGTCCACAAGATTCTGATCAATACAGAAACAAATGTCTACTATTTAAGTCTACAAGAGAAGTTTTTAGAGAGAAGTTAATAATATATCAAATTACGTTAATGTACATTAGTTTGCTACGGTGAGGTATCGGCTCTGTGTTTTTTTGGATTTGGTGGTTGATTTGGACTCCGGCGAGATGATTCGCCTTCATCTCCAGTTTTCGGCGTCTCCTCTTCGAACCGAGCTCTGTTCCTTTGAGCGAGAAAGTTCTGGTAGTACATGCACAACGAGAAATGTTCAAAATACAAGGAAAATTTCACTCACAGTATTAATTTCACCAGGTTGAAAACAACGAAAATTTGACTTATAAAGAATTCGACATTTCATAGATGCTAGATACACATAATGACAGAATTCGACATTCAATACAATACACATGTTGAGTAAGAGTTTACCTGAAAACTCTTTCGAGAATTGCCTCATACAACAAAAAGCTTGATCTGTTTCTTGTCATCTTTCGGGCATAGTTGTCGATGGCCCTGTCGAGATTGGTGTTTGAATCGACATGTATGCAGTTAGAAGTATGTAGGTTTGTAATGGTGAGAAACAGGGTTGGTTCATGGAACTTACAAGATATTTCCTCCCATTATCGTGTAGTCAGCGATCTCCTGAGGGGCTTTAGTGGTTGTTGTTGGTTCGTACAGAAAGGGAAAGAGAAAAGGGGTCAGACACTGAGAAGTAAGTCAGAACTATGAAGATCTTGAACATGGGAAGTCGAAGAGACTTACATGGATCTACCTTGCAGTTAATGGTATATCCAACCCTCTCGCGTCTAGGGAACCGAGTTTCAGAGGTAGCAGAGAAAGAATCCGGTTGCAGATTTGGGGATTGTGACGGAGAGGCCATTGTAGGTGATTGCTTGAGATTTTAAGTTTTTATTCCGCAACAGAGGAGAAAGTGAGGAACCTAGGATTTTCAGATAAAGGAATTGTAAACGGTTTTTTGGTTCAGATAAAGGAGAGAGGAACCGTGATATTTGGTTTTATCTACTATAGAAGTCTACCGGAGAAGTCTGTCTACAAGAGAAGTCTACAAGAGAACATTAATGTTTAGAGAAGCAGATGTCTACAAGAGAAATCTACCGGAGAAGTCTACCGGAGAAGTCTACAAGAGAAGCGTACACGAGAAGATTTATGTACAGAAGCAGATGTCTACAAGAGAAGTCTACCGGAGAAGTCTGTCTACAAGAGAAGTCTACTGGAGAACATTAATGTTTAAAGAAGCAGATGTCTACAAGAGAAGTCTACCGGAGAAGTCTGTCAAAGAAGTCTACAAGAGAAGCGTACACGAGAAGATTTATGTACAGAAGCAGATGTCTACAAGAGAAGTCTACCGGAGAAGTCTACCGGAGAAGTCTGTCTACAAGAGAAGTCTACTGGAGAACATTAATGTTTAGAGAAGTAGATGTCTACAAGAGAATTCTACCGGAGAATTCTGTCTACAAGAAAAGTCTACCGGAGAAGTCTACTAGAGAAGATTCATGTACAGAAAAAAATGTCTACTATTTAAGTATACAAGAGAAGTTGTTAGAGAGAAGTTAATAACATATCAAATTACGTTAATGTACATTAGTTTGTACATATCACATCCCGCCATAGTAGCAAAAAAATAAGGATGAGTTTTTCTCACAACTACAATATATAGGCAAGATATCTACAATATTGAAATTGAGGTCCTATATTAGTCATAAACATCTAATCCAGTATATGTATTTTCGTCTGACCCACGAAATTCAGTCTCGGCGAATATCTCAGCCGCAAGCTTCTCCCTAATACGCTTTATCTTCGCATCAGACAATACAGTCGAACTAAATGGAATGCCGAGAGCATGGCATTCAATGTACTTCAGACAATACACTCCACAATCCCCAACTTTCTTGTTTTGTGGTACTTTGGATGCTGGCCACCTTTCATGCGTGAATTTGGTTAATGGCCACTTGGGTCTATCTTCTACTGAACATGATGTATGCATTAAATAAGGTACCATAACGGCAATGGGCTCGACCAAGTCTTTGATTTGCGCGAGCGTTGTATGGGTTATTATAGAGTCCCACACCACAATGTGTCTCTGTGGGAGTGATATCCACAAAGCCACCCAATGGTCTTCTTTGACATTTAAAGGTAAATAAATGTCCTCCACTTCAGTCCACCACGTCTTCTGTACTTTTGCATACTGGGGGAGTTGACCTGCATAGTAATCCCACGCCCCACCTGGTAGCGTTTTTCCACTCCCGTCAGGATTGGGTTCTGAGTTTTTAAAGTCATTGTACCGAGTAGGCCATATGTTGCCTAGAGTAGAGTCGAGGATGCAAATTTTGTCACTCCTAAACCACTCTGGATGTTCCTTGTACCGTTTCTTCAGCATATTCAACGCAGCATCCAGGTGCTGTGACAAAACAACCAAAAGAATCAAGGTTAAACATCAAAAACTTCATAGAGAAGTCTACTGGAGAAGACTACAAGAGAAGTCTACTGGAGAAGTCTACTAGAGAAGTCTACTGAAGAAGACTTCATAGAGAAGTCAACTGGAGAAGTTTGTCTACAAGAGAAGTCTACTTGAGAAGAGAAGTCTACAAGAGAAGTCTACCGAAGAAGACTTCATAGAGAAGTCTACCAGAGAAGTCTGTCTACAAGAGAAGTCTACTTGAGAAGAAAAGTCTACTAGAGAAGTCTACTAGAGAAGTCTGTCTACATGAGAAGTCTACTGGAGAGAAGAGAAGAGAAGGCTTACCGTGTCTCTTAGCCATTGTTGCGGCGTTTAAAGAGTCCAAAACCACTCTACATTAGTGAATAGAATGATCTCTTCGCTATAAACCCTGTTTAGCAAGGAAATTTCAGCAATTGATAAACTTAAACAATGAGTTAAGGTCTTTTTTATACTTACGGCTGTTGCTTTAGCCACACATCAAGTCTCCTCGTCATTTGTTCATCAATGGTAGCAAAAGGATCATATCCTTTTCCTACCTTTGAATTAACAAGTTTCTTTTTGTAAGGTGACTTATTTGCCATGGCCGGCTTCTTCAGCCTATCACTCCTTGCTCGTCTCAAAACCGCTTGCTTTTTCTCCTCTTGTTTAGATTTCGTAATCTCAGCATAATTTGCAGGTAGATTCTGAGGAGACAGAATGATAAGGTTCTTATCCGCACAAGTGACACTCGCACTCTGACCATCATCCTTAAGTGTTTCCTTGGCTGCCTTCTTCTCCTCTTGTTTAGCTTTCTGAAGCGGTAAATTTGGTTGTGGTTTTTGAGGAGGTGGTATCATAACACTCGGATCCGCACCAGTATCCGCACCAGTGACACTCGCACTCTGGCCATCTTGAAGGATTTCCTTGTTAAACATTTTACTCTGCAAGTAGAGGATCAAAGTCGAATCATATACCAAATAGAATATATCATCCAAACAAGAAAGGGAAGAAATGTTAAAATGTCAAAAGAGATTACAGAATCTAAACAAGATTACGCACTGACCCCAATATCAGGAACAGTCTCGTTCTCATCAGCAGCCGGTTCATTGGAGACCCCCACATGAAGAGCTGGGGCAATTTGGTTTGATTTGGTTTGCTCTTCCTTTCCAGTCTTCACAGCCTCTTCTTTTCCCTCTTTCACAGCCTCAATGTGTTCCAAGCGTTCCTCAATATTGTTGACCTTATCACCAAGGAGTTTCATATTGTTTTCACAGCGTTTAAAACCAGCATCAACCTTCTCTGACAAGTCCTTAAAATGCATGTCAAAGTGTGCTTGTATGCTCTGCACCAATGAAGGTAGTTCCGCCATGTAACCAGACTCAAATTCTTCTCGACTACTCTTCTCCGGTAAGCTAACAAGGCTAAGGCTCATGCTGCTTTCATTTTTCACACCAGGCTTCACCCTTGACTTCACACCCTACTTTCTTATATCATTAGCGGAATCAATCACACCCGTCACTTGCCAGTGATCATGGGTCCATCTCCAGCCTGGTTCAGAAATAGCTGAGATTATGTTAACTATCTTCTGGTCGTAAACATCATCATCCCACCTTGGGAACATATCTTCGTACTCATCCTTCATCACACAACTTAGGACATTCACCTACAAAATAGGCATATAAGACGTAGAACGATTAACCAGAGAAGTCTACTGGATAAGAGAAGTCTACTGGAGAAGTCTACTGGAGAAGTCTACAATAGAAGTCTACTGGAGGCTTCTCCAGTAGAAGTCTACAATAGAAGTCTACTGGAGAAGAGAAGTATAGTAGAGAAGTCTACTGGAGAAGGAGAAGTCTACGAAGAGAAGGAGAAGTCTACAAAGACCTGTTTGTACATGTTCTCTTTCATGTATCTCTTGCCTCTGGATCCCTTGAAAGCCAGTAGAGGTGGAGTAGGTTTATGTGGAAAGGGACCACCATATTGGGCTGCATAATCCGGTAGAGAATAGTACACCCATATTTGGAGAACATGTACGAAGCCTTCCAGTGTATACGATAACTTTGTCAAGTCTTTCTCCTTCACTGACTTGATGAGTAACTTCAATGCAACCCTACCCCATGGGTAGTTCTGGAAGGCAGTGATATCCATCACAAGCCTAGCAAGGTTAACATTGATGGGTGTTGTCTCCTTTTTAGCTTCAATGTAACCGGCGTATATGCATAGATATCCCAACCTGATGCGGTCCAACCGTGTCCACTCTGCACATAAACCACAAGCTTCTATTAACTCGTTCACAGTTGGACCCCTGTCCAGATCAACTCCCAGAAGGGTCCAAAATTGTCGCGTTTCTTCAGTGACCTCTACATCTGGGTTATCCAAGTTCAGAACGTCGCGGCAATTCAGACCGGTAATCTCCTCAAACTCAAGCAATGAAAACCTCAACGGCTTGTTACCAATCAGACTCCATATCTCATGGGGTTTCTTGCACTCTAGCTGAGCAGTTAGTATATAATGAACCATCCTCGATGTCCAGCCAAACTCGAGAGCATGGAACCGTAGCACCACACCTAATGGAGAGAATAAAAGCTCTTCCCACTCATCTTTCCTTAAGACGTTGCGTAGAGATTCAAACAATTTTGTATTTTCAGCATAGTAGTGTATGCTTTTACCCGCTTCAGGCTCATCTCCTTTGGAATAAAGGGTTGACGGAAAACTACTTGCATCCATATCCATCATCGCATCCATATCCACTGTATTTCGATGAAGTTAAACCGAATTCGTACTTTCCGGCGGCGGCAGATCGGCAAAGAAGACTGAAAAAAGAAAGTCAAAAGCTCGAATCTGATAGAGAAATAGCGAGTAAGAGATAGTAAAATCAAAAAGAGTTGAGAGAATGAAAAGAAGGCATGAAGTGTCCGACGGTGATGATGGAGACGGAAGGTGGTAGATCTCTTGTTTGGAGACGAAAGGTTGTAACTTTAGGTTGTAAATTTTTTTCCAACTAAACCGCATTTTTGTGGTTTTATAGGTAGGATAACTACATTGGTTAAGTTCGGTTAATTTGGATGGGTAAAAAAATTGGTTCAATTTGGTTCAGCTTAACTACACGATTTGATGAATGTTTAAGAAATTCAAATTTTTAAAATGTTTTTAAAAAAAATTCAAACTTGCCTCCTCATGTTTAGTAGACTTCTAAATGCGATTTAAATCTACTGGAGAAGTCTACTGGAGAAGTCTACTGCAGAAGTTTACTGCAGAAGTCTACTGGAGAAATCCACTGGAGGAGTCTACGGGAAAGTCTAATGAAGAAGTCTACTGGAGAGTCTACTGCAGAAGTCTACTAGAGAAGTCTGGTGTGTCCAAAACCAAACATCGCATAAGAAAATAAAAGCACAAAAACATAGTGAAGACCTTCGATTTGGAAACCTTTGATTACTAAACATACTGAGAGATGCAAACAAAAACACATCCTCTCACAAACCTACTGGGCTTCGATGATGCAAACAAGTACACATCCTCTAAATTAAGTCTACTTCACATAAATCGATTATTTTCAATGATTATTTGAAACCCTATACCAAAACTTTCAAAACGTATAATATATTCACTCAAAAGTTAACACTTTTATGCAAATTTGACATTTTAAATATAAAAATGATAAACCCTAACTTTAACCCTAAGTGTAAAAACATGTTTGCAACCTATGATGTACCTTATTTGGTAACCCTTTGTTTAGTATAGTATGTATTTCATTCATAACATAATTTGTCTAAGTATGTTTAATTTTGTGAAATTTTATTTTTCACACATCACAATTGTTTATAGTAGGGTCATCAATCAAAATTTTTTATCAAAATTTTTTTTGTTAATTTATAAATTTAAATTTAAAATATAATTATATAGTAGACTGCTGTAGTACTCTACTAAACCACAAAAATAGTCTTCATAACCTAATTTGTCTAAGTAGGTTTAAATATGTTTAATTTTGTGAAATTTTATTTTTCATACTTCACAATTATTTATAGTAAGGTCATCAATCAAAAATTTTTATCAAAATATTTTTTGTTAATTTATAAATTTAATTTTAATATATAATTATATAGTAGACTCCATGTGAAGTCTACTAAACCCCCTCCAGTAAACTTCTCATGGAGTCTACGAGTTGATTTCCTAACAGAAGTCTACTGGTAGACTTCTACATTACTTAGTAGACTTCCCTAGGTTAAAACAGTCATTATGCCTCCGTTTTATTGTTTGGTCATAAAGGACGTAATTGTAATTTCACTACCTCTTTGGGTTATTTTTCTCAAACATATAATATATGGGTTACATTTGTATTTTAAATCAATTTTAGGGTCATTTTTTGTAACCAGGCCAAATTTCTATTATATCCCTTATTAATATATGAAAATAAGAGGATTAAAACTGAAATTTTATCATAAATTTTTGTGAAACAAAAATATATAGTTAGTGGAAGCTCACTTGGCCCAGTGGTTGATCAATGGTTCATTAAGGCTTCTACACCAAAATGTCTGAGGTTCGAATTCCATGATATGTGATTTGTTATCATTTATGCAGATTGATGGAGACTAGCATATAGAAGATCTTCAGCGTGGGGCAAGATAAAATCGTCTGGAAATATTTATTTGTTGTAGAATCGTCGATGTATCAATTTTTCATAATTTGTAATTGAATAATAATAAAATTACAGTGTTAGAAAAATATATAATTTTTTTAATCGTCTAGATTTATGAATTATTATAAATTATAAAAAAAATTACACGGACAATTTTAATTTTGACACGCGGAACTACTCTGGACAAGTTTCTTATAAATTTTGTCTTTATTTTATAATTTATATTCTCTGAGACTCGAATTCTATATCTGTAGATGTATATATATTAATAAACATTCTGTCAAACTACTGGTAAAAAAGGACTTCCAAAAAAAATAGTTAAAACTGTTATGTAAGTCAGAGAAAGAGGCTTGCAAAATATCAGAAATATACACGAGTGAATCGTGATAAATCAATAATGTGGAGCCCACGTCAATATTTATACACAGTAACTTCTGTTCTAATTACTTCTATATAAAGGATGCATTACATCCGTCTGTAAATCATCACAACTTCATAACCCAATTATACGAGTGACAAAATATCTCTCGCTTCTTCCTTTATATTTCCCAGTATCCCGTTCTTTACCGGGTATAAAATTTTCGTCTTTATTTATATTTATCGAAATGATAAATTAACATTTTTTTTATAACAGGTTATCTATAACGCCCGTGAACCAAAAGTGGATTTTTGGTGGTGCGTCGATCGACACGGGGAGTGTGTGTCGATCGACACACGTTGTTTGACTTATGAGGAGTCGGGATTTAGGTGTTGTGTCGATCAACACAAGTGGGTGTGTCGATCGACACAGGTTAAAATTGAACCGACAGGTTCGGTTTTTGATCGCTCGGTTTGGCGATTGGTTTAGGGAACCCTAGGGTTCCGATATAAAAAGTGGGAGCCGCGTTTTGTCTCTTCTTTTGACTGAAATCAGAAGAGATTTGGGAGAGAAGGATCCTTGTTGATCCTTGTGAGTGTTTGAGGTTTTGGAGGCAAGTTCTGCTCGGGTTTTGGAGGAGACGAACGGCTGGGAAGATCAGGTCGGATCGGAGTGAAACTTTGAGGGTAAGTTCTCCATTCTTTGATCTTGATATAGGAGAAAACCGTTTGTCAATCGGTTGAGTATTCGTTGAGTTATGATCGTTTTAATGTGGGAGATTTGTGCAGACTCGTTACTGTGATCAGTCTACTTCGAGGGAGGATTCCCGTCGAACCAGAAGTAGTCTGGAGACGATCCGCATACCGTTGTGTAGCTTGTTCTGTCTAGTTTTCAGAACATCTTTTCGATCGTGTTTTGGAGGAGTTTTGGAGTCAGAATCGATCCGGAAACCAAAGTGAGTGCGTGACCGTAGGTTTATCTGGGTAAAGGGATTGATCCCAATGCATTGTTTGATGATTTGATGATTGATTCTCGTGTTATGGATGTTATATGTGGCTTGGATGTGTTTGTAGACGGTTCCTGTGCAGGGAATCGACGTATGTGCAGGTCAGAATCGGACCAGAGAGGAGAAGGTTCGATTCTACGATTCTGCAGCATGTGTCGATCGACACAAGCATTTGTTGTGTCGATCGATTGCCGTCAGTTTGACGTATTGATTGATATGTGATGATCGGTTATTGCTTGGTGTTGTGGTTTGTCTCTTATGCCTGTGTGTATAACCTGTAGACGGAATGACCGTCTCACTTAGTATTTGTGATAATACTCACGCAACTCTTTTTGCCATGTGTTGCAGGTAAAGAGGAATTGTGATCGTGGAATCATGGCCGGGAAGAGGAGATGATCTAGAGTCTCGGTTGTGTGTTTTATATTGTCGTTAGAACTGCTAGGGTGTTGGTAGTTCTGGAATTGGAAAAATTGGTGAATTGGATGTTGTTGGTTTCAATATAGTATGGGATGTATTGAATGGTTTGATTTAATTGGTTATTGATTGGTTATTGTTTTCCGCACATTGAGATTTGACCATTGAGGATTATCATTTGTGATAATGATAATCCGGGTTTTAATTGGAAAATTTTTAAAATTTTGGGTCGGGTCGTTTCATTTAGCACGATCACTCTATGGTTATGCTAAATATTTATGCATATATACTATACTGTATAATCTATTATAGTGGGCGGTATGTCGCCTCTATAATATTATATTATTTTTCAGTGGTTGTATAAAACACCACAATTAATTTAATTTTACTGTAGGCGGTTTTTTACCTTAGTATTATTTTACTATTCTTATATCATGGTTGTTTAATGCACCATGACTATATACTCATTAGTCGGCTAAAGCCGCCTTATATTACATATACTATATTTATGTAGATGACTTCGTTACCATAATATCACTATTAAATATTTATCTATATTATGAATATTATACAAGGAGGTTCAGTCACCTGTATATAAATATTTTATCTGAAACTGGTAAATATAATTGATTGCTCATTAAAGTTTTTCATATTGATTTTTTTTTAAATATTTTACCCCCAACGGTCACAAAGAAAATTTTCAAAAATTTATCTACTTTCCAGCGGCTATGAACAGTATTTTCAATCTATAAATACACTAATATTTCATTCTTTCAAAATCACTCAAACATTTTATCTTCTTTCAAACACTTTTACAAGAAATATTTTTGATTCTAATTTTGTAAGAAAAATGTTTCGTTGGTTTTTGATTTTTGTTATCGGTGTAATTCTTACTTCTATTTATGGTCTCTTCGCTGGAGAATTTATCATAAATATTGGTTTACTTTTTTATGCATTAATGTTTAGTGTAATTGCTGTTATGATTAATGTAAAAGGTTTCTAAAATCATATTATATTTCTAATAATAATATTTTCGATTTTGTTTTTAGAAATCAAATGGTCAACGTTGAGAAGCTTAAATTTCCAGCTCTCAAAATTACTGGAGCTAATTATATAGCGTGGACAACCGATGCAGAACTCTATATGGAAGCGTAAAATTTATCCGACACCATCACAGAGGGAAATGAATAATCCGCCCAAGCTAAGGTAAAGGCAATAATATTTCTGCGGAAACATTTGGATGAAAATGTGACGCATGACTATGCGCACATTAGAGACCCAGCATAGCTGTGGAAAGCTCTGAAAGACAGGTTCGATAATCAGAGGGAGATATCCCTCATGCGATGGAAGAGTGGAAAAACCTGAGGTTTCAGGATTTTAAGAAAGTGGAGGAATATAACTCTGCAATGTTGAGGATTGTATCACAATTAAAATTTTGTGGTAAACCTGTCACCGAAACAGAAACGCTCGAAAAGACATACCTCACATTCCACAAAGAACACAGTGTCCTACAAGCAATGTATAGAAATTGCGTATACACAAGGTTCTCTGAGTTGATTGTAACACACATAATCGCAGAGAAAAACAATGATCTTCTCATAAAGAATCACAACTCTCGTCCTACGGGAGCTAGAGCATTTCCTGAAGTGACGGATGTTAAAAATCTGGAGAAGAAAAGTCAAACCTATTGGGGTCGTGGCCGCATATTCAATCGCGGGCGTGAAAGAAATTACAGTTCACGTGGAAGAAATTCTTTCCAATGGGTTCGTTCTAAACAAACCCCCAAAGGAAAAGATATTCAAGAGACTACCGCGCAGAAGCGTGATAGCATCTGTTACAGATGCGGGTCCAAAAGACATTGGTCCAATATATGTCGAACTCCCAACCATCTCTGCAAGCTATACCAAGAGTCTGCCAAAGGCAAAGGGAAAGAAGTGAACCTCACGGAACACTTTGAGGGTACATCGTACCTTGATTCTCCCGACTTTGCGAATGACTTTGACGAGAACGCTATGGCGGATAATTAAAAATGCTTGTAATGAGACTGTTGAATGGTCTCCAGTTATGCCATATCTACTTATTATGTATTTCTGTTTTCAACGAATTATGTGGGTTTTCGTAATATTGTAATGCATAATTATTAAGCGTATTTTCTGATAAATGAAATTTACTTTCTATTATCTAATTTTTGTTAATTTCAGAAATGGATGAATCGATATCCAAGGAAGTGGTTCGAGAAATTTGTATACCAGATAGTGGAACAACACACACTATTCTGAAGAACAAGAGATACTTCTCTAACTTAAAACCGACAAACATTATTGTCAATACAATATCAGGTCCTACAGACTTGACTAAAGGCAGTGGCAATGCCAACTTTATGTTGCCTAATGGAACCAAGTTTTCCATAAACAATGCCTTATATTCTCCAAATTCTAAAAAGAATTTGTTGAGTTTCAAAGACATATACCTTCAAGGATATGATACTCAGTCCGCGACTGAGAATGGAAAAAAGTATATGTATGTAACTTCGGATAAATCCGGAAAAAGGCAGATACTGGAAAAATTTCCAAAACTCCCTTCAGGATTGCATCATACTCATATAAGTGCAATCGAATCGCATCTAGTGATTAAAAGAAATCCAGAAGATTTCACACTACGGCATGATCACCTCGGTCACCCATGCACCACAATGATGCGTAATATTATTGAGAAATCACATGGCCAGGAGATATATCAGGGGAATATATTGACATGTGTTGTATGTTCTCTTGGAAAAATGATCATAAGGCCATCGGCAGCCAAAATTGATAAAGAATCACCAAAATTCCTTGAAAGAATTCAAGGCAATATTTGTGGACCAATACATCCATCATGTGGACCGTTCCACTATTTTATGGTGTTAATTGATGCATCTAGCAGATGGTCACACGTTTGTCTATTATCATCTCGAAATATGGCATTTGCGAGATTTCTAACTCAGATAATCAAACTAAGGGCTCAGTTTTCTGATTATTCCATTAAGAAAGTTAGACTAGACAACGCTGGTGAATTCACGTCCCAAGCCTTTAATGATTATTGTATGGTTACGGGAATAGAAGTTGAACATCCGGTAGCTCATGTTCATATACAAAATGGTTTGGCTGAATCATTAATTAAACGTCTGCAATTAATTGCAAGACCATTGATCATGAGATCAAAACTCCCAACCTTTGTATGGGGACATGCCATCTTGCATGCAGAAGCACTCATCCGAATAAGACCAAGTGCATATCATAAATATTCTCCATTACAATTAGCTTTCGGTCGAGAAATGAATATATCCCATTTAAGAATATTTGGTTGTGCGGTATATGTGCCTATATCACCACCACAACGTACAAAAATGGGACCATAGAGAAGAATGAGAATATATGTTGATTGTGATTCCCAATCAATCATAAGATACCTAGAACCACAGACTGGTGACGTCTTTACGGCACGACTTGCCGATTGTCATTTCGATGAAAAAATATTCCCGGTTCTAGGGGGAGAAAACAAACAAGTAGGAAAGGATATAAAATGGCGTGTGCCATCTTTGCTACACCTTGATCCTCCTACAAGACAGTCAGAACTAGAAGTTCGACGAATTATGCATTTGCAGAGTATAGCAAACCAGCTACCTTATGCATTTGCAGATACAAAAACGGTAACAAATCACATATACCGGCTGCAAATGCCCCTGCTCGAATTGAGATACCAAATAAACATGAAAGAGCAGATAATAAACGTGAGTCTAGAAAATGCTTGAAGCGTGGTAGACTTATTGGTTCTAAGGCCTAGGAAACGAAGGGAAGCTGAGAAGCATAATGATCCCAAAATCACTGAAAGTATTTTGGAAGAAATGAATCATGAGACTAACGACAATACAAAGGAAATCATGAGATTTCTAGAAACTATATTCATAATGGAAAGGTATGGAATCGTAATGAAATGAATGTAGTCGATGACGTTTTCTCATACCTTGTGTCAAGGGAGATAGATGAGAAAAACGATGATCCAGAACCAAAGTCTATATATGAATGTCAAAACAGACAAGATTGGATGAAATGGAAAGATATTGTACAAGTCGAGCTTGATTCGCTTAATAAACAAAATGTATTCGGACCTATTACACTCACACCCAAAGATGTGAAACCGGTCGGATACAAATGGGTTTTCGTTCGGAAACGAAATGAGAAAAACAAAATCATGAGATATAAAGCTCGCCTTGTGGCTCAAGGATTTTCTCAAAGACCCGGGATCGATTATGAGGAAACATATTCCCTCGTTATGGATGCAATCACGTTTAGATTCTTAATGAGTCTAGCGGCTAACGAAAATCTAGAGATGCGTTTCATGGATGTCGTTACAGCATATTTATATGGATCATTAGATACTGATATCTATATGAGAATTCGAGATGGGTTTAAGATGCCAGAGGCATTAAGTTCAAAACCTAAAGAGTTATGTGCAATAAAATTGCAAAGATTATTATATGGGTTAAAGCAATCTGGACGTATGTGGTACAACCGTCTTAGTGAGCATCTAACAAAAGAAGGATATGTAAACGATCCTTTATGTCCATGTGTTTTCATCAAGAAAACAACATCCGGATTTGTGATTATCGCGGTGTATGTTGATGATCTAAACATAATAGGAACTCAAAGAGAAATACAAAAGGCCTCAAATTACTTAAAATGAGAATTTGAGCTGAAAGATCTCGGACAGACGAAGTACTGTCTTGGCCTACAAATTGAGCATTCTCAAAATGGTATATTTGTGCATCAATCCACATATACCAAAAGAGTACTAAAACGATTCAACATGGACAAGGAAAATCCTCTAAGTACTCCTATGATCGTTAGATCACTCATAATCGAAAATGATCCATTTCGACCACATGAGGAGAATGAAGAGATACTTGGTCCTAAAGTACCATATCTTAGTGCCATTGGAGCTATTATGTACCTAGCGAATTGTACAAGGCCCGATATATCATTTGCCGTTAATCTTTTAGCAAGATTCAGTCCGCTATCTTCCGCTATCTTCAAGGGACTATTGACTTAGGTTTATTCTATCCTAAAAATTCAAACGGTCAAATGATTGGTTTTGCATATGCAGGATATTTATCAGATCCACATAAAGCCCGATCACAAACTGGATATGTTTTTACGATCAGAGGCACTGCTATATCTTGGCGTTCTCAGAAGCAAACACTCGTGACAATCTCTTCAAATCATGCTGAAATCATTGCACTCCATGAGGCAAGTAGAGAATGTGTATGGTTGAGATCAATAAGCCAACACATCCAATCAAGCAGTGGAATCCACGTAAATACAGAACCAACCGTTTTATATGAAGATAATGATGCATGTGTCGCCCTAACAAAAAAATGATATATCAAAAGTGATAGAACCAAACATATCCCTCCAAAATTCTTTTAATACACTCAGGAACCTGTGAAGGCTAAAGTCATTGAAGTCAAGTATGTTCGATCATGTGATAATGCCGCTGATCTCTTCACGAAGTCACTACCTACCACTACGTTCAGGAAACATGTCCATAACATTGGAATGCGTCATCAACGTGATTTACAAAATGACACCTGATCGATCATTCGAGGGGAAGCTTATGTGGTTGTACTCTTTTTACCTTACTATGGTTTTTTCCCACGGAGTTTTTCTGGAAATGTTTTTAATGAGGAAACTAATACGTAAAGCAAGAGATAATAGTGACACTGGTCTCCAAGGGGGAGTGTTATGAAAGTCAGAGAAAGAGGTTTGCAAAATGTCAGAAATATACACGAGTGAATCGTGATAAATCAATAATGTGGAGCCTATGTCACTATTCATACACAGTAACTTCTGCTCTTTTTACTTCTATATAAAAGATGCATTACATCCATCTATAAATCATCACAACTTCATAACTCAATTATACGAGTGACAAAATCTCTCTCGCTTTTTCCTTTATATTTTTCAGTATCCCATTTTTTATCAGGTATAAAATTTTTGTTTTTATTTATATTTATCAAAATAATAAATTAATAGTATTTTTATAACAAAAACGATATTTTTTATGAAAGAAAAAATATATGTCTCGAGATTCTTAAACAAAATATATAATAATATGATTCTTTCGATTATTAGGCTGGATTCACGTGATGTGATGTGATGTGATTGTATTTTCCATCAAATAAGGCGTGCGCTTTGACCCATTAAAGAAAATACATAATAATATGATTCTTTCGATATCAATAATTTTGAGATAATAATAACAAAGTCCATTTATTATTTGGTCCGTCAAGGCTGCTTGAATATAATTAACGGTCAAACCTGTCTCACACATACAAGAATCACGTCAAAGACCATATATACTTTTTTCCTTTTTTCTAATATAAAATGTGTTGAATTAAAACATAAATTTTTAAATAAAAAATTCTTTCAAATAGAATTATTTAATATATAAAATACAAGCAAGTTAACCAACTAAGAAAAAAGATACATAATAATATTAGTTACAAAGTATTTAATAAAGATAAAAGCTATACTATAACAATTTAAAAGATCATATATAGGTCTTTTTTTAATAATTGAGTTTTTAAAAAAAATGCAAAACATGTATAAAATTTGTGTACAATAAAAAAGAAGAATCTATTAGAGTTTTCTTATCAAATGGAGTATTAATGAAGAAAGGTAGCAAAATAAACCCTACATGAGTACTAAAACTCTTAAAATAAGTAACAGTCTCCAGCTTCAATTGACTCCTCGGTTACAAAACTCTAAATAAAGATTTTATATGTAACGTTAATCTAA
This sequence comes from Arabis hirsuta, assembly GCA_964056655.1. Lineage (NCBI taxonomy): Eukaryota > Viridiplantae > Streptophyta > Magnoliopsida > Brassicales > Brassicaceae > Arabis > Arabis hirsuta. The sequence goes on from OZ053305.1 coordinate 9,205,515, forward strand.
ACAAAGTTAATGAGTATATCATTTTTGTAAGTCTTTATTCAAGCCTATGATCGTAAGTCGTAATTCCATACGTAAGCAATTTCTAGAACCAAAAAAAAAACTCATTCGACCTATATAATATATAATTGCTCTTATATAATAGTAATTTTAAATTATATGCAAATAAAAAAATGGCTCTTATCCATACAAACCACCACAGTAAATGTTTCTAAGAAAAATAATTAAAGTTCAGTCTTTCCACAATTATATATGCAATCTTTTTTTGTTTGACTGTGTCTATATAATAGATTCCCATATATTTATCAACACATATAAATACAGAAACATCTGGAGATACAAAAGGCAAAATACAGTCAAGACTCAAGAGAGCAAACCCAAAAAGAAGAAAAAAAAGAAAAAGAAAAAGAAAAAAACAGATTTTCTAATTTTCTTGTATCTACAAAGAATCAAAAGTATGTCTAGAGTGAGATCTGAGCCGATGAAAGTTGTCTTCATAAACACACAGTACGTTCAGACAGATGCTCGGAGTTTCAAGACTGTTGTTCAAGAACTCACAGGTAAAAACGCCGTCGTCGCCGACGGTCCTTTTGAATTCTCCGGTCAAGGCTACGGTGGTAAAGAAGATTCATCACGGCAGTTTTGCGGCGGAGGAAGAGAGGCAGCGGGAAGTGTAGAGACGACGGAGTTTGATAGTTTTTTAACGGAGATGCCTCCGGTCGGTGGAGAATTGTATAATCTCATATGGTCAGAAAATTGAGTAGTTAAACATTCGTTTCTTTTTGTTGTTACTACAATTTGGTTTATTAGGCCCAATGGGCCTAATCTTAGTATCTCAAAGCCCTAATTTACTAAGTTAAGTGGCCTATGTAAAAACACGAGTCCTTAGAATTTTTTTGTTTGTTTTGTTTTGGTAATGTATATAAAGAAATAATTATGCACTTTTACCAAAACAATATTATAATTCTGCACTCCTTAGAATTATGCACTTTAATTGGTAAAAAAAATGAAAGAATAGTATACAATGTGTCCATACGATACAAGACTAAAATTGAGCCGCTGCTAATTTTCAAATAGTCAAAGGTGTTATAAATCCATTAGGTGGATGTCCATTATAGGCCCATGTTTTAGAACATTCTAGATTTACCTCTTTTCCAAGTTATATTTTCTCCCCAAGCTTTATATCCTTATATATACTTGTGTTTCTCATGGAATAAGATAACATAATTCATTCTCTATTTCTTTTATTCATAACACGTTATCAGCACGAAACCCTAACCACTGAGAAAATTAAAAAAAAAAAAATTCTAACCAACGTTTCTTTCTCTGTTGTCTTCGCTTTCAATCTTTGTGAGGTCATTTTTTATTCAATTCAAGTTGCTCTGTTACCTCCGTCCAAAATCTAATCGAGATAAGTGATTGATCTGCTCATGCTTTATTGTTTATAGCTTTATTCGATATGTGATGGCTTATTGAAACACACGTAATTGTTCGATTAGCATGATTTGATAAATTATTGCTTCACCATGAAATATGTTGGTTGTCTCTTATTACTTTATTACTTTATTGCTTCATGGTTTAGTTGGTTATATTTGGTTCACCGTTAGATTTCCCCTATTGCCACATTATCGTTATTTGATATTTTCTTCATAGATTTATGATGTTACTATTAGAGACATGAACATACACATATAATAAAGTGTTTCTTCAATAATTATAATACATAGATATAATAAGATTTTGCTAAGTGGAATATATGTTCATATAATGATTTATCCATAGAATTGTTTAGCAAATGTTTAAAGCGAATCATTGTGTTAAATAAGAATAGCTCGATCCATGTATTTCCTGTTTAATAATTTTTTTGTTAATTGGATCCCACGAATATCGAATCATAATTGTTTATAATGATTTCTCTCTTGGTTTGAGAACTATAAATTCTAAACTAACAGAAGAAACATTGATTTGATATATGAGTTTGGTTGTTTGGTATATATTGGCTTGGTTGTCGTTGATCCTTTCTAATTATCGATTCATATCTTAGTATATTGTTGGTACTTTGATTATGAAAATCGTAAAAAGGGTCTTTTGGTTTTGTTTGTGAGTAATCAATTTAGATCCTTTATTTGTGAATAATGAATTGATCAATAATGCATAAATAATCTGAGATATTTTAATTGTTTATTTTTATGAGCGTAAAGAAATATGAAAGCCCTAGTCGACGTCTTCAACCTCCTTTCTCCGCCCTCTCCGCTTTGCCTCTCATCGAGGTTCTATGTGGAGTAAGAACCTCTTTAGCAATGATTCACAATTCAGTAATAAGTTTCTTGGATTCTTCAGCCAAATTCCCTCCGGTATCGTCTCTGGATACTTATTCAAGTAAGTCATCAAAATCTCTAATTAAAGATTCTTAAAATAAGAAAACGAATTTAACAATTGGAAAGAAATTGATTCATAGTGAATAGCATGTTGCATTCATTCTCGCTTATTTCCAGACTCATGTTAATTGTGTACCGTCTTATCGAACCATAATCATGTTTTGTCATACTTACTAATATGTTTCATTTAATTCATGATTTTTGAAATGGTCCTGGTCTGTTTTGAAAAGTGAATTAGTCAATCCTTTAGTATCATGTCTAAGTTCATTAGATGACATAGAACTTTGATTTATAAAGCAAAAACGATTCTTAATTGATAAAGATTGTATGGTAGCTATTGCTTAAATAAATTAATTTCATATTTTATTAATCATCATACTCAATAGAGCATATCTCATGCCTAGTATTATTTTAATATTGATGGTTTATTATTTTAGTGAAGCATGACAATTTTGATGTATAGCTTTGCTCATTTGTTAATTATTTTATTATTAACTTGAATTGTCTATTAAACATGATCTGCTTTAACACTCCAATATTATTCATGTTCGTCAGTTAGTTTAAAAAGTTATTTTATCAAAACGTAGCCAATGATAATTTACAATGATGAATTATTTTGTAATTGATTAATTAAAGTCTAGCTTAATGGCATGATGGGAGTGAAAAAGTATTTGGTGATGATAATACCTGCTATATTGTTTGACTATAGAGATCTATTATATTGGTTTCGTTTAACATTATTCTAATGGTTTATAATAATCATCACTTGTTAGATCTTTAATCGTTGGTATGCTATGAGTTTGACTTCGCATACTTAATTTTAATTGTGATGAACTAATAATATGATATATTTACATTCTTTGACGAATGGTAGAAATTGTTGGATTTTTCAACAAAATTCATGAATCACATCTCGTGGTTCATTCCCTGAAATGAATGTGACATCTTATATGAGAAAAGAGAAGATCATACTAATAACACTAAGCCAAAAGATATGGCTATAAAGATTGTCCTGAATGGTCAAGATCAAAATCAAAAAGTTTCTTTCAACAACTTAGATTCTCACCAGAAGTGAGAAAAGAAAGATGGTAATAAGCAAGAGATATTCCAATAATTTGGAAATTGAAAGAAAATAGTGAATGCTCCAGAAGAGCACATAAAAGCTATTGCTTATGACCTAAGTAGGGTATTTTACTCTAAATGAGTAAATTCGAGATTGATAACCCTACAGTATTATCATCTCGAGGGGGAGAGTTAAAGAATCTCATGTACATGATAAGTAACATATCCAGAAGATTATGTTCACTCCTTGATTATTAATGTTCACTACAAGTGATATCAATATTATATTCACTAAGTTCTTCAAACAATTCTCAAAGAAAAAGTGTGATCATCAAAATGTGATATTTAAGATTACAAGACTTGAAAGTCTGTAAGTGAATGCAACTCAGTTATGTTGAGAAAATATCTCTAATGCAGAAAATCGTAAAGCAGTCATTTTATGACACATAAAAGAAAAAGACCAGACAAACAAAATCCATCAAGGAAGTGGCTACTAAAGTGATCGTCTCGGTTTTGTTTTACGATAACTCCCATAATTAGCTTTGAATTTCCGAGAAAGAAATTCTAATTATAATATTATTTGAAGGGAGTAAGTGATTAGCGAAGCAAAGTAAACCAGAAGTTTACTACGAATGTAAAGTAAACAAGAAGTTTACTAAAATTAAATATTTGGCTTAACTGGATTGGTCATCCTGGTTTAATAATGATGCGAGAAATTATAAAAATTTATGTGGACATTCCATGAAGATCTAGAAGATTCTTCTTAATGATTTACATATGTTACTTGCTCAGAAAGCAATATGATAATCTGGCTTTCACCAGATAAATAATTTGGAATCTAATAGTTTTCTGAAATATTTACAAGGAAATGGTTATGGGCTGATCACCCACCATGTGAAATTTTTCTTCCTTATGGTTATAATAGACGCATCGATTCAGTGGACGCATTGACTCGATTGACGCATAAAGTCGATGGATGCATCGACTAGATATTCACATATATCTTTGTCATCAAACTGCAACCTGAAGCTTGCAAGGTTATTTGATAATGTTGGTGAATTCACATCTCAAGTCTTTGATGATTATTCTATGTCCACTGGAATAAGTATTGAACATCCCGAAGTTCATGTTAATACACAAAAATGGTTTATTACCATTGATTCGCATCAAGCCAATGAATTAATAATAGTTCTCCCCATCAATATTGGTTTAGGGTCAGAAACCAAAAAGTTTCCATATGAATCTTTGAATGTGAAAAGTGCTCCACCACATCACTTTAAGATGGATCCTCAATGGAGGATAAAAATATATGTTGGATATGAATGATATTAAGCTTCTAGAGCCATCCAAGAATGATTTATTTAATGCTCGATTTGAAGATTCATTTTAATGAGTCAGTTTTTCCAACATTTGGGGGAGAAAATAAAATAACTGGAAAAAGATATAAGTATCTATGAATTATCAATGATCCTCGGACTAAAGGATGAGAATTAGAAGTCCAAAAGATAATTCCAAGTTTATCGTATTGATTGCCAGACACGTTTACTGGCCCAAATAGAGTGATGAAATCACCTATCCAGCTGTATATGCTCTAATTAGAATTAATGTCCTAGAAGGATAATATCAGACTGCTAGTGAGTCTAAAGATCGCATGAAGCGTGATAGACCTATTTGGTTCCAAATATAAGAATCCTCGTAAAAGAAAATGAGCAGATATAATGACCAGATCGAGAAAAGAAATATTTCGAATTATCTCTAGAAGAGACCGAAAGAGCTTCAGAAGAGACATAAACATGACGAATAAAAAATATTCAAGTACTTGACAATGAAGAGAGCTAGCTAGCTATGTCATGTTTGAAATAAGATGGAACCAAAAAGCAAATCGACGTCGTAATATTTTGCATGCTATAAGCAGTTGATATTATGAAAAAGAGGATCATAAGAAAAGTCTATTGAAAAGTGTACACAAAGTAATGATTGGCCAAATGGAATGGAAGAAAATAGACGTATAATCTCTCGCAGAGAATTAGACCAGTAGTCTATGCACGTGAAGTGTAAAACCAGTGGAAGATAAATGAGTCTTTGTGTGAAACAATAGTGAAATTATCACAAAGACAAGGAATATTTTATGAAGGGATATGTTCTCTTGTGGTGGATGCAATACTTATAAGTTTGACAATATGTTATTGAACACTGGATAATTACATATGATTGCAATCCTTGAAGGATGTGAAAGATATAATCCCCGACAGATTAAGGGTATCAGAATTATGTTCCTGGGAACTCTACTCAATCGAATGAATATAAAATATGTAACATGGGGTATAATCATGTTTTTATCAAAAGATTTTGATAAAATGATTCTAAATTGAAGATCATCGAAACTCCAGCAGAGTTATCACACGTAGTACGATGATAATATATGATAAATGATCAGTGGATAATGACATTTATGAAAGTCCGAGAAGAATTCAATGTAAGGAGATTTCGTAAATGATTTGCTATAATAGCATAATAGCAATGTATGTGATGATTTGAACACCACTAGAACTCCTTAAGATTAATATTTGAAAAAAAGATTTGAGAATATACCTTGGAAAGATAAATTTATCTTCAGATATCTCAAGTTGAACATCTAGCGAAAAAGATTTTTACAGAAAATGTTCATATATGTTTGGTCCTGAAATACCTTACATAAAATGCAATGAGATTTTGTATGATAACGGAAAAGATGGAATGGACCAGAAGTCCAATCATCTGAGATATCATATGACAATTATATGAGTTTTAAGGCTATGTTTGTAGTAATTTTGAAAGATCGGAATTCATCTTCTGAAGAAAATTTTTCCGAAGGAGAGATATATAATTATGAGCGTGGATGTACTATTTTTCCCTTATCATAGTTTTTATCCTATAGAGTTTTTCTGTGAAAAGGTTTTTAACGAGACATCAAAGAACATGCAAATGATAAACACTTAAAGAAAAATATTATCATTACAATGATATATGAAAGTCTATCAATCCTAACAACCCTAACAACACAATGATATTATCATTACATCTTTATTTAAGCTTTAATAATGAACAAATTTTGTAATTAGCGTGGAGAAAGTCCACGCGCGAGAGTGGCGCGTAAGTGGAAACAGAAAAGATGACGATTCTTTTCTTCCACCGTTTCTTCTTCTTCTTCATTAATTTTCCGTCAAAAAGTTAACAATTTTCCCAGAAAGAGAAAATCGAAACAGAGAATACAATTATCCCTATTCTCTTTTATCGTTATGAATGTACACATTATACTACGGCACACACTCTCCACTGTATCTCCCTCTCTCTCTCAGAGATAAAGTTCTGATCTTTGTCTCTCTCTTTCTCTCTCGGCTTTGAGATTTCTCCAAGGTATTAAGGTTTCTTCTCCGAGTCTTATCCTCTAATTACATTCAAGGGTTTGAAGATATGTTCTATAATCCCTAATCGAAGGATTTATTCTTATCAACGGTTGGTAATTAGGGCTCCTATCTTTGTTAGTTTCGGAAACATTTTTGGGATTGATTCGAGCTCTTAATTTGTAAGCAAGTTTCTTGATTTCTGGTTCTGAATGTAGTGTCTCTTTCTCTGCTCTTGATTTAAGGCATAAAGAGACATTTTTGATGGGTAATAAGCTTGCAAGGAAAAGACAAACTGTGGACGAAAGATACACAAAGCCACAACAAGGTTTATACATGAATAAAGATGTCGACATTAAAAAACTTAAGAAACTCATCTTAGAGTCTAAGCTTGCTCCTTGTTATCCTGGTGATGAAGAAAGCTCTTGCCATGATCTTGAAGAATGTCCAATTTGCTTTCTGGTTTGTGTAAAATGTCCTTTTTGTTAGTGCCTTGTTTAAGAATATGAAATTGACTAACTCTCTGCGATTTTGTTCTTTTTGTTTTGTGTTTCTAGTACTATCCGAGCCTCAATAGGTCAAGATGTTGTAGGAAAAGCATTTGTACCGGTAAAATATTCATCAACCTTCTCTAAATTTAGAGTCTTTTTCTCATTCATGTTATCATTCAATCTTTTGTATTTTTTTTTTCTATCTACAGAGTGTTTTCTGAGGATGAAGAATCCTAATTCAGCTCAACCTACTCAGTATCCTTTGATTTTTCATATTAGGCATTAAGCTTTTGCTCTCTACTGTCTCTTCTCTTATGTGTACTCCTTAACATATGTGAGATGCCCATATTGCAAAACATCAAATTACGCTGTTGAGTATCGTGGAGGGAAGACTAAAGAGGAGAAGAGCATTGAACAAATCGTAAACCATGATTAAATCTTAGACAGTAACTTTTCTTTATGGAGTACTGACTGATGATTCTGCTCATATTGGTCTCTATGTGTTGTGAAGGACGAGCAGCGAGTCTTAGAAGCCAAAATAAGGATTAGGCAGAAGGAAGTTGAAGAAGAAGCAGAAAGAACGCAGAAACGTATGGAATCATTTTCTTCTAGCACAAGTTCAGTGACTGCTGATACAGAATATGGTTCTGCTGCAGGTTGTTTAGTTCTCTCTGTTTAGAATGTGTTAAATCTTTTGTGAGTCGTATGTGGTCTTTCCCTTTTTGTTTTCTCTTGGTTCACAATCTCAATCTCATAGTTTTTCGTGCAGATGATGAGGAAATAGTTTCATCTCAGGACTCATGTGTTACTTCACAGCCCCGGGGTAACAGGTTTGTCTTTCTTGATGATCTAAAAGACTTGTTATGTCGGTCCATGCCCTGAGGCTTGTATGAAGATATATCCCTGCAACCATTTTTACCCGATCTAGCTGTTAACTTTTTGATTAGATTAGTTCTTTCTCTTGAGGAACTTTGATGCTTTTGAGCTAGTTATAATTTACTAATGAAGTGAGGACTATTGTGCCAGTTGATGATTTGTCTCTTTGTTTATCGGTTATGGTTTTACATTTTCACGTCATTTTGTTCTGGCTAAAGCTAAATATGCACAACGGTAAAACGTGTAAAGAACTTTGAATCTGAGTGGTCCATATCTGGTAAACATTTCAGGGACGGCGAGTTTGACTTTGATCTTGAGGATATAATGGTCATGGAAGCGATATGGCTCTCAATTCAGGTTAATTTTGTTTGGTTAATAAACTTCATTCTTTTGAATAAGATAGGTCTTTAACTCATTTCTTTCGAACCAGGAGCCTGGAATTAAGAGAAACACATCTCCTTATGAAAATTCAGAAGATCATAATGTAGAACCATCGACACCGTCTTCATCATCCTCTCCATCCGGTGGACTAGCTTGTGCAATCGCTGTTCTTGCTGAACGCCAGCATATGGTTGGCCAATCTTCCTCCAATCAAAACGTTAACGTTTCACCGTACAACATGGTTTCAGGCAATCGCAACAACAGTCATTACAATGCAATAGAACAAGATAGTAACCATTGACTTGAAGAAGCAGGAATCAGCTATACAACAAGATCTGAAATGACTGATGATAGTGGCAGTGAGATTTCCAGGGAAGCTACATGGCAATAGTGTTGCCAAAGGTTTAAAGAGAAGCTAAAGTTGTTATTAGTCTTTTTGCTTGTATATATTAGTGTGAGTGGGTGACTTTTAGAATGTTTGTTGATAACTACTTACATGTGCCAATAGGAAAAGACAAAATGGTTTTCAATTTTTATACAAAAGGTTGTTTGTTTTAGTTCTACATTCTAATTAGTAACATTGCACAAAAATGAAATGAAAAATAGAATTAGGTATTTTAATGGAACGGGAATAAAAAACCTCTATATAGTATATCATATCTATGGGAATTATGAAGCAAAAAGCTTTGTTTAATGAACTTTTGTTTGCATAATAGAAGGTTTTTTTAGTGATAAATCTTGTGATCTTATGAAAAAATGGAATACAAATTGTGATTTTACAAGATTTTATGATTGGTAGAAATGGCTAAATATTGCAAGAAAATGGTCTAACTAAGATTGTGATTCCGCATAAATTCATGATTGATAAAAACATATGGAATTGCAAGAGTGGTTATACCATTGTAGCACATATATAAAATTTGCAGAACATAGAGTTTATTTTGTCATTGATCTTGCAAAATTACAACAAAAAAAAATGAAACAAAAAAAAATATAAAAGTTGTGAAACGGAGATCATTTAATTGGTTAAAACTTGTAGAATGATGTTTCCATTTTAGAATTCCACGATTAATTAGATTATAGTTTGGAAAAGTTTTGTGATGAATAATAGATGACTTTCTTTTTTTGTCAACCGTGAATGATTGGGAGGGATGCTAAAGGTGTAAAAGAATAGTTAGTTAGTAGTTGAAGGAAATATCAAAAAAGGACGACAAAAATGAAGTTCACATGCTTTGGTCTCTTTGATATTAAATGAGAAGAGAACAATGATTGTGCTGAGTTTAGCACCCATCTAAAGACGATCCAAATTAACTTAGAAAGTTACTAGGGAGGCAGGCGATCTAATAACAATGAGTCTGGTCCGAAGAGATGAACTCAGCCCTGCCCCACGATGATTCAACCGATTTAAGAGCTTCTGAGAAAAAAAAAGGAACGACACGAAATATGCATCATGTTAGAATTTAGTCGACCGATTCATACTTATATAAATATGCATCTACTTCTCTGGGATAGAGAATCTACACTTAATTAATAAACACATATATTTCGTTCTCTTGTCCATCTTTTTATTAATCTTTAAGCTATTATTTTTAGAAACATAGACCCTTTAGATCGTTTGAAGGACCCGAATAGTTTACTAGGATTCATCAAACATAAATTAGAAAACGTGGTGGTCATCATCATCTTTGGATTGGGAGCTTAGGGTTTAAGAGATTTACTTAGGGTTCTTTCACTCACATGACTTTGTCTTTGATTCTTGAATATTAAGTACACTTCACCTTTTTCCCACTTTGGACCCTTCACTTACATTTAATTTCCAACAAATAAAAAAAACTCTATATGCAAATGCAAGTACTATTATGTATTATAGTCCATTTCTAATTTTTTATCAACACATGTTAGTTCGAGTCATATTGGGTTTATGTTCGAAACGGGAAAATTATCAAATTAACAAATATACATTTTTATAAAATTGATTTATCTTTGATTATTATCAAATCAAGGTGACTGATTCTGTAAAGCATTATTTGAACAAATGATAGAGCCAACCCACAACTAGTAACCAATGACAATTACCAGGGGGAAAAAACGAAATCCGAAGTAGTTTGTGACAATATCAAATAAAATAGTTAACTACAAATATAAAAACATGTAACAATAATTGTTTATTGATTATTTTCCCCTTAAGAAACGTCAAATTGGGTTCTCGACGTGTTGGAGATCACAAAAAGAAACGTCGAAATTAGGGAGTGTTTGTAAATTGAAATTTGCAGAAAACCGACAAAAAGAAACAAGAGTGTCAGAAATATTGATATATAGGTAAACACATGTGTGTGTGTATTTATGATAAACTATAGTAGAAATTAATTTTGTCACAATTTATATGCATTTGTCTAGATATATATGATCACGAATACTTGATGGTTTTAGTGTCAATTTTTGAACTTATTATACATAATTACTTTCTTTCTTATCATTGTAACTTATACCAGAAAAATGGAAATTAAGGATGTTTTTTTTTTTTACTTTGTTCATCTATACTTTTATTTGAAAATTCATATTTATGTCTAAACTATTCTTTTCAATTTAAAACATTAATTTTTTTTCAATTTTTTTTGTGAAACATGTGAAGAACAAAGGAATAAGATTTTTTATGAAAGGGACAATTGTTGTTTGTTAAGCGATAGATTTATGAAATTTGTTCTAATTTATTTGTAAGACACTTTTTGCATTTATACATGTTCAAAAACATTCAGATTATGTGATCTAAAACATTGTACATGTTCTAAAAAATTTAGAATACATGTGTTCTACGAAATTTAGAAGACAGATTCAGAAGACATAATCTGCATTTCACTCTATGTTCTACAAAATTTAGAATATGTGTTATAATATTTGTTAACAAACTTTAGAATATGTTTTCTACTAAAGTTAATTCTAAAAATAGCAAAATATGTATTTTTCTATTTGCTCTATGTTCTGAAAAATTTAGAAAATCAATTCTAAAATATAAAAATAGCATAATACGTATCCGAAAATTAAGGAAACTAAATATTTGAAATCTTTAATATGAATCTAGCATTTTAGGAAATCAAATATATTGTTCATTTACATTCTGCAAAATTTAGAATACGTACTATGCTTTTTTCATAATTCAATAAATTGTTGATTTTCCTTCTATATACTATAGCGTTTTTCTCATGAATTTTTTTTATTTTCATGTGTTTAGAGCTTTAACATGATCAGATGTATGTAACTAATGCATAGTATACATATACCAATTATAAGTGATTAAAGATTTGCAGTATAAAAGCAAATTTGTAAATAAACGTAGAGTAAAACGTAATTAGCTATCTCTTAAAAGGATTTAATGGTTCGTAAAGACCTTCATAAATAATTAGAAAATATTTTAAAAGAAATCATGCGTGAAACTTTAAAAATATGACTAAATTATTAAGATCACGGATTCGAATTAAAAATATGAGTAATTGCATTCAAATTCTGTAATTCATTAACAACATGCTGTAATTCATTAACAACATGTTGTTAAACAATTGTATTGGGTTTTTGATGATTCAGAAATAAATCAAAATTGAAAACTAATTTGTGTTGATTTCTTAACGATTCGGTAACAAATTAGAGTTCATGATTTATGTGGTTGCTGTTTGGTTCTTTTTGTATTTAAAAAATATTATTATTGATTAAATAAAAAGTATTAAAACAAAAAAGAAGAGGAAGGTTCGAACTTGAGACTTCAATTAAAAATTTATAACTTATCAACCAATAAATATTATTATAAATTATTCTCTAAAATATGATTAAATATAATAGTTATAATTAAGGTTATAATAAGATTTTAACTAAATTAAAATACATATCATAAAACTTAAATAATAAAAGTATAGATAAACAAACTAAAAAAAACGTCATTTATTTCCAATTTTTCAATGATTTTAAAATGTACTTGAATGACTTCATCTTGTCCATTAAAGGCAAACTACTGATTATCCTCATAAAGATTGCAAATTTTGAGAAATGACATAAATATATTTTGTTTCTGTCAAAATATTAAATATATATAGTGACATTTACTCTTGTACTAATATTATTACCTTAAAATTGCGGAATTAGTATATAGAAATCTCTTTCGACCAAAAAAAAAAAAGTATATAGAAATCTCTAGTATATACTCAACAAATAAGTTAAAAACATGCGGACCTGTTAGATACATCATGGTCATATGTGTGTGTATATGTGGACGTTATATAAACTGTAAATTACATTTTTGCCCTTCTTCTCCCTCGATGGTCCCTCGATTTTAAATCTCACCAGCTTTATTTCAAATCTTCAAAAACCCCAAACTCTCTCTCTCTCTAGGCTTCTTGGGTCTTGAGAGTGGCTTCAAATAAAGCTGACTGTTTCGAAAAGGTACATGCGATACACCTCTAACTCTCTCTCTCTCTCTCTCTCACCTTCATTTTTTGGGGTTTTTATGTCATTGTTCTTATTAACTCACAATCAGCCAAAGAAAATCAATCTTTCTCATATTTACACTCTTTGACTATTCCGATACATTCTCGTAGCCACCCTCCTGGATTTCAAATGCAAACACTTCATCTTTAAGGTAATTTTTCATTTCATTTTTTTTTTTGTTGGATCCTTAGTTTAAAAGAGAATGGAGATTCTGGTTTGTTTCTGGGTTTTTCTTATTTTGGTGAAAGTTTGGAAATTATTAATACTACCTTATGATCTAAGTTCCTCGGAATTCTCCGACATGAGTCATGGCTTTTGGTAGTTGCAGTAATAAATGACATTTTGCTTTCATTTATGCTTCAGATTTTTCATAACAACTCAACTCCATAACCTTCGAGCTTCTGGCTTGCCAATTCCTCTGCAAAACATCAAAATGCCAAGACCAAGGTAAAGATTTATTTTGACTACGTTTTGATCTTGAATCTATTGATCTGAAATATGAGCAGTGATGTGACTGAGAAAGGTTTTTTTATTTTTCTGGTCTTGTCTTCTTTAGAGTTTCAGAGTTGTCTCAGAGGCAAGCTCCAAAGCTGAGGACCAAATCATCTGCTTCTGACTCGAATCATCCCAACCGTTTGATCACTACTGACCGGACTTCTAAGCTCGGTGTTGACCGTAGATCTCCTAGAAGCGGTGGACCTCACAGTGATCCGCTTGGTCAGAAGAAACTTGGAGGTCGAATATCGGATCTAGAGTCGCAGTTAGGACAAGCACAAGAGGAACTGAGATTGCTCAAAGAGCAGTTGGCTAATGCTGAAGCTGTCAAGAAACAAGCTCAAGATGAGCTTCATAATAATGAAAAATCTAAGAAAGCGAACCCGGTGGCTCGAATGGAGGGATCTGCATCCGAGGCTGATATGATTGATAGAGATGAAATCCCCGGCGATGCGCAGAAAGAGACTGATGTGTTTGAGGTTCCAGTTGAGAAGATTGCGCTAGAAGAAGAACCGAAGAGTGAAAATGAGAAATTGACTGCAAAGGAAGATGAGATCAAGATGTTGAAAGCTAAACTGTATGATATGGAGAAAGAACATGAATCACTATGCAAAGAAAACGAGAGCTTGAAGAATCAGTTGAGGGATTCGGCTTCAGAGATGGCACATGTGAAAGCTAATGAAGATGAGATGGCTTCAAAGGTGAGTCGGATCGGGGAAGAGCTAGAAGAAAGCAGAGCAAAGACAGCTCACCTGAAAGAGAAGCTTGAGTCCATGGAAGAAGCAAAGGACTCTTTAGAGGCTGAGATGAAGAAGCTTAGGGTTCAAACCGAGCAGTGGAGGAAGGCGGCGGATGCTGCAGCTGCGGTTCTTTCTGGAGAGTTTGAGACCAACGGCCGGGATCGGTCTGGGTCAACTGACAAGTGTTTTGCAGGTGGGTTGTTTGACCCGACAGCTGTGGTTGGGTTCATGGAACCGCCGGGAATGGCTGATGATTCTGATGATGGATTTGGAAGTGGGAAGAGGAAGAGTTCTGGGATGAAGATGTTTGGTGAGTTGTGGAGGAAGAAAGGGCAGAAGTGATTGTGATTTGCTCACCATTTTCTGGTTTTTTATTGGGATGCATTTATCTGGAGCTTTTTTTGTAAGTTAGTCGGCTTCATCAGAAGCTAACTATCAATTGCAGATTCTCTTGCTCTTATCTGCAAAAACAGTTTCATGAAACAAATTTCTGGAAACATGCTTAGTAATATCAAGTCATATTTTCTGAAAGATATGAACACTACAAGGATGGCTCCAATTCTGTAACAGTGATAAGATTTGTGAAAGTTGCAAAGCCTGTCGAGAACAAGAAAAACAAAAAAAAATCAATCCTCGTCTTCATCACTGCCATAGTTCTGGAATAAAGACGCTAATCCGGTGTTAGGCACACCGTCCTTCTCCTCTGGTTTTACTGGAGCTGGAATCGTCGAAGAAGTTGGTTGAGATTGCTTCTTGATGACTGTTATGTGAACGGATTTGAAGGGTTGTTTGCTGGTGGCTCGTTTCTTGGGCTCCTTCGGATTTTCTGATCAAAAATAGAGAAACCCCGTAAAGAATAATATTCAACGGAAAAAAAAAAAAAAATAGGAAACCAAAGAAAGATTGAAAACCCACCTGCAGAAGAACTAGTCAAAATATCTGTGGGGTTGCTTAGACTTTCTTCTGATTCCTTTCTCTTCTGTATCAAAATTAAAAGACTTAAACAGTTAAGAAAATCAACACATGGTGATAGGAAGAGGCATATCTGAAAACACTTAAAGAAATATGTTTTGACGGAGGAGACCTTTGAAACATCTGAAGATGATCCTTTCTTCTCCTTTTGAAGGCTGGGAGAATCATCGCTTTCATCATCTTCACCATCATCAGATTCTTCATCTGCAATTCTCCTAACAACTTCTTTCTGTTTCTGCATTTAGATGAAACAGGAAATATGAAAGATGATTAGCAAAGCTCAATGTCATTTGGAGAACCAACCTATACACAAGAATTATATGAACACTTACACCAAATATCGACTTTATAACAGCTTCATCTTCTTCTTCTATTCGTTTTACCTGTCAAAGAAAAACAACCATTACCACCTCAGTCAGCGATATAACTTTACATAACAATGGTCCACACGCCTTTCATCAAACAGAAAGAGAGAGAGGCATGCTTAGATAGAATTAGAGGTGTGCAAAGAGGAACAAGATGGCTGGATTATCAAGAACAATGGAAACTGTAATTTCTATTTCTTCTATAACAAAAAAATAGCATGTCGTGTAGACAATATCAAATCGCTATATATATGAACAAGTAAACAGAGCAACAGAATCATACCTTCTCAGCACCTGTTCTTTGCAAGGCTTCCAGCATTGCATCAACGGTCACATGAGCATGTCTAGACTGCAAAACGCAAAATAAAAGAGAATCAGTACAAAAACACTCATTCCAGCATGCAACTGAAGCATGAAAAAGAATAAAATCTCAGAGTTAAACATTGAAGAACAAGAGACAGAGAGGGAGAGGGAAGGTGCTAAACAAGTATTATCCCATACCTTCATTGATTTCATTTCATCAAGTGCAGCTATAATGTCCATTTCTCTTTTAGAATCCAAAGTTCTGTTCTCCAAGGACTTCATCGCGTCCCCCATCTCCTCAGCATCTCTTTTCTGTTTATCCTTATCAACCTCCTGTACAGAAGAGAAAATATAGTACATTAGTAAACTAGAAAGTTGTATGCACGAAGAAAGAAAAAAGCCTCAAAAGCTACGTGTCCGAAGTCCTTACCTCGTCTTCTGCACGCCAGGGTTCATAATTACGACTCGCCCCAGATTCGACGATATAATCAGAATTTTGTGGATCCGTCTTCATTGTCAGCTCTGCAGAGCACTTGGTGCACTTGAAGTAAAATCTAAATATTTGAATCCCGAGATAAGTCTGCATATCCAAAGAAAACCAACAACTATTTGATTAGATACAGAAGCTACAAAAACACAACACCAAGAACTAAATATTCAAGCAATTCCAACTAGATTATGGTCAAGGGACCTCCTTGGTCGAAAAACCAAAACAGCAATATCTAAATTTCAATAGCCGTCCAAGTAATGATACTCAGTTAACTAGCTTCTCTATCACCAGCGAGAACAACATCACAATTTCTCAAAACCCTAAAAACCCAAATCTGAAATCGTTTTCGAGATCAAATTTGAATTCACAAACTGACGACAATAATCCCGAGTTTTTTTTTCACTGAAACCCTACAAAAATCAGATAACACTCCTAAGCATCTGCATCAACGCTATACATTAAGAGGAACATCGGCATAAGCATCCAAAGAAATCGATTACGTTAAAGGGAAATCAAAAACCAACATCAATTTATTCACTTACCTCGCCGATAACATCTTCTTTACGGGAATTGAACTTTGTTCCCTTGTAGATATAATTTCCGCAGGTACTGCATCGGACACTCATCGGAAGCATCATACGAACATTGATCTGCTGGTTCTTGGGTCGCCGGAGCCGGGGAAGCTTCGAAGGATCGAAATCCGGAGGATAATACTTGTTTAGCACCTTTCGCTCTCCCATGTTCGCCTCTTTTCTCTAACTCGTCAAGCTTCTTCTTCTTCCTCTAAACAAAATCACAGGAAATTAGAGGAAAATTTTCTCCTCTCTTTCTCGGCTTCTCCTTCATATAACAGGTCTGAAGGCTACCAGATATCGGGTCATGGGCTCGAGTTATTGGGTTGTATGTTGTGCTTAGATAACCGGGTCGAGCCCAAATACCCGATCATGTATTCGGGTCACCCGGTAGTATCAGATTATTTTCTCTAACAATAAACTGTGGACATTCTCGCAAGAGCTTTCTTCATCACCAATATAACGAGCAAGCCTAGACTCTTAAGATGAGTTTCTTAAGCTTTTTAAGATATACAAGAAGCTTTCAATTAGGGATGAGCAAAATATCCGAAACCGAAAAACTAAATCAAACCCGACTCAAAATTATTCAACCCGATTTTTTAAAATACCCGAATGAGTTCTAAACATCTAAAACCGAATCTGAATCCAAACCGAACCGAAATCTGAACGGATATCTGAATTATCCAATACATAAATTAATCTAAAGATATTTAGATTTAAGATCGGATATGGTCATATAACTTAGACAATTTTGTTTTTTTTTGGGTCAATTTTGGTATTATGAATATATTTGGATAAAAATAATTAATTTAATTATGTATAAATTTTATAATTGTTGTTATTTTAAAAATAATTCGAATTAAAAACAACAAAATCGAACAAAATAAAAAAAATAAAAATCGGATAGTTATAAATATTTTGGATAACTTTTAAATATTTTAAATAACTTTTGAATATTTTGGATAACCGAAACCGACCCAACCCGATCCAAAATTTATAAAAACCGAATAGATATTATATTCATATGCCCGAAAACCCGATACCCAAAGTAACCGACCCGATATCCGATTGGGTACCTGAATGCGCACACCTACTACTTTCAACATTGAAAATGATAAGAATGAGAAAATACAAAAATAATGGATTTGGAAAGATCAATATTGTTGTGCCTTAAATACAAGAATATTGAAATAATACAAATTTACCAACCAACGTCAAGTGTTGAACTTGTCATCGATTCTTTTAACTCTCACCTTCAAACTTTGCTTCCTCCAGTGGCTGATGAGCTACATCATAAGTTGCATGAAGACCAACGAATAGGTAGTACAACAGCATCACCGTGGTGCATATAATGAATCTCAAGAATGCTACATAACCGAGTGATCCGATAAGGAAAAGATTCATGGCGATTGAAAACGATGGCAACCACGGGACCAGCGGGACTCCCCAAACCTTAGGAACACGGTATTTCGGAAGCAACGCCAATCCCAAAGTCCCTATAAACCAAATAGCTCCACTCACTGCGTAAGCGATCCACCCTCTTGTGCCTGCGTTCCAAAACGCTGATACTCCAATGGAAGAAGCAATTATCAGAAACAGACAACCACGAAACTTTAACAAACCAGCCTCGGGGGTTACATCCTTCACGTAGTAACGTCTCACGAGTAATGCTACTGCCACGAGCATGAAAATGAAGAGAGTAGCAAACGAGAAAACGCTAGACAGAACATCTAAGCTGGTGAAAAAGGAGATTATTGCGCTGAGGATGGTTACAAGGAGAGTAGCATTGATAGGGGTTCCCGTTTTGGGATGAACTAAAGCAAACCATGGAGGAATCATATGAGACCGAGCAATCTGAGTGGTGTACCGAGCTTGGCCTAGAGATCCAACAAGCAGGCTTGTAGTCATACCCTTTAAAGCACAAATACCAACCAAGTACTTAGCCCATTTCATCCCAATCTGAGCAAAAGCAACCGAATAAGCTGCATTCGCATCGATTTCAGTGTATTTCACCATCATAGTCAACGCCAAAGCCATCAAACAGTAAACCACGGTGATCATAGACATTGAACCAACCAAACCAATCGGTATATCTCTCGATGGTTTCTCGGTTTCTTCAGCCATGTTTGCAACCATATCAAACCCAGTGTACGACCAGTAAACAACAGCAGCTGATTGGACCACACCTTTCGCACCGTAAGGGAAAAATGGAACCAAATTGGAGCTTTTCGAATGAGTAAACCCCACAAAAATGATAAACACAATGATACAAACTGTGACAATGGAAGTAATCAAATTCAACCAAGAAGTCCTCTTTGTTCCACTCATGGCTATGCCATTAGCAACTAAAAGCACCGCCACAGCAACCGGATCAAGAAGATCAAACCCTTTGGCAAACGAATCGATTCTAATCCGAAAATAATCAGAATCGTTCTTGACCAAACTAGCTAGATACGAAGACCATGACCTTCCTAATCCAGCAGCACCAACCATAGCCTCTAGCAGAATATTCCCAGCAGCAATAAAGGCGATAAAATCCCCCAATTCAACCCTAAGATACGAGAACGAACCTCCAGCAACAGGGATTTCAACTCCAAATTCAGCATAACAGAGAACTGAGAGCATAGCGGAGACACCGGAGATAGCATAGGAGAGAACAACTGCAGGACCCGCTCCGACTCGCGCTTCCTGACCCGTGATCACGAACACACCAGACCCGACTACACCACCAAAGCTAAGCCATAGAAGATCCCACCAAGTGAGACAGCGACGCATAGGGTTCTCGCTTTCGCGGCGACAAGCATCGAGCTCGTACGCGTCGGAAGAACGCGAGAGAATACGGTCGGCGAGTCGCGGACAAGTGGCGGCGAGAGCGGATTTGTAGGAAGAGAAGCTCTGGAACGAGGATTCCGGGAAGAAATCCTGCTTCCTCCATCTCCAATAGCTCTTCCGTTCGTTAATTAGGTCGTAGGATATCGAGTCATGCGGCTGAGCTTCCATGGATTTGATCGGAAGCAAAGAAAGGTCGTCGTGCTACAGACTACAGAGTAGAGAGTTGAAGAATGAGAATATAAAACAATTAGTGCCATTAGTGTAATTATAAAATGGTTAGGGACTGAGTTTGTAAAACAGAGTTAAAAACGGAACTCGTGCAGCATTCACTCACTGAAAGGGTGACAGTACAACCCTAGAAAAAGGTGGGTCCCACCTATGGTTTTATTGAAAGTCGTCTATAGAATAATCCAACGGTCTGGATTTGAGATGTGAGACTCATATCTCCTTTTGAGATGAATCGTACGAGAGGTGGGTCCCATTTTTCCTGACAAGTTTAGATCAAATAGCTAAACGCCACGTGACTAATGTCTATTACGAGATCATGCCACGTTCGTGGTTTGAGCTTGACTAATTTATCGTATTAATCAAAATTCTTTATGAAAAATTTAGGGTAGTTTTTAAAAATATTTATATGCTTAAGAACCCATAATAGTTTTTTTTTTCCTAAAACGAACCCATAATAGTTTACTATTCGTTTCAAATAAAATGTATTTTTATTGTTTGTTTGTAAGAAAATGTATTGTTATTGCTCGTTCTCGATTTTAATTTGATATTAACGGATCAATTTTATATAATAGTGAGAAAATACGAGGCAATATCTATATCTAATCTAATTTTTCAATTTATACAAAAATTGGGGGTTTTACTGTTTAAAACAGTTATAATGATTAGTCATAATTTAAATATAACGAGATAATTTAGTTTAGATCAAATATTTACCATTATTTTGTTACTATAATAAGTGGCATTTAATATAAAAAAGTAGCATTATTACCACTGGATATTGTTTTAGATTTGTCAACAAGTCATTTTCATACTTTTTAAAACTTACGTATTCCTGTCAAAGATATTAAGGTAAATACTATCAAATCTACTAATGCGGCTTGTATTTATTTAGGACAATGAAAGTCATTTTCATACTTTTAAAAAACTTACGTAATCCTGTCAAAGGTATTATTAAGTTAAATATAGACTACCAAATCTAATGTTGCATGTATAGGACATAGAAAGTCTATTTTATTATTAAATGGATAATTTCCTTTATGTAATTTTGTAGAAACCACCTTAGTAAATAATTCCATCAATTTGCACACATTATTTACCGATTACACAAAAGCAAAAACCGATATTAATTATTGTCTACCTATATTTTGGTTATAAAACAAATTAGCCCTATATTAATTTATTAATATAATTGTATACTTTAAATTTTGGTTATTAGTTTATTTTTTTTAACAGCATCCTGAAGGACGGAGAGAGACAGAGTATGCGAAGAGTGTGAAAACGAAGAGCATAAACAACACGGGACGAGGAGAGAGAAAGTTTGTGTTTAGAAAGAGAGAGATAGAGAGACAAAGAGACTGTTTGTGTCTTACCCATTCGAGGAATCAAAGCATCTTTCCTCGAGCTCAGAAAGAAGATGAGAGGCAGAAGAAGATAAGGGTTGAAGGAAATTAGGGTTTTCTTTTCTTTTGCATTCATCTCTCTCTAAATAAGGTAATGCCCCAAAAATTCTCATAAAGTTCGAGTCTTTCCTTTTTTCTTCCGACTGTATCGCAGTTCTAATCGCTGTCAAATTTCTCCTTGAGCTTACTGTAATGAGCTCTTAGATTCGAGAGCAATGGAGGTTCTCACGAAACCTCAGGTTTTATAGCTAGATTCGTCTCCATTTTGAGGGTTTTTTAGGAGTGATTTTGAGCAGCTTTGTAGAATAATGTGCTAGGGTCTGTACGGATTTGGGGGTTTCTTCCTTGGATCGCACAAGTTTTTCGACAAAGGATTTGTTCTGAAATTTGGGATCTTTAGGACTCATCTCTTACGAGAGCTACCCACTTTTGCTTTGAATCCGGGACTTAGCAGACCTGGGTTTGAAATCAGGATGCTCTATCATGTTTTGGGGGTTTGCTCGATTTGAGAGATTAGAGGTAATTAAAGTTTGTAAAAATTCATGAACAGAGAGTAGATTCAATTGGGTTTTATAGAAGAAACAGTTTTGAGTACTATTGAATCTGTACATCAGATGGGTTAACAGAAAAGTTTTCATTTTTCGACTAGATTAGTGCGGAAAATAGGGGGGTTTTCTTTGGATTTTCATGCCGTATTCACTAATCAATTTAGGAGTAACGGTTTGATTATGATTTTATATGCCTGGGAATCAATCTATAACATTCTTTAGTATTCTGAAACAAATGTTTTTTCTATGATGGGATAATGAGAGTAGAAACTGAACTGATTTGATTTGTGTTTTCAATTGCAGTGCTATCCATCGTCTGAGTAATTAAGTAGCCTCGGAACTTGAACCTGGAAATAGATCTCGGTGCATATCATAAGTGTGATTTTAGTAAATTTGTTGTAGTTTGAAGAAACTCTTCCAAGCTGTGAATCGGGTCATGAATGCGTGTCTGGGGACATGCTCGAACCAAGGGGAGCGGACATACCGATATTGTTCTTGGTTTTGGTTGTACTTCCTGTGGTAGCTTACATATTATTAGGAAAATGGAGTGACACTTCAGAGAAAAGAGGGAGGGTTAAGTTGCTGGCTCAGATGGCAGCTGAAGAAGCTTTAAGAGCTGAGACCGTTGTTAATACAAATAGGGCTTTAAGATTTGAGACTGTGGCTTCTGAGAATAGGGCTCTAAGAACCAAGACCAAGACTGTTTTTGCAGCGAGTGGAGCTGTAAGAGATGAGTCTGTGGCTGGTGTGAGTGGAATAAAAGCTGAACAGAGATCTGATTCTGTGGCTGCTACACGTGGGATCCCAGTTGTGGCTCCTTTCGATAATAATGAGTTACATGTATGTGCAAAGTGTTTTGGTCCTGCTAAGACACGTTGCTCGAGATGCAAATCTGTTAGATACTGGTATATTTCCACTCTGTTTTGATTTCAGACATTCTTCTTTAATTTTCTTCTTTCGATCTCTTTGAGCTATTAAATGATGCTTTGGTGCGGATAGAAGTTGTAGACATAATAACCCATGAAAGTCTTGATTTTTGACGTTTGTAGCTCCGGGAAGTGCCAAATAATTCACTGGAGGTTAGCTCATAAAGATGAATGTGTCCCGGTGGAAACTTGCTCTCCTTCATCTGAGAGGGTTTCCTTTCAGAAAGATTCTGTTTTGCATAATTACAGCATGGATTCTACAATGTATAGTAACAACACTAAGCAGACAGCAAAGGGCAAGACTTCCAAAAGCTCTGTAGAATTTGCAAGCTTGGGTATCTCTCAGCTTGATATTACGTTAGAAGTCAATACGCAAGGGAGAAAAAGCGTTGGAAAACGGAATTCTTCCAAGTCTAACCCAGAATCATCTAGAAGTGACGGTGCTATTATGCTTGATTCCTCTGAAGAAAATTCTCGTAGTGAAGCAGCTTGTGTTAGTGGCAACAATAAGAAGGGTCACACTAAACATAAGGTAAGCTGTTCTTAAACACTTATCTCGTTGGTTTAGTGCACAAAAGCCAAAACATTTCTTGTGAAAAGTCGACATGATGCTTGAAATTTTAATCTGGTGATTTTGCTTGCAGTCGAGAAGCAACAGCTATAGTGTGGAAGCAAATCCTATCAGGCATTCTGTTGACAACTCTTGTATGCAGATGAATGGACAACATTTTGCAAGTGGTGTTCAGGAAAGTCACAAACATGAAAACAATTTGGGAGCAAGAAGCTCTTTTGATTGTCCAAACGCACACTTTCCTCCGAATGGTGGGGCTAATAAAAATTACTCTAGTGGAGATTAATTTAGTTTGAGATCTGCATCCTCTAATGTGGATTTCAATTGAACAGGGACTAGAACTGCTACGCTGCCCAAATCAGGTGTTACAAAATATGGAGAACAATCATGCATTGAGACAAGTAAGAAGGGACAAATCGCTGCAGTATCAAGTGAGCGTCTCTGAGATTTTTCTTTGACATAAGAATTCTTCTGTAGGGTGTTCTCATTTTGTATCTGTAATCCAGAGACTGTTAGGGCAAAGGATAGTGGTATTGCTGAAGAAAGCAATGGCATCTCCTCGACAATGGGAATAATGAAGATGATGGGTTTAAGAAATTCTTCAAAGCATGATGATCGACATAAGAACCTGAAAGTGAGTTCTTTGGTGATATTATTGTCTCTATGCAAATTCAATTTTGTATCTTTATTTTCTACTTTTCTTAATCAATAACCTCTTATTTTCAGATGCTTTTTCCATACGAGGAATTTGTTAAATTCTTTCAGTGTGAAGTGTTTGACTTATCACCTAGGGGACTTGTAAATTGTGGAAACAGGTACGGTCTTAGTTTATTTGTTTCAATCGGCTTAACTGCAAAACTGAGGATTGTTTTTTATAATAGGAAGATTCATTTAGTATAAATGTCGTTATCGGTGTTTATGCTTTCTTAATTTACTATCATTTTCTGCTCCAGTTGCTATGCAAACGCTGTCTTGCAGTCCTTAACATGTACAAAACCACTTGTTGCTTATTTGCTTCGACGATCACATTCAAGATCATGTAACGCTCTCCCCAATTAATCTTGTGGCATAATTTTTTGCAGATTTAGTAATACTTCTGACAAAGATAATGTTATTCTTTGGCAATAGGTTCTGGGAAAGATTGGTGCCTTATGTGTGAACTTGAGCAACATGTAATGATGCTTAGAGAAAGGGGAGGCCCCCTTTCTGCTAGCAGAATTCTGTCACACATGCGAAGTATAAATTGTCAGATTGGTGATGGGAGTCAAGAAGATGCTCATGAATTCTTAAGGTTTTTCGTCGTAGTCCTTGCACATCTGAATTTGTGGATCCTTTCTTCTTAATTTGAATATATTTCACTATTTAATGCCGAACTCTCATGAAATTACCATATTCTTTTGACTTGGATGTAGGCTTTTGGTTGCCTCTATGCAATCCATATGTTTGGAGAGACTTGGAGGTGAGACTAAAGTGGATCCAAGACTGCAAGAAACAACCTTAGTTCAACATATGTTTGGTGGACGTCTCCGCTCAAAGGTGTTTAAATCTCCTGGCTCATGATCTATGTCTACTTTTCCTTTACACATTCTCACTTTTTCTGCTGCTGTCTTTTTTTCTGAAATACCAGGTGAAATGCTTGAGGTGTGATCATGAATCAGAAAGATACGAGAATATAATGGATCTCACATTAGAGATATATGGTTGGGTAGAATCTCTTCAAGATGCCTTAACTCAGTTTACTAGACCAGAAGACCTCGATGGAGAAAATATGTATAGATGCAGCAGGTTAGATCCAAAAACCAAATTGGCTCGTCCTTCTATTGTGATATTGAAACTAAATTGTAACTGTGTAAAATGCTTTGAAAAAAAGGTGCGCTGGATATGTTCGAGCGAGGAAAGAATTGAGTATTCATGAAGCACCAAACATTCTCACAATTGTTCTTAAGAGATTCCAGGTATCAATTTACTTATAGACGACTAGATATTTTTTATCTTTGGTTAGTCTTTCTTTTTAAAGTTTTGTTCTTGTCTGCACTTTGAAAACTCTTGTGTATGCAGGAAGGAAGATACGGGAAAATAAACAAATGTATAAGTTTTCCTGAAATGCTGGACATGAATCCTTTCATGACAAGAACCGGAGATGTTCCTCCGCTTTATATGCTCTACGCTGTTATAGTTCACTTGGATACTCTCAACGCATCTTTCTCGGGTCATTATATTTCCTATGTCAAAGATTTGAGAGGCAATTGGTTCAGAATTGATGATTCCGAGGTAAACACTAATTTGCATCCTCCTCATCCTTAATGCAGCGATTGATATGGTTTATGAACTTTTGCAATTTTTCTTTTAAAAATTCTGCAGATTCGTCAAGTGCCAATGACTCAAGTTATGTCAGAAGGAGCTTATATGTTGTTCTACATGAGGTAAGTAACTACCAGCTTGCGTTCTCTAACGGTTTTTCTACATTCCAGGGTCACAAATTCTTTAGTTGTATCTTTGCAGATCGTATCCGCGTCCTCAAAGAGGAGATCAGAACGGAAAAGCTCAAGTTCGGCATTCACAGCCAAGAAACGAGATGAAGGAACAGAGGAAACCAGCTAACCGCTTCAAACCGAGAGCAGACCACAACATCCCAGAGTCATCATCAAGCGAATGGTCTCTCTTCACGAGCTCAGACGAAGCTTCAATGACAACAGAATCAACCAGAGACTCATTCAGTACCGTAGACTACACAGATGTCTGCCACGTCGTAGACACTTCTTCTCCTTTCTCCATCTTCAACAACTTATACAACAACGTGGAGCCATCGCCACACAACACCGTCGCTTGTAGAATGTTCTCAGGTGCCAAACCCGAAACCCGGTATTTCGTGGAGGAAGAAACAAACCACAACAACACGGTCGTGATGGACTCATCGCCCCACGATTATTACCAGCAGAGTATGTATGTAAATTATGAGACTAACCCAGGATTTGACTACGGTCAGGATCGAACTTACAGTTACTGGTAGTAGAAGAGCCAGTAGAGAGGATTCAGTTTTGAAACCTCCCATGATTTTTAAATATGTTTAGATCTCTTTTAGGGAAACTTAACTCGAGTGCCCTGAATTCTTTCTTCTTCTTTTTGTCTTTGATAAATCTCTGTATTTGGTTCAGGGCAAAATGTTCAATCTCATTTTTATCAAATTCCCCTGTTTCTCTATCTGTAACCAAAATGTTTTATTTTATTTATTAATATAAAAAAGAGGTTTCACAGAGCTTAATCTTCGATTTCAAATGGTAACCAAATCTCATTGACCCGACCCGAGAACTCAAACGGTGAGTTATACTGAGCCACAGTGTAAGCTGAATCCGACCCAACACCACCGTCTTCTTTGCTCTTCTCGATCGCGTTAGCCCAAGCAGTACCTTCGAGGCTCGCATGTAACGCCGCCGCTTCTTGTCCGACGGTGGAATCGGAGACGAATCCGCCGAATTGCCTCACCGCGACGTACCTAGGTTTCCATTTCTGGATATGGAGATTCTTCGCTGGAGCTGGATCAGGCTGGTTTTTTTTGGGAACGTAGAAGGAAACAGTGAAGGAAGATTCACAGAACGGACCGTCGCTTGGTGAGACTTGACTTATCACCGGAGCAGTCATCTCAATCTTCTGATTATACTCGTTCTTCCCCTGAATGTAAGCGAACAATCTAAACCACCAAAAGAAAATTCAATCAGTATCCGAATTAAACCCTAATTTCAAAATTGAAATTTTGGCTACTTAACTGGAAGAAAGCTGTTCTTGTAGCATCGACGAGAGAGATGTCTTGAATCGGTTCAGTGGAAATCCAGACGGTGTTATCGTACCGGCGAATCTCGTATCCATTTCCGGTGTGAACTAGGTCGTAGTTTGGGCACTCGATTCGGTTACACGACGGCGGAAACTTCCCGACTAGACCGGGTCTGGTTTCGGATAACGGATTATTCAGTATGTTTGATCCGCCGGAGAGGAGGCTGAGGAGGAAAGAGAGCTTGAAGAAGCTTAAAGCAGCTGCTGCTGCTGCCATGGCGGTATTCTGGGTAATAGAGGTACTTCTTCGCTTGTTCGTTTATAACGGTAATTGTTACTTGTGATTGTGTGGTTCATCTTTGGATAGGTTTTGTATGTGTCAAAAAGTTTCGAGCTTTTTTTTTTTCCTTTTTTGTAGATGTGTGAGATTATAGAAACATATGGAGTGTTTTCGAATATACAAAACTGTAGGGTGCAAATCTGTAGGGGACATTTGTAAATAACAAAGTTACAAGGATTTCATTCGTTCTGTTAAAATATGTTGAAAACTGCCCATCAGGTGTTCGACGAAATGTCTGAAAGGAAAATTTGGCTTCTTGGAAGTGGTATATGTGAGTTGAAGCAAACAAATTTCGCTTTTGTCCTTTTGAGATTTTCACTTTTTTCAGTTTTCTATGAAGCATTTATGTTTCAATATTTCACCTTTATGCATGTGTTTTTGAAGAATCTTAATGATTTTCCAAGCATCAATGATCAAAATCGTTTTGGAATCCCTTATAAATTCTGTAGATTACTGAGAAACTTGTGCATTTAAGCGACGATTTTTGTGCTTGTTCAAAGCTTTATGCATTTAT
This sequence comes from Arabis hirsuta, assembly GCA_964056655.1. NCBI lineage: Eukaryota > Viridiplantae > Streptophyta > Magnoliopsida > Brassicales > Brassicaceae > Arabis > Arabis hirsuta. The sequence goes on from OZ053305.1 coordinate 9,233,620, forward strand.
CATTTTAGTTTGTATTGTTTTAACTCAGATTGGGATTATGAGGAAAAAAACTGTAATGGCTGAATATTTGACTAAGTACTGCCCAGCTCTAAGCTGCTGGTGGTTCTCTGTTTGGAAATGATGTCTGCCTTACTCATCTGAGTCCGTTTTCTGCAAAAAAAACCTTTTTGTATTTTTCTTAAAATCATTGACATATTCTTGTTTAATCTTGCCATGTTTTAAAAAGGAGTTGACTTGTGTGATCAAATGTCAATTGTGTTCTGATGCAGAGATGTCTTCTAAACAATATTTTAGGGTTTCTTGCTGTAAGAATTTGGTATCCAAAAGGAGAAAGTTCAAAGCAGAAGAGTTGACAACAGTTTAAAAAAAAAAAATAGAGGTAATTTTAAGTTTTTCGTATTCTATATTTGTTTGTTCATGGCTTTAAAATTCATACCTGTCCTTAACGTTCATTATAATAGATTGGAAAATTCTGAGTCTCTCTAGTAAGATTGAAACTGTTATATGATAATATAAAGTTGCAATAGCAAAATGCAAGTAGTCAATGATAATGTTGTGTGGTTATTTATCAAATCAGATAAGTGGAAAGAACAAGTCTAGTTTACTAATTCAGATTGCCACAAAACTAATCATCAAAAGAAGAAATCTTCAAAACTCATACAAATAAAGTTTGGTAATAGATCATTATCCACACTCAATCCACATACTGGATGCTAACATCAGGTAGATTTTTGTCATGCTTCAGTTCCAAATCTTGTATTCAATCGCAAACCCTGAAACACCATTGGGAGATGATGTCCCTCTTTCATCTTTTTGGTGCTTATGCTTTGGAGTTCTTTAGACTAAAGAAATATGTATTAGTGTATAGTTTATATTCATAACAATAAACATATCTTGTTTTGTATTTTCTGTGAAAGAATCAGAGATTTGGTGGTATAAGGAAAGAAAGAGACAAATGCTTTTGTCATGCTTACCACCTTTATCCGTTGAATAATCTTCTCTCCACCGCAGATCCATAAAATATAAAATGCTTTTGCTTTATCCTTTTTAGTTTTCTTCTTTATAAGAAGAGATGCAAACACACAAAAGATACGAGCTTTCTTCTTAAGAGGAAGGGGACCAGAGAATCACTTGCTTGAAAAAAAGTGAATAATTTTGATTTGAGTGATTCTGGTTTTTCTTTGTAAAACCAAAACCATCATGATCAGTTTCCAAGAAGAATGGATGTTTACAATTGTATCGTCATGATCCTCTGCATCACCTTGTTTGCAGTCAATTTAGTGTTTTGTTGTTTCACTTGCTTCTCCATTCTTCACAGTTTCATGACAGAGACAGACCAAGGTTTTAGTGATCTCAGGAAGAATCTTATTGAACCTGAAGAAGAAGCTAAATCAGATGACAAGGTAATGATCATTACAATCTCGAGCAATCAAGGATTCATTGATGATGATGATTGTGGGCAAGATTGTTCTCATGATATTTGTGCTTGTTGAAGAAAAAGGTTGGTTTCCTATTTTTTTCATTACACACAATTCTCCTCATGTTTTTGTAATTTTTCTCTCCATTTTGTAAATGGTTAAAATCCATAGATTGAGAGAGTATCACATCTTAATCTTATGCATCAAAATCCATGTTTTGTTTTTTTTCGTTTTTTCATTCATGACACAAATTATACAGTCAGTCAGATTTTTTTTCTTCATAGATTCATATAATTCACAATGTTTTGATACATGTTATGTGATGGATAATGAAACTTTTCTTCTTTTTTTTGTGAAGCAATGAATCAGATGAAGCTGTAGAACTTTGAATGAATATTTTTTTCCTTAATATAATTTTAATTTTCAAGGTCTATTTTTCTTTGGAGGCTGGGAATTAAAGGCAAAACGCTCCACTTTAGACGGGAGAAAACAAATTCCACTCATATAGAAAGTAATAATAAAACTTAAACAACGAAGTTGATAGTTGGCGAAACAACGATTACAAAATTTTAAACAAAGAAAAAAAAGAACCACGACAACGAATTGCTTATAGTGACAGATTTCTATTTTTGTATTATAGTTTGATCAATTAGTTGTATAATAAGAATTATGATTGAAAGTGATGAATGTTTGATTAGTTTGGATGGAAAACTTTATGATTAAGAACATTTGTTTAGTTTCATAATCCTTCTCACGAACTCGAAGCTTCGATGGATTAATTTTAAACTTACAACCTACCACATGTTTTATTGTTGTTTTAAAACTTTGTATTTAAAAATACAAAATACTAATCAATCGTATTTATTAAAAAAAATAACATACACCAACATCTTGATGTTGGTGGTTGTTAATGCACATAATAATACTTGCGGGTCCAAATTGAAAAATACGTGTTATCACGGGTCTGTATAAGCAAATAATAAAACTGATTAAAAAAAAAAAAGACTTCTTCTTCTTCCATTGTTTCAACGCGTAGCAATTTTTTCGATCTCGATAAGCAAGAGAGAGAGAGAGAGCGATCGGAGAAGGAAGAAGAAGCTGAAGAAAGATGGGTCATGGAGAAGTAGATAAAAGCAAAGGATTTGCAGAAGAAGCAAGTAATCAGCATCATCAATACGGTACCTTTCAAGGTGTTTCAAATTACCCTCCGCCGCAGAATTCTGCTCCGGTCACTGGATTTCCTCAACCTTCGGCCCCTCCTGGAGTTTATGATTCCGTTCCTTACGCTCATGGCTACCAAACCACCGTTCCAGGTAGCTGAATTTGATTTTCTGATTCAATTTTTGCAGATCGGGAATTTTAGGTCTATGAATTTTTGATAAAATTTCTCTTCCTCAGTCTTTGTTTTCATAGGGAATTTTGATCACAGGATCATTAGTATGTAATATGTTGGTGTGTTTGAATTTGATTGTTCTTGTGTGGAGTTTGAGATCAAACTCTTGTTGCAATAACATAATAAGGAGTATTTTCTATTGAATAGAAACCTTTTTTTGGGTATTGCATGTTAAGGAAAGGATCCGTATGTGAAAATCTAACTTCTTTGTCATACATTGAGATGAAGTTATGATGTGGAATAACCAAATCGGTGAAGTGAAAAAGAGAAATATTTAATAAGATTTTAAAGTTTGGAGCTTTGAGTTCTCAACCAATAGTTCAGTTGTCATGTCTCATTCTCTCTTCTTCGTGTTCAAGTCCAATGGAGCATGAATCGATGTCTGTTCGTCGGTTCTTATGTGTACTCTTTCGTATTGTTTTATTTTTCAGTGCACGGTGTTGTTGCTGAAGGAAGACCTGTGAGACAACGCCGTCTTCCTTGCTGTGGAATTGGTCTTGGATGGTTCCTGTAAGTTCCTTTATTTTTTTCTTCCTTTAAACTCAGAGCTCAAATACTCTCTCTTCGCATGGCTGCTACACAACACTTGCTTTTTTACTATGTCCTGGTATCACCATTGAATCCGGGACCTTACTTGTTCGGTTGTTATATCCCTGTGAAATTTTTGATCTTCTTGCAGGTTCATAGTTGGATTTTTCCTTGGAGCAATCCCTTGGTATATCGGATTGTTCATCATGATGTTTGGAAGAAGGATCGATTACAGGGAGAAACCAGGATACATCGCTTGCACCATCGCTGTAAGTTTCTCTCAACACTCTCTCTCTCTCATTATCTTTCACGTTTTTCCTTAAAACTCGATTGAAATGATTGATTCATGTGAAAACACTGCAGGCTATTCTCGCAACAATCGCTGTGATTCTGGGTGTATCTAAAGGAGCAGAAGATTGGTGATTGATCAATTTATCTTGTTTGCTTACGCTCAAAACACGTTTGTATAGGTTTCGTTGAACATCGTGTGTTGTATTTATTATATCCTTGCTTCTTCAACGTGCTCTATGAAGAAAGAAAGAAAAAAAAAAAAAAAAAAGGTGTAAACTTCACAAGATGATATTTGAGTTTTTTTTTTTATCTAATAAAGAAGTCAAAATTTAAGAAAAGAGACAAAATGTAATAGGATTGAAGATGGTTTATACATCAGAGAACCTTGTTATATATAAAAAAAAAGGAAATCTACCGTCTCCCAGAAACGGTTGCATTGTTGTGCATCCTCAACAAGTCATCAGGAGTTACAAGAAACCAATCTCCATCTTTCTGAGCAAGCAGCTTCTGATTCACTGAGTCTATGATCACACTCACATTCCCAAACCCATAAATCTGTAGACCATTGTGCATTCTATTCGGTTTAGGTTTGAACAGCAACTCCTTCTCTTGCGCAAATACTTCCAATACTTCTTTCAAACTCAGCACCTCACCGCTATCCATTTGAGCCTGAGCCTTGGCCTGAGCCTGAGCTTGAGGAGCTTGGGCCTGAGCCTGATCAAACTGTCTATGCTCATGTGCCCTTGCTCTTGGCTGTGAGACTTCAACTCCTTCAACAGCTTCCATCAACATATCTAAACCACGCCTCAACTGGATTCGTATTCTCTCGTTTGCTGAAAGTTCTTGCGGGAACAACCCTTTCCAACCATTATACCAGTCGTGGATCTCTTCGAACCTTGGGTTAGAACGCAACCATTGGTACAACACCTCCAGCCATTTGGGGAAGAAGAACCTCTCCATCAAATCAGCCATTAGATGTATGGGTACTGCAGATGCCCACGTCATAACCCAATTGAACCGGTCTAAATTCTGGTTTGCCGGGTTTATCTGAAACTCATGCAGAGCCAGCTGAAGTTTGGGAACTATGTACCGGCGCATAAGTTGTTCCCAGCTTGTAGCATCAAAAACCGTTTTCCATGGAGAAAGAATAGTGTAGACAGATGAATCATCAGGACGCCAAGCATCAAGAACATTACTCAGTTTCATCTGAATGATCTGATACATAAACTCCAATTTCTGACCAAGTATTGGCAACCAAGGATGCACCCAAACATGGATGGCAACAACTTCACTTCGTGGGTTCCAATTTTCAACAGCATTTGACAATTTTGGCAGCACTACTGTGTCCAAAATCGTATGCAAGACAGATGAAGGCAGCAAATTTTCCCATGCCTCTAAAAATCTAAGCATCGGCTCAGGGTCTCTATGTTCCCAGGTGTTGACGCCTGCTATTCGCACAGCAGGTAGAACTACCTCCGAGACTAGTTGGCTATAAGGCGTTGACATAACCCAGATACTTTGATTTTCCTCGACTTCCAAAAGCTTTCTCCAGGAAGAAATAGCATTGATACCATGCAGTGCATCCCTAAGAGGGTTCCAACCTTGAAACATCCTGATAAAGTGAGGCAAGGCCAGTGAGCAAGCAATGGTGGACAAATTACAAAGCTTGTAGTCATCAGGATAGTTTGTTTGCAGGTCCTTGAAGCGATTAGCAAGTGTATCCAGAGTCAAACTCCCAGACGTATTCTCCAGCTCAATTCGTCTTATTTCATCTGCTATATATTCCATATTGTCTAAGTGCCTTTTCTGTTTCTCTTCCTCCTTTATAAGCATCTCCTTCTCCTGCTGCAAGCTCAAGGCTGATTCTCTTTCGTTCCTCAAGTCCCTATCAATTTTCTGAATTTCATGCTCGACTAAATCAACAATCAGTCTTAAGTTGTGTTGTAACTCTGGCATTGGAACATCTGCTCCTCTTGCTTTCTCCTCCGCATCTAAATTTTCCAAATTTGTCACAACCCGAACCTGCGGTCCTCGCATATCAATAATGGTCTGCCCACCACCAAATCCTTCTTCCTGCTTCTTCTCCAACAACTCCTCGGCAGTGACATAAACTTCCTTCCTTACCTTCTTCTTCTTCCAAAGATTTCTCCCTCCTCTATCACCATTATTCCGATCATTCTCACTAATACTGACTGCAACAGTCTTCTTTTCCTCTACTTTCTTTAAATCAGGCAACTTCGCCTCCTTGAAATCATTGTAACCCATACCCATATTCTTCGGCCTCAGCTGTGCTTCAATAGGAGCTACAATACCTTGCTGGTTCTTCCCAAGCCCACCTCCCTTGTACCCCATCTTTTCAAGCAGTTTCATACCAATCCCTTTAGTAGACTTCTCAAACTTACCTATATCACTGCCTAAAGTATCCTTCTTTCCTCCCTTTGCATTACCCTCTTGACCTCTCTTCTCCATCTTGGCCTTACCTCTCATCTTTGCCCCTTCAGCTATCTTCTTCCCCAATGCACCCGGTAAGAGATTGTCCTCCTCGTTAAAAGCAGACGCATTAAACCCTAACCCTAAACCTGAGCTTCCAATACCCAATCCACCTCTAACTTCACTATCCTCATCAACCATGTCACCGTCTTCGATTCTATCACTATCTTTCTCATCATCATGTTCTCTAGAATCCCTATCAATCTCTTGATTCGGCATAACCGTACCTGTAGATACAAAATTGACAGGCTTTGTTAAGTCGGCTTTTCTTCCCGAATCCAGATCTTTACGCCTCTTCCTCCGACCGCCGCCGCTACAACCATCGGAATCCGAATCGCTCTCGGCGAAGCTACCATAGATAGCGTCGTGCTTGGTTTGTTTCCGCTTCTCCTTCCTCTTTTCGTATAAGAACTCACCATCCTCCCATCGACCTCCTTCGTAATCGTTTTCCATGGAGAATCTCTCCATCTCCTGATACTCGTCCATGGCGAAGAATTCAGATCCGAAACTCTGCGAAATTTCTGAGGAATAAACAAAATGGAGACAATTTCAGGTTTTCGGATTTTCGACTGCAAATCGCCGACGTAGTAGCAGCTTATCGGAGCTTGTTTGGGCTTCTAAAATAGGAAGGGCCCATTTAATTGTAAACCAAAGCCCATATATTTGGAAACTTATCGTTTACTCTCATGTGCTGTTTTATGTCGAAATTAGGACTTTAGCTTCAAAAACCTTAGAACATCCATATATTGAGTATCATTCTTTATGGAATTTGCTTTTTATATACTCTTCAATTTTCTTTGGAGTTTAGAATTTATATTGGATTTAACCAAATGATAAAGCTATACCCAACATAATCAACCACAATTGTTTATTAGATGCTAGTAATTAAACGGAATAAAAAAAACAAGTAAGGGATAAGATTTACTAAATTTCTAGTTATGATTTATAAAAAAAGCCTAAAACAAAAAATTGTATTTCTTATTAAAATTGTTTTAAAAAATGTAGTTTTCTTTGTATCTTAGAATTCTAAGTCTTCAATTCATATAACTAAATTGATACCTTGCGCGTTACGCGATCTTTTAGTTTTAAATTGATAACAATACGAATCACTAAATATGGGTATAATATTTTTATTTTTAAAAAGATAAAATTAGATCAAACGATATATAACATAAATATTGTCGAGAATAACTTTTTTTACTTAAAAAGCAACGAATCGTTAAATATCACATAGTAACCAATTTAAACTATGAACCTCATGATAGGGAGAGAAAATGACTTCAATTACCTATCTTACGCTCTTTTATCTTGAAAAAAATTATCTTCATATTAAAGTCTCATAATAGCGCATATCCTAGACTTACCCAGCACAGAGTTATGCACATCCTGTTGCAACTGCAGCACCAGTGGCTGCACCAGTGCAACAACCGGCTGTTGCCCCTCAAGCTTACTACAACACCTACTATTGAGCCTGTCTGTTGCTGTTTTTTTGTTTTGTAGCGAGATTGGTAACAACCATTTGCTTCTACCTACTCAAGTTTAATGTCTGACTCATGTTTGAATGTTTACACGACTCTATGTTCTCTATCTGTGAACAGGCCCGATCCAAAGTTTGGAAGAGTCTAGAACAAAGAAAAAGAATTTGGCCTTAATTACATAAAAAAAAAAAACCAAACTTTTATATAAAAAAAAATCACCTAAATTTTACTCAAAAAAAGACCATGTACAAATACACGCTTAAAAGGGTCTCGGGTCAGCCTTGTCAATGATGATAGATTTACTTTTTTTTTAGTTGCTTGAATCTTGATCCGTAAGGTTCTTGGATTTTGAATTGATGAGCCGATTAATGTGCGGTTTAAAGGAAAAAAAAGTCTTACAAAGACATCTTCTAAAAAATGTTGATTATTGAGTCGATCATAAAAATTATTAAAAGTGGATGCGCACATAATGCAACTTCACATTAAATGTTAATGGCCAAATATGAACTATGATTTACTTTAAAGATATAAATGAAATACTCATGATGATACAATAAATTTGATGATAACGCTTTATCCATCAAAACAAATGTAACGTGCGATAAGATAATTTTTAATCCATCAGTGTCCTCATCCCATTTCATATACCGTTTTTAAATGGTGAAACGAATTAGTTCGGCTTTAAATCTCATAATCCGGTCCAATAATCTTTCTCATGTATTTTATGAAAACTCATTTATTTCAGAAAGTTAATGTGATCTAAAATATGTATGTTAGTCTTCTGCAAAATATCTTTCCGAAATTTAGTGAAATTCTCTACAAATATTTTGTCATTAACATTTTTTCTGTCATCTTTCGATACACATTCATGTCTCTCTACATCTACTTTGTTTTTGCCTCTTTATATTATTAGCACAAAAAATATATTTCATAATTTTGTATTTAGTATTTTTATCCATTATTTACTTATTTTCGATTTTAATATAATATAATCTTTAATAATTATATATAACTATAAATATAAATAAACATGAATTAAATAAATATTTATTATATAAAAATTAATATATTTTATTTTGATGATGTAGACCCTTTAAACAAAGACTATATAACTATATATAAAATTTTGTTTGAGATGATGGATCACGCAAACTTCTTTTAGTGAGGAACGAGTTTCCTCCCTTCTATTTTTTTTTATTGACAAATGTGATGATTACTTCTTTTTCGTTTTTGGTCATGAACAACTGTGATGATTACTAAAAGAAATTGTTACTTCGAAATATTTTCTCCATCTAAATCTCTTTCTTTCTGATTAAAAAAGTCAATAATTATTTGGTTCACACAGTTAGTATAAAGTCAAGGATTTTTAGGAATACTTTCTTTTCTCTAACCAACTTTTCTTTTTGCAACAATATGTATACACCTTCTTCAGCTGTCTTTAAAGAAGAATTATTATATTCTGTCTGAACAAATACAACAAAATTCCTTTCTTTCTCTACAAATGACATAAATTTGGGATTAGACTATTACACATTAACACATAAAGAAACGACCCATTTTTTTAGAGGCTATAAACAAAGTCGAAAGCGACAATGACTCAACTTTTAGTTGGTTTTTCAAAAACGTTGCGTATGTTTTGACGTCATAATTCATTATTTCAAACTAGTTTCTCCAAATGATTCGCGAAAGGCAAAATCTACCGTATTGTTGATTTTTTTTTTTTGCAAAAACACCGTATTGTTGTTGAATTGATATTAATAACTAAAAGTTTATATCAACATTTCTATATATCACTTAATAGAGAAATATGCATATTAATCGCAATCTCAATCTCAACTCATTACCAAAAAAAAGTTCTCAACAAATGCAATTTATTTCCTTTTAACCTTGACCATACTACTTCTTTGCCTTTATCAATTTATCTATAATTTAATTGTTCTTGTCTCTATTAATATAAAAATAATTTTCAGGTAGTAATTTTAGCAAAGTTTTTAGGACTTTTAAGAAACTTCTGATAAATAAATTAATATATTGTTTAGCTTCGCGACAAGTTTCTTTTTTCTTACTCCAAGAGCCTAGTCTATTTATTAGTTCTTGGAACGAAACAATTAATTACTAGCTAATCAAAATAAGCTTACGTTATATAAATATTATAATTAACCAACAACGCCCGTAGCCATTAGCTCTATTTTTGTCATACGTGGAATTTAGTAAATGATAATGACCCTAGTCTACTACGCGTAATTGCATTATATTATTAAAATAAAAATTAATTGATATGGTTGGACGAACATTATCTTATACACATTACTATATTATATCACATGCGTTTCTTAAGAGAGTTGACATTGCTATTCATCGTCTCCAAAGAACAACGCCACCTGTTTCCATATTTATTGTCTGTGATTAAACTAATTTAACATTAACATAATGATATAATTGTGATTATCTTTCTGTTGTCTCACTTTCAGAAAATTTTAAGGTTAATGTTCAATGGTTAAAGGGAATTAATATATAAATAAATAAACAAGGCGAGAATTACGTGAGAACTCTCCTTTCTCAAATTTAGATAACTACGATATGCAGACGCAAACAAAAAGAAGTAGTAAATATGGTAGTATCATAGAGTATATAATAAGAAAGAAAGAGAAACAAAAAAAAAATACACTAAATACTCATGCAATAAAGCCACATGCATGTAGCGTAAGGAAAGGAAGACAAAATTAAATTTTTGGAAATATACACCAAAGAACTTGTTGTTATAAATTCATTGCCAGTTGCACATACAGCGATTTATTACATATATCTTCTCTACATATATATTATATACAATATACAAGTTTTATCACTTTTTTTTTATACATGTATATATATATATTTACAGCTGCTTCCAACATATATAGTCAACTGATGAAATTATAAGCATCATCATTATAATTTTGTCTCCCTTTCTTTCTTGCTCTCTCTTCTTCCATAATCAAGATCAAGAGATGATGGAGATGATAATCACAGTAAGAAGAGTGATCTTGATCGGTTTTTCGATCTTGATACTGAATTGGGTATGGAGAGCTGTGAATTGGGTATGGTTGAGGCCAAAGAGACTGGAGAAATACCTGAAGAAACAAGGATTTTCTGGGAATTCTTATAGAATTTTGATGGGAGATATGAGAGAGAGTAATCAGATGGATCAAGTTGCCCACTCTCTTCCTCTTCCTCTCTCCGCAGATTTTCTCCCTCGCATGATGCCTTTTCTTCATCACACTGTTCTTAATCATGGTATGATCCATCAAACTCAAGTCTTTTTAGGGTTTTTTTATGTTTGTTTGACGAAAATGTGAATTCAAAACAAGAACCTAACAGTTTTGGTCTTGTTTTAGATTCATAATTTTTTTGTATAGTTTTGGTTAGGAGTTAGTCAACTTCTTCATCTTGAAATTTTATTATTTTCCACTCAAGGACGTTGTTATATGAACAGAGAGATTCAGAGTAAACATTTGCATAAGAATAAGATCTAAATCTGATTATTTTTCTTCTGGTTATAATTCTTTTTTTTTTGGCATGAGTTATAATTCTAAATCTAGTCCTGTATATATTAAGAAACACTCTTAAAGCGGATCATATCAAATTATTCTGTCAAATATATAATTGTTTTATATGTGTGTTTGTTTCGTTTGTAGATTAGTTAAACTCCTTTAAAATTAACAAATGGTAGGAATGAACATTTGTTTTAATAGGGAAGAAGTGTTTCACATGGTACGGACCGTACCCGAACGTGATAGTAATGGATCCAGAGACACTACGAGAGATAATGTCAAGACACGAACTCTTTCCAAAACCAAAGATTGGGTCACATAATCATGTTTTTCTCAGTGGTCTTCTCAATCATGAAGGTCCTAAATGGTCCAAACATCGAAGCATTCTTAATCCTGCTTTTCGTATCGACAATTTGAAGGTATTTCTGTTTTTTTAACCTTTTTTTTTGGGGTAAATTATTGAATGAATGAATGTATATACACTGCTCATTTTGACTCTCATAACTATTTTCTTGTCATTTTTGTTTTTATAATTAAATTCTCAATCTGACATAGTGTGAACTTTATGGACGTCATTTTCGTCTTATTCTTTAGATTTTGATCAGTTTCATTCTCTTTTTACTTTTTTCGAAAAGAAAGTCAGATGAGTAACGTCTTTACTTGCTTGGTAGATGGAAGTTTTAAACATTAATAAAAAAAATAATTCACTAAAGATAAAATTTAATTATATTTTACGATAAACAAATATTATAATAATTTCTCAGACAAAAGAATTAACACTACACGGGAAAAAATATATATATATATATATATAGAAAAAGAAGAAACAGAGAAAAAAAGTCCACAAAGTACTATAGGCCACACGTCACGCCACCAACTATAAAAGTCTAAAGCGAAGTAACAGAAAAATCCAAAAAGACACGTTAAAAAAAGATGAAATCATATTTCAAACTAGAATATCTAATATATCAACATTTTTTTTTGGCTAAAGAGAATTTTATCATTTCATTATCAGTAAAACAAAGTCACATATATAGAGCATTTCATTATCTTTAACACAAAAACAATATCAGTAAATAAATCAGTATATAAATGTGAGTTTTTTTTTTCAAGACCCATTTATGTGAATTTCTTTTGTATGAGTTTGATTTTGATTTTGATTTTTGTAACGAAATAACATTGGATATATATATTTTTTAAATGAACAGAGCATACTTCCAGCATTCAACTCGAGTTGCAAAGAGATGTTAGAAGAATGGGAGAAATTAGCTTCAGCAAAAGGAACAGTTGAACTTGATTCATGGACTTACTGTCATGACTTAACAAGAAACATGCTTGCTCGTGCTTCCTTTGGTGATTTCTATATTGATGGAATCAAAATCTTCGAAATCCAACAAGAACAGATCGATCTCGGTCTCCAAGCTATTCGATCCGTCTACATTCCCGGATCAAAGTAAGGAAAATCGGTTTTTTTTCTTTCTATCGACCGAGTTTGGAAGCATCATAGCTAATCGGTCTGATTCAAGTTTTCATGTTTTTGGATTTGTAAATTGGCAGATTCTTACCAACAAAGTTCAACAAGAGGTTGAGAGAAACCGAAAAGGACATGAGAGCTATGTTTAAAGCTATGATTGAGACAAAAGAAAAAGAGATAAAAAGCGGAAGAGGTACCGACAAAAACAGCGACTTGTTGTGCTCGATGTTGGCTTCTAATACAAAACTGATGAACGAACAAGGACCTGATTCCGGACTGAGTATCGACGATCTGATAGATGACTGTAAGGCTTTCTATCTAGCTGGCCAAAATGTGACTTCTTCATTGTTTGTTTGGACACTCGTTGCACTAAGCCAACATCAAGACTGGCAAAACAAAGCAAGAAACGAGATTTCTCAAGCGTTTGGTAACAAGGAACCAGATTTCGAAGGGTTAGGCCACCTGAAAATCGTAAGCACGCATTTCCAAAACTGATTATAAACCACATTATAACAACAACAACAACAAAAATGGGTTATTCATAACTTTTTTTTTCTTTTCTTTACATTACCATTAGGTAACAATGATCCTCCACGAAGTTCTAAGACTCTACTCACCGGCTTACTTCACATGCCGGATAACGAAACAAGAAGTGAAGCTAGAGAGATTCTCATTACCAGAAGGAGTAGTAATCACAATACCAATGCTGTTGGTGCACCATGACCCTGATCTTTGGGGAGACGATGTGAAACAGTTTAAGCCCGAGAGATTCGTTAACGGCGTAGCGAGCGCAACCAAAGGAAGACTATCATTCTTACCATTTAGCTCGGGACCTCGGACTTGTATTGGTCAAAACTTTTCAATGTTGCAAGCTAAGCTCTTTGTGGCAATGGTACTTCAAAGGTTCAGTGTAGAGCTATCTCCTTCGTATACTCATGCTCCTTTCCCAGCTGCAACTACATTTCCACAACACGGAGCTCATTTGATTATTCGAAAACTTTCAATCTAATTAAAAGGTGCTTCCTTTTTTTTTCTTTTTCTTTTTTTGGTTCGATCAACCAAAAAAAAACAGAATCTTGAAAGATCTGGTCAAGAAAATCTTGTTTTGGGTGTTTTTGTGTTGTATATAAGAAACAGATTCAAAATCAAAGAAATTTCAAAAGATTTCTCTTTTAATTTTCCTGAAATTCAAGTTTTGCAATTTGTTCCAATCACATATAATTTATAAACCCTAAATTTTGTTTCGAATACACTCATCACATTTACGAATTCGTGTTTGAGAGAGAGAAAGATTAGAAAATCGAGGCGGGAGAGAGAGAGAGCTAACCGATATTTCCGACCGGCGGTGACGGCGAAGAGATTGGTGGCGGTGGAAACGCGAAACGCGAAACGTGGCAAACGCAGCCACGTGATTACTGATTAGTTTATCTTTGAGTCTGTATTTGATTAGTCTCGTTAAATTCCAGATTAGTCCTCACATAATCAAGAGAAAGCTAGTAATTGACGAGTTTACCCCCTTAAGCTAGTCCTCATATACAGTTTTTTTTCATAATATCAGCAAAACTTAATTAACGAGGCATATGTTTTTTTTTTTTTGTCTAATTTCTTCTCTTTTAGGGATTATTACATTTTAATGATTTTATAAACAGAAAATAAATCGTTTTTCAGCTCGATTAATTTTTTTGATTTGTTCAGTGTACAAAAAATATCATTTGATTATAATCAAGGTTTTTAAAACCGGGCCGGTCCGGTCCAACCGTAAATCAGTCATTAAACCGAGTTTGAATAGTGTTAAAACCCAGATTTAAATTACCCTGGTCAAACCGGTCAAAAAACCGGTTAAACCAGTGACTCAGATTGATGTCAAAACCCAGTTCATCCAAATCTGAACCAAAATTCATGTTTAAAAAAAAAAATCAAGTATGTATGGCTTCACTTGAACGACAATGGGTTGAATTGGAATTAAAATCATTGTCCAATTTTTTTCATTGAACAATGATTTAACTTATTCTGAACAATCATTGTCCAATTTTTTTCATTGAATTTTAACTTATTCTCAACTTCAATTCATTGATGGTATAAGGTGACTTTTTTTTTTTAAATTCACTTATTCTGCATATTTTTTTTAAATCACTTATTCTACATAATATTTATCGTTTATGTCTTTTGTATTAGTGATCGTAAAATATTTTGTTCTTTATAGTTTAATGAAGAAAAACAAAATTATGCTATCTATTTTTTTTTTCTCATCATAATTATTTTGGTTACTGAAAATCTTTTTCCTACTTTCACATATTTTTGTTTGTCAACACTTTCACATATATTCCATATATATATAACTAAAATATAAAAAAAATCTAAAAATCCGGTCCAACCAATTAGACTGGTCCAAACCAGTCATCCAATGATAATGCCGAATCAATGTCCAGTCCGGTTTTCAAAACATTGATTATAATCAACATTTTCTTAAAACTATGCGATGTATGTATATCCATAAGAGCAATTTCGTTTTCAACAAAATAGAAGAGTGACTTTTATATTTTCAATTATAAGTAACAAACTACTAGTGCAGTATCCCGTGCCTTGCACAGGGATATATTATTTTAAAACCTTGTTATCATTTAATTTATTTAAATATTCATAAATATTAATTTCTTGAATAGAAAAACGATCGAAAAAGATGTCTAAAATGCATTCCGATGAACACAGATTTTTTCTTGAATGGAAAAAATAATTTCATAATGTTCAGTCACTTGACTATTTATGATTGTTACGTACCAAAGCATTTAATGAATTAAGAACATACCAATCGCGAGAAACCTGAAACATAAAAGGAAAATAGTGATATAAAAAAGTATAGATAGATACTTTACTTGGTGACGATCAAAATGTTTGATTCAACATGGGTACAAATTAAAGATACATGAACCAATCCATAAGAGTAATTTGCTATTACATCTAATAGAGTGAAGCGGAGTGAAAATTAACTAAGGAGATCCAAAAGTTCATAAGAGTTTTATAAATAAAACGACACAATTCATGAATGAAACATTTTAGAATATTCATACCACAGAGCTTTTGACATGAGAGCATGGTCGATGTTGAGCCAGTCATAGTTTCACTTATGTATTTTGATGGAACTCACTTGTCCTGAAATAGGGTTTCATTTCTTCAGCAGTAATTTTTAACATTCATACTCATGTCCCATATATTTTTTCTCCCTTTTCGTTATCGATTTCTTATAGTCTATGAATGTTGTTGCTTTCATATTTGTAAATTCTTTGTTGTTTTACCGTGGGATGGAATTTTGAACTTATAATTTTGTGGTTTTGTATTTTGTTAGGTAACATCAAAAATTAAAAATAAAGATATACAATGATTAAATATATCTATATAAGGAAGCAAAATTTGTATATGCATCGCCCTGCTTAATGTGACAATCTTAATTTGTATTTCATCGTCCTACAAATTTGTATTTGTATATGCAATATGGACGAAGTACATTATTCATTAAATCAATCTCAGAATTCATATCGGTTTAGTAAAAGATATACACTAAATCAATATCAAAATTACATAAATCAATCTTAAAAGATCATGATTATAGATTAAAAACGTTTTTTACTTCTTTAAAAAATAATGTGAGATTCATAAACTTTTTATGTCTGAGTAGTTCAATAGTTTGATTAGCAGAATGATCTTCAAGAACACGCATCAATCATGAAGATTTGAATTAGAATAAACAGTATCCACCAAAAAGATTTTTTAAAAAGTGAGAGTATTCAAAATCTACAATAATCGAGAGCAACGATGTGTATATATACACATACCAAAGACCTAGGGTTTCAATATCTAGGATCTAACAAATATATGGGTCGCGATATATGATTCATATAGTAAGATCCATACAAAATCATTATTGGTGTTAAGTGTTAACAAATATATGGGTATGCCGAATTTTTAATAAAAATAATTTTGATGGCAAGAAGTGTAATTAATTTAATTCATTAAGGGTATATCTGTAATTTAAATCAATTCCGAAAATCACTCTGCAGGCGACACATAAGCAAAATGACTTTTCTTACATAAATCAATCTTAAAAGATCATGTTTAAAGGTTAAAAACGTTTTTTACTTCTTTGAAAAAGGTAATGTGAAATTCAGGAACTTTTTATGTCTTAGTAGTTCAATGGCTTGATTAGCAGGGT
Source organism: Arabis hirsuta (assembly GCA_964056655.1). Lineage (NCBI taxonomy): Eukaryota > Viridiplantae > Streptophyta > Magnoliopsida > Brassicales > Brassicaceae > Arabis > Arabis hirsuta. The sequence continues at coordinate 9,250,432 of OZ053305.1, forward strand.
GATCTTCAAGAACACGCAACAATCATGAAGATTTGAATTAGAAGAAACAATATCCATCAAAAAGATTTTTGAAAAGAAAGAGTATTCAAAATCTACAATAATCGAGAGCAACGATGTGCATATATACACATATCAAAGATCTAGGGTTTCAATATATAGGATCTAACAAATATCTGGGTATACCGAATTTTTAATAAAAATAATTTTGATGACAAGAAGTGTAATTAATTTAATTCATTAAGAGTATATTTGTAAATTACCTCAATTCCTATTTTATAAATATAGATTGTTATTATTCCTTTAGTAAAAAAAAAAAAATCTGTGTTTGAACAAATACTGTAAAGAGTGTTACAAATTCCTCTGCAACATAGACTCTTTGAAACTAATCAATCCTTTCAAGATTAAACATGACCATATCTTCAAGAGCCGATCTGAAACCACTACTAGGAAGACAATTCAGATTCTTTAATGCAAATTCAGCTTTCTCTTTAGCTAATTCTTGAGCTCTCTTGATCCCACCGCGATTTCTAACCATTTCAATCGCTTCTTCAAGCGATCCAGGCTCACAAAACTCAGACTCAATGATCTCTCTTAGCCTCGGCTCATTCTCTAGCGCGAAGATCACTGGCGCGGTTATGTTACCTTTGGCTAAGTCATTAGCTGCAGGCTTCCCTAACTGCTCTGTGGACTGAGTGAAGTCCAAAATGTCATCAACTACTTGGAAAGATAAACCGAGATTCTTCCCGAATTGATACATTTGCTCTGCGACCTCGCTTTCAACTTTACTGAAAATTGCAGCTCCTTTGGTGCTTGCAGCTACTAATGAAGCTGTCTTGTAGTAACTCTTTAGCAAGTAGTCATCAAGCTTGACGTCACAATCAAATAAACTCGATGCTTGCTTTATCTCACCGCTTGCGAAATCTTTGATCACCTGTAAAAGATTAATCAAGATTCAGACCAAATGTTCTCGTATCGTAGTAGCTTCTTCCAATCTCAAGAAAAGCAAAAACAGAATTTTACCTGACTTATGAGCTTAATGACTTCGAGGTTTTCGAGGTTTGCCAAGTACCATGATGCTTGAGCAAACATGAAATCACCAGCTAACACAGCTACCCTTGTCCCGAAAAGCTGGTGAACCGTTTCCTTTCCTAAACAATACACATAACAAGCTCACAACTTTGCAGACGAAAAAGATAAGTCCAAGTTAAAAAGTACGAAACTTTATCTCACCTCTTCGCATATCACTTTCGTCTAACACATCATCGTGTATCAAACTTGCGGTGTGAATCATCTCTATGATCTCAGCTAAACGCCGATGTTCTACAGTAAGCTCCCTTCACCAAGATCAACTAGAAAACATCATTTTTATTGCTAAAAGATTAACACAATTTTGAGGTCAAAAGATGTAACTGTAACGAGGCAGTTGTATTAGATTACTTTAGGCCAGCTAATTCCGCTGTGGCTCGTGATACAAGGAATACCAAACCCGGTCTCATCCTCTTGCCACCAGCACCGAAAATCTGCTCAGCCGCAGATATCAAAACCGGATTTTCTGCACCAACAATCTATAGAAAAAGAAGAGCATATACATTAGAAGCAGAGCCCTCTTTCAAGAAACACCAGAAAGACAATGTTGCTGAGAATAATACTAACCGATAAAAGATTGTCGTTCAACCTCTGCAGATCATCAGTCACTACTTCAAACAGATTTTCCAACGATATCGGCTTTGGTGTCTCTAGACTGAGCATCACTCTTTTATCTTGACCAAGACCTACACAATCATATCATTATTCTCTCATCATAAGCATCAAGACCCTCCAGATTCAATAACTGAACACTTGAAATGTGTAAGCTTTTGACTTCTCTATGAATATATAAGCTCAAAACTTAGAGACATGTTCTAAATAGCAAAACATAAAAGAAAACTCAAAACTACTGTTATGTGACCAAAAAATTCAATTACTTAATGTGAGTTACTATATGGGCAATAAAGTAAGAGCAATCATTCAATTACTTTTGCCAAAGAAAACCTCAAATCAAAGAATCTTAAGTCATCAATTACATTACCAAAATTAGATTGATCTAAGAAGAAACAAAATATCATACCATTGACCAGAGTATTCTCCTTGGGTTTCGCCGGAACCGCTCTGCAACTACCCAAATCTCGCCGGAGATACACCAAATTTCCACCACCACCACCATAGATTCTGGTACCAATTTTACAAACAGTCTTGGAACAATTCCCAAACAAGATTCGACGACTTGTCGGAGAAGAGGTAGAAGAACAGCCACATGGCATCAGATCAAGAACACTCGTACCCAAGTCTATATTCCGACATGACATCATCATTTCTCAGACAAAACCCAGAAAGTACGACAACTTTTAATCAAACCCAACAACAAAAAAGTCGGCTATTAGAAACTGAGAGCCCAAAGAGAACCTTGAGCACGAGTAGAAAGTCAAGTTTTTTTTCTCTCTTTTCTCGCTGACGAGAGATTGGGTGTATGAAAATTTTGCAAAAAAAAAAAAAAAAAAAAACTTTAGAAATATAAGTGAATCGAGTTTATTTGCTTACTTTGATTTTCTATGAGTGGACGAGACAAAACCACATATATAAGAAGAAGAGAAGTCTCTCAAAAACTCGACCTTTGGAGGTAGAGAGAGATTTTCAGATTTGTTGTGTCCGTTTTTTGGTTAATTTCAATATTGCAAATTGAGAGAGGGAAAAAACATTAAAAAAGACCGAGTTCTCTTCTTTATTAGAATCAGAAGCTGAGATATCGCCACGTGTTTAATAAATACTGGTTCATGATCCAGCTCGTATCAAATTGTTTCGAGAGTAGAGAATATCCTTTTTCTAATTTCATGATAATCATATTAGGATCAAATTCGCTGATAATCCTTTGTTATAAATTGAAATTATGAGAAATTTGTAAAATTAGGACATATTAAATTTGATTATGTCTCAATACATTTTTCTTGTATTTTGCCATTTTTTCATTATTATCCTTAAACAAATATATTTAATAACAAATTAATAGTTTTTAAATTTAAAAATAAATAAATAAATAAAAATCTAAAAAATAGTCATTTTTATATATTAAAATGTTGTTTGAGTTAAAAAAAAATGTTGAAATTTGTTCTTTTTATTTTCTTTTACGCCTTGCAGAATTTACGTTATACGACTAAATTATTTCTACGGATTAGTAGATTATTCGTTCTGCCGATTTCAACTATATCTACCAAGTATAGAATTTGTGTTCTACTACATGCTCTATGTTCTACATTTCCGCAAAATATTTTTTCTACCATTTGTACAAAAATCTACAAAATCTAGAATACGCATTCTACCATTCTCTATATCTTCTACTATATTCAGAATATAATTCTACCACATATCTATCATCTACCAAGTGTAGAATGTAGTTTCTGCAAAGTTAGTTTTAAAATTCTCCAAATCTAAGACCTAAAATATTTTATTTTTCTATAATGGAGTGTTAGAAAATATGTTTTCAAATTACGGTTTCTAGTCTTTTTCTTCGTTCTTCATCTTCGCTTCCTCTCATCCTCTTCGTTTCTTCATATTTTCTAGTCTTATTTCTTCGTTTCTTGAATTTTTTGCATATAGTTTTATTTTTATTTTGATTGATATGTTGTATATCTATGTGGTATGTGGTGAATGAATATCGTACGAGTAAAAGAAAGGATCATTTGGTTTGGTTTTAATGAAATACACCAAAATTACAAAAAAAAAAAAATTATTTCGCTTTGGTCCGATCGGGCGCGTTGGGATCCTGATCGGGCTAATGTCCCTGTTAATTTCATGTTTCATCGTGCACGCTAGCTAGCCATTTCGATCACCTTGTTTTATAGATCGGGCTAATTAAATTTTTTTGGTTTTCATAATCATTCTTGCAAACTTTTATTTACATGAGAGACCATAAGCTCAACCTAGTTCCACTCAGAGGATGGATTGGTTTGTTCACGGTGAAAGCATATTGTTAAGGGCGAATAGAAATACAATATTAAAAGAAAAAAAAATTAAATTTAGTAATTTCAAACTTATTGTGTATTCACCTTTTTCGTTTTTATTTTCTTTTATTTATTTTTTAAAAATCAATAAAAACTGTTTGTTAATATAAATCAAGGTTAAAAATGGGATGTTTTAAAACTAAATCCTAATGGGACATACTTATAGAGATAAAGGTGTATTGAGACATAATCAACTTCAATGTGTCGTAATTTAACAAATTTCTCAATTACAAATGCCCTCCTCATAAAAGTTTTTTTTTATTTTCTTTTTAATTCGAAACTGTAGTAAATGGCAAAATAACCTCACCAAATTTGATTTATTTACTGATCCAACCAGTAATTATCCACCCAAACAACATCCCCATCAAATTCACTAAAAGATCTGAACTTAAAACAAAAATCAATCCTTAATTTCCTTCTTTAGTCTCTACCAAATTCTCTTCCTCACCCAAAAATAACCTAGAAACTTCTTCTCCTCCAATGACTGCTTGCATCGACACTTGTCGAACTGTCAAGCCCAAGATTTATCGCGATTCAAACAAATCTCACGACGGTGATGAATCAGGTTTCCGTTACATGAATTACTATCGAGTTTCTTGACCTCCTCATCCTTCTTTCAATAGGACGAAAACCCTCCACACAACACGTCCTTTGATTGAAGATTCTAAAATTGATGATGTATGGGCCAAAATCAGAGAAGAAGCTAAATCTGACATCGAGAGAGAACTAATCGTTTCTGGTTATTATTACGCTTTTGGAATTTATGAGATTGCGACAAATTTATGAGATTCCACTTACTACTTATAAAGGTTCTATTTCATGGAAACCATCGAGATAAATCTCAAACTTGTTCATGATTGGCATTACCCATTTTGAATCGTTCTCTCATTTCTTCAATTTGATTTCATGTCGTTGTAGAAGAAAAACGGCGAGACACCGTAATCAAAATCCATGAATCTAAAAATTGAACTAGAACTATTGGGTACAACTAAGAACATATGTACAACTAGAACTATTGGGTACAACTGAGAACATATGTACATCAAGAACTATTGGGTATAACTGAACTAACAAAATCAATGAATATAAATTAAAAAAACTAGTTTTAAAATAAATTAATTTTAACACATGGTGCGGCAAAAATAAAATTATATGTTGTGAAAAAAATAAAAAATAATTTTGGATATTTATTTGAATTCGAAAAGAAAATAAAATCAATTTGAAAATAAGATAATAAATAATTTAACTTTGATTTTGGGGGAAAATAATTTAATATTTCAACTTTGGAGAAAAATAATTTAAATAAAAAAGAAAACTCCAAACTTGGGACAGACCCAATCAAAGTAAGCCACGTAAATAAGACATGTGCGCCGTTATATGCCATGTTTTAAGACATATGCGCCGGTATGTAACACATAGTTGTTCCAAGTATTTCAGTGTTACAAATATAACACATAGTTGTCTTTTTGATGTTTTACCTATTTACGCAGTTATACCATGTTATGAAAAATAAATTTTCAGTTGTCCGGTTCATTTTTGAATTTTGTAACACATTTCCTATGATTCCATACCATCATATTTGCAAAAACACATTTTTCTCAAGTTTTGCTTCTTAAAAGTGTAAGGTTGTCCCAACGTGATTGATGGGAGATTCGATATATGATATTCAAGAAATCATTTTATATTAGGTACATTGTATTTTAGATAAATAAGATAATTGATCTTAAGTTTTGACGATTAATTTGCAAAGTAAAATTAATTAATTAATTATTTTTAATTTAATTATTTACTTATTATTGATTTTTTAAATTATTTTAGTAGTAAAGTACGACTAATATTCATCCATAAATATTGGTTTTTCGGGTCTAGTAAACTACTATTTATTGTTGATAAGGTATACTTATTATCTCCTAAAAAAATACATTATCACATATTCACTTTTATCAGTTATATTAGTTTTTCCAAGTATTTCCCTTCTCTCAGTATTACCTAGTTGTTATTTATCTGCATATTTTGTGAATTCGATTCTGAAACTACGATTCACTACGATCCGATTCAACCACTTTATTCCGTTTATTACCATTGCAATGTCGTATTAACCCAGAAAACAAAGATACCAACCTAATATACATTCTAAAAGAATAATTTCTCAAATCCAATTGAAATCTCTAAATTACCTACCCAACATGCATATAACAACGAAAATTGGTTCTACATCACAGTCCAACACACCAAAACTTCAATTTTGCTAAAATATTGTCCAATGCTCCGGAATTTTGATTTTGTTCAAGTTTGAAATATAGTTTCAATGGTGAAACCCAAAGGTAGAAGACGATGAAAAAAAGAAATAGATTTTGATTGGTCTAATTTTTTAAATTTTTATTAGATTTCTTTTAAGTTTTAAAAAATCAGATTTTTTATTTTTTTTTTTCGTTTTTTTTAAATCCTAATAAATATTATAATGCACTTTTTTATCTTTTTTTTCTTCATTAAAAATTATGAAGTTATATAAGAATATTTTGTGGTGTTGTGGTTTGATATTAAGAGAAAGAGTTTTATAAGATTTTGATCCATCATATTAAAGGGCTCATTATAATATCAGTCTTCTAGATCTCAAATTTTTTAAACTTTTACTTAAAAGTGCAATTATTGGGTTCTAGGGAGACTTTTATATTTAGGTTAGCAAACACTAGTGTACTCTTTAAATTTTGAATACAGATAAATATATAAATAAAAAATATTAAACCACAAATAATTTAACTTCTAATCAATCAAGGAGTAGGGGACAAAGCAATTGTTGGGACACAAATGGGCCACACAAATATAAAATCAAGCCTAAGAAGCATCTTTCATAACTCCTTTTCCTTCTTGTCGGAAACTGAATTAAGGAGATAAAACAAATTATAAAAGAACTCTTTTTCACTAATTTAAATCAGTTAGCTTTACATAAGTTAGTATGAGTAAGGGACTTAGCAAATCTACGTAGTGTATTAGCAAAAGTATAAGGAAACCTCAAATAGTAATCGATGCTGGTCTATCTTGTTGCATGTGTTGACATTCAAATGCTTCTTACGATCCTGCAAAATGCAACAAAACAAAACAAAAAACCAATTCAAGATCTTGAATTTGATCTCTACTTGCTTCAGCAAAAACTAAAACCTTTCTCTTTCTCTCTCACCTTCCAAGCCGAGATAGCTCAGGTTCCGCCAAAAGCATATCTTGCAACGGTTTCGCATCTGTATACCTTTCACTATAACTAAAAACAAAAACAAATGTCACAACTCAGAGAAGGGGAGAGAGAGAAGAAAGAAAAGAGAGAAAGAGAAATTTACTTACTCGCAGATGTGATCGATTGTGAGTAATCTATGATGAATAAGGAAATCACGACCGACATAAGTAACAACCAAGGAACCAGAATCAGGATGTGGCCAGCTTCTTGAGGTAGGGAACCTGAGAATGAAAGTGCCTGGTTCTTGACATTGAAGCGAATGTTCCGCCTCTTCTTTAGTCACAAACCCTTCTATCCATCTAGGCGAAGAAGAGCGCCACATTCCGTTAATCAATCCCCTAGATATAGCAGAAGCAACAGGGAACAACCAACACCACATTTTCTCAAAATTCTCTTGAGTTATGTACTCATAGCATCCGCATATTCTCCTTAGTAGCTCAAAATCCTGACAACAATATCATGTCAGAATCACATTATGAAATGAATTTTCTGCATCCCCCATTCTGTGTAAAATGGACAATGACCAGACCAACACTCTGATCTTGGTGAAAAAGTTCAAGCAGATATGAGAAAGGCAAAGAGACAAGACCTGGTGAGTGAGAGATCTACTGCTGCATTTAGCTATTCTCATGAAATGTTCTTCAATCTCAATGACCACATTATCCCAATGAACATGTTGATAGTTCCGAGAGATCAGAATCCACGCATTTGTTCCTTCTGCTATCAGTTTTCTTGCCATTTTGATTTGATAGCTGGAAAAATTGGAAGACTCAAGCTTCTATTTATCCTCGTAATTTATTTATCTGAGGCAGGTGTGAGTTTGGTATAATTTATTTACCTGTGGTGGGAGCATCCGGAATAGAGACAAACTTGATCGGCAAATTCCGAAACTTCTTCATCTGATGAATTGTTTGTGATTTCCTTCAGAAGAAGAGATCTCTCGGTTAAGTTTCCAAGGCAGTATTTGAAAATCATCGAGTCTGAGATTGTATATCTCCTCAAAACCGCAGAGTCTCTAACTTCGGTGTTTTCTGAATCAGTTGAAGAGTTATCTTCTTCTTCTTCTTCTTCTTCAAGGTTCTGATGTGTCCATTCCATACTCATACCATTTCCATTTTCAAACTAACTCGAGAGAAACAATAATGCAGAAAAAATTAAATTCAATATGGATATGAAGCATACCAGAACGCAAATCAGAGAAATTAGATTACCTCACTCTCAGACATCTTTTTTCCCCCTAGTCTCATCCGTTTCATAGAGGAAGCGCTATGTAAAATATCCGATGTTCTGTTCCTTGATGCAATTTCTGGTTCTCCTATATCTAATGGATAGTCAATGGGGTTCAAACTGTTAGGGGTAACAGAATCACATTTCCTCGAAATGCAACGGATTTGGTTGGTAACCGTTTCGAGGAAAGGATAATAACTCTTCACTTCAGGTAATTCGAATTTGATGCAGAACAACCTCTTATCACTATTGGAAGAAAGCTACAAAACAAAATCAAAACAAGAATCCTTCAATGACTTTAAGCGGAAACAAGAATAGATATAAGAATGTGGAATCCCGTTATGGCCCTGACTTTATTATAATCACTACCTGAGATATTTTGAGCTTGAATGAAGCACATCCGTTCAATAAGTTGCACGGTTTATCTTCAGCTGCGAATTCAACTCCTTCATAGCTTACCAAAAGGGGAGGCTCAGAGTCAGAGTCAATCGTCTTCTCAACAGACGTCCCACTATCAGCATACAGTAGAGAAGCCACAACCTGCAAGATCAAATCGATAATGTTCTATCAGAAATTCTTCCAAAGCTAAACAAGTTCAGAAGTTTAGAGAAACCACAAGAAAATGAACCTTCACATCCTTGTGCACAGGCTGTCCAATAGCATTGCACAAAACAACATCCAAGGAAAACATCTTCCGGTATGCCTATTAGAAAACAATATCTCGACATTATGAACAACAAGGCATCAAAAGCATACACAATTTAGCAATACAACTTTAACCTTTCCGCCAACGATACTCCAAACACCATCTTCATCTAATTCAATTCCAGATGTGGATGGCTTCTCAACAGACAACAATAGAGGTGGATCCTGGCAAAGAAATGAAGCGAAATAAAGAAACAGAAGGACAAGAGTCTTTTTGAAAAAGAAGAGAAGGCAAAGATTTATACCTTTGTGTAATGATAGTTAACAGGGACACTGGAAGGCAAAGCTTCTGCACTGTGGATGAAACCCTGAACACTATAACCATCTCCACCAACACTAAACAGCGAAATCTTTCGCGAACAATCTGAATTAGTGCCATTGGTCATCAAAGAAGTCAATACTTGTTCTCCTACAATCTCTCCGCAAATATGAAGGCGCATGTAGTTTCTAGAAACCTAAGAAAACAAGAAAAACCAGTAAATCCAACAACAAAAGATACATTGATCGATTACAAACCGTCTTCTTCGGGGATCTTATTACCTCACAACCAACATGAACCCATTTTTGAAGAGGAAACTCAGCTTTTGTAGAAACATTAGGAACTTCGGTCCAAGAAGATATGTTAACAGGATCAGGAGCTTCCTTGTGAAGGAGAGTCAATGGCAAAAGCATCATCTTCTTGTTATCATCTAGAACAAGGAAAGGTGCACTAACACTCATGTCCGAGTGAACCTGAGTAGACAAAAGCCACTTTAATCAGAAGCTGTTGCTTCAGTAAACCCTTAATCAGACTACTACGATGAAATCACAACGATCGATTATACTCAAAGTTCCAACCTTTATCCCCAATTCCAACAAGCAGGAACCAAGACACGAATACCCAACAGATGAACATTTCAGAGACAAAAAAAGAAGCTATTCTTAAGTACTCGAGAACTCACCTGTCTGATGATTGTACAAGGGTAAGTGGTGGAATCTAAGAGATAAACCCAAAAACAAAGAGAGAAAGTCTCAAATTCTTGGTTTTCCACTTCAACATCGACATTAAAATCCTCTAACAGAGAGTATTTCTTGGTGTCAATCGCACAATCACTCGCCATTCTCTCGTCTTTTGACGGCTGTTAATTAACGGTTGGTACCGTCTTCCGGTGGTTTCAGTCTGTAGGGGAAGATCAGCAAATAATCTAATGTTTCGCGACCACTGTACTAAACTAAACATAAGCCAATCAAATTCTTAGATTCCTTGACTTTTTCTCCATTTTTTTTGTGTCAATTTACGTTGAGCAGCTTTTTTTTCTTATATAGAAAATGAAATCAAATTTTGTAATTTGATTTGTTTTTATTTCGATTTGATGCAATTATAGGTTTGGTAAAGATCGGTTCTATTTTAATTTAGAAAATTTACAAATATAAAAATTGAATGAATTAATATTATATTATACAATTGATTGTCTATTTTTAATATTTTTTTTTATCAAACCGGATAGATTACATTAGTTTAACCTCCAAAGTTGGAGAAAGAGTTCAGTGATACAAGACCGGACTTAGCTAACATGAACATTTGCCGATGGAGGGATAAAGACAAAAGATATAGAAACAAAATCTATACTAAGATATCTAATGCCGAAAATAAAGATTTTGGCTCATTGACCACGTCCTGTAAGTTGAGCAATGTGACAAAAGAGAGCTAATCGGAGAAACTGTTGAGAGCTCTAAGTCTATATTTAATATATATTCATATTAAAGATATAAAATGTTCATGTACATATCAATTTTTTGGTTCACTTACACTGAAACCGATTTTGTTTTTCCCTCTCTGTCGATTCGACATAGAAATCAAGATTCTTGATGGATTTATCGTTGACACATATGTACAATTTTTAGAATAATTTATTCCACTTAAATTCCGGTCATTGGTATAACAATATCGAAATCAGTTACAGTCCATTCTGCAATTTGATTCTTGCTCATATATATTTCAGTTCCTAAATCTATCGACGACCAATGTCTCGCTACTGGTTTCGTCTCTGGATCCTGCAATTTTTTTGGTGTAATAATGATGTAAATACATATGTGCATGCAATGCAATATATATATATATATATAAAGATTTACAAACATTTACCTGGTAAAAGTAGAGTGACTGAGAGAGTTTTCCGACATCAAGTTCCCAAGTTCTTGGATCTCCAATCCAACCTTGTCCTTTCTTTGTCGGATACCCAAACTTTTCCCACACAGGATGAGGCAAGATCTGCAGAATCTCCTGCGGTTGTGGATTACTGTACGGATCGCAAACATCGTACGGAGTTTCCGCGAAACGCGCGTTTCCCGGAACGCAGTAATAGTGGTACGCTTCGTATGGGAACCTCTCCTTGTCTGTTCTTTGAACTTTAGTCCCGTTTGGAAACGTGTGGTGCGGCGGACAAGCGTTTAGGCGGTTGCGGTTGCAAAGAGCGGTTGACTCGGGGTTGATTATCATTTCGCTGTACCTTGTCACGTCGGTTGTGACGTCACCGTCGCAGTCTCTACCGTCGTTTTTCCAGCAACTTCCCATGTCCATTAGGTAGAATTGGCTCCCTGATCCGCCACCTTTTAGAATCTCTAGCTTGAATGTAACTTTGAAATTCGGCGATTTAAGCGTCTTGTTGCGTCATAGAAATATCACAAAACAGTGTGTTTTAGTCCTAAATGGGTCACAATGTTTGTTTTTTTTTCAGCGTTTGCGTTTCTAAAACAGAGTAAAAACCGGTTTGGGTTTAACCGATCCAAACCGAAAAAACAATCTAAAAAAGAACTAAAAAGTAAATCAAACAAATATGTGTTTCAAATACAAATCTACACCGGTCAAAAAAATAAAGTTATTCAATCTTCAAATCAAATATATATTTTGTTAAAATACTGAACTAAACCGAAACCGCATTAAACTAAAACAGGTAACTATTTAAAATTGGTTTAGTTACTAAATGAAAACATTTGAAAAAATTAACCGTATTAGAGCGTCACATAAATAAAGATGAAACAGAGCATTTCTCAAACGTTTTAGTTACCAAACCGAAATTGAACAGAAAACAGGATTAGAAACTTACCGTCTTCATCATCCCTCTAGTATCATAATGATAACCACCAGAGAAACCTCGACTAGCATCAGCTCGTAGATAAAGCATCCACCATGGATACTTAGAAGAAGTCTTCAACAAATGATGAAAAACCCAACTCTCATTTCCACCAATCTTCTTCTCCCATTTCACCTTATAATACGAATTATTACTACCAACCACCGAACCATCTCCTTCGTCACTATCCAAATCCCAAGTCCCATAAAAACTCCCACTCATATGTTCTTGATCCACTAAGCTTGTGTACTCATGATGCATCGATGGCATGTTCATACATCCTTTCCCAAAACATGGAAACCTCCCGGTCGGAGGAAAAGGTTTCGCCTTTTTCCCGTTTTCCGGACATATCGCTGCTAAAGTATCCGTGTTACCGTTCTTTAGCATTATCATCCAAAACTGCCATGGATTTGGTTTGTCCATAACTTGACATTTGTTTCCTAAGTATATTTCCTTTTGTGCAGCATAGATATCTACGTTGTCTCCAGCGTTTATTCCTCCGTATGTTCCGTTTCGTACCCCGAGTTTGTTGTCTTTTTCGTCGACTTTATGGTTTATCTTCACTAAAAAATGTTCCAAGAACACAATTAAACAGTTTCAGCTTGAGGTTTAAGACCTCCATTGTTTGTTTGCGTCTGCGATTATAATTATATTTAGTGTATAGTTTTTGTATGAATTTATAACCTTAAACAGCTTATTATATATATTTGTGTTTTCGTTTTAACCCTTGTTTTAATGTAACAAGCATATGCATAAATTGTGTTTGAAACCTAAGAAGTAAGGATATGAAAACATTGTGACTTTACCGGGCAAGCTAGAGTAATCGAGATCAAAGCAATCGGCCATTCGAGGGCTTCCCATGTTCTTAGCTTCTTCACCGACTTCATTGCATTGGTTCCAAGCTTCTATAGCCACCCTTAAGCTATCATTTCTCATCCCCGGATCTCCCAAAGCCGATACATAATCGATATTTGTTGTTTCCGTAAATTCTGATCGAACAAAGGAACATGAAAGACATGAAAGTATAATCATAAGTTTCTTGAGGAGTCTACATGATCCATAGAGATTCTTCTCCATTGCAGAACTCAGTTTTTGAAACCTTTCTTATTATTTATTTGGATTCATATGGTATTGTATATATAAGATAAGGACCCACATGCGTTACGTATGAGCTAATTGATCCATAAGAAATTTATAATTTTTTTTGTCAACAAATTAATTAATCTCAATCGACCCCTAGTTTTCAGTTTTTGTTTGTTTATCCATTTTTAGGTAAATACATGTTTAAGAAATTCTACATCCGTCACTGTATATGCTTGAATAGATCTCTTGAAGTTATCCACAAGATTGAGCAAGAGATTGGTAATACGTTAAGGTAATTTCTTAACTTATCTAAAGAATCGTGTTTAGATATATATATTTTCTAACAGCGCACGCTAAACAACACCAAAAAGTTACTAAATTAAGGAGTCGTAAATTGAAATTGGTGATTCTGCGATAGACCCTCGACCTATAAGATAACAAAGTGTGCGTGTGTGAATCATGTGAACACTATTATTAGATAAAACTTTTTGTAACAACAACGAACGTTAAGAAACCAAAACGTACAAGCTTATTGTCTTATTATAGCAATACGTAAAAGCATTCTCCACTGGAGATTTGTCGTCTTTAACAGGTTTTAAGCAAATAGAGAGAGAAGTAAACATAAGATTATAGAGAATGTTTATCCCAGAGATCAAGAAAAACAGAGAAACAGAGTAGAAACAAATATGACATGCTTTCTTGGGTTACAAGGCATTACTTCTTTTAGATTCTCAAGGCATCAAGATAAGATTTTCCATCGAGCACACGAGAGAACAAACCATCCTGGTACTCTTTCATGGTCAGCCTTTTGAAATTTGCAACCTTTTGCCTTTCGACGAGGCTTTTCGCGGGACCAATTTCTTTATACGTCCCCGGATTGTGAAACGTCGCAATAGATAGCCTCTCTTTCTCTGAATTCACAACTCCTCGATGCTCGATGCTTCGGTATGTCCCATTCGTTATGATCTACCCAGAAAAACCATCATTAGAACCATTTACAAATGATATATTACCATATTGGCATTTGATATAGTTTTACCTCTAAGACGTCTCCAATGTTGACAATGAAAGCATTTGGGAGAGGTGTAACAGGAACCCATTTCCCATCATTCTTTATTTGGAGACCTTCAACTTCATTTACCTGCATTAGTATGGTCAGTCCAACGGAATCCGAATGCGGAGTTAGACCGATAACCTGATCGGGCTGTGGACACGGCGGATAGTAATTCATCCTCATACTTTGGGCCGAATCAACATCATCAAAAAACTTTTCCATTTCCTCTGGTTTGACCTCTAGGGCTCTCGCCATTTTCGCTACTAAAATCTTAGATATGCTCTGCACTTCAGCAGAATACTTCTCCAATGTATCTCTGCAGATACAGAAGAACCAAATTTAAGTACAATTAACCTCGAGATTTGAAATCACTGCTGCTTAAAGAGAAAGAAGATATTTTAAGAGCATGTTCAATAGTAGAACCACTGAAGGGTTTCTAACCAATTTGTTTATTATATATTTTGCATCATTGTAATTTAATAACTCTTTTAATAGATTTTAATTTTTTCCTCTTCCAATGGTAGAACCCGTTAAGGATTCTTAGAGCATCATTATCCATGAGATTTGGTGGGTATCATTAGATATAAAATTATTAAAATTTGAGTAAAAGGAAGAAAGAGAGTGTTTTTGGTTGAAATAATGGAGTGTATTGAAATATAAAATTAATAAAAGTTGAGTAAAAAGAGGAGATGAGTTGATACTTTTGGAGAGAGAATGTCTTTGTATCAATGGGTTGATACTTTCGGAGAGAGTTTAAACTTTAGTTGGAATGTGTTTAAATATAAAATTAATAAAAGTTGAATAAAAAGATGAAAGAGAATGTATAAAGTTGAGTAAAAAGAAGAGAGAATATGTGTTTTAATAATTTTATATCTAATGATACCCACCAAATCTCATGGATAATGATGGTCTTAGTAAAAAAAAATAGAAATTATTTTATTTTAAGTAGAATTTATTTTCTCAAACTTTATAAACATAGTTCATTGAATAAAACGAAAAATATATTGCATTTAATAAAAGAAAAACACGTTTATCGACGAATCACACGGTGACACGTGGCAGGTAAAAACCAGTCCTTAAAGCTCTTAATTAAAAATCGGTTCTACATAATTAAACCAATTTTTATTTAATTTTAATATGTTTATCTTAAGAGCTACCATTGAACATGCTCTAAGTTAAACAGATTTTGATACAAGAACCTGAAGGGAAGGGGTAGCTTGGGGAGCAAGTGAGGCTTGCGTAATTGAACAGGCTGCACTACAGTGTAGAACAAATCTGCCCAGTCGAGTTTCTGATCTTCTGAAACCACAAAAGCTTGTCCAAAACCTTCAATCTCATTTGGTTTCTGCCAAAACTTCTTCTTTTCTTCCATTGGAAGGTTGAAGAAATCTTGCATCTCCAACTTAAATTTGTCCAACAAACTTGGATCTACTCCATGGTTTACAAGCTGTAGATACAGTAGATGACCATAAGTACATAAACAACATTGCATAAGTTTGAAACAGAGCGTGTTATGCTCCATTTTGGGTTTGACATGGTAATAAAAAAACCAAAAATAGGGGTTAGATTGTACGTATCTGGGTAATTTCAGAGACTTGCCTAGAATTTTTTTTGTTTTTGTTTTTGTTTTTTTTATAAATCGACTTTTTGCAGCAATTGTTTTTCCTCTTCCTCCATTTCAAAATACAATATAAAGATAATCTAGCTAGAAATATAACGAATATTAGTTTTAAATACAAGAATTTTTTTTTTCTTCAAAATATAATATTAGTTTTAAAACAATTTAACGAATCACAGAAAAAAATATATAATCTAAAATTATAAATAGTCATAAAGCATCAAATAATGTTAAATTTTACCTAAACAGTTATAAATGTTTTATATTTAAAACAAATTTTTTCTTATATAAATATTTTATGTTATAATATGAAACAGATAAAGTAGTAAATTCGGAGACTTGCCTTGAAAAGACAAATCTTAGCTCCATATAATAAGAGGTCTAATATGTTAATAAAGAAAGACAATGGGTTATTTTGTAAAATAGTAAAGTTTTTTTACCTGGAAAAATCCCCTTTCTTTGCAAGCAAAGTCGAGTTTCTCAACCTCAGAGTAGTCCATGCAGGTTGAAGATGACAACCGCTTCATGTCGATGATTGGGATCTCTGTCTTTAGACAAGAACCATCGGTGACTTCAGTTTTGGCTTGATCAGACCGAACATACCTAGGAGGAACAGTCGTGATCATCTTCTCCTTAACCATCTCCTGAACAGAAGGAACTAAAATTGAGCTCCACTGAGCTGCTCCTTTGGATTCCATGGCAGTTTCTTTCTTAGGCCAAACAAAAAAAAAGATATATAAATACTGCTATTAGATGGTGTGAGAAAATTAGTAGGTGAACTGAAAAGGGTACTTGGATTTGCAAAGATTTATGATTGATTATATTGACCCGTATCCTCGATAATACCAAGTGGGAGAATAAAAAAACAAATTGTAGTGAGAAAACGATATACATGACCCAATTCTACATTTGATTATATCGAGAAAAACATGTCAATGACTTTAGCATTTGGTTTTTACTAACACCTTACGTTACCGTGAACATAATATTCTCGTGAACGTTATTTGACAATTTGAATTGTCATAAAACAAATTGTCAAAAAAACTTAAAAAAGTAATTTTGTTGAAAACATCAATTAAAATGATTTTTTCCTTTTCTTTTGGCCAAAACATGATTGAGAGAGTGTATAATTTGCTTCTTCATTTCACACTTAAAAGGAAATGTGAAACATATTTTACTTCCTCCGTGTATATTTCAACGAACTCCAATACTTAGCTTTCTAAGGTCATGTAAATGATCAGAACATTCCAAAAACTTATTTTTCAGTTCAGATTTCAATCTTTTTGATCCCAATCAATTATAAGTATGTGAAAAGTAAAAATGATATTCATTAACCCTAATTTTTTTTTTTGTTGCTAAAAGGTAGAATTTTTTTTTTACTTTGTTGTCAACCAATGTAGAGAGTATATCCTTCTAATAACTGCAAAATGATTGAGTTCGAAATTTCTTACAAGTTATCGCAAAGTTTATTTTTATATATAGGTATTATTATTGGATAAGCGAGTGTGAATCATGTTAATATTCTTAGATAAGTACTTTTAAGGAACACTAACGTTATCAAAAGAAAAGGAAGACACGCAAGATAAGTACTGATAAAGACTTTTAGTCAGACATTTCTATTTGGAATTGTCCGTTAGGGAAACTATCCAAATCAGTCGCACTTAATTTAATATATGGTGACTGTTGACAACAAAAAAAGAACACTAACGTTAAGAAACGAAGACACGCAAGACCATACAAACGCGGGAGCATTCTACGCTCGAGACTCTTGTCTTTAACATATTTCAGCCAAAGACAAAAAAGAGAGAAGTAAAAACAGAGACAAGGATCAGTTCTTGGGGAACAAGATATCACTTCTCTTAGATTCTCATAGCATCGAGGTAAGTTTTACCGTCGAGTTCACGGGAAAACAAGCCTTTCAAGTAATCTTTAGCTACCAGGCTTCTGAAATTTGCACCTTTTTTTTGCTTTTCAAAGAGACTTTTTGCCGGAGCAATTTCTTTATTCAATCCCGGATTATGAAATGTCGCAATAGACAACCTCTCTTTCTCTGAGTTCACCACCGCACGATGCTCCATGCTTTTATATGTCTCGTTTGTTATGATCTACATTAGCAATACCCATCATCAAAATATCTACAATTACAAATGTTGTGTTGGAACAAAAAGCTATACATATTTGTCACGGTTTGTCGAAAATCATAGACTGCCAACTCATATTCAATTAACAAGAAATCAATTTCACCAATATCACATCATTACATTTTAGACCTTTTTATACTTCAAATGTGAAATTTTTACACGATCAACTCTAGGTGTACAAAAAAATTAGGATCAAGCTCGGTCCAATCCGTATAGGACCAAGCCTGAACCAAGTTATACTATGTCCAAACCCGCCATTTTTGTTTTTTTGGGCGGTTAACCACTATTTATCCCGTATATCCATAGGGCCGGGCGGACCAAATTAATTTGGCGTAAGAACAAGGTAAGCTCAAATCACCAGATTATAAAATCCTGTCAGGGGTTAGCCGGACCAAATTGGGTTAGTGCATCACAACATCTCTATTTATATTGATACCACATGCATTCTCTCTCTCCCTTCATATAATATGGCTTACCTCTAAGACGTCTCCAATATTGACAATGAAAGCATTTGGGAGAGGTTTGACAAAAACCCACTTGCCATCTTTCTTGATTTGGAGACCATCAACTTCATTCACCTGCAATAAAATGGTGAGTCCGGCCGCATCAGAATGTGGAGTTAGACCAACAACCTTATCGGTCTGAGGACAAGGTGGATAGTAATTCATCCTTATACTCTGCATCATATCATCACCAAAAAGTTCTTCTAATTCCTCTGGTTTGGTCTGCAAGGCTTTCGCCATTTTCGCTATTATAACCTTAGCTACACTCTTCACTTGAGCGGAATACATCTCTAACGTATCTCTGAAGAACATAAACCAAAATGTAAAAATAGAGACTTTGTGGAATTAGTTGAGAATGTTAACATATTTTGTTTCATGCAAACCTAATGAGAAGAGGTAGCTTGGGGAGCAAGTGAGGCTTGCGTAATTGAACAGGTTGCACTATAATGAAGAACAAATCTGCCCAGTCGAGTTTTTGATCTTCTGAAACCACAAAAGCTTGTCCAAACCCTTCCATTTCATTTGGTTGCTGCCACAGCTTCCTCTTGTCTTCCATGGGAAGGTTGAAGAAATCTTGAGTCTCCGACTTGATCTTGTCCAAAAAACTTGAGTCGATTCCATGGTTTACAAGCTGTAGAATGACCATAAAGACATAAGCACAATGATCAATTTTGAAACAGAGAGTGTTATATGCTCCCTTTTGGGTTTAACATGGTAATAAAAACAGAGTATTTTGGGGACAATTTAGTCAAAAGAGAGAGTAGATTTCTAATACTTACATGAAACAATGATAAGCTCCACGTGAAGTCTTATTTTGTAAAATAGTAAAGTTGGATACTTTACCTGAAAAAATCCCCTTTCTTTGCAAGCGAAGTCGAGTTTCTCAACCTCAGAGTAGTCCAAGGCAGTCGAAGAACATAACCGTTTCATGTCGATGATTGGGATCTCGGTATCTAGACCAGAATCATCTGCGACTTCAGTTTTGTCTTGATCAGACCGGATATACCTGAAAGGAACGGTCGTGATCGTCTTCTCCTTAACCATCTCTTGAACAGAAGGGACTATAATAGAGCTCCACTGGGTTTCTCCTTTGGCTTCCATAGCGGCTTTCTTGTTAGATGAAAGTGAGACAGGAAAAAATGATGTAGATAAAGCTAAAAAGCCCAAGTTTATCCGATTTATGGAAAACTAGTTATGGTTTTATTTGAGCATCTGCATGTGTGTAAAACTACAAAAAAATGGTCACACTCACCCATAAAAATTTATGTATAAGGAAGTCTCAAGCGGTTCACGCTAATCAACAACTTTCCTATAAAAATTTAGATTTGTATTTGCAATTGTATGACTATATGTAGAAATTGTACAAGGACGATCACATAACATTTTGTAGAGATCATCACAACTACATATATTTCCATTTATATACACATAATTTGTTTAGTTTTTTTTTTTTGGTTGGTCACTGGTTTACTTTTTCTTTGATTGTCTTTTTTAGTGTAAACTCTTTCTAGAAGTAGCCAAAATGTTTTCATTAAAAAAAAAAGTTTTTATTATAGTTAGCGGTTGAATTAACCTCTCATTCAACTAGGATTTTCCTTTCAAGATTTCAAACAGGAGCTTGATTCATCATAATTTATCATGTTTTTTTCTCTCTCTTTAGGACCACATGTACATATTATCAAGCATATTCTTTATTGAAATGACGGCAAAGCCCCTAGACGGTGCGTGAAGGACCGAAGAAGGTGAGTCACATAAAAAGAGCAACTAACCTAACATGGCAACGCGGTAAGAAAGTCTGTCACCACGTTGAGGACCCACTCATTTACTCCATCATGTATTCATGTGCAATTTTTCAATGTTGAGCTGTATATTTTTATTTTCCAAACGTTTATATTAAAATTAGGTAAAAGATTTATATATATATATATATATATATATATATATATATAAATTTATGATAAAATATTTTATAATCCGTAAAAAAATTAAATTCAAAAAATTAAAAACAAAATTAAATCACACATGAAAATAAACAAAATAAAATCGAAAAAATGATACTAAATATATTTAGTAGTTACTTTTTATCTTATTTTTCTTTTATTTAGTTTCCAAATAAACTTGATCACGTTTTTTTTTAAATAATTAGGTTTTTTTTGTATATATTTGAAATAATTTAGTTTTTATTATTTTGCTATTCTATTTTTTTTAAATCATGTTGAATTAATTTCTCATATTCCTATTTAATTTTTTAAATTTTATAAAATATTTTATAACTTATGAAAAAAAACAAAACGCGAAAAGTGTAAAACCACTGATAAATAAGTCTCATCATTATTAAGTTGTACTCTTTTTATTATATTTTTTTCAAATAAATTTGTTACATATTTTTAGATAATTAGTTTTTTTTATTCCTAATTAAATTAAATTTATTTTTTATTTTTATGTAGCTACTCATAAATCTATTTTCCAAAATCTTGATCAACTAAATCTCATATTTTTAGTTACAAACTAAAATTGTAAATTTTAATAAGATTTCTTTCACATAATTGATTCTCTAATTTTGCAAAAAGTAAACGATACACAAATTCTTGAATAATATTTTCTTGCATTAAAACAAAATCAAATTGTAGTTATAGACATTAATCAAATAATTAGTAATATATTAAGATTCTTATTGATATAAATAAAAATAAGTTAACATTTTCATCAAATAATAGAAAGTTAATTCCAATAATCTCATTATTTTTCATAAAGTTTTCCCATCCCACTTTCTGATAAGACATACTATTATATGCCGACAAATAGGTTTTGTATTTAACTGGGTTAGTCTTAAATAATTGATGTTTTTTGAGTTGAGTAGTCAATGATTTGATGATATCTATGTAGTACATAATTAAAAAAAATTGAGTTAAAATTTTTCTTTTAATTTCATAAACTAAAATACATCGCCGTAATCTATCTTATCTATCGAATAAGAGAGTAATCAATATTATTTTTTAACGAAAAAACTGATATAAAATTTATGGAAGAGATTATCGAAGTTTAAAATTGTTTGGTGAAAAGATTGGGAGAGCACAAAAGCTTATTATATAAAGATAAAATATTATAATCTATGAAAATTTGGATATATAAATCTAAATGTATTTGAACTCAAATTTTTTTACACATGTATTAATTAATATTGTTATAAAAAAATCTTAAAACCTATTTCATCTAATACAGAAAAAAGAAAAGAGAAAAAAAAATAGTTTTATGAAAAAACAAAACTTAACATATAATAAAGATAAAATTTAAAAGAATAACCCATGCTTATCAACTAACTATTTTAATGAATTATTAATTAGAGATTAATTAAAAAATTTGAAATATGTGATTTTTATAATCTACTTGATAAATACAAATATATAAAATTTTTTTAAAAAAATTTGTATAATATATGTTGCAAAATCTAATTGGAATATTTTTAATATGTGTCAAAATCTAATCGACAGGCTAACACGCGTCACAATCGTGTAAATTACAATATTTGACATATTAAACTTTATATAATAAGATATAACCCTAACATGGCAACACGGTAAGAAATTCTCTTCACTTTTTCCCAACATATATATCCTTTAAAACAATTAAATTAAAATATAGACCGATGTTTTTAATTTGAGAAAATGGTTAGGCCATAGACAACATATTGTTTTGGTCAATTTTACATTAGTATTTTTTAACCACTACAATTACGGGAAAAGTATTTTTTTAAAACGCAAACTTAAATAAAAAATACTACTCCAAAATGGTAAAAACTGTTATGAATGAGAGATTGAGAGAGAAGAGAGAAGAGAGAATTGTGTGTCTTATTCCAATAGAGAGCAAAGGTATATATAGGATACAATTACTTGGGGAGGAATAATAACTTGGAGAGGAAGTTTAACTTGGAGAACAAGATAGAACCTTCTAGAACCTTCTTGATTATGGGCTTCTAATGGGCATCCACTAATTGGGTTTATAACACTCCCCCTTGGATGTCCATTATAGCAAAAGTAATCCTAATACGCATAAGATGTTGCCTCATTAAAAACCTTACCAAGAAAACCCAGTGGGAAAAACCATGGTTAAGGGAAAAAGAGTGCAACGCGTATTTACTCCCCATGATGACTGTATGACTTGAGATCTTTGAGGCGACGTAGTCCAATGCCATGAACTAGCTTCTTGAAGGTAGTAGTTAGGAGTGTCTATGTAAAAAGATCTGCCAGATTCTCACTTGAACGGATCCAAATGTTGAACTAGCATCTTGAAAGTACTAACTGGAAGTATCTTGGAAATTAAGTCCGCCAAAACTTCACTTGAACGAATCTGTAGAACATGTACATCGCCTTTCTTCTGCAACTCATGGGTCTTTCAGATGATTTATCTTAATCATTCTCTTTGTTTATCTCGATATCATCAATGTATGATATACATTTGGGAGATTGATAGACTTTCATATATCATTGTAAAGATAACATTCCTCTTTAATTGACTATCATATGCGTGTTCTTTTGATGTCTCGTTAAAAACCTTTCATAGAAAAACCCTATGGGATAAAAACTATGATAAGGGAAAAAGAGTACATCCACGCTCATCATTATATTTCTCCCCCTCGGAAACATCTTCTTCTAGAGATGAATTCCGATATTTCGAAATTACTATAAACATAGCTTTAAAACTCATATAATCGTTATATGATATCTCAGATTATTGGACTTCTGGTCCATACCATCTTTTCCTTTATCATACATATTCTCATTGCATTTTATGTATGGTACTTCAGGACCAAACATATATGAGTATTTTCTGTAAAATCCTCTAAGGATTTATTGAGATAATATCTTTTGCGCTACATGTTTAACTTGAGATATCTGAAGATACATTTAACTTTCCAAGGTATATTCTCAAATCTTTTCTTCAGATATTAATCTCATAAGGAGTTCTAGTGGTGTTCAAATCATCACATACATTGCTATTATAGCAAATCATTTACAAAATCTCCTTACATTGAATCTTCTGGACTTTCATAAATATCATTATCTAGTGATATTTTATCATATATTATTATCATCGTACTACTTGTGATAACTCTGCTGGAGTTTCGATGATCTTCAATTAAGAATCACTTTATCAAAATCTTTTGATAAATACATGATTATAATTTACATGATTATACCCCATGTTACATATTTTCTATTCATTCGATTGAATATAGTTCCCGGGAAAATATCTTTAATCCTTCAGAGATTACAACTCTGATATCACTAATCATTCAGGGATTATATCCTTCAAGGATTGTATCATCCCGTGTTTCTTCTTTCATTGCCAGACTTATAAAAGTATTGCATCCACCACAAGAGAATACATCTCTTCATAATACATTATATGTCTTTGTGACAATTTCCCTATCTTTACACACAAAGACTCATTTATTTCCACTGGTTTTACACTTCAGGTGTATAGACTATTGGTCTAATTCTCTGTAAGAAATAATACGTCTATTTCTTCTTTTTACTTTGGCCAATCATTGTTTTGTGTACACTTCTCAATAGACTTTACTTATGATCCTCTTATTCATAAAATCAACTGCTCATAGCATGCAAAATATTACGACGTCGATTTGCTTTTTAGTTCCATTTTATTTCAAACATGACATAGCTAGCTAGCTCTCTTCATCATCAAGTACTTGAATATTTTTTTATTCGTCATGTTTATGTCTCTTCTAGAGCTCATTCGGTCTCCTCTGGAGATCATTCGAAATCTTTCTTTCCTCGATCTGGTCAATCTCATTTTGCTCCTTTTCTTATCTGAGGATTTATATATTAGGAACCAAATATGTCTATCACGCTTCATGCGATCTTTAGACTCACTAGCAGTTTGATATTGTCCTTCCGGAACATCAATTCTAATTGGAGCATATACAGCTGGATAGGTGATTTCATCCCTCTATTTAGGTCAGTAAATGCGTCTGGCAATCAATACGCTAAATTTGGAATTATCTTTTGGACTTCTAATTCTCATCATTTAGTCCGAGGATCATTGATAATTCATAGATACTTATATCTTTTTCCAGCTATTTTAATTTCTCCCCCTAATGTTGGAAAACTGACTCATTTAAATGAGAATCTTCAAACAAAGCCTTAAATAAATCATTCTGGGATGGCTCTAGATACTTCGTATCATTCATATCCAACATATATTTTTATCCTCCTTTGAGGTCTCATCTTAGAGCGATGTGGTGGAGCACTTTTCATACTTAAAGATTCTCATCAGGGAACTATTTGGTTTCTGAACCTAAACCAATAATGATGGGGGATCTATCAGTTATTCATTGGCTTGATGCGAGTTATTGATACTAAACCATTTTTGTGTATTAACATGAACTTCGGGATGTTCAACACTTATTCCAGTGGACATAGAATAATCATCAAAGGCTTGAATTAATTCACCAACATTATCAAATAACCTTGCAAACTTGAGGTTGCAGTTTGATGACAAGGATAAATGTGAATATCTAGTTGATGCATCCATCGATTTTATGCGTCAATCGAGTCAATGCGTCCACTGAATCGATGCGTCTATTAAAACCATAAGGAATCAAAAATTTCACATGGTGGGTGATCAGCCCATAACCATTTCCTTGTATATATTTCACATTACCTTTAGATTCTAAAATATTTTTATCTGGTAAAAACCACATTATCATATTGCTTTCTCAGCAAGCAACCTATGATAAATCATTAAGAAGAAACTTCTAGTTCTTCATGGAATGTCCACATAATTTTTTTTGCATCATCATTAAACCAAGATGACCAATCCGGTTAAGCCAAATATTGAATCTCTTAGTAAACATCTTGTTTACTTTCATTCCTAGTAAACTTCTGGTTTACTTTGTTTCGCTAATCACTTACTCCCTTCATGAGATATCTTACTTCCAGAAAATCAAAAGTGAGGGTATCACTTAGTAACTAGTTTCTTAGTGAATTTTATTTGGTCTTTTCTTTTATATGTAAGATATCATATTCACTTTCATGATATTGACCAAAACTAACCATATATGAATAGTGATTTCTCATCAACAACTCATTAGAGATATTTCTTCAACATAACTGAGTTAAATTCACTTACAGACTTCAAGTCTTTACTCTTAAATATCACATTCTTGTGATCACACTTTTTTTTTTGTTGAGAATTGTTCGAAAAACTTAGCGAATATAATCTTCTGGATATATCACTTGTAGTGAACATTAATAATCACTTATCATCTACATGAGATTCTTTAACTCTTCCCCTTGAGATGATAATATTGTAGGGTTATCAATCTCGAATTGCGACTCTAGAATCAACAACATTCTTTAATACTTAACTTTTGAGATTTGGGAGAGTATATCGCATCAATGTTTTTAAATTGCTTTCTCATAGACAAATTGTATATCTGCTCTTTATGAGCTTTCAGTAAGCTTCACACTAGATTATTTCATCTAGAGAAATCTCATAGGCAATACTATCTTTGTGCTCTCTTCTGGAGCATTCACATACATATACTCTTCTTTAGCATTCAATCTGTTTCTTGTAATATCTTGTAGATTCTGATAAAATCAGTTTCGCAAGTGTAAATTCCTTTTATATGCGGATACAGATACAAAGATATATACTTACCATAAATCAAATGATGTGAAACTATCATAAAATATTTTGTCAATCATGCTATATATTATCGTTAGAGACTTAATATACATGCAAACTAATAAACAATAAATTTGTGTATGTTTATATACAAGCAGCCGTCTTAAATATACTAGATCATTATACTAGATCAAATTCTAATAATAATAAACTAATAATCGATAAAGCATGAAACTTAATTAACATAGGTCAAACGCAAGACTTAATAGTAAAACATGATAAGATGCCATATGAATATAATTACTAAACAGTGAAGCCAACTTATGAACGGATCATGAATTAATTAGTTAATATAATAAGCATGATCGATGAAGTAATCAAGCGAAATAAAAAAAAAACAAGTATTTATAAGCGAAGAAACAGATCGAATCATTTAGCATACTAATAGATCGAATATTAAGTCATGATTCAATAATCCAATAGCATCAAACCAGCCGATAAACAAAATATATGAGGGATCGTTTATAAAGCAAGAGGTTACTTATCTCATACGGTGGTGGTAAGATAGGAAACGAAAAGAGAGATGAGAGATGTTGGCTAAAAATTTCAGGCGGCTAGGGTTTCATGCTCAGACGACTAT
The DNA here is from genome assembly GCA_964056655.1 of Arabis hirsuta. Classification (NCBI taxonomy): domain Eukaryota; kingdom Viridiplantae; phylum Streptophyta; class Magnoliopsida; order Brassicales; family Brassicaceae; genus Arabis; species Arabis hirsuta. Next base: position 9,277,426 of record OZ053305.1, read on the forward strand.
GGTTTTGGACCATTAGGATTTTTACTCAGTGGTTAGGGTTTCGTGCTGATAACGTGTTATGAATGAGAGATTGAGAGAGAAGAGAGAAGAGAGAATTGTGTGTCTTATTCCAATAGAGAGCAAATGTATATATAGGATACAATTACTTGGGGAGGAGTAATAACTTGGGGAGGAAGCTTAACTTGGAGAACAAGATAGAATCTTCTAGAATCTTCTTGATTATGGGCTTCTAATGCGCATCCACTAATTGAGTTTATAACAAAAACCGTAAAATAAAGAAGGAGCAAGTGAAGTGGTTTAAAAGTCGAAAGCGTTTCAGACCCCAAAATTGACTAAACGCACCTCAAGCTGTGCACCAACCAACCAACCATTTTAACGTTCTCGGATCCGTAAATTCCTAAGAAGATGAAGGGTATTTTCGTCGATTAAATATTATAAAAATTCAACGATCCCTTCTTCTCCAAGAGCCTTGGTGCTGAGTTTTCTTTCCTTTTGAATATATTCTTTCTCCTCTTCTTCACATTCTCCCCCAAAATTTCTAGGGATTTGCTCATTTCGCAATCCTCACACATCCAGAGGTAATTCCCCAGAATCGCGCACGTCCCTTTGGCATATTTTAATTTTCCGTGATTGTTGTTGCATGATCATCATTTTGCTTCACTTCACTGGTTTTTTTTCCCCGTAATCCTCGAGCTTGCTGTGTAGTTGATTTTAGTAGATATTCCTTCACTTGGCGATGTTCGATATCAATTTCAGAATCTAGATTTTGCTTTCTAATGTTTGTTCTGGCGCTTTATCATTCTCTGATCTGGATCTGTGGTTTTGAGCTTCATAAGTCGCTAATTTTGATTCTTTACTTGGTGTTTAGTTAGATCTTGTGATTTGATACACAAATCTCGATCTTGGATATTATATATCTCCATCATTACCGGCAGATCGGAGAATTCTGTGTATTGGGTTTATCGGAACCACACTCTATTTGTGTGATAATCTGTACTCAATATTTTATCTTTGTTTTCAAATCCAGGAAATTTTGTTTGCTCATGGCTTCATACACTCCTAAGAACATTCTAATCACTGGAGCAGCTGGTTTCATTGCTTCACATGTCGCCAACAGACTCATCCGGACCTATCCGGATTACAAAATTGTTGTCCTGGACAAGCTTGACTACTGTTCGAATCTGAAGAATCTCAATCCCTCGAAACAATCGCCTAATTTCAAGTTCGTCAAGGGTGATATCGCCAGTGCGGATCTTGTTAACTACCTACTCATCACTGAAGGCATTGACACCATCATGCATTTCGCAGCTCAGACTCATGTGGACAACTCGTTTGGTAACAGTTTCGAGTTTACCAAGAACAATATCTATGGAACACATGTTCTTCTTGAGGCTTGCAAAGTGACTGGTCAGATTAGGAGATTCATTCATGTCAGTACTGATGAGGTCTATGGGGAGACCGATGAGGATGCAGTTGTTGGTAACCATGAAGCTTCCCAGCTTCTACCAACGAATCCTTACTCTGCAACAAAAGCTGGAGCTGAGATGCTTGTTATGGCGTATGGGAGATCGTATGGGCTTCCTGTTATAACAACACGTGGGAACAATGTCTATGGACCAAATCAGTTTCCAGAGAAGCTGATTCCTAAGTTCATTTTGCTGGCAATGCAGGGGAAAGTTCTTCCCATTCATGGGGATGGCTCAAATGTTCGTAGTTACCTTTACTGTGATGATGTTGCTGAGGCGTTTGAGGTTATTCTTCACAAGGGAGAAGTAGGCCATGTTTACAATATTGGTACCAAGAAAGAGAGGAGAGTGAATGATGTTGCACAAGACATCTGCAAACTCTTCAACATGGACCCTGAGGCAAACATCAAGTTTGTGGAGAACAGACCTTTTAATGACCAGAGGTACTTCCTCGATGATGAGAAGCTTAAGATCTTGGGATGGTCAGAGAGGACCACCTGGGAAGAAGGGTTGAAGAAGACAATGGAATGGTACACGCAGAACCCGGATTGGTGGGGCGATGTTTCTGGAGCATTGCTTCCCCACCCGAGGATGCTGGTGATGCCTGGTGGGAGACACACTGATGGGTCCGAAGAGAACTCTGGAGCCGTCACTTTATCTGGAAAATCAAGTCAGAGCCAGATGGTGGTTCCGACACCTAGAAGTACTGGCTCCACTCAAAACTCTTCGCTGAAATTCTTGATATATGGTAAGACAGGATGGATTGGTGGTTTACTTGGACAGATTTGTGAGAAGCAAGGAATTGCTTTTGAGTATGGGAAAGGGCGGCTTGAGGATCGATCATCCCTCTTGCAAGATATTCTGAATGTGAAGCCTACACATGTCTTCAATGCTGCTGGTGTGACAGGGAGACCCAATGTTGACTGGTGCGAGTCTCACAAAACAGAGACAATACGTGCTAATGTAGCAGGCACTTTGACTCTGGCTGATGTCTGCAGAGAGCACAGCCTCCTGTTGATGAACTTTGCTACTGGTTGTATTTTCGAATACGATGAAAACCATCCGCTAGGTTCAGGCATTGGTTTCAAAGAAGAAGACACGCCAAACTTCACTGGTTCTTTCTACTCGAAAACCAAAGCCATGGTAAATTTTCATAATTTCATCTACACTATAAGGGTTGATGCTTACTTAGATATGCTTGTCTTCTTAAAAATGATGTTGTTGTGACCCATCGTAGGTCGAGGAGCTGCTTAAGGAGTTTGATAACGTATGCACTCTAAGGGTTAGGATGCCTATCTCCTCTGATCTAAACAACCCGAGAAACTTCATCACCAAAATTTCCCGGTACAACAAAGTAGTGAACATCCCAAACAGCATGACCGTGCTGGACGAGCTTCTTCCAATCTCGATAGAGATGGCGAAAAGAAACCTGAAAGGGATTTGGAACTTCACAAACCCTGGTGTTGTGAGTCACAATGAGGTCCTGGACATGTACAGAGACTACATCGACTCAGACTTCAAATATGCAAACTTCACATTAGAGGAACAAGCTAAGGTCATCGTGGCTCCTAGAAGCAACAACGAGATGGACGCATCTAAGCTCAAGAAAGAGTTCCCTGAATTACTCTCAATCAAGGAGTCTCTGATCAAATATGCCTTCGAGCCCAACAAGAGAACTTGAGGTAAAATATAAACTTATCTCAGTTTTGTTTAAACTGGTTTGTGATTAGTTTCTCCCCTGATTCTTAAACCAAAAGCAACTCTAGCTTTGCCTTTAGGTTTATCCATTATGGGGTATATCTAGTTTGGATTCTTATATGTTTTTTTGTTTTCTTTTGTTGGTATTGTGTTCTTGTTCAACATTTGATAGATAAAAACTAGATTTCTGTATTATTTGCTGATAATATTACAAATTCAAGACCTTAAAGGTTTAAAAAAGTTCATGCTCCTGCATTTGGAGCAGTGGCCTCCTCTTATTATGCAAAACAAAAAGATTAAACAAAAGACTTTGTCAAAACCATTTAGTCACATACTTAGATTTTGGCATTTTGACTCTCGTTGGTCTTCCCGCCTGTTGAGTGCCAAATTTGCGCTTGCATTGCGAGTCTGATTCAATTAACTATCCGAAAATGAGTCAGTTGTTGTTGTTGTGTCTGCAACTGCAAGTTTGTGGAGCAAATCCACAACATCATGAGATGAGTCAATGACATAGCGAGCTTTTGTGCGAGCTTGTCCAATGGATGCTGAGAAGTAGTTCTCTTTCTTGAGGTCAAGAACGTTCGGTGACATCTTCTTCTTCGACCTAGTTTCATGAGATGACTTGGACGACGAGATCTCTGATTCGAAGAAAGTGTAAATGTCTTCGTCCTGTGAAACATATAGAACCATTTGTATGAAAAAAAGCCAAATTGATAGTCTAAATTCTGATTGAGTAATGTAGGATGCATGATATAAGCTTTTACTTTCTCCAAGAAGTAACCACTGCAAAAGACAAAATCAATCGGTGTAGTCATAGATTTTGTCTGCACCATTTCTCCCAAAATACGACCAATTGCTGCTCCCTAAATAACAGAGAAACAAGATAGAATACTTAAAACCCCAATTTGTATCAATGATTCTTTGTAATATATTTCTAATACTGTATAGTGTAGCTCATAAGTCTTTGAATCCTTACACTGAGAAGCATTTATATTTTACCTTAGTCTCATTCATCGCATGGACTTCAACAGAATGGTTTCCTCGAACAACATCAACTGATGCATTAGAGATTGGTCCTGCCTTTAAGTATTGTAACATGTCTCTTGCTTGTGCTCTCCCAAACTCAGCATCTACCAAAAGCTCATAAAAAAGGAAGATAATTTTAACAGAAAGATAAAGGTTTGGAAACAGAAAAGAGGCAGAGAAACTAATCCTTAATCACCTGCATATTCATAATTCCATACAAGCGAAGTCTCCCTTGCTTCGAAGATCGATCTTGGAGTTCGATCAGTGAAGTACTTAAAAACGTTCTACAATATACAAAGTAATCAACCCATCAAAGATTTCAAGAAAGATATAGAGGAAAGATCATCAATGACTAACCTTTGCACCATCGACCCACTCGAGGTTCATGTTTTCAGGCATATTTGTTACCCATTCTCCAGTGGTATGCCTTATGAACATTCCGTTTTCCGCAGCCAACCATAAATTATACTCTCCAAAGTTCTGATTTTGAAGTACCAAACCAGTGAGAAAATAGATATATATGTGTGATAATAAGCAAAGATGAGAAAAAGAAAGACATTAATAATTACTTTATCCAAAATGTTCCTGCCACTTCTACTCAATACAATTAGAGTTGTTTTTGGATCATTGCATAATGCTTCAAGTGTTCCTTTTAGCACTGGGTTTAATTTAACATCTGTTTCCTTACTTCCACTATTCATTGGCTCAGTGAGAGTTCCAAAGAAACCCTGAAAACACATTTTCACACAGTTTATTGATATAACTTAGTAAATACAAATAAGATCAAGTCTCCCAAAGCTAGCTTAATTACCAAGACTATCAGTCTATTCTTAGATTCCGAATATCGTTGTATCACATCTTGTTGTGGAAGTTCATGTGGAATTTTTCTAATTCGCATCTCGGATTCAGCGAAAGCGTCATTGAGTTCACTGCATAGAGATAAACAAAATCTTGGCATAATAAATAAACTTTTTACCTAAGAGAGCTAATGTTTTGAAGAAAACAAATTCCTTCTTCTATGGATTACCTCAAGAAATCATTTCCCCATTTTGTAGCAGAATGAGTTATCACATAGTGAAAGTTAAATATGTGTCTTTTTTCCCTTTCTTCAGCTGGCATATTAAGAGCTTCTTTAATGGCAGAAGAAACTTCTGTAACATTCCAAGGATTCACAAGTAGAGCTCCAGCACCAAGAGACTGCCCTGCACCTGCAAACTGTATAAATTTCATGCAAAATCAGTAACTTTAAACATTATTAATCTAAAGCATTTTTTAGAGTCTATATTACCTCACTGAGAATAAGAACCCCTCTTTTCGCCTCTTGGCAAGCGACAAACTCATGACTAACAAGATTAAGTCCATCTCTCAAAGATGTTACAAGCATTACATCTATAGGAAAAAAAATTAAAAGAAGTTATATAAATAACTAAAACCAAATCAATCATCATCATCACATGTAGTAAAGGAAATTAGTTACCTGCAATCGCGTAAAGTGCACATAAGTAATTGGAGGGAACAGAGCAATCCTGACAGAGAAAATGAGATAAAAAAAAAACTCTATGAAAAAATGATAAAAGATGAAAACATGAATAGATAGAGAAAGCAAACAAACCAGGTGATGAATTGGAAGAGAAGAGACAGAGCCAAAATGACCATTAATGCGTCCAACGAGCCCATGCACTTGGTTTTTGACGTTTTGATCTGTAAATAAAATACATTCTCAGAAAACTGATGATCAATCTTAAATAAACTAAGAAGCATAAATAGAATATAAAAAGCTTTTACATTCAGGGACACCATTTCTTGTTGGCACTGCAATTTGCACTAGCACAACTTTACCGCGCCAATTCGGATTTTCTTCTAGAAATTTCTCAAATCCAAGATACTTTTGTGGAATCCCTTTGATCATATCAAGACGATCAACACCTAATATCACCTGTCAACACCAAAAAGTATTGTGTAAGAATCTTCTTTTAGCATCAAAGTAAAGGTTGCAAGAAAAATGTGTTACCTTTTTGCCAACAAATCTCTCTCTAAGCTCATTCATTTGTTGTATGACTTCAGGGAGCTTACATGAGCTAATAAACCGATCGGGATCTATTCCCATGGGAAGCTGAAAAAATAAAAAAACAGAGAGATTAATTATAATTATGATGTGATGATTTGAGTTATAGAGAAATGATGTTGAAGATTTGAATATGAAGTCATACAACAACTACTCGAGTGACTCTGCCTTGATCCACAACTCCTTCATGTGTTCCTTCGACTGCAAGAGTTCGAGTGCATGTACTCACAAAGTTTCTTGCAAAATCATATGTGTGGAAACTGAAAGAACACATGTAAAAATCATGATCCAAATCAAACGATTCATAAACATAAATAAGATTGATAAGAGTCTAAATTTACCCAAGTAAATCAGCTCTAAGAACCGAACGAAGAAGCTCTGATCGCGAGGGCAATGTTTTGTAGACATCGGAGGAAGGAAATGGTGAGTGGAGAAACCATCCAACTTTGATATTTTTGTTGTATTCTTTAAGATATTGAGGAAGAAACATTAGATGATAATCTTGGCACCAAATAAGATCTCCTTCTTCATAGTTGTCAATTACGATATCAAGAAACATTCCATTTGCTTTCTTGTATGCATCATATTGTGTTTGGTAAGTTTTGTTTATGACATTATGATCTTCTTGTGGAAGCCCCATGTGATGAAGAATTGGCCACAAAATACCATTGCTATAACCATTGTAGTATTGATCAAAAACCTCATTAAGGAACACAGGGATACAATTCTGCAAGTAGAAAGAAACAAAGCCATAAAAAACGAGAGAGTAATCATCAGATATGTGAAAAGTTCATGAGTTTCAAACTCAAAATTAATCAGATTTTTTGTTTTTTAAACTCTTATAACATGTAAATATATATATTGATCAAGTTCATGGACATGTTTGGATCAAATTCGTACCATTTCAGCTAGAGATTTAGAGAGTGCATTTTGTTCAACTTCATTATACACATCAAATCCAGGCCATCCAATCCATTTGGTATCAAATTTGGCTGTAACACCACCTTCAAGAGATCATAGCAAATATTAATTGAACATTTTTTATAAAGCTGTATCAATTTCTTTTTGTCTCATGGCTTACCTAGAAGATTAAATTTGCCACCAGGACTCATTTCCATAGACCAAGAATTTTCTCCGGTTTTCTTTGAGGAAACCGGAAGCCGGTTAGCCACTACAAGAAGTCTTGGGCTAATTTTACCACATGCATTATCATAAGGCATCTTCTTCTTTCAAGATTCGTAAAATACTTGCCAAAGTAATTATGATCTGCACAATTTTGTTGTTCAAAGCAAGTCAAACTATGCAGAGAGGCTGAGTAAAATACTGTAGCACATGCAAGGACGCAATAGACGAAACAATAACCCTTTTTTTGTTTGTATATATTAAATTAAGTATGATGTTGAGAAACAGAACAAGTCACGAACTTTTTTCGCAGAAAGTATTATGGTACGATTTTGTTAGTTTTATTTTAGTTAATATCTTATTATGTTTCATCGTTTATTCTTTTTCTTTCTTTGCAAAATATAAAACAAAGCTGTGTGGGAATTTTTTTGTTTGAATTAAAAGCTTTTTTTTGTACAGATATGAAAAACAAACTGAATAAATGTAAGAGAATACAGTAGCTAATTAAAAAAATAGTAATTATAACGATAGTTAATTTTTGTAACAAACAAGAAAACTATAAACACTAGTATTTGATAAAAGCTGATATGGTCAGACTAATTGTATAAATCTCACCATATATTCAATTTTGCTAAACAAATATATTCTAATGATAATTTATTTTTGCTAAAAAAATACGAAAACATTTAAACAGATTTTTTAGTGATAAAAACCTGTAAAACTGGTTTACAACGGTTTGCAATGTATGTGTTTTGTTTACCAGGAAATTTTCAACAATGAAATAGAGAGGGTGAGAAGACTGTTCTCGTCTTCCTGCAAATTTATAGGAAGTCTAAGATTCAATTTTTGGGAATGGATTATTATTTTATTTTTTTGGTCAAAGGGATCGGAATGGATTATTTATCTTCTAGTTATATGGTCTTATCTTCTTGTACATGTCACTAGAAGATATTAATTACCTTTCAATCTTTTCTCATGTTGCTAATTTTCTTCCAAAAAGTGATCAAATCTTTTGTTTTTTTTGTTTTTGGTCATTCCAAAAAGTGATGAAATCTAATATGTAATATCTTATAGATAAATTGGAATAAAACTCTAACTATCTAGTGGTAATCAATACAAATTTGAGAAATTCGAAACTTGGTAATATTTCTGTAGAGAAATTCTGAATATGAATTCAAATCTATAATTTAATTAAGTGTCTAATTAACAGGTTTACCTATTAGTATACTATTGTTTTCCAATACAGTGGAGTTTCTTCTAGATTTTACTCTTAATTTTAACCATTTGCCATCAATCTATAAAAACATATGTCAGTTTATCTATATTCCCATACTCATATTTACAACAATGCATATCTTATGTGAATATTCTTTACTTGTTCATAAAGTCTCATGTAACTATATATATACCTTTGACCTATCAATAATAAACACAACACTTTCTCTAAGATTTACATGGTATCAGAGCCAAAATCCTAATTTCTACTAAAAACCCTAAATTTTCTAATCTAAGTTTCTATATCATGACCGTTCCTACCAAGGAATCGATCTCATCATCTCCTTACAATCTTTCCTCGAGTGATCAACCACATCATGTTCTTACTCCAATTCTACTCAACGGCGAAAACTATGAAAAGTGGGCCAAACTTTCCCGCAACAATCTCTCGGCCAAACACAAGCTTGGGTTCATCGATGGATCTCTTACCAAGCCTGACGTCGACTCTTCTGATTACCAACGTTGGGTCCAAACCAACTCGATGCTTTGTGGATGGCTCTACGCTAGTCTCGATCCCAAAGTTCAGCAAGTAATTTCGTTTGTTGACAACGCAAAAGCGCTATGGGACAATCTACGTACTCGATATTCTATTGGAAACGCTTCACGCTTTCATCAAATCAAGTCTTCTATTACTACTTGCACTCAAGATGGACAGACCGTTGCAGATTACTTTGGCAAACTCAAAGTAATGTGGGATGATCTCGATGACTTTGAGCCTTTTATTGATTGTTGCTGCAACTCTCCTACTTGTCCTCAACGGGTTAAGCAGCAAACACGCAGAGATCACGAGCGCATACATCAATTTCTTATGGGTCTCGATGCATCCCGATTTGGTACTACACGTACCAATATTCTAAGTCGCCTTAACCGCGACACATACGTAACTCTTGTTCATGTCTATTCTGAGGTAATTGGCGAAGAAAGACATCTAACTGTTGCTCGAAGCAAAGAAGAACGGTTAGATGCTGTTGGTTTTGCTGTCAAGACTGGTGTTAATGCTATTGCGTCGGTCACACGTCTCAATCAAAATCCTTGCACACACTGCGGTCGTACCAATCATTCGGTGGATACGTGTTTCCAACTTCATGGTTTACCAGAATGGTGGATTGAAAAACATGGCGATTCTCGTGGTGGATCCCGATTTAAGACAACTCGTGGTCGTGGTCGTTCTAACAGAGGACGAGGTCGTGGCCGGTCCTCCTTTTCTTCTACTTATCGAGCTAACAATGCTCAAGCTTCTGCTGGAGATGAGTCTCCGGATCTTCCTGGTGTAAGCAAAGAGACATGGTCCGCGATTGTGAGTTTACTAAAATCGGACCAACTGCATACTCATGACAAACTTTCTGGTAAGAATTCTTGCGTTGAATTTTTGCTTGATTCTGGAGCATCTCATCATATGATGGGAGATGATGATCTACTTATGGATGTTTCTGATATTCCTCGGAGTATTGTTGTTCTTCCCAATGGGAAACATACTTTTGCTACTAAAGAAGGAACGATGAGATTTGGTGATCGTGTTCATCTCACTCATGTCCTCTATGTTCCTGACCTCTCTTGCACTCTTATCTCTTTGGCACGTTTATTACGAGAGATGTCATGTTTTGCTATGTTCACTGATAAGGTTTGTGTTATACAGGACCGCACTTCGAAGATGCTGATTGGAGCAGGTGAAGAGAGAGACGGGGTTTATCATTTTCGTGGAGCAGTTTCGGCAAGTGCTAACAGTGTTCAAAAACACACAAAGACTCTTTGGCATGAGCGTTTGGGACATCCATCTACGAAAATTCTATCTAGTTTTCTATCTACTTTAAAGGATTTTGATCATAATAGTAATGATAGTAGTGATTTTTGCGAAGTTTGTGTTCAAGCAAAACAAACAAGATCTATTTTTCCTGAAAGCATTAATCACGCAGAAGCATGTTTTTCTTTGATTCATTGCGATGTATGGGGACCTTACAAACTTGCTTCTTCATGTGGTGCACACTATTTTCTTACAATAGTTGATGATCATTCTCGTGCTGTGTGGACTTATTTGCTACTTACCAAGGGCGAAGTCGCCGTTCATCTTAAACAGTTTGTGACAATGGCGCTACAACAATTTGGTAAAAAGATAAAGATTGTTAGAAGTGACAATGGTACCGAGTTTCTTGGTCTCCGGACTTACTTCAAGGACCACGATATCCAACATCAAACATCTTGTGTCTATACGCCTCAACAAAACGGTAGAGTTGAGCGCAAACACCGTCATATCCTAAACATGGCGAGGTCTCTTCTTTTTCAATCCAATCTGCCCATTAAATTTTGGGGAGAAAGTATTCTTACCGCTGCGTACTTGATTAACCGCACTCCTACTGCATTGCTTCAAGGAAAAACTCCTTACGAGGTTCTTTACTCTAAGCCTCCATCTTATGATCATCTTAGAGTATTTGGTTGCTTATGCTTTGCTAAACGACACTCGGCTCATCATGATAAGTTCAAAGAGAAAGGACAAAAATGTATTTTTATGGGCTATCCCCATAATCAAAAAGGTTGGCGTGTTTATGATTTGGAGAAACAAGACTTCTTTATCTCTAGAGATGTCATCTTCAACGAAAAAATCTTTCCATATTCAGAGTTTCAGAAAATAGTCTCGCCTCCGGTTTCTCCGGTCATTCCACTTCTTTCTTTGTCTGATGATCATGCTCCTCAAATTATCGAAGACAGGGGGAGTCTCTCCTTGTCAGAACACTCTTTGGAACCGACATCTCGAATTGAAATATCGGATAATCCTGTTGTGCCTCCGGTTCCTTCTCCAACTTCTACTACGGTTCTGTCTTCTACTGATACATTTGCTACTTATGATCCTGATCTTGGTAATGATACATCAGATGGTTTTGACCACACTCTTGGTACTGAACCGCTCGGTCGCGGTCTTAGACATAAAAAGAAATCAGTTCTTCTTGAACCATATGTTACTTACTCTGCACGATATCCTGAAACCCTTGTCTCTCTCAAGCATGAGTCCTCTCCTGCATCTTCAGGTACCTCTTTCTATCCTATAACACACTTTGTCTCTTGTGATAAGTTCAGTTCTGCGCATACTAAGTTTCTTGCAGCTGTAACAATGGTGGACGAACCAGTTACGTATAAGCAAGCAGTTCAGCTTCTTGAATGGCGTGAGGCTATGCGCAAAGAGATTGACGCTCTTGAACTCAATGAGACCTGGATACTTACTCGTTTACCTCCAGGAGTTAAAGCACTCGGCTCTAAGTGGGTTTATCGCCTAAAATTTAACTCAGATGGTACATTAGAATGTCATAAGGCGCGTCTTATTACTCTTGGTAATCACCAAGAAGAAGGCGTTGACTTCTCCGAAACATTTGCACCGGTCGCTAAAATGCAAACGGTTCGTACTCTCCTTAGTGTTGCCGCGGTTAAAAATTGGGAACTCCATCAAATGGATGTTCACAATGCTTTCTTACATGGTGATCTTGACGAAGATATCTACATGAAACCTCCTCCAGGTTTTCTCCCTTCTGATCCGTTTCTTGTATGCAAACTGAAAAAGTCAATCTATGGTCTTCGTCAAGCTCCACGTTGTTGGTTTTCTAAGTTATCAACTGCTCTTGTTGACTACGGGTTTGTTCGATCTCACAAGGACAACTCTTTATTTGCTTATACTCGTGGCTCTGTGGTTCTTCATGTTCTTGTTTATGTTGATGACTTGATTGTATGTGGGAATGATTCTGCGGTTATTACATCGTTTAAGGCTTATCTAAGCCGATGTTTCAAGATGAAGGACCTTGGTATGTTAAAGTATTTTCTTGCTCTAGAAGTGGCTCGAGGACCGGATGTAATCTTTCTTTCTCAACGAAAATATTGTCTTGATATAATAGACGAGTGTGGTCTCTCCGCCTCGCGTCCGGTTGATACTCCTTTGGTGCAGAATCACACGTTGTTGTCTTCTAAAAGTGAACCTTTCTCCGCACCTGACCAATATCGTCGTCTTGTAGGATGTCTTGTTTATCTAACACATACTCGTCCTGAGCTCACCTATGCCGTCAACATTCTAGCACAATCCATGCAACAACCGCTTGTAGATCATTGGGAGTCCGCTCGACGTCTTGTTCATTATTTGAAATCATCACCTGGACAAGGCATTGTTCTTTCCTCACAAGCGTCGCTTCAAATCAATGCCTACTGCGACTCTGACTTCAACACATGTCCTCTTTCTCATCGATCTTTCACTGGTTATATGGTTATGATCGGCGATTCTCCGATCACTTGGAAGACGAAGAAACAGTCTCGTGTGTCTCTTTCTTCCGCTGAAGCAGAATTTCGCGCCATGGCTATGACGGCTAAGGAACTTCTTTGGCTTAAAGAGATTCTCTTGTTTCTTGGTATATCCCATGATCAGCCTATGCGTCTATTTTGCGATAGTAAAGCGGCTCTACATATCGCATCAAACTCAGTCTTTCATGAACGAACAAAACACATTGAGAGTGATTGCTACTTCATTCGTGATGAGATTACCGCTGGTAACATTGCTACTTCTTACATTTCTACTCATGAACAACCGGCAGACATTTTTACTAAAGCTCTTGGTCGCGATCAATTTCAGTATTTACGGTCTAAGCTGGGCGTTCTCAACTTACAAGCTCCATCTTGAGGGAGAGTGTTACGGAAAAGAATAACTTCCGATTATTTAGTTAGCATATCTTATGTGAATATTCTTTACTTGTTCATAAAGTCTCATGTAACTATATATATACCTTTGACCTATCAATAATAAACACAACACTTTCAATAATAAACACAACACTTTCTCTAAGATTTACAGTAACTTAATCTTCTAGTTATGTGGTAATCTTCTCTTGTATACGTGTCATTAGAAGGTATTAATTACCTTTCAATCTAATTTATCTTGAATATTTTCTTCTCAAAATGTCATGAAATCTAATATGTACATGATTATCCTTTTAATGTTTTAAATTTCACTAATATCTTTAGACACATTGGGATAAGAACTCCAACTATGTAGTATTAATTATTAAAGTTGAGTTTACAAACGGTTAATCCAAGACCTAGATTTATTTCTTTCTTACATGTCGATTAGGTCAATGTCTCCAATTGCCAATTTGTTTCTTGTGACAGAATTAATCCAGCGTTTCAAAATTGCGTTTGCTTTGCGAGTCTCGTATAATTCACTATCAGAAAATGAGTCAGTCATTGTTGTTCTTGTTGTATCTGAAACTGCGAGCTTGTGGAGCAGATCCACAACATCGTGAGATGATTCAATGACATAGCGAGCTTTCGTGTGCGATTGTCCAATGGCTGCAGAGAAGTAATTCTCTTTATTGAGGTCAAGAACGTTCGATGAAACCTTCTTTCTCTTTAGGGAGTGATTACTTGAACAAGACTTTGACCTAGTTTCATGAGATAACTTGGGCGACAAGATTTCTGATTCGAAGAATGTGTAAATGTCTTCGTCCTGTTAAATATATCGACCCATTTGCATCAAAAACCCAACTGGATAAAATCTAAATTCTGATTAGTATTTACATAATGGTAATATAATATAAGCTTTACCTTCTTCAAAAAGTAACCACTGCAAAAAACAAAATCAATCGGTGTATTCATCGATTTTCTATGCACTATTTCTCCCATAATACGACCAACTGCTGCTCCCTAAGAAACAAATAAAGAACATATATAGAAGATTTAAAAACCAATATTCTTGTATTGGATCTTGTATAAGAACTATGAAGATGGTAAGAAATGATAAAACTTAGGTTATATAAAAAAAAGAAATGAGAAAACATTTTATTTACCTTAGTCTCACACATGGCATGGATTTCAACAGAATGGTTTCCTCGAACAACATCAACTGATGCATTAGACATTGGTCCTGCCCATAAGTATTGTAACATGTCTCTTGCTTGTGCTTTACCAAATTCAACATCTTACAAAAAGAAAAATGGAAATGTTAACAAAAAGATATAAGTTTCTGGAAGCAAAAAAAGATTAACATCGAAGAAACTATAATTTAAATCACCTGCATATTCGTAGTTCCATACAAGTGAAGTCTCGCTTGCTTTGAAGAAAGATCTTGGAGTTCGATCAGTGAAGTACTTAAAAACATTCTACAATATACAAAATAATTAAACCAGAAATATATTTTAAGTAAAGATCAAGCTTCAAATATTTTTAAAGAAATTACATTACTTACCTTTGCACCATCGACCCACTCGAGGTTCATGTTATCAGGCATATTTGTTACCCATTCTCCACTAGTATGCCTTATGAACATTCCATTTTCCGCAGCCAACCATATCTTATACTCTCCAAAGTTCTGATTTTTAAGTACCAAACCAGTGAGAATTAAGATATATATGTGTGATAAAAAGCAAATATGAGATAAAAAAATGACATTAATAATTACTTTATCCAAAATGTTTTTGCCACTTCTACTCAATACAACTACTGTTGTTTTCGGATCATTGCATAATGTTTTTAGTGTTCCTTTTAGCTCTGGATTTAGTTTAAGATCCATTTCCTTACTTCCACTATTCATTGGCTCAGTCAGTGTTCCAAAGAAACCCTGAAATTGAAAACATATATATGACAGTTTATTAATTTTGGTATGAAAAATTCAAATTAGATTAAAATCTTCTATAAGCTAGCTTAATTACCAGGATTATCAGTCTATTCTTAGACTGCGAATATCGTTGTATCACATCTTGTTGTGGAAGTTCATGCGGGATTTTACTAATTTGCATCTCAGATTCGATGAAAGTGTCACTGAGTTTACTGCAGAGAGAGATGAACAAAATCTTGGCTTAAAATAAGGTCTTGCTTTATAGAGTCAATATTTTGAAGAAAATTAAAGGTTTCTTCTTAATTCTTTTGGATTACCTCATGAAATCATCTCCCCATTTTTTAGCAGAATGAGTTTTCACATACTGAAAGTTAACCCTGTGTCTTGTTTCCCTTTCTTCAGCTGTCATATTTAGAGCTTTTTTAATGGCAGAAGAAACTTCTGTAACATTCCAAGGATTCACAAGAAGAGCTCCAGCACCAAGAGACTGTCCTGCACCTGCAAACTGTATAAATTTCATCCAAAATCAGTAACTTTAAACATTAATCTAAGCATATCTAGACTCAATGTTATCATTAAAAATGCAACTATGTTTGTTACCTCACTGAGAACAAGAACTCCTTTTTTCGCCTCTTGGCAAGCGACAAATTCATAACTAACAAGATTCATTCCATCTCTCAAAGATGTTACTAGCATTACATCTAAAGAAAAGAAAAGAAACGCATCAAATTATGTAAAGAAGTGTAATCAAATCAATGATTTACATGTTGTGACGGAAATGAATTACCAGCAATCGCGTAAAGTGCACATAAGTAATTGAAGTTAACAGAACAATCCTGACAGACAAAATGAGAAAAAACTTAAACAAGAAACTATGAAGAAAACTATATAGTTCATGAAAATTTGAATAGATAGAGAAAACAAACAAACCAGGTGATGAATTGGAAGAGAAGAGACAGAACCAAAACGACCGTTAATGCGTCCAACGAGTCCATGAACTTGGTTTTTGACCTTTCGATCTGTAAATAAAACACAAAATACATCCTCCTCAGAAAACTGATGATGTTATCAAAGTTAAGAAGCATAATAGAATACAAAAGTTTTTACATTCAGGGACACCATTTCTTGTTGGCACTGCAATTTGCACTAGTACAACTTTATCGCGCCAATTCGGATTTTCTTCTAAAAATTTCTCAAATCCTAGAAACTTTTGTGGAATCCCTTTGATCATATCAAGACGATCAACACCTAATATCACCTATCAACACAAAAGTTATCATGTAATTTTTTTTTTCTTTATGATTAATTATCCAGAAGGTTGTAAGAAAAATGTGTTACCTTTTTGCCAGAAATTTTCTCTTTAAGCACATTCATTTGCTGTATGACTTCAGGAAGCTTACATGTTCTTATAAACCGGTCAGGATCTATTCCAATGGGAAACTGAAAATCCAAATTAACAAGAAACATAAAGAAAGGTTCATAAGTTATAGAGAAACAATGTAAAAGATGTTGAAGATTTGAATATGAAGTCATACAACAGCTACTCGAGTGACTCTGCCTTGATCCACAACTCCTTCATGTGTTCCTTCAACTCCAAGAATTCGAGTGCATGTACTCACAAAATGTCTTGCAAAATCATATGTGTGGAAACTGAAAGAACATATAAAAATCATTAACTCTTTTGATCCAAATCAAATGATTCCTAACCATGTATGACATTCTTAGAGTTTATGTTTACCCAAGTAAATCAGCTGTAAGAACTGAACGAAGAAGCTCTGATCGCGAAGGCAATGTTTTGTAGACCTCTGAGGAAGGAAATGGTGAATGGAGAAACCATCCAACTTTGATATTTTTGTTGTATTCTTTAAGGTATTGAGGAAGAAACATGAGATGATAATCATGGCACCAAACTATATCTCCTTCTTCATAGTTTTCTATGATGACATCAAGAAACATTCGATTTGCTTTCTTGTATGCATCATATTGTGTTTGGTAAGTTTTGTTTGTATCATTATGATCTTCTTGTGGAAGTCCCATGTGATGAATAATTGGCCACAAAATACCATTGCAATAGCCGTTGTAGTATAAATCAAAAACCTCATTAAGGAACACAGGGATACACTTCTGCATGTAGAAAAATGTGAAAGAGTGAGTGATCATCGTAAATGTGAAAAGTTCATGAGTTTCAATCTCAAAACAAAACTGACCAACTTTGCGTATAAGTTTAATAGACTTTGATAAATGTTCATATATTTCTATTCTAAAATCAATTCCAATAAAGTTTCATGAGTTAATTATTAAAACAAAATCTAAGGTATACCGCTAGATCTTATAATCTACAAACATTAATTTTATCAAAATTTAAATCTTTAAGATTATAAAACACATAATTAACATTAAATCATTGATTCAATAACACCCTCTAAGATTCTATCTTTTTTTCTTGAAAATGTCAAAATTTTAACATATACTTCCATATAAACCGATTAGTATCAAATCCGTACCATTTCACCTAGAGATTCAGAGAGTGCTTTTTTCCCAACTTCATCGTACACATCAACTCCAGGCCATCCAACCCATTTGGTATCAAATTGAGCAGTCACACCTTCAAGAGATCACACCAATAAAACTTTATTATTATACTGTTTCTATAAGCATTTAGATTTGAATATATATATATATATATATTTGTGATCACTCACCTAGAAGACCACTGACTAAACCACCAGGACTCATTTCCAGGGACCAAGAATTCTGTTCGGTTCTCTTTGCAGAAACCGGAAGCCGGTTAGCCACCACAAGCAGTCTTGGCCTAATTTCACCACATGCATCATCATAAGACATCTTCTTCTTCTTTCAAGATTCGTATAAAGCACTTGTCAAACTAATTAATGATCTGCACAGTTTCATTTTGATAAAAGCTGTTATAGTCAGAATAACTGAATAAATGTCAAAAATAATAATATTAAAGTACACAAACTCAAAGTTATATTCTTATAATAAATAAATTTTGCTATATATATAGACTTGTCTATTTGATAAGAATTGATATGGTCGGATTTGTAAAACTGGATTACAAAGATTGCAATGTATGTATTTTGTTTACCAGGAAAACTTTGCCAACAATGAGATAGAGAGTGTGAGAAGATTGTTCTTGTTTACCTGCAAATTTATAGGAAATGTAAGTTCCAACTTTTTGGGAGATGGAATATATATCTTCTAATTATATGGTCTAATCTTTTCTTTTACATGTCACTAGAAGATAATAATTTCTTTTGAATCTTTTTATCTTGCTAATTTTCTTCCAAAAGGGTCATGTAATCTTATGTGTACACAATTTTCTTATCATGGTTTGGATTTCATTAATATCTTAGATAAGTTGGGATAATACAAAAACTATTGTGGTAACCAATACTTGTCTATAGATTGTATTCAAATATTATTTACTTGGTAAACTTTTTTTGAAGAGAAATTCTGAACTTTAATTCATATCTATAATATCAATTAGTAGCCCATTAACAGGTGTAATATAGTGTTTTATCTCAATAAAGTGGAATTTGATAAGATATACTCTTAATTTTAGCCATCTGGGATCAATCAATAAAATACTCTTTCCGATTCACAATATTTGTCATTGTAGGTTGTTTTACGTAGATTAAGAAAACAATTAATTTTTTTTTTGTTTTACCCTTAATTAATGCACTATTTTATTTGATATGTGTAATTAATAAGCTAAAAAATAGAGACAAAAATAGAAAAATTAGTCATAAATATTCATTGAAAATACAAAACGACAAGTAATATGAAACAAAAAATTAAGCATAAAATAAAAACTAATATGAAACAGAGGGAGTACATATATTGTTGGACTATTTTTTACTGGTAACATAGTCTATAGGAAATCTTTGTAGATAATTATATGATTCTCATACTCATATTATCAAACAATAGCTCATTAATATATCTTGCAATATGATTCTGATCAGTAAGTAATTAAAACTTTAATCGTTTTAACATTAATTTTGTGAATGCTATGTCAGTTTTTCTATTTTTTTTTTCTCATACTCGTATTTCCAACAATTAGCTAACTAATATGTGTCTTTTACTACGACTTTACCAACCAAAATATCAAAATCTCTTAACCATTCTTATTTCTATAGTTTTATCATACTCATATTTCCAACAGTTAGCTAATTAACATGTGATTCTTAGTTTTAAGAAACCTTTAATTTTATTTTTATTTTTTGAATTGAATGTCGAATTTTATTCAATAAAAAAAAAACCGTTTTTACATCAAGTGCTACATAATGCTAAAATGCAGGAATAATCGTTTTTCTGACGGTTTTATTTTATCTTGAAGCAAACCATGCTTCTATTCCGCTTTCG
Source organism: Arabis hirsuta (assembly GCA_964056655.1). Taxonomy (NCBI): domain Eukaryota; kingdom Viridiplantae; phylum Streptophyta; class Magnoliopsida; order Brassicales; family Brassicaceae; genus Arabis; species Arabis hirsuta. Next base: position 9,297,041 of record OZ053305.1, read on the forward strand.
AAAACAGCTATCTCCCATACGTCGAATTGTAGATAAGCGGTTACGAACTTGTTTGTCGATGAACTTGATGAGATGTGAAGCCGTAAGAGGAGGTTCCCCATGTCTCCTATTATTACGTTCCTGCCAAAAATAATATAGAGAGTAGTTTGGAACACATAGCGTATCAAGAACCGGATGGTTTTGTCAAGTGAATCATCCACCAAAAGCTCTATAATTCTGTCCCAAATTAGAGTATATTTCCGCATGAGAAGTTTGTGAGTCAACGGCCTCCAAAATTTCTCCAAGAAACTACGTTCAAAGTAGAGGTGATTCTGATTTTCAATGTTTCTTTGGCAGAAGACGCAAGCACCGTTAACACCAACATCCCACTTAAGCATTCTATCTCCCGTAAATAATCGATCTTGAACCGCGAGCCAAGCATGATAAGCATATTTAGGTGTAATTCCACCATCCCACAATAGGCAACAAACCTTTATTCTGTTTGGTATATTTGAAGTTGGCCACTTGGCATTTTCAAAAGAGAAGATGCATATATAAGAAGAGTATGTGTTAATAACATATACCTACGAATACGATAATTGTTTAGCTTCCTAACCTTTTTTTTTTAATCAATTAGCTTTCTAACTTACTACACAACTATACAAATATAATCAAATACTAAAAAAAAAAATCAAATGATTACACAAATTTTCTGTCACATGAATACATTCATTTTTTACATATATTCAAACAAACAAAAATTCCATAAATGAAATAAAATATGATGAATTTTTTTTTCTATTAATTCATTTAAAATAGTTTTCAATGTATAATGTAGGCCCAAACCCTGAAAAGCTTCACGTTATGGCCCAACAAATAAAGCTTTCCTTTGTGGCCCAAATATATTCACAAACCTTAATGGTATTGTTCTTGCTAAAACCTCTGGGGACTTAGTTTCTGACAAACTTTCGAGGTTTTCCGGTGGAATTAGCCTCTCTTTTTTTTTCCTGATACAATCTCTGTATCGCTGTCTGTTCGTTCTCGGAGGAGATGGAATTAGACCCAGATGATGTTTTCAGAGATGAAGATGAAGACCCAGAAAGCGAATTTTTTCAGGTTTGACCTGATTTTCTTCTGGGAGTTTTAGATCAAAGCAGAAACGAAAAACCCTAATTTATACTCCTTTGTTATTGACTGTTTATTGTTGTCTGTATGTGTCGCAGGAGAGAGAGGCTTCTAAAGAATTTGTAGTCTACCTAATTGACGCTTCTCCCAAAATGTTCAACACGACTTGCCTCTCTGTGAGTATAGAAGAAGATTATGAAGTCAAATTTCCATTTTTGTAATTGTGATTGATGCTTAACTTTGTATCATGGTGATGTTTGACAGGAAGATGACAAACAAGAAAGTCATTTTCACATTGCTGTTAGTTGCATTGCTCAGTCACTCAAGTCTCATATTATCAATCGTTCAAATGATGAAATAGCAATATGTTTCTTTAACACTGTAAGTTGTTTCTGGATCAAGCGTGTTGTGTTGTTTTCTTCACTTGTTTGTTTTATGCAATTTTGTTGTAACTTGCAGCGTGAAAAGAAGAATCTTCAGGATCTAAATGGTGTCTATGTCTTTAATGTTCCTGAAAGAGAGTGTATTGACCGTCCAACAGCGAGGATGATCAAAGATTTCGATCTTATCGAAGGTAGGTGCCTGAGACATTTTTATTTATCCTTGTATCATACAAGTCTTAACTTTTTGTTATGTTCTAGTACTTTATTCTTTGATGTTTTAGAGTTTAGAATCCCCTTTCTTAGCAAGGACTCCATTAAGTAAAGACATAATACATGTGAAACTAAAATCGAGAATGGTTGAGTAAGCTTTCTGCGCCTGATATCTTAATGGTATATATATCCCAGACTGATTCAAAGATTGAAGAGTGGAGTAGCCTGTGGAAAAAGAATTATTTACTTTGTTATTTGGTCGTATATATTTCTGTTTGTGTACGCAAAAAATATCTAAGGGGAAATGTATATTTTGGATGCAGAATCATTTGAGAAGGATATTGGCAGTCAAATTGGTATAGTCTCAGATTCTCGGGAGAATTCCCTTTATAGTGCTCTATGGGTTGCACAAGCACTACTGCGCAAAGGGTAACAATCTAATTTTATATATAGATTTGGTGCCAAATTTGTGACATGCATTACAATTTGTTCTGTAATCTGATCCCTGTGTTGGTAATATTCTGTAACAAAAACTTATTTAGATCTTCAAAGACAGCAGATAAGCGCATATTTCTATTCACTAATGAAGATGATCCTTTTGGGAGTATGAGGATTTCTGTAAAAGAGGATATGACGAGGACTACATTGCAGAGAGCTAAGGTAGTTTACTTCCAGCCCTTCCTTAGATATGATATACTTTGAAATCTATCCAAAGGAGCTTCTTGGTAACCAAATTATAGAAGGACTAGTGAGTTTGACCTTTTCTGCTTTTTGGTGATTCCTTAAGGATGCACAAGACCTTGGCATCTCAATCGAGCTTCTTCCCCTCAGTCACCCTGATAAGCAATTCGATATAACTCTGTTCTACAAGGTTAATCTCTTAACCATCTAATTCTCGAATTGACATTATAACCTGGTGGATTTATATTTCCTTGAATTTTATTGTCAACATGTTTTCAGGATTTAATTGGATTAAACAGTGATGAACTTACGGAGTTCATGCCATCAGTTGGACAGAAGTATGTTTTCCATTCTATACTACCTGTTCAAATTCATTATATGTCTTTGTCATAGTACTACACTTAGACAGAGCAGTGATGGTTTTGTGAGAAGTTTCAAGACTTCAAAAGCACCACTTTGTCATTTATCTCTTTATTTTGAATTTGGCTTTATAGGGATTCACGCAGTTAGTTGTATTTTTTTTTTTGCTGAAATGTATATATTGTCAGATTAGAGGACATGAAGGACCAACTGAAGAAGCGTGTACTTGCCAAGAGAATAGCAAAAAGAATTACGTTTGTGATATGTGATGGTCTCTCTATTGAATTGAATGGTTATGCTTTACTCCGTCCGGCTATTCCTGGCACCATAACCTGGCTTGACTCTACTACTAATCTTCCAGTGAAGGTAATTTGACAGATGTGCTATAATTGAATTGATGGTATGTACCTTTATTCGTCTTTTGTTTTCAAGCTTCAATTACAAGTGAACACCTTTGTTTTTAGATCCAATCTGTTTCTTTTTTTCATGAACTAAGAATTTTCCTAGACATTAATGTTTGGTGTCTATCAGATCTATCTTTCCTAGATGTATGTTCTGGGTTCTAAACATCATGTGCTGGCTTTTCTGCAGGTGGAAAGATCATATATCTGTACGGACACTGGAGCGATAATGCAAGAACCTATACAACGGATTCAGCCTTACAAAAAGTAAGCCTCTAATATGTTTCTGGTTTCCTCTAACCAAAGAAGGAATGGTCGTTTCCTGTTAAATATGTCTTATGTTTTCAATTTCATTACAAAAATAAATTTCATAGGAAGCGATTACGAGATAAAAGAAAACTAAGGCCTAAAACTGTGAGTCTCTTATAGCAATCATGAGGTTTAAATTTCACTCGATAACTGAAATATTTTGTGTGTCCCCACTCTTTCTTTTCCAGTAGGAATTGGCTTTAATTTTTCATTCTCCTTTCTAGTCAGGATGTCATGTTTACAACGGGAGAGATATCACAGCTAAAAAAAATCTCAACTGGACACTTAAGACTGCTGGGGTTCAAGCCACTTAGTTGCCTCAAAGATTATCACAATTTGAAGCCTTCTACATTTCTCTATCCAAGTGATAAGGTTACCCGCTTCTCATTTATCCTATGTCTGCTACTAATTCTCTTGTTGTTGTTCATAACGTTTTGGAACTTAGAAGAGCAAATAATTTCTATTTGGTGCTGGAATTGTTTTTCCAACTTTGAACGTTCTCTGAAGTGTAGAGCCTCATGACAGTTAGATTGTGGTTATTTCCTTTTTATTTCCTACCAACACTGATTTGAGTTCTTTTTTAGTTGAACGCATTTTTCTCCCCCCAAAATGGTGTCCTATGAGTAGGGAGCTTCTGATATCTACCGAACTTTATCATTTTAAGTTCCGAGTTATAAATCTTATTTTGGCTCTTTGGTGAAAGCTTTTGAAGAAAGTGACTTGAATTTCATGTTTTTTTTTTCCAAATTGATCCTGTATAAGCTTTTTTGTATCATGGAAACTCTTACTTTTGATAGCTAACTGATGCAGGAAGTTATAGGGAGCACTCGTGCATTCATTGCCTTGCATAGATCCATGATACAGCTTGGACGGTAAGCACATTAGATATTTAATTCTATGAAGTTGAAGTTGAATATAACTTCTGGATTTGAAACAGTCGTTTATAGTGGAGCACTTGCTCTGATATACTAACCCTATGATCACTGTATCCTCTTGCAGTTTTGCTGTTGCATTCTATGGCGGCACTACACCTCCCAGAATGGTTGCGCTTGTCGCTCAGGTGAGGAAACTACTATAAGATCTTTCTTTCACATAACTATATTTCATCTTGATTTTTAGTTTTATTTCCTTTTTGATTCAGGAGTGTTTCGATTCCGTTTGTCCTTAGTTGAGTTTCCTATTAGGATGTGTGCTTTGCTTAACAACCTACTCTAATATCCTTTTTCTAAAACCCAAACAGGATGAAATCGAGAGCGATGGTGGTCAAGTGGAGCCACCAGGGATGAACATGATATATCTTCCATATGCTAATGATATTAGAGATATCGAAGAGGCAAGAAAGAAAAGCTTTTGAAAAGTTATGTGGCTCCAACATTATTCTTGTTGGTTAAAATTTGACTAGTTGGTCGATTTTTTTGCCAGTTGCATTCAAAACCTGGTGTAGCTGTTCCTCGGGCATCAGATGATCAGCTTAAAAAGGCATCAGCTCTAATGCGACGTCTAGAGTTAAAAGACTTTACGGTTTGCCAATTTGCTAATCCCGGTATGTACAACACTGTATTAGTCTTGATTCTATTAGTTGTTCTGAGCTACTGATTTTGAAAACAATTCATATATAGAAATTGAAGTCTCTCTTTGTTACAGCTTTACAGAAACACTACGCGATCTTGCAAGCGATTGCACTGGATGAAGATCAGGTTCGTGAAACTAGAGACGAGACGCTTCCTGACGAAGAAGGAATGAATAGGTCCCAATAATTATTTTTTAAACTCTCTGTTTATAACTTATACATAAGCAAAAAAAAAACAATGTTGGGATCTTATACAGCGAGTCCTTTTGCTTGCAGACCTGCAGTTGTAAAAGCAATAGAAGAATTTAAGCAGTCGATTTACGGTGATGACTCTGATGAAGAAAGTGACTCAGGGCCAAAGGAGAAAACAAGAAAACGAAAAGCCGGTATTGCAGATGAAGGAAACTATGACTTTATAGAGCTTGCAAAAACCGGAAAGGTGAAAGCAACATTCTTAACATTGATTCATATAATCCCTTTTAGATCTCTCTGCTTAATGATTTCAACGTTTTGTTTCATTGCTTTTTAGACCTCTCTGCTTAAAACAAATTACCTTCATGTTTTGTTTTCTTTGTTTAGCTGAAGGACTTGACTGTGGTGGAACTGAAGACATATTTGACTGCCAACAATCTTTCCGTCGTCGGAAAGAAAGAAGTTCTGATCAATCGGATTCTGACTCACATTGGTAAATAACCTTAACCGTGACTTATAACTTCGGCTAGAGATCTATGTTTCAGTTTCCAGTATTAAAAAACTTGTCGGTTTTCGGTGAGAACCGGACTGGGTTAATTTCCGTTCATTGTCCAACGTTTTTTCATTCACCACAAAGCTTTTGGATTTAGGTGTAATGTTATCTCTTTTGGGTAACCAAATTATGGAATGATTTGTTATCTTAACTTTGTTTTAAAAGTATGATTATCTTAATTCAGTGCAGAGTTTATTTTTATAAATTCCATGAAATTCTTTATTAGAAAAGGAAGTGATGAATCTAGAGCAAATTACAATCATTGTTAGTAAAATACAATTATTTTGATACTGATCAAAGCTTCTTCTTTGTGGAAAAACTATAAAGAATCTTATGGACTATTGTAGTAATAATTTCCATTTCACTCCTCACATACGCAAAGTCTCACACATCACAAATCCAAAGAAGAAAAACATAACTGAGTTAAACACATACACAAACAAAACAAACATACACAAACGAGGTTTTCTCGGCTCTTCTTCTTACCTTTATTTGGTTATGATCAAGTTCGAAGGATCTCTTAGCACGTATTTAGGCAATTCGTACTTAGAACCTGCAAAAGTTTTATCTATCTCAACTACTAAAACCAAAAACTGTATTTTTACTTTTCGATTTTCGATGTTACCTTTCTCGTCGTAACAAATGGTGAGATCAGTGTTTTGAACAATTACACCTGCACTCTCGATTATGGTTTGCGCAAGCGATAAATCCTCCTCTTCTGCTGCAGCTCGTAACGCGTCCCATATCTCTGTTTTACATATACATTGAGAAAGATATATAGACTTAAAAACATTTGACTCTTTTTGTATATAAAACCTATGAACTTTTCAGATTTAGTAAATGTTGATACCATTACCTTTCTTGCCTCCATAGTGAGGAGCTGTGTCCCAAAATTCCTCTCGCATTTGTGTTAGCTCAGCTCTTGATATCGGTTGAGGATGTTTCCATGATCTTGGTCTCCGAATCTTTTCCTTTCTCCCTACAAAATCAAAGCAAATCACACACCAAAGAGACACTCTAAGCAGTAAGATCGAATAATGTTGTTGAATATAAATTTACAAAACCATCCTATAAAAAACTACAATTTTGATCGATAAACAACCAACGAAGATAACATTAGATCTAAGTCATGATTTCTTGACAACAATGTGATCAAAAGTCTCATATTTGGTCTCCTTTGGAGTGAGAGAAAAAGAGTACCTTCAGTTATGGTTCTCGAACTAGAGCAACCCATTATTTGTCTTCCTTCGTAGACGATAACCAACAACGAACATAACAAATCAATGGCAGAGACAGAGATAGAGAGAGAGAGAGAGAGATTAAGTTTTAAAGATTTGTAGACACAACAAGAGAGAAAGATAGATATTTTTTTTTCTTTGTAGGAAGAGAGACAATGGTTTGCGATTTCTCGTGAATCACAAGTTAACTCTTTTTCTTTCTTTAATTTTTTTCCTTTCCATAATGTTTGGTCTGTTCAAAGTGAGAAACTCGTGAGCCACAAAGGTGTGGTAGTTTGGAATTTCATCATGATCTACCTACTTATGGTTAAAGATAAAGATCATACTTATATATATACTATATGTATATATATATATATATTACATATGTAACAGCCGATATATATAATTATATAGCATAAATCTTTAGAGAATGTTTTCTAGATAAACTTCCTAGCTATGAATTTAACGTAGTTTATTTTATTACGTACCACAAATAGAAACTCGTGTTTTACTTTAAACAAAAGAAAGTAATTAGTCTGATCACTTCGATCATTTTCCCTATTTTGGTTAGTGTTGCTTCCCTTCAAAAATTGAGATGAATAAAGTTTCGGATCACTTTTCAATTTACAAATTGTGATATGATATTAATCAACGTTACGTTATTTAAGTTAGAAAAGAAAAAAAAGCGTTACGTCATTGGCGACATACACGTACATATTTCATGCGCGTCGTTTCCTTTGTTTGGATGCGTACATCGTGCCGTTTCTAGAAATTGTTTTAGAAAATCATGTCGTTTACCATCGTAGAACTCGAAACGTGGTTCCCTTACAGAGACCGACCACATTGCACGCCATTTGAATTTATCACCAAAGCACACGGCACGCCGTTTAATACGCAGGTCGTGTTTCTCTTAGTTCCATATGCGCACAACGTGTCGTTTAGAGTAGTGTAACTTGGAACTCATGTTTTTTAAGGGGTTGATTGGTTCAGCTGCTACTATCCGCAAATGCAGTATTTGCATATGGTAGCGATTGTTGGCATTTGACATTTGCGGATGGTAGCGATTGTTGGCATTTGACAACAATTATGGGCACCGCTTTATACCGCTCTGTGTCGTTCTAAACCTGTCAAATCCAAAAGCTGCTTCCCTCGAGTGTTTGTGGTCGGAAAATTAAAAAAATAAAAATTAATTTTTTTATAAAAAAGAAAAATTACTTATAAATCAGAATAAATATAATAAATTAAAAAATTTGATATGTTAGTAACTAGAATTACGAAATATATCAATAATTTAAAATATTCTAATTACTAATATTTAATAACCTTATATATTATAAAAATCTTCAAATCATATTTTTCGATAAATTTTTCTTGATCACTAATTAATAAATCTAACAAATTAAATGTTCAAAATCACATTAACCTCTCTAAAATAAATAAAAATTTCATTAATATCACGATTTTCATCTTTTTTTATCACAATAATAAGTTTTGTCTAAACTAAAAAAAATTAAAAATGAACATAAGAAATATACTTATGGTATTCTACTACTAATTATTTGCATTAGTGATTTTTTATATTTTATATTAATAGTATGGTTTTTGAATTTTTTTATAATGTATTTATATTATTAGTTTTTTGTTTAACCGCTATTGCATTCGGTGTCAACCCGTTATAAACATCCTATGTAAGTTTTTAATTACTGCGCCAGTCATATAAATCACTTAATAATGTTTAAAACTGCTACCATTTGCTTCCGCAAACTCTTGCAACCGTAACAACACCCGCGGTATCTGAACTAGTCAAGCCCTTAGGAGACGACGATTTGCACGCCGATTGTATTTTTGGGCCTTTTGGCTAGAGGACTATGGGCCGTAATTTTCTCTTTCATATTTTTAGTGAACTCTCTCCTCGGAATTATATCGTGATGTTGTGCTTGACTATTAGGATTTTTTTAAAATTACCACAGTTTTTTTTTTTTTTGAAATTAATTACCACAGATTTGAAAATATAGATTAGTCAATAATGAAATATATATATATATATATATTTATTAGTATTTTTAATAGCAGTAGTGATTTTTGTAAACTTTTTTTTTGGTATGAGATTTTTGTAAACTTATAGATTAATTTTAAGATATTAAATTTACAAAAATTACATAATGAATAAAAATAATAATGTATAAATATAGCTAGATTTCTTTTAGTGTTCTATTTTACTGTTATTAAAGAAGGATAGAGTAATATCAGATAATTCTGATTAAATTTTCAGCTATTATATTTATATATAGATGATATTATTATTTATAGTGTTGAAGTTTTATTTTTCAAAATAAAGAAAACTCTTTTCGGGACAGAATTTTTTGTGTGTGGGGTGGGTGCATGTCAAATAAAGATGGTAGATGTCTTAATTAACTATACCAAGTCAGGTGAAGTAAACTTTGATACATCGATATCAAATAACATGAAGTGAAAATGGGTTTAATTAGTTCTAAGACGCACTTATAAAAGTCACATTTGTACCATTCACATGCTGATAACGAAATTAACGTGGTTTACAAGTTTCAAAAACAAATCTACAATAATGCAAATTTACCAAGATTCAGATTTAGACTAATGTATGGTGATAATGACCCATTGAATGATTTAAACTTGGTTATGGGTTTTCGAAGTAAAACACATTATAAAATATCTTATCAACAGTTTTTATGATATGGAACCACGTTTATCTGACAACATAATTCAACCCTTTGATATAATAACCTTAACGTATCATAGAATCTAAACTGGTACCTACTAGTTTTGGATTATAACATGTTTTGAAAAATTATAAGTCAACAATTCAAAACTTATAGATTTTTCAAATTTGATGGCACACATTTATCTTACATGAGGTTACATATAAGTTAATAGGAAATGCTTGGTTTTCAAACTAAATATTCAAGGATCTGGATTTATGATATAACATGCATTGAATGTGTAATAAGGCGGCTCCAATTACTAGTTGGTTAGTTAAACTTATAAAGAAAATACAAAAAAAGGAAAGTGAGAGAAGAGCTTCATGACTAAAAAGGTAGTCCTTAAATAGTATAATCCCGGAGATGAGCAATAATAGTGTTCCTTATAATATTGCATGTCTATTTTCATTTTCACTTTTTATTCTTTCTCTTCTCTTTTGTCTTAAACTCTGAATCTGTTCGATATATCATAAACTAAAAGTGTCAACGAGAGAGAGGAAGACGTTTCTTTACGTAAATAGACTAATAAATATGGATTTCTTTATAGTCAAATCATCAACTTTTGCCAAAAAAAAGTTCCCCAAACCGAATAATTATTTACGTTTAAAGTTATAGCCATATGCTTATTAATTTACGTACGCAACCTATTAGCAGTAGCTCGATTATAGTGGCCACAATTTACATGTTCATCATCTATATGTGTAAACGTATGATCCAAATATTTGTCCCTTTAAATCCATAGCATTGGAATTTGGAGTTATATTCAACTTGTGATGAACTACTGTGCTCTGCGTAGCTGTTATCTTATGGGAAATGATATATGTTAAATTGTTTTTTTTGTTTGAAAAGTATATGTTAAATTGTTAATACGTCCACAAATGGATTTTTATTTTTACAAAATTAATATAGAACTCTTAATTAAGTACACAGTCGTAAAAAAGATGGTTTTTTTTCTTTCAATCAAATCTACCGAAACTTTACAATTTCTCACTTGTTTTCAAAAAAAAAAACTTTACAATTTCTCACGATAAGATATTTATATTTTAAATTGTTCTAAATTATAAAAATAAAAATGTACGTAGAAATGAACTGATGAGTGTCGCTTATGCCAGATTTTATATGAAAAAAAACTAGTTTTAATAACTATAATCTTTTTTTTTTAAATGTCAAGCTTTGTTTTTCTTCGAATTTGTCGTCAAAAGTGTTAGCAGTTTGTCTTTAAAGCATATTGTGCAACAGTTATTTTTGGTAGTCACTCGCAAGACTCAAAACAAGACTGAGATGTATCATCAATGACTCAATGTAAAAAGTCCGTCCTGATCATCTAGTTGTAGGTATAAAAATGACCATTGTTCTCTTTCTGTGGTTTGTATATCGTTTCTCTTATGTTTTATAACACTTTCCATCTCAATATCAAAAATCAAAAAGTAATTCTTTAAAAATATCACTTAAAATATATTTTCCCCAAATTTTAACATCTCAATATTAAGAACTGCATGTAGTTTACAGACATATTCCATACCATAGAAACACATCTTCGAGCTGCATGTAGTTCGGTACCATATCATACATGAAGACACACAGACACTATATAACATTCTCCATAAAACGTACGTACGATATCATATATTCATATCATAACATTATGAAAAGAAATCGACAACATATATAAAGTGTTGAATCGACAACTATTTAGTGTGTCTAATGACCCACGCCGGGGCTAGGGACTGATTCTAGTAGACGGTGAATCTCCGGAGAGTTTTCCGGTACCATACGCTGATCGGGATAATCTTCAGGAGGTGAAGTATGACCTTTGTCGCTTGGACCCGAAGGTGGTACATTGCCCTTTGGTAGGGCACTAAGAAACAAACCCTTGCTTGCACCATAAGGCATTAAAACCTTTCTAGCTTCAGAAGATTGCGAAACAAAACCTACAATAAAAAGCAGTAAGCAAATCATCGAAATAGAGATACTTGGACGAGCCATTTCGTGTAATTGATTTTCTGATATTATTTTCAATATTAATTACTTATGAAGCAAGATAAGTAGTTGCTTTCTTATATGGATTTTGTAGTGTGTATCGTGTGAATGAATATTTTATAGAGTGGGTCTATATATAATATATATAGAGAGAACAAAGTGGGGCTTGGTCTGGTCAATGGTGATTTGAGTTAGGTACAGATGAACTAAATTGGTGAATTCATATGTATACAGTGTTTATGATTATAAATTATGAATCCATGCATATATAATTGTTTGTGCTTTTGTAACTCCAAAAACAGCAAACAAAAAATTTATCACCTTACATGCTTTTAATTGGAATCGACAAAAATATAAAATAGCATTTCATATTACAATTCCGCATATTTATCAATCAATAATATAAGAATAGCAAAACTAAGTTTTATAGCACAGAAATTTCATTTCATAAAGAAAGAAGGAAGAAACATTCGAATATCCAAACAAATTTGTTTTATCAATTTTTTTGTTTTGGTAACCCATGGTAGATATTATAGGCCAAATTCCTAGACTAATTAGTAAATTCCTGACTGAGAAAAAGATGTTCCGTAAGAAATGAGAAAACTTAAGGGAGTCCTATTTTCTCCACATTCATAATTAGTATATATTGAACACTTATTCTATGGCTCGTTATTAGTGTGGTTCATTATATATGACTGCTTTTTATTTGTTGGAGTTTTGTGTGTTTATAGCTAAACTTTATCCATGGCACACAATTATATTTTCTAAAAGTATAACTTTTTACACCTCCATTATTGAAGCTCTAGTGAAAAACATAACCAAAATTTTTGTTTTGGGCCAAATATATCATTATTTATTTATTTATTTATAATATTTTGGGTCAATAATGCTTGGGTTAGATTTAGGAATTCGAAATTGATTTTTCTTGTGCTGCAAAATAACGAAGAAAAGGTTCAAAAAAAAAAAAAAAAAAACGAAGAAAGACCATTTTAGTAAAGTAGATGTTCACAGATATAAAAATATTGGTTCTTTTAGGTTTTAAGCCATCAGCACAAGATAGCAAAGACAAGGGCTTGTATGTTCAAAGTGTTCGAGATTGAACAACAACTTCACACACGCTAGATCGTCTTGGCAATGCAAAGATCTCGTCGAGGATCACATAATCCGTTTCCTTAATCTGATCTAAACAGAGAGTAAATTTCTTGAGGACTGTTGACTTCTCCAAAAAGTAACTCCCTATTTTCTCCATATCCGCCAAGTATCTTGCTTTTACTTGAACAAACTCAAGCGATGATAAGACACACTGAGGCACATCAAAAAGTTGATTCCATAGTGATGATCTTGATACTCCAGCAAAGTAGAGAAAAACAAAACAAACAGATTCAATGCTCGTTGATTCAAGCGAATGACCGAACAAAGAACAAAGCTTGAGACTCGTTGATTCTTGTGAATAGCCGAGAAACAAGAGATAGATGCTTATGAAAGCTCCGAATAATTCAATATATCCATGTCCCTCAAGTTTACACAAGAGAGGCTATAAATAATCGTAACACCAAGGTAAAAACCCTAAACGTTTGTAAAAGGAAATATTCTAAAAGAAACTTGAAGCCCAAGCAAACACTTAAAACCCGACTATTGAAGTTAAGCCCATACGATAGAGATAGATAGATACATGTAATAATGGATAGATGAAGATGCGCTTCATCACAAGACAAATTTAGCATGTGTGACAATTTCAGAATCTAAGTTTAGTTTAGTTGGTTAATAAATAGATATACTAACCATGACACCGTTCCAGAAACATTAACAAGTATTCCCAGGATCCGACCTTCATGTCCTTCGTCATGTCCTTGACACTCAAGATAGAAAGATTATGATATTGGAATAGTGATGATTCCGATTTCAAGAACCTACGATTGACCTATATATACAAACAAAGAATACATGTTACAACGTTTCATATTCGAAAAAAAACAAAAAAAACAAAAATTTAGATAGATAAGTTTACCTGAAGAATATCAGAAGAGATAGTTAAATCTTTGACACGTGAGATCAGGGTAAGGAAATGAGGATAGCTTTCGTCGAACTTAATCAAACCATCAAGATTCAACTTAACAATGGAGCTTAAATCATTTATAGTGATTTTCTCAATAAAGTGACGGTTCAGCTTTAGATACTTGAGCCTTGGTGTTTGCATTACAACTTGTGTTCTCTGATTATGTAGACTTTCATATTTGTTAAGACAGAAGCTCAATAGAGACCGAAATGAGACTTTCACTCCATACATCCAGTCCATAGTTAGGGTTTCTAGAGCAGGGCAGAGTGAGATCAGCATCTCCATACCAAGCTTGTCAAAAACCGCTATTCGCCTTAGATCCATGATCTTAAGGCAAGGCAGAGAAACCGACTCAGGGGGTTTAGGCAAGCTTGCGCCACAGAGTTTCAAAAGAGACCAATCTCTCACATGATGTATAAATGGTTGGAGGTATCTCAACTCCCTTGTACCTGGAGTAATAAGTACCCACAATATCTAGATGCTGGATATTCTGCTTAATCAAAGTGTCTATAGACTTCTCAAGTCTAGAATTGTAGTCTTCGTGACGATACTCTAGCTTAACTCTTTGTACGCACAAGCCACTGTTCAAATCTATAAACCTGTTGACAAAATCGTATCTAGCATCATAATCTCTATAGCCATGAAACTCCAAATCCAATCCAGGCACAGATTGCCAAAGATTTCTCCATCTGCGACATAAAAGGCTAGTCTTGATCACATCTTTCGTGGGAAGATTGAAAAGTATCTCACAAAGCAAAGAGTCTGGTAATTGGTTAATCATATCTTCTCTCATGATTTGATTGTCACCAAGAGGTTTTTTCTCTGACTTCATCTATAGATGTTGCTTCATAAAATAAGAATAGAAGAGTATATATAATGAATACATATATATCTTGAAGTCGTATGTATGTTTTTACTCAAAGCTGGAAAAGGAAAAAATCTAGAATCAAACAATATCAGGAAAGACTGCTAGGGTTTCTGAGTCTTGAATGCTCTTAATAAGGAAAATTGATAAGGTTTTGGGAAACATGTATAAAGGTAATGCCTAAGTTTTAAGAGAATCCAAATCCAAGATAACTGAGATTTATCATTTATCCAAGATATTTTATCCTTTCCAAAAAGAAAAAGGAATTTTTATATCTCCAATAAGGAAATATTTTTTTCTTTTGCTTTTGTCTAATAACATCCTAGGAAAACCTGAGCCCATGCCTATAAAGAATAGATAAACTATTAAAGAAAAAACTGGTTAATCTTTTCAAAATTGAGAAAGTAACACATTATCTGCCACTTATCATGCTTTGTTATTCAAGAAAAATTAAAAGATCATTGAGCCATCATCATCTTTATTGTAATTTAAGTAGTCTTATTAGGATCACATCATCATCTTTCATTATAGAAACTATAGATAAAGTGAATGTTTTGACCACTTTGTGTTCTGTATATGTGAGATCATTACAGGATGCTCCTTAGGAATCTCAATAAAAGAATGAAAAAACTATAATAAAAAAAATGGTTACTCTGTTCAGTAACAGTAAAGTAAATTCAAAATTTAGAAAGTAACACATTGTCTGTCACTTTTCATGATTTTATTCAATCAAAATTGTAAGAAGCAATATCAACAACATTGTATATGATTGAGCAGAACACAAATTAAACCTGAGTTTTTTTCTGCTTTTATTGAGACTCCTAAGAAGCTCCTTTAATGATCGCAAATATACAGAACACAAAAGTGGTCGAAAATGTCTCAAAGAAGTCGTTAACTAATGGCCGGAAAACAAACCTTGATTTATCTGTAGTTCATTGGATATAAAACCGGGTTGATCAGAGGCATCCTCGTAGATAACTTTTTGATCCATCATGATCCATGCTTACTCCATGACAACTTGACAGCTCGTGGAACTTCTTGGAATCGATTTGATTTCGTTGATGATGTTACAGAAACTCCGACTTAGTGTCAGTTTCTTGAGAGCAGAACCATTCTCTAGAAAGTACTTTGCTAATATCATCTTACTTGCTGTTCCTGTGAGTGGTCTCCCTTCCTTTTGCATGTGTACAACGTATAGTGTCTTTAGGTGAACAAACTCAAGGGATGATAGGAAGCATTGTGGCACAGATGAAAGATCAATTTGCGGTATCTCTGGAAGGCAATCAAATTCCTGATATAACATTTATCTGAGGGTAAGTTTGAGTTTTCGTTATTAAAAATCTTAATGCAATCACATGGGAGCATGAGCAGAAAATGAAACTCACCAGGACGACAGAGCGTAGATTTGGGCAGCTCGCAAGGAAGGTTGGCAACAATTCCCACGAAGTGTCTTGGAAGTCAGCGTGCAACCGAGACAAGTTACAGAATTGAGGTAGCTGTTCCATTTTGCAGTAATCCTGAATAACCTGTGCAGCGAGGAGAAACAAAAGAAAGCATGGCCACATGATGTCATTGCGTAAGCTTTAGTGTTATTGAATCAACCCATGTATATAGTTTACCTCTAGAGTGTCAGCAGCGATGGTCATGTCGCTGACTGTAGATAACCCGGCGAGAAATTTACCGAGCATGGCTATCTTGGAAGAATCGTCTGGCTCTAATGGCTCACCATACTCCACATTAAAGAGAACATCAATGTCTACCTTTGCAGAGGGACCAATACTGTGAATTACGAAGCTATCAGATCGGTGATCGCTGAGAGTCATACACGCAAGTCTTGGAGCATCGATTGCAACAACATGATCATCGCTTTCGTAACGCTCACAGTCTAATTTGAAGCTTTTAAGTGACTTTGAACGCACACACACAGCTTCTAGAGAATCATTCGGATCACGAACTATGGTTAACTCTTCGAGAACAGGACAGTTTGATATTAGAGTCTCTAGAGTCGAATCAGCATCATACTTGACCATATCTAAATGCATACCCTTGACACAAGGTAACGAAACAGATTCGGGACGATCCAAGACTACGCGGTAGAGATTTAATCTCACCAATCTCTCACATGAATAGAGAGATAGAGGCATCTTAACTAACTCATCATCATCAACCTCATTATGAACATCAAGATGACAAACTCTACGCCTAATCACAGAATCGATCCAAGACTCGAAACGAGAAGCATCGTGCTCATAAACCTCATAGATCAATTTGAATCTCTTCAAGTGTTGCTCATTTTCAGAACACAGAAACCTATCTACGAAACTCACAAAGTCAGCATCATCTTGGAAGTTATTGGAATCTATGTCCAATGAAGGAACATGAAACCAGAGATTTCTCCATCGATTCGATAAAACGCTAGTGCAAACAGATTCCTTTGTGGACAAGTCCGAGAGTATCTGACATAACAAGGAATCAGGTAAATTGCTTATCTTGTCGGAGTTCCTTTGCTTCTCTTTGACATAGGTTTCATCATCCATGTCTGAATTTTTATGAAATTTGTCTGAGATTCAACATGTAAATCAAATTATTGTTCATAAATCTGTTATCCAAATCGGATCGCAAATTTAGCAAAAAGGAGTCAACTCAATATTTCCAGAAAAAAAAAAAACAAATCAGACAGGAATAGTAAGCTACTGAAATTACCTTCGGAGTGTTTTTTTCGCGGAATAGATTACGGCGAGTCAATTCCCCGGCGAAATAGCAGAGTCGGCACGGAGATCGTTTGTTTTTCTGAACAATTTTGAAATGATTTGACCAAAACAAAAGAGACAAATTTCGAACGTCACAGAAATAATAGACATTTATTGATTTTTTTGTTTTGTTTACAGTAAAATATCAGATTTTATATTAAGTTACTCCCTCATAGCATCTTCAACCCTTAGAACATCTATATATAATAGCAAACCTGTTTTTAAGAATTGGTGACGTCAGACTTTTTTTATAGAAAAAAAAAATGTGCATCAAACGGGTTAAATAAAATAAGAGTCTTGATTCAACGGTTCAGATTAAAGTGATTATGTCATCCCACCGAAAACGGAAGGGTTTTTGTCTAGCGTTTCTTTTTTTTGTTCAACCGTCGTCTCTTTTGCCAAGCTATGTGTCTCTTAGCATGTTTTTTTTTTTTTTAAATTGCTTTCTTCTTCTTTAATAATGATCTTCGGGTGCAAATGAATGTCTCTTTTTATGAATGGAATAGAGCATTCCACTTATTCCACACAAAAATTCACCATTTATGATGAAATGAATGGAATGAACATTCCACTTATCCCACACAAAAACAATCAATTCCACAAAAAAAATCAAAGGAAATTATCCCTCTACAATTTTGATGAGGAATGAATGGGATAGTTTTATTCTATTATTTTTTCAATACAATTCCTCCATATTCCATTCATATATATTCCATCAATTCCTAAAATGCTTAACATTTAGACCCTTCGCCCATCGATCATCCCGCAGTTTCGTTTCTCTATTTACACGGATTTTCATCTCGATTCTCTTCTTATTTGAACATTGGTTTAATTCTCTCAACTTCACTTCGTCATAATTCGTTCACTTCTTCCTAACTTCAAATCATCTTCAGTCGGAACTATTCAGATTTGATCCCTTAACGAAATACTTCTTTCTTCAAAGTCGTAGCAAATCGTCTTCTCAACCGTAATCTTCAATCGATCCCATTTGGTAAGTCATCCTATTTTTGGTCATTGTGGACGGCGGATCCTACACAGTTGAATTTGTCAAGGGTTGAAAGGAGAAAACGAGTCTTCTGAGTATGAATCACAAAGCAAAAGTCGAAGATATGTTTTATTGTTGTTTCTGTTAAGCTCTGATTACAAGGAATGAATCGATCCCCTTTTTGGGTGAGTTCAATGAACTATATATAGTACTTCTAAGTAAAATGGGCCAGCTAATAAAGTGGGTCTGGCCCATTAAGCAATATACTAAAATCAGGCCCATTAATCTATTAAACCCATTTTGTTAATGGGTTTAATGTCATTTTGGGCCTAGATTTAGACTGGGCCCTTGCAGACGTGATCCGATTTTGTCAGGACGCTGCAAAGTTGATCTCGTCGTTATATCGATCTCATATGGGAGAAATCCGACCCCCACAGTTAGCCCCCCAGCTTGGCAGTATCGAGTCACGATGGTGCCAAGGTAAAAGTTTATGGAGTTTGAGATCGATATGTTGGATCGTGAAGTTACCAGGCGTGAACGTCTTGTCATCGAACTCGGGGAGTTCTCGTCATTCCGCGTCGAGCTGATATCTGCGTGTTTTCCTGGGCTTGTCTTCTTTTTCATTGTCTTAGGAGACTGAGGAGGTTGATGGTCCTGTTGCGTTAATGGGTTTTGAAGCCTCCTGGAAGATTCCAGGAATATTTCCAAAACCAAAGTGATTTAGGAAAATTCTCCAAGTATAAATAAGCCTGCTCCCAGGATATTATTTTTTACCAATCTGCTGGAAGATTCCTTATTTTATTGTTTTTTTTTAGGGTTTTTTTTTGTTTTCTTCTTCGATACTCCCTCCGATCTGCTCTTCCGCCGTCATCTCTCTCCGGCGCCATCATCTCCAACCGTTTCCGTCGTCTTCATCGCCGCCTTCTGTTCGTGGTTCGCGGAGATCGGGATCGAGGTTCGCGATGAAGATTGGGATCGAGGTTCGCGGTTCGTGAAGATCGGGATCGAGGTTTGCGATGAAGATTGAGCTCTTCGGCACGCCGCGTTGAACCGCCTGCGCGTCGAAGCCTTCACGCAGCGAGGTCGAGCTGCTCCGGCGAAGTTTCACGGTGGTTTTATCGAGGTCGTCGTTTACAAAATCTTCGATCGGAATCTCGTGGCGGCGCTACGGGAAGATGAGAGGCGTCTGGCGTGGTGTCTTCGGGCTTCTCGGCGAGTCGACAGCGCGGCGCGGCGAGATCGGAGAAGAAAAGCTTCGGTTGGAGAACTCACGAGTTGACTCGTTGACTGAGTCAACTCAGATACTTTTTTTTTTTTTTAAACTCGGCGACTCAGTGACTCGACGGCCTGATGACTTGGTGACAACGCTAGCTTCGCGGAGTGATACTGACTTCGATCGTTGCATTAATGCTGGCTTCGTGGAACGACACTGACTTCGATCGTTGCATTAAGGCTGGTTTCGTGGAGCGACACTGACTTCGATCGTTGACTTCGACACTGACTCTATGTACTTGCAGCTTGACCGTTCGCGTGACAAAGACATCAATGAGACTACTTTAGACTTAGATGATTTCAGAAAGATGGTCGATGACCCTTTACTTCTCGGAAGGAGGATGATTCTTTCTACAGAGCCCCACTCCGTCAGTTCGACGAGGCCGGTTTACTCCGATGCTCGAGTTGCGATCGATGAAATTAGTGATAAGTTTGTTTGTTTTTCGGCTAGGTGGCGTTCGTCGATGGCGAGGTCTCCGCGATGAGGGTTTCACGCAGCGAGAAGGTCCGTGCCGACGAGGTGAACATCGACGAGGTTCCTGATTTTTACGAGGTAGACGACGACCAAGGATAGCCTGCATCGTGAGGTGGAGACGCCATCGACATCGCGAGGAGAACAGCGAAGAGGTGGACGCCGGCATCACGAGGCGAAATGCGACAAAGGCCCTAAACGTCGACTTTGACGAGGTGATTATTCGATGATGTGAAGTCGACGAGGTGATTGACCGCCGAGATGAAGTTGACGACGCGAAGTTGATGAAGGTGACTTGAGCTCGGAGTGGAGTTGAGAGACTCAACGATAAGCTCCGAAAACATTTGGTGACAAGGCGATGATGCAACGAAGCTAGGTCAGTTTGTGGATCCGACGTCGACGTGGATTCGTGTTTACGACAAAGTGATCGTGTTTACCTGAAGCCAAGGTGGACTTGTGTTGACTTGACACCTAGGCGAAATCGTGTTGACGTCGACAAGGCGACCTCATATTGACGACAAGTTCAAGGACGACAAATTCATCTTTTCACTCAGCGAGTTTGAGCGAAGTGGATTTGATCATGGCAAAACTGGAGCAAAGTCATCGACTTGAAGAGCTAAAGTTGATTTTTTCGAGGTCGGAGCTTGGTGAAATCGTGAAGTGAAAAGAATGGTTTATGACTCTTCGAATTCCTAGTTATGTCGTCAACACGACGTGGATGATTTTGAAATCATCTAAGACTTTGATTATTCTGAAGACGATGTCCATGTAATGTTTCGTCCAAGAGGTGTTGTGACCAAAAATGTGTTAGCTGAGTTTATTGATAATCATTTCGGTTTACGGGTGAATCAACGTCGACGCGCCTGCTTCGAGGATGACCACGTTATCGTATAATGACCAACGATTAAGTAGTTGGGTTATTTAATGATCATTTCTTGGTTTACGGGCGAGCCTCCATCGACGCGCCCGCTCCTAGAAAGAACACGTTATTGCATAATGACCAACGATTAAGTTGTTGGGTTTTTGAGATGAACATTCTAGTTTATGGATATGCTCCCGTGAACAAGTCCGCTCCAGCAATGAACACAATATTTAGACCAGCGATTTGTTGTGTGCTGGGTTTCTGAGTTGAACATTCTGGTTTACGGATATGTTCCCGTGAACAAGTCCGCTCCAGCAATGAACACCGAATTTATATAGCGCGCTTTATCCACTGGGGATGTAGAGAGTTCGTCACTGTGGCCAACAGCAGCGAGTTAACAAGGAGAGAAAGTCTGTTTCAGAGAAGACTTTGGATGAGTATGCAAGTGAAAACTTGGCTTCTGATAATTGATTTTTGATAAGTTTGCAAGTGAACACTTGGCTTTTGATAAGTTTGCAAGTAAACACTTGGCTTTTGATTTATTCAATACGGCAAGCCATGTACAAAGAGAGAAGTATACGAGTATACGTACCCATTCCCCCCCTTTTTAAGGAGGGGGCAACTGAGCTCATCCGAAGACGAGCTGCCTACGTACCCTCTTAAGGGATCAAGTCGCCCCGTAGTTCATTAAAATAACTTAGTGTATTCGCTGTCTTGGTTCGTGCGGTGGCGATTCATCATCATTTCCTCTTCCTCGCTTTGGGGTATTGTCGCTTGCTTTGTCCTTAGTTTCCATCTCAAAGTCTTTGAGGCTGAAGTCTCCCTTAAACTGGCCAGCCGCCAGCTTCGCGGCGAGCATTCGACCGAGAGTCCTGCAATTGGCAGTTGAATGCCCGTGGACGCGATGATGATCGCAGTAAGT
The DNA here is from genome assembly GCA_964056655.1 of Arabis hirsuta. Classification (NCBI taxonomy): domain Eukaryota; kingdom Viridiplantae; phylum Streptophyta; class Magnoliopsida; order Brassicales; family Brassicaceae; genus Arabis; species Arabis hirsuta. The sequence continues at coordinate 9,318,926 of OZ053305.1, forward strand.
CGCTTCGTCGTAAGAGTCTTGACCTCTGATTGAGGTATTGCTCATTGTGTCTCTTCCGCGACCTCGGCCTCGTTCTCGGTCGTAACCGGGAGAATCCACTTGATAATTATGTGCACCCCTAAATCCTCCTTCGTGCTCCACAAATCCAGGCGTTTGGTTGTTCTTCTTGTTGCCTTGTTGGTTGTGATTCTGGGAGGGAGCATTAGGCTGTTTTATCTTTCCATGTTTTTCTGCCAATATTTTCATGTCTTCTTCGTTTGCTGCGAATTCTGTGGCGCGGTGCATGGCGTCTTGGATAGTTGAGGGGGCGTTCAATGCCAACTCCTTGCGAAAGTCCGAGGCGTACCACAATGACTTTTTTAAAGCTTGGATGGCTGCCGTGTCGCTTAGCCCTCTGACCTTTGACAGGACTGCTTTGAAACGGTCAATAAAATTCCGCAACGTTTCATTTTGTCCTTGGTTCATGGTCCATAGATCAGCGTCCTCAGTCTGGCGCTCCATGAATATGGAGTACTGCTTCATGAATGCCTCTGTTAATTGCTTGAAGTTGTCTATGGAATTCTGCTCTAGCCGGGAGAACCATTGTAGAGCTGGTCCCTTCAGGTGTTCGACGAATAGAAGGCATCTTCCTGCGTCCTTCTCGTCTGCCTTAAAATTAGCTCGGCCCATTGCGATTATGAAGGCTGTAATGTGTTCTGTCGGGTCAGTTTTGCCTTCGTATGTTGGTAGCCTTATCTTTCCTGGATCAGACACGTGAGCCTTGGTGATTGTGGTAGTGAATGGGGTGTTCTGCGCCTCTTCCAACACCAGGTCTAGCTGTGGAGCCTTACTAGTAGCTTTATGCATCTGGGACTGAACCGCCTTCATGTCTTCGGCTGCTTGTTCCATCCTTCTGCGCATCTCGGCTATCTCGGCCTTCTGGGCGATCAGCGCCTCGTCACGTCGGTCATCCAGCTGCTGAATCCAGACGAGATCTTCGTCACTGACGTTGTCATGCCCGGTCTCCTCGTTATCATGGGCCGTCCTGACTCGGTGTGCCTCAGTGCGTCCAGTATCTGCACGTCTTGCTGTGTTGACCTCAGTTGGCACGTCCTCGTCGAAGTTGACGACCTGTGGTGCACCGTATGTTGTCTGCGCGTATGCTGCCTCGTTCTCCAGAGGTCTGGTGGTTCGCCTTGCTCGGCTTCCTTCGCCCGTCTCCGAGGTGGTATGTAGCGGCTGGAAGGTTCGCGATCTAGGCGCGCTGTCTGGCGTAGAGAAAAGAACAGTCGGTGTGATTCGCCCTCCTAGTCGCCTGAGCAGGCCTTGGCCCCATGGTGAGGATGTCGAGTCTCTCGGTCACTGCGGAGTTCACCTTGTCTTGATTCTCTTGCCTATTGAGCATCGCGTCCATCGCTGTCTTGATCTGGTTCAATACTTCCAGTGCAGGCGTCGCATCCATCGCAGCTCGGTTGATGTTCTGCGTAACATTCGCAGTAAGATTGGTTTCGACCTTCTTGTCACCGTGATTGTCACCGGTGTCGTCGACGCGGTTGTCGTTATCGTTCATGATGCGTCTGCTGTCGGTGTTGTCGATGCGTTCGTCAATCATCTTCGGTGTCGCTTATGCGGTGATTCCTTCGAGTAAGAAGATCTGTCGTGTTCCTCTTAGACGGCGCCAAACTGTGGACGACGGATCCTACACAGTTGAATTTGTCAAGGGTTGAAAGGAGAAAACGAGTCTTCTGAGTATGAATCACAAAGCAAAAGTCGAAGATATGTTTTATTGCTGTTTCTGTTAAGCTCTGATTACAAGGAATGAATCGATCCCCTTTTTGGGTGAGTTCAATGAACTATATATAGTACTTCTAAGTAAAATGGGCCAGCTAATAAAGTGGGTCTGGCCCATTAAGCAATATACTAAAATCAGGCCCATTAATCTATTAAACCCATTTTGTTAATGAGTTTAATGTCATTTTGGGCCTAGATTTAGACTGGGCCCTTGCAGACGTGATCCGATTTTGTCAGGACGCTGCAAAGTTGATCTCGTCGTTATATCGATCTCATATGGGAGAAATCCGACCGCCACAGTCATAGATTCTTATTTGATTATAAGAGATTATGTATTTGTTTAACGGAAACAGTTTTGAAGGTTAGTAAGATCAAAGTTGTGACCATATGATCGGAGAGACTACTCTGTCATCACACATAAATCTGAAGTTTTTTTTTCTTCCAATCGTCTCTGTTTGTTCTTCAATCGTCGTCTCTTTTGTCAAGTCGTGCTTCTTAAAAAAAATTGTCTTCACGCATTGAATATGCCGATGTCTCGTTCCACTGTTTTCAATTATCTTCTTCTCCATATCCCTCTCATATGAAGATCGATTTCATTCGATCAAATAGTGGGTCAAGATCCATTGATTTATATATTGATTACGTCACTTGTTTAGAAGGAAAATAATTCCGAAGAGGTATGTTGAGTACAAAATTGATCCGACGGTTGATAAAATACTAAGTTGAAATCCAAGGGTTGAGATCATTTTTACTAGACCAAACGTTGCCTTCTATAAACGATGTGTCTCTTTTCTAACCGCAAAAACCCAATGGCCATATAAAGAGAATGTCACTCGATCTCTAATGACGATTGCTCTTTTTCCTTTCTTCTCCTTTTCCATCTTCATCTCCATCTCCGAAAAACGTTTCCACCGATTTCGCTTCCAATTTGATCCTCAAATCGTGGCCAAATCGTCGTTCAAATCCGTCTTTCAAATCGATTCAAAGCAATCGGAACCAGATCCATCTATCACAACAACTTTTATCGTGTTGCTTTGCTGCCCCGTAACTTGGATTTCTCCCACCAATCGACAGGTTAGTCATTAGTTTCGTGAATCCGTTAGAAAAATGAGGGTTCATTCTATCCGATAAGTCTTCTTCTCTTTCATTTTGAATCGATTTGTTGTTGAAATCCTGTGGTTTATCTTCCTGTCTTGTTCAAATTGAGGAAATTGAATCAGTTGATCTTCTAACTCTTGATTCTAATTGAGATCAGAATTGGGTTTTTGCGTCTGCAAAATTAGGATTTTTAAATTTGGAATGCACAAGCCTCTCTTTATTTCTTCTTATCCAGTGTTTTTTTTTTTTTTTGAAATTGCTTAAACTCTTTTTAAAGAATAGAGATAAATTATACATTATAGTTAAAACTTTCAATAGAAATTATTCTTGTTGAGAGTTTTGAATGATTTTGGATTCAATTTTGTTAGATTCGTATTTGGGTTTGAAAAGTTTGTTGTCAGATTTTGGTTTTGGTGCTTCTTTGTTATTATACAATAACTAATTATCACACTTGTGTGAGAATTTCCAGAAAAATTGTGAATTACACACGTTTAATTACACCATAAGTAATAATTCAAATTTCTGGAAATTATTTTTCAGTTCTATCTTCTATACACGTTCCTCAAAAAAGAACAAGGAAATGCTTTGAAGGTGATCAAAAATGCAGGCCGAATTGACATAGAGTTGCTCTGTTTTTGTTTTTCGGTTTTTGATTCATCTTGATTTGTTTGTACCGGTCTAGAAAAGAAAGAAGATTTACATTTTGGTTCTTATATCATCTCTGAGGGAATTTGTTAAGTTGGAGTAACTATTAACCAAACCGAACCAATGGCATTAATGATGCATGAGGAAATTTGTTAACCTGGACATGCAACATTGATATAATGCGTTCTCTTAGAATGCAACATCATGTGTTTTAATAAATGTATTTGGTAATAGTGATTGCTCGTTTATGTTATTTTACTTGATAATACACAAAAACGCTTAAATTTTACAGAAAATGCCAGGACTACAAAGAAGCATTAGTAATAGCTTTGTATTGCGCAATGAAGACGATTTGTTTTGTAATCAGTTTGGCACAAGTAATGAAGATAATAATATCCCCAAAAATAAAACAAACGTCTTCTTTGATAAGGAAGGTACTAATGTAAACTTTTAAAATACATTTGCAATTTTGCTTACAAAGTAGATTAAACTACAATATATTATGCACTATCAGCCAAACTTACGATATATTATTTTTCTCGGAATGGATCATACTTTCCAGACATCGTTGGAGATCTTTCAGCTGGTTTTTGAGACTAGCTGTCTCTGTTTCTTTGTTGCGGAATTGAGTTGTTCCTACCATCATGTGTTGTGCCATTGACATCATTTCTTGATGGAGGTTGTCGAGTCGACCATGTATCTCCGTTATAGCACTTTGAAGACTATGTAATCTCTTATTGTAGCTCTCCGTCAGTTCATCAACTTTGTGATTGATCTTTGAAAGAAGTTGATTTTGGACGAGCGAATTCTCTGTCTGCCAGTTGAGGATCTTTTCTGCTTGGCTTAGCTGGTCTGGACCAGTCGAGTTGATGGCCTTGGCGAGAATCTTAGAGCTGTGAGCTACGTCGTTTCTGGTGAAGTCTTCTGGTGGTGGAAAACCATTAGGGTTAATCATCAGAATTTGTTTTGGTTCCTCTTTCTTGTCGGAGTATTGGACTAGAAAGTCGTACTTATCATCGCCAAGTGGGCCGATAGTAGGATCTCCTTCGAGATATCTTCTGTAGAGAAGATCCTCTTTTTTTTTCTTCGTCTGCGTTTTTCTTCATCTGATTCATAATAGTCTTGATCGGCTTGACAGGCTGTGCAGAAACAAAGGTCGACATATTGATGGCTGGTCGAGTCTCTGAAAGGGTAGACGATTCTGCCGTCTTGTTCGAATGAGGATGACTTCATTACTTGTGGTGTAGGACGACCGTAGAATTTGTGTTCATCAATTTGTAGGAGAAATTGAGTGAACAGTTGACGTCGAGATGACGATGACCGAGGTTTCTCGAATTTGATATCGGTTGTTCCATCACTACGGGAGTGGAAACTGGCTTCGGAAGACTGGATCGGCGTCTCGCTAGCTTGATGCAGCTTTTCATAACTTGGTCCAAGATCTTCTATTATCAGTCTCTCATCATATCCAAATATGGGCCAAGCAATCATCATATTGCTCCAATGGGAATTCACCCAGAGTACCCATTTGCCATCTCTACATGATAGAGCAAACACAAATGCCAGAAGAAATTCTCTGTTTCCTATGGTATATTTGCTTGGTCTACACCATTGGTATTGCCTTCGATATTCAATGGCTGTACCACTACATCAACGCTCAACAGGGCCAGAAAGAATGTCTCTCAACATTCTTAACATGGTTCGCGCCTCTAACAGTCTGGAGCGGAAAAATGCGGAGGTCTGCCAGGGCAATAAGCCTACTGTTCAAAAAACTGAAAAGTCAAGGAAGCCTCAATTTTTTCATCAACCCGCATTCAATCTTCTTCTTCCATCGGCCAGTTCAGTATAACTCCAAGTTCGGAAAGATCCATGCGCTACCGACTCTCATTCATCACAGAGACTTCTATCGCGGTGTTTGCCCTGATTTTAACGTCAACAACAATAAACACTAAGAAGATTTTCAGTTGCATGTATTTCGTCTCAATAACGCTCGACAAACTTTTCCGGTATCATTCATCCCCAACTGGACCTATTATTCGGTTGACTATCATGTGAGTCTAGACGAAGACTTACAATTCTACATAGAAAGGATGGAAAACATTGCAATCGCCTCTACAGCTCCAAAGCCAGAACAGCAAGAAATAAAGCTGGAGGAATCACAGCCCGACGATACTTCGCAGGAATATTTTCAAGATGCTCAACTCCCCGATGACTCAATGGATATGAATATTGACGAAGTCGAAAAAATGTTTGGCATCAACACCAATGCTAATTCACAGAAGCCGTTTGAAGAACCCGAACCAGCCTACAAATGCCCCGATGATGGTTATGGATGCTGCGAAGAACATATCCTCGAGTTCGAAATGGATCATTAAGTAAAATATATGTTTTAAGTATTTTATAATTAAGTATAAAGAAGCGACTATGTATTCGCAGAATAAAAACATAAGCACGATGTAAGCGATAATGTAATCGCAGCTTATGTAAGCATGATGTCATTATGATGTCATTGCTAGTTAGGTAAAAGTTAGGCAATAATGAGGTAAGCGCTTACGTCAGCAAGCACTATCCTTACCATATAAATATGTATGTAACCCCTTGTGAAATATCATCTTACAATTTCCATAAAAACCTTTCTCTAGTTTCTTTCTCTAAATGTCTGAGTAAATTCTCTCTAGTTTTCCGGAGCCTTAAGAACTTCGGTTCATAAGTTCCGATTTCTATCTTCCATCTCGGAAGTCGGCGATTCTGTTCTGTTGGACTTCGGCGACCATAGGCGGTTAGCCAATACGGCGGCCAATACGACGGCCAATACGACTTTCGTGGTGGGATAATCGTGATCGTAATACTAAGGACAGGTTGAGTTAAGAAATGGCCAGGTGAGCCGATAGTACTCCCGATATCTGGATTGATCATGATTACCCCCTCGTCTGTCAACACGGCTTAGTCAATACGACTACTTCTTGTGTGAGTCTAAGGATAATGTAGAGAGAGATTTTTATGAAAATTGTAAGATGATATTTCACAAGGGGTTACACACATATTTATAGGGTAAGGATAGTGCTTGCTGACGTAAGCGCTTACCTCATTATTGCCTAACTTTTACCTAACTAGCAATGACATCATAATGACATCATGCTTACATAAGCTGCGATTACATTATCGCTTACATCGTGCTTATGTTTTTATTCTGCGAATACATAGTCGCTTCTTTATACTTAATTATAAAATATTTAAAATATATATTTTACTTAATGATCCATTTCGAACTCGAGGATATGTTCTTCGCAGCATCCATAACCATCATCGGGGCATTTGTAGGTTGGTTCGGGTTCTTCAAACGGCTTCTGTGAATTAGCATTGGTGTTGATGCCAAACATTTTTTCGACTTCGTCAATATTCATATCCATTGAGTCATCGGGGAGTTGAGCATCTTGAAAATATTCCTGCGGAGTATCGTTGGGCTGTGATTCCTCCTGCTTTATTTCTTGCTATTCTGGCTTTGGAGCTGTTCCTGCGGAGTATCGTCGGGCTGTGATTCCTCCTGCTTTATTTCTTGCTATTCTGGCTTTGGAGCTGTAGAGGCGATTGCCATGTTTTCCATCCTTTCCATGTAGAATTGTAAGTCCTCGTCTAGACTCATCTAATAGTCAACCGAATAATAGGTCCAGTTGGGGATGAATGGTATCGGAAAAGTTTGTCGAGCGTTATTGAGACGAAATGCATGCAACCTGAAAATCTTCGTAGTGTTTATTGTTGTTGACGTTGAAATCAGGACAAACACCGCGATAGAAGTCTTTGTGATGAATGAGAGTTGGTAGCGCATGGATCTTTCCGGACTTGGAGTTATACTAAACTGGCCGATGGAAGAAGAAGATTGAATGCGGGTTGAAGAAAGGATTGAGGCTTCCTTGACTTTTCAGTTTTTTGAACGGTAGGCTTATTGCCTTGGCAGACCTTCGCATTTTTCCGCTCCAGACTGTTAGAGGCGCGAACCATGTTGAGAGGCATTCTTTCTGGCCCTGTTGAGCGTTGATGTAGTGGTACAACCATTGAATATCGAAGGCAATACCAATGGTGTAGACCGAGCAAAGTTATCAGAGGAAACAGAGAATTTCTTCTGGCTACGGATCAGAGCCAACGGCTTTCGTAGTGGTTGATGGAAATTGGTGTTTATGATTGAATGGTTTAGGTGTTCTGGAAAACGTTTTTCTCAAAATGTCTACTTCAAATCCTACTTCCATCGATTCCCCTTTTGCAATTTCTACTTTGTACAAATCCTCTAGTCGTTCTTCTTCTTCTTCTATTAATTCTCTTTACGAAATAGAATATATTCCGGGAGATCGTCTACCGGAAACTATTCTTTTCTTGGTTAATCCATATGAACACTTTGCCAAGAAGCCTAGTGCTTTTTCGGTTAAAGGAGTTCGAGAGCTTATCCGGTCTTCTTCGAACCGAAAGGTTCTAGAGTATGTCCAGTCTAGCAAGTTCTCATCCTGTCAAGTACCGGCCACCGAGGAAGAACAGTTTATCTCTCTCAATATCTCGGAGAATCTACCACAACTCTGGCTGCAACATGGATATACTCACCTCCACTTTGGAGTTGTGAGAATAGGTCTGACTTTACACGCACGAAAAGGTTTACCGGTCATAGTCCGAATAGCTTTGATCGACTCACGGTTAAAGTCATACCAGCAAGCATGTATAGGAATGGTCCAAACAACGCTCAACGCCGGAACAGTATTTATAACACTGTTTTCAAACTTCAACGTTTCGCTGTAAGACCCAAACCTGCTAAAGACGTTCAAAGTGCAGCTCCAGCTGATCGGAGCTCCTATGCAAGATAAAAGTGTCATGGCAACACTACATCACCAGATCGTCTTCCGAGTCCAAGATCATGCTCTTGATCTTGTACTTCCCCTATCTGACGAGGTTTTATATCTCGAGGTCACATCTGCATCACAAGCACCCAACGCTAACTAGATACCTCGACAAATTTTTCGAGAAGAACTTCTTCGGCGACTACCCGAATCATGGGTAACAAGTTATGAAAACCTGCATCAAGCTAGCAAGACGCCGATCCAGTCTTCCGAAGCCAGTTTCCACTCCCGTAGTGATGGAACAATCGAAATCAAATTCGAGAAACCTCAATCATCGTCATCTCGACGTCAACTGTTCACTCAATTTCTCCTATAAATTGATGAACACGAATTCTACGGTCGTACTACACCACAAGTAATGAAGCCATCTTCATTCGAGCAAGACAGCAGAATCGTCTACCCTTTCAGAGACTCGACCGGCCATCAATACGTCGACTTTTGTTTCTGCACGGCCTGTCAATCCGATCAAGACTATTATGAATCAGATGAAGAAAAACGCAGACGAAGAAGAAAAAAGAAAGATCCTCTCTACAAAAGATATCTCGAAGGAGATCCTACTGTCGGCCCACTTGGCGATGATAAGTACGACTTTATAGTCCAGTACTCCGATAAGAAAGAGGAACCAAAACAAATCTTGATGATGAACCCTGATGGTTTTCCACCACCAGAAGACTTCACCAGGAACGATGTTTGCTCACAGCCCTAAGATTCTCTCCAAGGCCATCAACTCGACTGGTCCAGACCAGCTGAGCCAAGCAGAAAAGGTCCTCAACTGGCAGACAGAGAATTCGCTCGTCCAGAATCAATTTTTTTCAAAGATCAATCACAAAGTTGATGAACTGACGGAGAGTTACAATAGAAGACTACATAGTCTTCAAAGTGCTATAGCGGAGATACATGGTCGACTCGATAACCTCTATCAAGAAATGATGTCAATGGCACAACACATGATGGTAGGAACAACTCAATTCCGCAACAAAGAAACAGAGGCAGCTAGTCTCAAAAACCAGCTCAAAGATCTCCAACGATGCCTGGAAAGTATGATCCAGAATCAACCAAAAGTTGATCCATACTTCAGTCCGTATGGAAATATGCCAGGAATGCCTATGTTCCAGGGTTTCTATTCTCCTGGATTTTTTCCGGTTATCAAAGCCCGAGACCGAGAAAGCCGGCGCCAGGCTTCTTATCCTCAGACGAAGCCTTTACATCCCGTTTTGCCTCCTCAGCGCCGCTGTACAATCCGCGTCCCAAAACAACAAAAGCAAAACCGCGAAGACCGAAGGAATCCGAATTCCAGGTCAACCCTTCAAAGAAGCCAACCCTCACATCGTCCTCAAGTCATGAGTCGGGTGACGATACAAAGAAAAAAGACAAAGGAAAAGATATATGAATCATTGAATTCTCGATGACCAGTTTGCTCGATACAATCCGCAACAAAACCAAAGAATCGGTCCAAGACCCTATTACGGAGCAGGAGCAACTACCTTCGTCCTCAAAACCAATAGCACAAATCGATTACTTTTCTGATTCAAGTTCATACACATCCAAGACAGACTCAGGAGAAGAATCGTTACCTAAGCAGTTCGCCATAGGAGATGGTCCATCAACTCCTAAAGAAGAACCAAACATCAACGAGGTGTACTCGACTGATGAAGACATGGAATACACGCTCCCACATCAAGAAGTACCAACAAAACAATTTGCTTCAAAGGTCATGGTCTTCACCTTTGATGACATTCCTTATGAAAAATTGAACGACCGTCTTGAAGAATTTCAGGCGTGGATGACATCCGAAGCCATTACATCACCTTTACCAATAGTAATGCAGCAATTTACCGCTCGACTCTCAGGTGCGCTATTAGAATGGTGGAACTCTCTTGGAGATTATAGGTAGCAACAAGTTTATCAAACAACGATACCGTTGCTCCTCGGCGAAATTCACAGAGAGTTTATCGGAACACTTACACATATCAGAGATAAGCTTCAAGAAGAATTCTACACAACAAAGTGTTGCTCGATGAGAAAGAGAGATCTAGCTAAGCACTTCGAGCGACAGACAAAGAGATACTACGCACTTAATGGTCTCAACAACCCAAGTCTGAAGCAAGTATATCTATCTTCTGTAGACAATTATCTTAGCCAACTAACTAAGATATACATCAGAGATCAACATCAAACCATTGAAGAAATCTCGATCGACCAGATCCAACAATACGTATTCAGGACTCTCGATAAGCTGTGCAAGCAGAAAGAGTTCTAGACAGAATTCATGGATAAATCAAAGCAGCTATCCAAAATATGCGCCAGGCCAGACTTATCCATCAAATGCTCGAAGAACAAGAAATCATGTTCGTGCGATGCAAATGGCAAACGAGGAAGGTTCAAAAAGAAACACTCCACTAAGTTCAGACGAAGGCGATTTTCAAAAAGAAACACTCCACTAAGTTCAGACGAAGGCGATTTTTCAAAAAGAAACGCAGCTTCACTAAAGGAACAAGGTGTTTTCTGTGCCGTAAAGAAGGGCAATCCGCAAAAAATTGCCCGCGCAAATCTGTCAAGAAGAAGCAGTATCTCATCAATTCGATATCCAAAATCGCACCGGATATCGATCTCGACGGCCATGACTTAAGATCGGCTCTATCCTACGATAGCGACGATAATGACGCTATTTGTGGATACTCCGACTACGACAGCTCATCTGAAACATCTTCAGACGACGACAATGATTGTTGCTTCAAATAACTAAGATACCGCGACAAGAAGAGATACAAGTTCCAAATCTACCGGTAAAAATCTTCAACCCCTCCGAAAATGACGACCCAGTTCATGTCATTGCATTTATCGATACAGGAGAACATACAACAATTATGAATCCGACGATTTTCGCATCCTCAATGTGGTTACCGTATCTACAAGATTTCCGAGTGGCAAACTCAGGAACTTTAACAATCAAGCTCAAGTCCAGACCAATAACCATCAAGCTTTTTCCTGGATGTCAAATCACTACAGAAGTACTTGGCTCCACCGAACCAGGGAGAGATCTCATCTTAGGATGGGATTCGTATTCGTTACTGAAGAAAAATTTTGATATCTCTATCGAACCAGGCGGAATAAAATGGAAAGCACTCTTCAAAGCCTTCACCACAATACCAAGATTATTTGCCATTGAAGGTTCTATGACCGCTAAGTTCGAACAAATCAAGGAAGAAATGACAACAAAGTCATGCGCCGATTCACATACAGAATTCCTTCAAAAGTGCAACCATCCACTTTGGCTCAACAAAGAGTTCTATGTATCATTACCTTTCAAAGAAAATAATCACACAACCCCAACAAAGGTGAGCCATGCGGGAATGCCGCCTACTCTCTTACAACAGGCAAATGACGAGTGTGATCAATTAGTCAGTCAAGGCATTGTTTCGGCAACAAACTCTCCATGGGCGTGCAAAGCATTCTACGTCAACAATCGTGCCGAGCAAGCAAGGGGTAAACTGAGACTAGTCATTGACTATAAAATCCTAAATCAGTATCTACAGGATATCAAGTTCCCACTTCCAAACTAAAGGGTTCTCCTACAACATCTTCAGGGAGCAGTGATATTCTCCAAATTTGATCTCAAGTCCGGATTTTGGCAACTCGGCGTACATCCAGAAGAAAGATACAAAACGGCGTTCTGTTTACCGAACCGACACCTCCAATGGAATGTCCTACCATTCGGTCTTAAGTCAGCCCCATCACTATTCCAACAAGTGATGTTACGAATATTCAAGCCTATCCTACATATAGCCTTGATATATATCGACGACATCCTTCTCTTCTCAACAGACGAAGAAAAACACATCCAACTGCTGCAACATTTTCAGAGCATTGTCCGAAATTACGGAATCATGCTATCAGCCAGAAAAATGGTCATAGCCCAGCCCATCATCGATTTTCTGGGAATGCAGATTAAAGATGGTGAATTTACCCCACAAGCCTATCTTGCTACAACACTCTTAGATTTTCGTGATGAAAATCTAACAAAAAGACAAATCCAGCAGTTCCTTGGCGTCATCAATTACGTGAGTAACTTTATCTCGCAATTATCGCAGCTGACAAGGCCGCTACAGAAGATGCTGACAAAGCATCCCCCACAATGGACTAAAAGACAAATCGACGCTGTCAGAAGTCTAAAGCTAGGAATACAGAAGCTACCGCCTCTAAAGATTCCTTCTACAGGAACGCGCATTTTGGAGACTGATGCGAGTGACAAATATTGGGGAGCCATTTTATTTGAAGAAATAAATGGCAAGCATCAAATCTGTGGTTATGGTAGTGGACGCTTTAAAGATTCGGAAATCCACTATCACTCCACGTTCAAGGAAATACTCCCAGTCAAAAAAGCTATTGAGAAATTTGAGTTCCATCTGATTGGACACAAATTTCGCATCGAGATGGACATGTCTTCTTTTCCGAAGATGTTACAATTGAAGCAAAAAATGGTCTCACATCAACAGAAGCTACGATGGAGCGAATGGTTCTCGAAATATGACTTTAAGTCCTTCTATTTAAAGGGCACAAAGAATACCCTTGTCGACATGCTCAGCAGAACTCCAGTAAACGAAATACAAATGATAATGGCGAGTTCGAGCTCTTCTTCAGCGAAAAATTACTACAACTTCACCGCTGGCATGTCAAAAGATGTTCATCATCTCATCGAAAGAAAAGCATTACACGAGCATCTTCGGTCCAAGATCTTCTATTATCAGTCTCTCATCGTATCCAAATATGGGCCAAGCAATCATCATATTGCTCCAATGGGAATTCACCCAGAGTACCCATTTGCCCATCTCTACAGGATAGAGCAAACACAAATGCCAGAAGAAGTTATCTGTTTCTTTGGTATTTTTGCTCGGTCTACACCATTGGTATTGCCTTCGATATTCAATGGCTGTACCACTACATCAATGCTTAACAGGGCCAGAAAGAATGCTTCTCAACATTCTTAACATGGTTCGCGCCTCTAACAGTTTGGAGCGAAAAAATGCGAAGGTCTGCCAGGGCAATAAGCCTACCGTTCAAAAAACTGAAAAGTCAAGGAAGCCTCAATCCTTTCTTCAACCCGCATTCAATCTTCTTCTTCCATCGGCCAGTTCAGTATAACTCCAAGTCCGGGAAGATCCATGCGCTACCGACTCTCATTCATCACAAAGACTTCTATCGCGGTTTTTTTTTCCTTTTCCTATTTCGTAGTCCTTCAAAACATTAATTAAAAAGTGAATATATCATAAATGTTACGTTATTTGTCAACCTCTTAGAGATAATGAATATGAGGATGGATATGGAAAGAGCACAAACAATCGGGATAGAAACATATGAGTTCAAAGGTATGTTTTTATTAAGTACAAAATTATTTGGCTTTTATTAGGTACTAAATTATTTGGCATTTCATGAAAATCTTAAATTTTAAATTTATTTTTGCATTTTCTAGATTCTAAGAAGCGAAAATATTACCAATTAACTGAGAAGAGTAAATTGAAAGGTAATTAACATTAATTTTTGTTTTTAATTTTATTGTAAAATGTACTTATATATTCAAACCTTTTTTATAGGCAAGGATAAAATAGTTTCAAAGAAAGGACAAAAAAATCAATTAATGAGATGTGCAGATTGTGATGCTTTAGTATGACCTGAAAGTACTGAAAGAAATCAATATCTATATATAGGAAATCAATTAAAGAAATCAATTTAGAGTTGTGACTTTTCAAAACTATAACGAAAAGTTGTGTTTATCTGTTTCTATAGCCGCATCTTTTCGTTCCAAATTCGCAACTCCTGGTTTAGATATCTTCATCCGTTTTTCTCCTATTGATTATAGTTTGGCCCTGTTCTTTTCGGAATCACTGCTACCAGCGTCGGCGACACAAGAATGCTTTGTATTTAGGTTGCTTGTAACGCAAGTATGTGAAGAGTAATGATGCCAGCAGTGACGCAGCGACTGTTAATGGACATCATTTAATTTCTTATCGCTGAAAGAAGTCGCAGCGATTGAGTGCCGAACAAGGCCAAAAGAGAGGCGCAATCAAGTAAATATTGGAGGCTATATGTTTGTAGAAAAGTGCTTCTCCTCGACTTCCCAGAGCCCCCTACCTTCGTTCCACGATTTGATTCCCCTTCACATCGTGAATATCGGTGTTGACTGGGATGTAAATTTTTTTGTTTTTGGCTACCGGGTTTTTGATTTGACTGATATTTCCATCATTTCTCCGTAATCTCATTCTTCTCTTGTTTAACCCAAAGTTCAGGTTACTGTTAATTTTTTATTTTATTTTGTATGTACGTTATTGCTGGAGCCTTTGAAATTCTCCATGGTGTATTTATTATTTTTATTTCTCCAACTTAACCCTCACGATCCTAAACGTTGTGTTTGTGATTTTGATTCCTCAGGCTTAACGTTTTTTTCTTATTTCTCATATTTGATTGATTGGCTAAATCCTTTCCAAAAAATATGATAGTGTAATATATCGTTGTAACGTTGTTAGTCATTTTAGAAATAAACATACAAATTTCAATTATGGAAGTGGATACCATTTTTTTTTTTTTTTTGGCTATTTTACTGACGTGTTGAAGAAGAAATTGTATCTAAATGGAAGTTTATAGCTTTAGATAGTTTGTACTTGCAGATTTTGCTTTCGGTTCATAACACAAGTTATATATACATGGAAGGTTATAGCTATAGATACATGATTTGGTGTAAAGGACAATGTAAGATGGTGAGAGGAGGCTTACGCATGCAAGAAGGTGGTCAAAGTGGAGACTTTGATAATGAGTTGGCATTGAATGATTTTGAGCTGGAGGAGAAAAATGAGCCTGAAAAGTAAGTTCTCTATTTTCATATGTTGTTTCCAGTTTCTTTACGTTCATGTTAAAATAAAAAAAATCTACATGTAGATAAAAACAATGACTTATATAGAAGAGAATTGATAAATTGTCAAACATGGACATGGGACCTTAAGCCAGGTTCCAAGATAAACTCGCATAGGCTTGGCTAATCAAAGTTTAGTATCTCTTTGATTAAATGGAGAGTCGTGGTTTTTCAAAATTGAAATGAAAAGTTGTGCTTATATATTGGAACAAAAAATCTAAATCGTTCATAACTTTGAATTTAAGTAACTGGGTTTTTGTCAACCACTCGGCTGGATTTGGTTTAAAATGGTTGATAAAAAATATTTTAAAAAGTCAAACAACATAGAACTTGTATTTGAAAATATTAGGCACGGGTATGGTTTCGTCTGCTACATGAGTGCAAGGAAAAAAAAAACAATTTTGGTTTCACTCTTATCATGTTTGAGTTAATGAATTTTAGTTTAGTAAAACAGTTCAATTTGAACCTAATAGGTTTAGTAGAGACTAATCTCCTCTTCTCAATTTGGTCAACGGTTATACAAGATTGCTCGAATCGGTTTTCGAAAGAGAAAAAGAGAATGTTTGAGAAGATTGGGAAAATAAAGAAGGCTGAATTTGCAGAGATTTCTTCTGTTTTGGTTTTTGGGTTTTCCACTGTTTCTATGGATTCTCTTTAGTCAAAGAACAAAAAATCGTTTACTTTGTATTTGAAAATATCAGGCATGGGAATGGTTTTGTTTGGTACATGTATATGAATAAAAAAAAAAGGTTTGTCGCACTCTATTTTACTCTCTTCTCATGTTAAATCATGTTTAGTAATTGTTTAATCCAAACCTAAGATGTTTAGGAGAGATTTAATTTCTTCTTCTCAAATTGTGTATGATATCATAATAATCTAGCTCCTATACTGTTACATAAGGAACCTCTTTCTTCAATTAATAGTTGTGATCTATGTTGCATGGAATCGAAATCGGGTATGCGGAAGCGGAAGTGTATAGAAAGCGCAAAAGCAATTTTTTAAAAAATGAGGAAGCGAATACGTGCTGGAAGTGTATATACATATAAGCATATATATATATATATATATATATATATATATATATATTTCTAATTAAATATCATACTATATTTAAAAAATATTAAGAAGTACACAAATTCAATACATTTTTATATAACCCAATATGAATAGTTCGAAATAATATGATTCATATTCAAAATTCTAAATAACTATTTTTATACCCTCAAATTTTCAGCTCCATCAGATAATTTTGTTTTAAGTTCTATGTTGTAATCAACAAACTCAAATCTTTCAAAATAATCTCATTATGTTAATCAAATTAATCACTTCTAACATTACACATATGATTAAAACACTATTTCTAAACAAGATTATTTATAGATAAAAGACGAAATTATTGTATACAAATGTCAAAATACTAAATCAGTTTTCGGTTTTGTTTTATTCTTATAATGAGAGACATCAAAAATAATTTTACCTTTCATATTTATTTATGATACAATATTTCAAAAACAGAAGCGCAAGCTTCCAAGACAGAATCATAAGCTTCGAACGTGTTTTTAATTAAAAGAAGTTTTCGGAGGCGACATGAAAGCGACTTTCTTAAAAATTCATAGATATTACGATCCCAAATCAGGAAGCAGAACTCCGGTGAAGCTTCCGTGCTACCTAGGTTGTGATTTTCGTTTTTTTAGTTAAATAAATTTAGCACAAATCACGGTCTATCTATTATTTTTGCTAATATTAATCATTAACCATCTGGCAGTTACTCCTAATTATAAGGGTATGTGATCCTCTTACATTGTAAGGAGAAAAATCTATTAAGTTATAACATTGAAGATAAGGCAGCTGATAAATTTCTAGCTAGATGTTTACAGAAAACGGAAAAGCAAAATATATTAGCTGTAACTATCACTTGACCTGTACACTATATAACATATAAATGTGCGGTACGGTTGTGTAGTTTCAAGCAGTTTGGATTTAGATTGTGATAGTTTGCAGGGGCACATCCACTTCACTAAGAACGGGTGTATGTATGAAAATTCTAATTCAGCATTGTAATGCATACTCTTTTAGCTTAATTGTTAGATTTCTTTATAGTCGTTTACTTTTACAAATGATCTGCTTTTTTTTTTTAATTCAATTCTTTTTCACGGATTATCAACTTATGGTCTGTTAACATTAGTATCGAAGAGTTATATTTGTAGTAAAAGAATTCATTTACCGCGCGGCAACGCGCGGGTTTGTTTCCTAGTTTATATAAAACAAAATAAAACATTCCCTCTAGAAATTTTAGAGCAACCCTTAAAATAAATCAATTTTAGAGCATCTCCATCTAAAATTTCTAAAAAAATTCTCAAAAAAGTATATAAAACAAAATATAAATAAAATATAAAAAAAGATTTTCAAAAGAGGAAAGAAGATTTCTCAAATGAAATACTTTAAACATTCTCTTTCTTCTTTTAAAAATCCATTTAATATTTAACTATTATTTTGACAATCTCTCTAATACTTTAGAACATTTTGATGGAGGGAATCTTAAAAACCCATAAATTTCTTATATATATTATTTTAATGATTTCAATAGAATTTAATTATTTATTTAAGTTTTAAATCATGAAAATAAAAATAGACCAATAATAGAGTAACAAATTTTATATGGATATCTTGCAAAGTTTTTCCAAGAATAACCTCTTATCCTTCTTTTTCTTTCTTTATTATTATTTTTTATTTTTTATACCTAAAAAACTCATAGATTCATTGGGGGTGTTCTTAACTGCTCAACAAGTATGTGACTCTATCTTTGCTATTTATCCCGACAAAACACTTGGACCAGACGGTTTTTCTACTAGTTTTTTCCAATCGAATTGGCAAATTGTCGGAAAAACAATCATAGCAAAAGTGCAAAGCATCTTAGTGACAGAGATCACGCCGAAAAATATAAATCACACTTATATAAAATTGATCCCGAAGGTGCAAAATCTAAAGAAAGTGGCCAATTATAGACCAATTGCACTTACAAACGTTCCATATTAGTAGTCTCCTCTAAGTCTAGCTCTTTCTTAAACTCCATAAATCTATCTATGAATTCAACAAAGACACTGCCATTTTGGAATATAACCGAAACATGTAACCGGAGACTTGCTTCTTTTTGACAGAGGTTGCTTTATCCATAGCTTATTATGTCTAAACCGTAAATTTAATGCCAAAACCATTATGAATATCCTGAAAGAACATAAATAAACACATATTCTATAGAGCTAATTAACATTTAATTAACCATCGGATCTAAGCCGTCAAGGGAACAACTTAGTGCATCGCCGACCCTATTCCATATCCAACTCCAAAATTCATTTTGGAATAAAAAAATTTCCAACTCTACTCTATTTTCAATTTCAAAATAGAGTAAACCCATAATTTCCTTTAAATATAGAGTAAACTTATTTTTTTATTCTATTTTAGAGTTATGCTTTTTTATTTATAAAATGGTCTTTCAAATTTTAAATAGTTTTATTTTAAGATAAATAATTATTTTGGTGATAATTTTCTGTTTGTTTGATATTATTTTTAATTAAATATTTACGAGTTTATCAAATTACAAGAATTTGCAACAAAATAATTATACTATTATATTATAATGTGTGAAATTGTAATGTATGTGTAAATTTTTTTGTTAAAAATATGTATGTATATGTTAATACGATTTTAATTCTTAAAAAATGGATATTTTAAAATTAATATGTATGTATGTGTAAGTTAATATAACAACATATAATGAAGCGATTTTGAATTATAAAATAAAAAAATAATGGAGTCAATTTGTTAATTTTATAAATAAAATATATTATTAGTAATTAACAAAAAAAAAGAAAAAAATATATTTAAATAATATTTTTGGAGTAAAAAATAGAATAATACATTAGAGTAAAATCTTAATTTTATTTTAAAGTTATTTTATATTAAAATGAAAATTAAAATAATACATTACAGATTCTCCGTATTTAATTGTAGAACGGCATTTATCCATGTTAAATTTAAATCTTGCTGATTACAGTGATTACTTGTTTAAACACACACCACATGGCAACAAACACTAAGGGTAAAACTGTAAAAGCCCTATATCGATCAGTCACCTACACGTACGATAAATCAACGGACGAGATCTCATATTGTAATCACAGCCTGTGACTACCCCGTCACTTTAATATTGACACCATTTTTCTCGTGTTATTTCAAATCTCAGTTTACACCTTTACACTGCCTCTCTCTCTGTCACTCGCTCATTAATCGCCGACGTGAAGCAACCACTAGAGACGGCGGAGATGGCGGGGTACAGAGTGGAAGACGATTACGATTACCTCTTCAAAGTTGTTCTTATTGGAGATTCAGGAGTCGGAAAATCGAATCTACTTTCCAGATTCACCAAAAACGAGTTTAATCTCGAGTCTAAATCCACCATTGGAGTCGAATTCGCTACTCGGACTTTGAAAGTCGATGGTAAGGTCGTAAAAGCTCAGATTTGGGATACTGCTGGTCAGGAGAGGTTCGTTTTCTCTCGTCTTCTCCGTCTCTCCATTTCGTTATTTCGTTTTGATTTTTGTCGATTTGTGTGTGTGTGTGAAATCGGATTTTCAAGCTAGATCTTGTTCGTTGAACGTATTGCACTTTCAGTTTCATTGCGTTATTTCGTTTATGGGTCAATTTGTTCTCAAGTACATCTGAAATTCGAGTCACTGTCATGGAGATCACACTCTTAACAGTTCAAAGCTCCTTGCACAGATCTATAGATTTCCTTACTTGGATTGGGGAAGCTAGCTTTTGATCCGTTTGTCGAAACATTGATTGAGCTCATGAGGCTACATTGGAATTGAATCAGGAAATTGTGAGAGATGTGTTCGTATCGTCTCTAGGTCTAGAAATTGTGAGAATGTCTGAATCATTCACTAGTTTTTTTTTGCGTTTGGAGTAGTGAATTGTGCTCAGCAGCATTTTACTAGAGAGTCTCTCCGTTGACTTTGTGTACTCAATCAAATATTGCTCTTCTGAAAACAGTTGACTGCATTTGACCACCAATGAAAGATAGATTATGGAAGTAGCTAATAATGTAGATTAGAAAATACTTTGTTATGTCTGTGGGTTTGACTCAATACCACCATGATTGCTTGAGTTGGATTCTTAATTGGATGGATGAACAAGAGCATGTGATTCTCTTCTGATTAATGATCCTTAATATCAGATACACTACTATATAATATAGTCATTGTAGAATGTAATCAAAGATCTTGCTCTCTTCACTATTTGAGCTGCCTCCAATGAAACAGTGTTTTACTGCCTTCTTTGACCTGGCAATTTAGTTTATGACTATTTTTAGCAAAAATGCTAGATATGGGGTTAGTATGCACATCCTTGATAGCTTGATAAAACATACCTGGCCATTTCTTGTAATAACATGGTAGGTCCTGGACCTATTGGGGATTTGCCTGAGATTACGATAATTCCTTGCTCAATTTTGATAGTTAAGCCTATAAGAATGTGCTTATTCATTACTGCATTTGCTCGATTTATGACTGATTCTCAGCAAAATCTTAAGACTCAGTTTGATTCTCCTCACAGGTACCGTGCCATTACCAGTGCATACTACCGCGGAGCCGTAGGAGCACTCCTAGTATACGATGTAACCCGCCGAGCAACATTTGAGAACGTAGACCGGTGGTTAAAGGAGCTCAAGAACCACACAGACCCAAACATCGTGGTGATGCTCGTTGGTAACAAATCTGATCTCCGCCATTTACTAGCTGTTCCTACAGAAGACGGGAAATCCTATGCAGAGCAAGAATCCCTCTGCTTCATGGAAACGTCTGCCCTCGAAGCCACCAACGTTGAGGATGCCTTTGCTGAGGTTTTAACACAGATCTACCGCATCACAAGCAAGAAGCAAGTCGAAGCTGGTGAAGATGGGAATGCAGCAGTCCCAAAAGGGGAGAAAATCGAAGTTAAAAACGATGTCTCTGCTCTGAAGAAACTTGGGTGCTGCTCAAATTGAAGGCTTTTGTTTTTTTAATCTGTTGAGAGAGAATTATAACCCCATGATCCATTGTTCAGTTCTGCTCCTGTTCTGTAACATTATCGACAGTTATGAGTTGTAGACTATTATACATTATATAATGTTCTTTACCTTTATTTGAAGAATTGTTACATCAGGTTTGTCCAAATGTAGTAATCTCAATCTTGTTTAGGAGACATGAATGAGAAACTGATTCAATTTAACTCAACGGCGTGTTTTCTGGCTTCAGTACCCATTTGGTTAGCTTGAGTCAGAGACTTTTGAAGAATTTAGCCATTGCCTTGCTGGAAATCTTCTGGAGTCGATTCATTCGCAGAGATAACCGGATACTCCCACTGCTATTGCACGCGATCACGGGGTTTGTAAGCTGCCATTGCCTCAAATGGAACAGTAATAAAATGTTCATCCTACAAAATCAAACTTCTAAAGTAAATATAAGAAAATCAAAACCGGGTCAAATCGGGTCGGGTTGCGTTATGTTGTCGGGTTAGGTCTCATTTTGCTTACAGAAGCCGTTTACCCAACTCCGAAGAGACGAGAGAAGAAGAAGAAGATAATAGCGATTAGAAGAGATGATAGAGGAAGGTCCACCGGCTCCGAAGGTTCTCCGAATGTTCATATTCGTCGGCGCCGGATGTAAGTTGATCTTTTTTTTTTTGTTTCTGTATCCAACACTTATTTTGATTTGTCCCAATTCCAACATTTTGTCATGAGTAATTTCGCAGTTTTATGTACTTTCGCGATCAACAAATGGCGTGAGATCGAGAGAAACTCGCTTTTGAAACAACAGGAGAAGAATCAACAAGTAGATGGAGGTTTATTGCCTGCAGATTCGGTTCAGAAAGCCATGAAATGATGATGCGGTTCTAGTATCGTTGACCTAAAGTTTTGGATTTTGTTTCCCCCCAATGTCTGAAATTGGCCTTTGTCTTTCTTTTTATGAACCCTAGAATTTGATACTCAATAGTCCAATACTCATAATGAAAATTGGCCCTTTTCTGGATCCTCTTCTCTATGAATTCTTGATGCAATGGTCTCTGATTATGCCCAGTGCAAAAATTGTTGGTTTCTTAGCTTAGTGATATAATCAGATTAAGCATTCATGGCTCAAATTGTCTCACCTTTATGAGTAGGTTGCTGATAAATATGTATGCTCGGTTTCTGGGTTCAACATTTGAGGCCATTAATGCCATCCTCGATCACAAGCCAAGCTCATGTTCTTTGCGTTACCCAGATTCAATAATCTAACAAGGAAATGTTCTCGAGTCATTAGATCTGGAGCATCAAACACAATCGAATTTTGTAACGGATCTTACAAGTGATACCCCTCAGTCGTGAGATCCGGCTAAGACGAGTCAATGCCTGATATGCTCCTCCTGGGTTTATCAAATGCCCATCATATACAGACTTATTGAAATAATTGAGTTCAATTGCAAATGTAATCCTTTTTTTTTTTAAATTTTTTTTATCAAATCAACCATAAAATTTAACTTATTCACGGAAATGCCATTATATTTGAATTAATTTTTTTTTTAAATCAGACATTTTAAACTATAAAATAAACAACCAAATATATTAACTTATTTACAAATATGTCATTATCATCAATATTTTCAATCACCATGAACGATCAAAATGAATCTTTAAATGCTTCTCACTAATTAGGAAAGGATAACAGCTTCATTTGTGAGCTCATAACTTCTTCCTTATCCATTTTCTCTCCAATTTCATCCAAAAAACTAACTAAATTTGGTTTTCAAAATTCTTTCTCTCATAATCTATCGATTTTCAATGCTTTTTTCATAAACGACGGCTGGTCTTCTTTGTTAACGGTCATATTAGAAGTTTCAGGTGCTTGAAAGAGCTGAAAACCGAGCTCTACGTGTGATAAAGAACAAAAAACCGTGTTTTCCGATTTGGTAGACTGCACCAGAATAGGCATGACCAAAACACAACCGTAACCGTGTTTCGGACTGTAACCGTACCGTTTTAAACCATAACCACACCCGTAACTGTTTAAAACGGTTAAAAACCGTAACCGTAAAAATATATTAGTTATGGTTAACAATTATTTTATCCGTAACCGTATAAAAACCGTCGGTTAACCGTAAAGTTGAAAACTTAATTTTGTTTTATCCATAACCGTATTTAAATTAAAATTAAATATACCCATAACTAATTAGTTATGTATGATTAAGTGATTAGCATGACGTAGAAAAATTATGTGGAATTAATATTATTGACTCCAAATCTTAAAATATTTAGAAAAATAAAAGCACTATTAACTAAAATGTTTTTAAGTGAACGTGCTAAATAAAATCAATTATATTTCTAACAAGTATATGTAATACTCAAGCACATCAATTTTACATAAAACAAACAAGATTAGAAAAGAAGAATAGTAGGTTGTGGATGACTGGATGGAACTAAGTCATAGCGTGGTCCGTGAATGCAAAACAATTCATGGCCTCTAACTAATTTTGTGAGAAGATCGTGTATTATGCTATATTTTAGTTAAATTAAAAAAAATTAATTAAATTTTAAATAAAGTGTTGCTGTTAACCAACTAGATTAGAAAGAATAACTGATTTTGACTTAGCTAGTGAAGATAAACTAGCCGTTTGTTTTTAAAATTAATTCAGAAAATTTCAATGATTTGTATGGTTTGTTGCCACATTTTTAGTAACCAAGTCTTATATATATAGTGTTTCATGCGTGCATGTAAATTTATCTCAACACAGACAAGAACTAACACCACTCATTTTTCTTCTATCCGATCTTGCTTCTTTATTATAATTTCCAGTTCTTTTTTTATTTTGTTTGATAATGTCTTCCGGCTCGTTTTTTTCAAACCTCGTTACCGAAAGAGAAGATATTCATATACCAACCATCAACTCTCAAGAAAGTGCAACTCAAGAACAACCTAACATCAACTCCGAAAAGCAGCGTGCAAATGGTTTAGATATGTTTAAGGTACACTTTCGAAAAGAAAAAATTAACGGAGAGATAAAAGCATGTTGTAATTATTGCAATAAAAATTTCTTTTGGAAATCAGGTTCAGGATATGGAACATATAAGTATCATTTACATAAGATTCATCCTGAAAAAGTTGATGAACAAACCAACCAAACTCATAATGCTAGTTCTTCTAATCTTTCGTCTTTTCGTTATTCTAACAAAAAGAACCGAGAAGAATTAGCAAAATGTGTTGCGGTTGACCATCTTTCATTTAGTTTTGGTGAAAATTTGGGTTTTAATAGTTATTGCAAAAATGCTTTAAATCCTCAAGCTAAGAGAGTTCCACGAACTACTCTTACTCGTACTTTAAAAACACTTTATCAAAAAACAAAAAATGATTTACAAAATTTGTTTTCTAATTTTGATAATAAAGTTTCAATATGTTGTGACATTTGGAGTGATCATTGGCAAATTCATCATTATATGGGTATTACATGTCATTGGATTGATAGTGATTGGATTATCCAAAAAAGAGTTATTGCTTTTTGAGTTTTTGATGAAAAACATACCGCTGATAATATTTTTAAATTAATAAAATTTATTTTAGAAGAATATAATTTAACAACCAAAATATTTTCTATTTCATTTGATAATGCATCGGCTAATACTTGTTCGATTTATGAATTAATAAATAATTGTAGTCCTATTTTAGGTGGAAAATATTTTCATGTTCGGTGTATTTGTCATGTTTTAAATTTATGTGTCTAAGATGGTTTATTAATTTTTCAAAATAATATTGTTTCACCAATCAAAAAAGCTTTGAATTATTTATGGGGGCATCCACAATTGATGAAACAATGGTTCTGATTTTGTAAAATGCATAATGTACGTCCTAAAAGGTTTTCTCGAGATGTTCCTACTCGTTGGAATTCAACTTACGATATGCTTGTTGATTCAATTGGTCATAAAGATTTATTGTGTAGTTTTATTCAACAAAATTGTAGTTCTTTAAGTTTGTGGCCAACTCATTGGGATGATTGTAGTGCTCTTTTAAAATTATTAAAATATTATAATGATGCAACATATTTATTATCTGGTGTTTATTATCCTACTAGTCATTTACTTTTGTATGAATGTGTTAATATAGCTGATGTGATGCATGAACACGAGAACAATATTGTTTTGTCACTATGCATTAAAAATATGAGAGAAAAATGGTTAAAGTACTATGAGGAAATTCCACCTCTTAATTTGATTGCATCGGTTTTTGATCCTAGAACTAAAGTAGATGGTGTATCTGATTATCTCATCACATATTATAATTTATTACATTTACCTGATAGTGTTAGTGTTTCAAGCATTATTTCTGATTTAAAAGAAGATATAGAAAATTTATATGATGAATATTGTAGAGTTTGAACCGAAAAGGAAATAAACATAAAAATCTCTCTCTACAGGGGTGCCGCCGTTGAACAGTACCAAAGTCGATTTTTCTGTGTTTTGGTCCGGCAGCCGGTGGCTTTCCTAGCGCTGGTGCCGGATCCGTGTTTTATATTATCCGCTTTCCTTTCTTTTGCTTGGTCCTTTCAGATCTGTAAAAGGGTTTGAGTCTTGGGATTGTTTCAACTCGTGTGGGTGGGTGTGGTGAGATTCGGATTCCGATCCGTCTGGATCTCGGATGGTGTGAGTGGCCTCTCTGTTTTGAGTTGCAGATGCGAGTTGGTATGTGGTTTCGGTTTCCTTGGCTTTGAGATCGCTCGCCTTTGGCTCTCAATTCCGGCCTTTTCCTCCTGTGTAAGATGCTTCCCGCAAGCAGGGCTTTTGGTCTGGGCTCTTGTTTCTGATCAAGCTTCCTTTTGTCTTCTTGGGTTTGGTCTGGTTCTTTCCCTGCTTTGCTATATCGTTTACCTGTGTTGTGCTCTCAATGTCTTCTGCCTTGGGTTTGACTTTTGGCTGAGTTAGGGATCTTATGGTTTGGTAGATGTATTAGGTCTTGTCCCTAGGCTTTTTAGTGGTCTTTGTTGTTGTTAGGCTTTTGAGGTTGGCTTGATTCTATTGTTTGGGCTCGGAGGTCTTAGTATCTTTGCCGTGCGCCATTGCCTTCTCAAGATCCCGGTTTTCATGGTCTGATCGCTTTTTTGTTGGTTCTTTGCTCTGTTTTATTACCGCCCGCGTTGTTTTCCACCTCTGCTGTTGCCGGTTAATTTGGTTCTAGAGCCGCGTTTTGGTCTTCCAGCTTTCTGTGTGTGCCTCAAGGTTTAGGTTTTGCTCGAAGTTTATGTTTGTTGGCTCAGTTTTGGCATCTCCAAGTTCTATGGTTAAGCTTGTGGGTTTGTGTTGATGGTACAGTGTTTTGAGCATGGGTCAAGATTTATTCTTCTATCTTTATCAGTACCCTTTCTCCTTATGGTTTATCTTTTAGTGTCCTGAATATCTCTGCGAAAGCTTATATTTCTTTGGCTTATTTGCAGAGAACTTTAATCCTATCTTGTATCCCATCATGTATTTCTCTGTGTTTAATAAAATATTCTAGATGACAAAAAAGAAGAATATTGTAGAGTTTATAGCCATGTGACACCACAAGTAGCTGAATCATCTATATTAAATGATATGTCATCAACATCTACACTAAGTCTTGCAGAAAGGATGAGACGACAAAAAAGACAACGACCATCAGGTAATAATTCCGAACTTCAAAAATATTTATCTACTAATTTTGAGTTTAGTGATGAAGATGCAGGTAACAACTTTCAAGTCATTCAATGGTGGAAAAATCATCAATCTCAATATCCGATTTTAGCTATAATTGCAAAGGACATTCTTTCTTCACCAGTTTCTACGGTTTCTGTCGAACGTGCTTTTAGTATGGGAGGTCAAATTTTAGATGAAACTCGATCAAGAATGAGCCCAGATTCTCTCGAAGCCCAAGCGTGTCTTGATGATTGGACTAGAGCTCAATATAGACAACAAGAATACATTCGAGACAATGAAGAAGAGGTAGAAAATATTGATAGTGACGTATCTTCAGCGAGATCCGAAGATAGTGATTAACATTTTTTTTGTAGAGTAATATTTTCTTTTTGTTTGAGATTATTTTTTTTTATTTGGAGTTTTTCACAATTTTTATTTTATCTCTACTAATATAAATCATTTTACAGTATTAAATGTTAGTTATTTGTTTTCATTTTTATTCTATAATTTATCTACCCGTGAATTGCTTACAATTTTTTATAAAAATAATCTATTTAATTTTCATTCATATTTAACAGTTTTTTCGAAAACTAAAAGTATATGTATAATTATTACGGTAACAAAAATATTTGTTGGCAAAAACTTAAAACTCTTAAAGATTTGGTGGGAAACAGAAGTTTTAAGTTCAATAATTTTTTTTAGATCTCGTAGTGGAGCAAAAAAAATGATTTTTAGAATTTTTGATTTGTTATATCTTCTATATATTAAAGGAGAAGCATTTTTGGATTAATTTGCTTAGGTGTCAAGCTCTCAATTTTTTGGAGTTTTTAATTAAGAACTAAATCCTATTATTAATTTTCTACTATACTATTACCCAAACACTCCACATTCCTATTAATTATGTACTATACTATTATTCAAACACTACACAATCACACAATTCTTCCAACCAAAACAATTTTTTTGATTTGTTTAAAAAATGAAAATAAAAGAAAGTTTACTATTAATATTCACTTACTCTTATAATTTACCTTAAACCTATAAAATTCAATTCATATTTGTAATATTTTATTTTGTATATTTGATCCATAAACCATATTTTTGAAGATTATGATATTAAATAAATACATTTTATAAATAAGTGATATATATTGACTAAAAACTAAATATTTGTTGTTTTCAATGATTTCACGGGTGAAATACATTTCTATACAAAATAATTACAAAAATTCATATAAATAAATGAGTTTTACATTTTGTATAATAATTTTTCCAATAATTATAGATGATTTTTAAACTAAAACTATATTAGTTTTACTCGCGTATCACATTCTCCCGCATAAAACGCGGGTAATTATCTAGTAAAAAAATTACAAGATCATCTATAGCTTTTATAACTTTTCACACACAAACAAAATAACGTTTGTTTAATTTTAATACCATTCTAATTTCTACTTTTAAAACATATTAAAGAATGAGTTATAATTTTTTCTTTCAAAACTTTTTCACTTGTTTTTTATCATTCAATTTTAAAAGTATTATAATTATAACCGTAATATTAACCGTATTGTAATTATAAAATACTCATAACCGTATTAAACCGGAACCGTATCAACCGCAACCGTGTTTAACCGTAACCGTTTTAACCGTATATTAAATAGTTACGGTTAAGGTTAACAAAAAATTATAATCGTAACCGGTGGCTAAATAACCATAACCGCAATAACCGTAACCGTACCAGAAATCTAATAGTCAACGAAAGGTTAGATTTGCAATTGACCTTTTTTAAAAATATTCAAAGTAGAATGCTCGTGAAATCTACCTGTTTTCCTTTGATAACAAAAAAAATACTCGTAAACTGCACATGAAGTCTACTTAAAAATGAGTTTGTTTTGCATTTGACGAAAACTTTGACTTTAAAGAGTAGACTTCTCCAGTAGACTGCAAATAGAGTCTACTGTAAGGTTATTTCTGGCATTGACCATATTGTTGACTTTTTGAGTAGACTGCATCAGAAGTTTGTTATGTTCGGACGGGTTAGTTTTGCGTTTGACCAAAATCTCAGATATTGACCAAGAAAAATATTTATCAGTAGACTTCTTATGCAGTCTACTACTTATTAAATAAATCAGTAGACTTCTTAAATTAGTAGTAGACTGCATTAGAAGTCTGCCGATAAATGTTTGGTCAAACACAAAACTAACCTTTTTTAGAGTAGACTTCTGGAGAAGTCTACTCAATAAGTCAACAATATGGTCAACTGCAAATGTAACCCGGCCTTTTGAGTAGACTTCAGAATGAAGTCTACACATTTCAGTATACTGCAATAGAAGTCTACTAAAAAAGTCAAATTTTAGTCAATTGCAAAAATAACATTTTTATTCAGTAGACTTCTCTAAGAAGTCTACTTGAAAAAGTCAAATTCTAGTCAAATTCTGGTCAAATGCAAAAGTAAACTAATAGACTGCTGCTGAAGTCTACTAGCGTTTGTCGTAATTGCAAAAATAACCCATTATGTAGACTTCTCGATAAAGTCTACTGATTTAATTTTCTTATAATTGCATTTAAAACTTATTTATAATGAATTTTTTAGATTTTCTTTCTCCCACATGTGTGTTATATAATGTGTTTCCTTCTGTTTTAATTTGACATATTTAGGTTCAATATTTATTGTATAAATCAAAGTACTTGTTTGAGTAGTACTTAGCTGTTGTTGGTAGACTTCTCTATGAAGTCACTTATCTGTGAAGTCTACAAGTAGTCACTTAGTAGACTTCACTACGAAGTCTACAGCAGATGTTCGAGACCTAATGTGTTT
Source organism: Arabis hirsuta (assembly GCA_964056655.1). NCBI lineage: Eukaryota > Viridiplantae > Streptophyta > Magnoliopsida > Brassicales > Brassicaceae > Arabis > Arabis hirsuta. The sequence continues at coordinate 9,348,751 of OZ053305.1, forward strand.
TCTATTTTTTTTTTTTTACAGAGAATGGTTCATTTAGTTGTTGTCTATGGAGAATGGGCTATTCAAGATAAGGCGTGGCAATTTGTGGTTGATAATCCAAAAGGAGAAAGACTGTTCTTTTTAAGTGATGATTGCACCCATTGTGATCTTCTTGAGATGGCCAAAGATGAATATAAGCTGGAATCAGACTTGGTGGAGATCACTTATTCACTACCGGAGTCAATGTTGCAACATATGACACCGGATACTCCTCCAATGCATGTCACAAATGATAGACAAGTTAAAATTTTGATTGAACTAAGTAAAACGCATGTTATAAGTCTTTGTGTCTCGAGTCAGTTGGAGAAGGATGATGATGTCAACGATGATTGTGATGGAATTTTGGCCAGTGGTGGTGAAGAATATACAGACGTAGATGCTGAGGAATGCGAGGATGGAGATGGTGACCACTATGGGGATGGTACGGGAAATGGTGTCAATGAAGAAGATCATGGTAGTGAATATGGTGATGGGCAAGACGTTGAAGATGGTGATGGGCAAGACGAGGATATAAAAATTGATGGTGTTGGTATCAATGAAGATTACAGTGCATACGGGAAAGTCAAAGATGAGGATGAAGATGATATCTCATTTGATGGTGTTGGTGGGAGTGAGCGTTGTTTTGGCGAAGGAGCAAGATCAAAAACGACATGGTCTGATGGTATACTTGTCGGAAAGAGTTTTGGTAGCAAGGATAAGCTGCTTAGAGAGTTGCGATTGACGGCCGTGATGTCAAGATTTGCATTCAAAACAGACAAGTCTACTAAAACTCTGTTAGTCGCTATGTGTCGTGTTAAAGGATGTAAGTGGAAAGTCAAAGCTGGTGTGACGAATGAACCAAACCGTTTTTGGGTGACAAAGTATATTAAAAAGCATACATGTTCACTACCGGACAGAGTCGATCACAGGAAATGCTCTACTCCAAAGTATATTGGTAGGTTATTTATCGAGCGCGTTGGAATAATTGATGGAGTTACGCCAAAGCATATACAAGATTCAATGAAGTTGATGTTTGGTATGAATCTGGATTATTCTACTTCATACAGATCATTGTTATACACCCAAGAAATGGTGAATGGAACTGCTGAACATGGATATGAAAATCTCCCATCTTATTTACATATGATCAAGAAAGCAAATCCGGGAACATTGACCGCTCTTGAGGTTGATGCTCACAATAGATTTAAATATTTATTTATATCATTCGGAGCCTCCATAGCTGGTTTTCAGTATCTTAGACGATTAATCGTGGTTGATGGGACTCATTTAAGTGGAAAGTATGAAGGTTTTTTGCTAGTGGCGGCCGCCCAAGATGGTAATTTCCAGATTTTTCCTTTGGCGTTTGGAATCGTAGATGCTGAGAATGATGATTCATGGCAATGGTTTTTTACCAAATTGAGAGGTTGTTTTTCTAATCAGTACTCGTTGAGCATAGTTTCAACAAGCACGCGTCCATTAAGAAGGCATGCGAGACGGTTTTCCGTTGGGCAACACGAGGTATATGTTATTACCATCTTCAGTGTAACATTATCACAAAATTTAGAGGAAAACAGCTCATGTACTTGGTCAAAGGCGCTTCTTATGCGTATACACTTGATGAGTATGACCGATACATGGATTTGATACGGCGTGTGAAGCCAGAAATTGCAATATACTTGGCGGAAGCGAATCCAAAGCTATGGTCACGAGTTCACTTCGAGGGAGATAGATATAACATAAAGACAAGCAACAGTGTTGAATCTATCAATGCCGCACTTAAGGTAGCTCGAGGATTTCCCATAACACTTCTTTTGGAATTTATCCGTGAGAAGCTAGGAAGGTGGTTTCGTATAAGGAGAGAAGATGCTCTACGTCTAACAACACGCCATACTTGGGCAGTTGAATACTTGTTGGCGGTTCGCGATGATTACGCATCTCGGATGAAAGTGGGACGCATTAATAATCTTCAATTCCATGTGAAAGGAGGAGCACGTGACTGTATTATTGATTTGGGCCAAAACAAATGTACATGTGGTGTCTTCAACATCGAAAAGATACCTTGCTCGCATGCTATTGCCGCTTTGGTAGAGAGTAAACAAGATGTCGCTACCGGTGTTTGCCCGACTTATGGAAGGGATTCTTTGTACTGGGCCTACGCGGAAAGCATTTTCCCACAAAACCCAGTCGGTGAATGTATAGCATCAACCCCATGTCTGCCTCCTGATGTGAAGATGCGTCCGGGTCGGAAGAAGAAATCAAGGTGGCAAACTTGGTTAGAAATCGCAAGGATGAAAGGTACTAAACAACGGAAGATTCATGCTCAATACAATTGTTCAAATTGCAACCAACCGGGACATACAAAGCCGAATTGTGGTACTTAGCTGTTGTTGCTTACATGTTGTTCGTAGACTTCTCCATGAAGTCGACTGGTAGACTTCTCTAAACAAATCTACCAGTAGACTTCTCTAAACAAGTCTACCAGTAAACTTCATAGAGAAGTCTACCAGTAGACTTTGGTGTGGAGTTGCGTGAATTGTTTTGCATGAGACGAATAGCATTCCTGATCACTGGATCAATGTCTTCTTCGTCTTCCTCGATGCGTATTAAGTAGCCAAGGTGAGCGAGAGATCGTATGTACTCTAATTCAGTGATCTCCTCCACATCAAGATCCGTAGCACTTCCTTGATTGTCAGTTGCTTGTTCTTGTGGTTGTTGTGGCTGTTGTGGCTGCTGTCGGAGTGGTGTGTTGGCTCTCAATGCGGGTAGGACGAGTACGATTTTCCTTGCTGCCATTACCTTACTGCCTGTTTAGAGCTTAGACGAAAGAGTAAGGGATTTTTAGAGACACGAGAGAGATAGCGAAGAGACGAAAGAGATATATACAGACGCGGAGGGATACGAAGAGGTAAAAAAGGAAGATTGTATCCGTATATTGTTTATGACCGTTAGATTATTTCTAATCAATGGCCAATGTAAAGAATTAGGTAATCCTCACCTTCATTAATTAGCCAATGAAATAATTTCGTTACACGAGAAGTCTACTGATTTAATTTTCTTGTTTCAGCATTACTTAGCTGTTGTTGGTAGAGTTCTCTAAACAAGTCTACCAGTAGACTTTAATTTTCTTATAATTGCATTTAAAACTTATTTATAATGAATTTTTTAGTTTTTCTTTCTCCCAAAGGTGTGTTATATAATGTTTTTCCTTCTGTATGAATTTGACATATTTAGGTTCAATATTTATTGTATAAATCAAATTTCTTGTTTGAGTATTACTTAGCTGTTGTTGGTAGACTTCTCCATGAATTTCTTGTTTATAAAAGTCTACCAACAACGGCCAATGTAAAGAATTAGGTAATCCTCACCTTCACTAATTAGCCAATGAAATAATTTCGTAGACGAGATAGAGAAGTCTTCATTTTGGAGATATAGTAGCAGACTTATCATACAAAACAGGAGATATAGTAGCAGACTTCTCAAATCTTTTACACAAAGCTTGAGATAGAATTCGAATTGGCGTGCCGGTTTGCTACGGCGAGGTATCGGCTCTGTGTTTCTTAAGATTTGGTGGTTGATTTGGACTCCGGCGAGATGATTCGCCTTCATCTCCAGTTTTCGGCGTCGCCTCTTCGAACCGAGCTCTGTTCCTTTGAGCGAGAAAGTTCAGGTAGTACCTGTACAACGAGAAACAAACAAAATACAAGGAACATCACAGTTTGACAGTATTAATTTCACCAGGTTGAAAACAACGAAAATTTGTCTTGCAAAGAATTCGACATTTCATAACAGGACAATACACATAATGACAGAATTCGACATTCAATACAATACACATGTTGACTAAGAGTTTACCTGGAAACTCTTTCGAGAATTGCCTCATACAACAAAAAGCTCTTTCCGTTTCGTGACATCTTTCGGGCATAGTTGTCGATGGCCCTGTCGATTGGTCATCTCGCAATAGAGAAACAAATTTCAGATTAGTGCTGCAAAATTTGAGATTGGTGTTTGAATCGACATGTATGCAGTTAGAAGTATGTAGGTTTGTAATGGCGAGAAACAGGGTTGGTTCATGGAACTTACAAGAGATTTTCTCCCATTATCGTGTAGTCAGCGATCTCCTGAGGGGCTTCAGTGGTTGTTGTTGGTTCGTAGAGAAAGGGAAAGAGAAAAGGGGTCAGACACTGAGAAGTAAGTCAGAACCATGAAGATCTTGAACAGGGGAAGTCGAAGAGACTTACATGGATCTCGTCGAAGTTAATGGTATATCCAACCTTCTCGGGTCTAGGGAACCGAGTTTCAGAGGTAGCAGAGGAAGAATCCGGTTGCAGATTTGGAGATCGTGATGGAGAGGCCATTATAGGTGATTGATTGAGATTTTAAGTTTTTGTTTCGCAAGAGAGGAGAAAGTGAGGAGCCCCGTTGGTTCGGAACCTAGGGTTTTCAGATAAAGGAATTGTTGACGGTTTTTTTGTTCAGATAAAGGAGAGAAGAACCGTGATATTTGGTTTTATCTACTAGAGAAGTCTACCGGAGAAGTCTACAAGAGAAGCGTACACGAGAAGATTCCTGTACAGAAGTAGATGTCTACCAGAGAAGGCTACCGGAGAAGCTTACTAGAGAGGTCTACAAGAGAAGCGTACACGAGAAGATTAATGTACAGAAGTAGATGTCTACCAGAGAAGTCTACCAGAGAAGTCTACTAGAAAAGTCTACTAAAGAAGATTCCTGTACAGAAGTAGATGTCTACCAGAGAAGTATACTAGAGAAGTCTACAAGAGAAGCGTACACGAGAAGATTAATGTACAGAAGCAGATGTCTACCAGAGAAGTCTACCAGAGAAGTCTACTAGAGAAGTCTACCGGAGAAGTCTACCGGAGAAGTCTACAAGAGAAGCGTACACGAGAAGATTCATGTACAGAAGCAGATGTCTACCAGGGAAGTCTACCGGAGAAGTCTACTAGAGAAGATTCATGTACATAAGCAGATGTCTACTAGAGAAGTCTACCAGAGAAGTCTACTAAGTCTACAAGAGAAGCGTACATGAGAAGATTCATGTACAGAAGCAGATGTCTACCAGAGAAGTCTACCGGAGAAGTCTACTAGAGAAGTCTACAAGAGAAGATTCATGTACAGAAACAAATGTCTACTATATAAGTCTACAAGAGAAGTTTTTAGAGAGAAGTTAATAACATATCAAATTACGTTCGTGAACATTAGTTTGTACATATCACATCCCGCCATAGTAGCCAAAAAATAAGGATGAGTTTTTCTTACATCTACAATATATATGCAAGATATCTACAATATTGAAATTGTGAGGTCCTATATTAGTCATAAACATCCAATCCAGTATATGTACCGACGTCTGCCCCATGAAATTCAGTCTCGGCAAATATATCAGCCGCAAGTTTTTCCCTAATACGCTTTATCTTCGCATCAGACAATACAGTCGCACCAAATGGAATGCCGAGAGCATGGCATTCAATGTACTTCAGACAATACACTCCACAATTCCTAACTTTCTTGTTTTGTGGTACTTTGGATGTTGGTCACCTTTCATGCGTGAATTTGGTGAATGGCCACTTGGGTCTATCTTCTACTGCACATGTTGTATACATTAGATAAGGTAACATAACGGCAATGGGCTCGACCATCTCTTTGAGTTCCGCGAGCGTTGTATGGGAAACTATAGAGTCCCACACCACAATTTGTCTCCGTGGGAGTGATATCCACAAAGCCACCCAATGATCTTCTTTGACATTTAAAGGTAAATAAATGTCCTCCACTTCAGTCCCCCACGTCTTCTGTACTTTTGCATACTCGGAGAGTAGACCTGCATAGTAATCCTACGCCCCACCTGGTAGCGCTTTTTCACTCCCGTCAGGATTGGGAACTGAGTTTTCAAAGTCATTGTACCGAGTAGGCCATATGTTGCCTAGAGTACAGTCGAGGATGCAAATTTTTGTCACTCCTAAACCACTCTGGATGTTCCTTGTACCGTTTCCTCAGCATATTCAACGCAGCATCCAGGTGCTGCGACAAAACAACCAAAACAATCAATGTTAAACATCACAAACATAATAGAAGTCTACTGAAGAAGTCTACTGGAGAAGTCTACAACAGAAGTCTACTGGAGAAGTTTACTAGAGAAGTCTACTGGAGAAGTCTACAACAGAAGTCTACTGGAGAAGTCTACAAGAGAAATCTGTCTACAAGAGAAGTCTACTTGAGAAGAGAAGTCTACAAGAGAAGTCTACTTGAGAAGAGAAGTCTACAAGAGAAGTCTACTTGAGAAGAGAAGTCTACAAGAGAAGTCAACTGGAGAGAAGAGAAGAGAAGGCTTACCGTGTCTCTTAGCCATTGTTGCGGGTTCGAAGAGTCCAAAACCACTCTACAGTAGTGAACGGAATGATCTCTTCGCCATAATCCCTGTTTAGCAAGGAAATTTCAGCAATTGACAAGGTTAAACAATGAGTTAAGGTCTTTTTTATACTTACGGCTGTTGCTTCAGCCACTCTTCAAGTCTCCTCGTCATTTGTTCATCAAAGGTAGCAAAAGGATCATATCTTTTTCCTACCTTTGAATTAACAAGTTTGTTTTCGAAAGGTGACTTATTTGCCTGGCCCGGCTTCTTCAGCCTGTCACTCCTTGTTCTTCTTATAACCGTTTGATTCTTCTCCTATTGTTTAGATTTTGCAATCTCAGCATAATTCGCAGGTAGATTCTGAGGAGGCAGAAGGATAAGGCTCTTATCCGCACAAGTGACACTCGCACTCTGACCATCATCCTTAAGTGTTTCCTTGGCTGCCTTCTTCTCCTCTTGTTTAGCTTTCTGAAGCGGTAAATTCGGTTGTGGTTTTTGAGGAGGTGGTATCATAACACTCGGATCCGCACCAATGACACTCGCACTCTGGCCATCTTGAAATGTTTCCTTGTTAAACATTTTACTCTGCAAGTAGAGGATCAAAGTCGAATCATATACCAAATTTTTTTATAAAAATAGAATATATCATCCAAATAAGAAAGGGAAGAAATGTGAAAATGTCAAAAGAGAATACAGAATCTAAACAAGATTACGCACTAACCCCAATATCAGGAATAGTCTTGTTCTCATCAGCAGCCGGTTCATTAAAGACCCCCACATGAAGAGCTCGGGCAATTTGGTTGGATTTGGTTTGCTCTTCCTTTCCAGTCTTCACAGCCTCTTCTTTTCCCTCTTTCACAGCCTCAATGCGTTCCAAGTGTTCCTCAATATTGTTGATCTTATCACCAAGGAGTTTGAAATTGTTTTCACAGCGTTTAAAACCAGCATCAACCTTCTCTGACAAGTCCTTAAAATGCTGATCAAAGTGTTCTTGTATACTCTACATCAATGATGGTAGTTCCGCCGTGTAACCATACTCAAAATCTTCTCGACTCCTCTTTTTCGGTAAGCTAACAAGGTTAAGGCTCATGCTGCTTTCATTTTTCACACTAGGCTTCACCCTTGACTTCACACCTTGCTTTCGTTTATCATTAGGGGAATCAATCACACCCGTCACTTGCCAGTGATCATGGGTCCATCTCCAACCTGGTTCAGAAATAGCTGAGATTATGTTAGTTATCTTCTGGTCGTAAACATCATCATCCCACCTTGGGAACATATCTTCATACTCATCCTTCATCACACAGCTTAGGACATTCACCTACAAAATAGACATATAAGACGTAGACCGATTAACCAGAGAAGTCTACTGGATAAGTCTACAATAGAAGTCTAGTGGATAAGAGATTACTAGTAGAGAAGTCTACTGGAGAAGTCCACTGGAGAAGTCTACTGGAGAAGTCTACAATAGAAGTCTACTGGAGAAGAGAAGAATCGCAAGAGAAATCTACTGGAGAAGGAGAAGTCTACAAAGAAAAATAATCAGACCTGTTTGTACATGTTCTCTTTCATGTATCTCTTGCCTCTGGATCCCTTGAAAGCCAGTAGAGGTGGAGTAGGTTTATGTGGAAAGGGACCACCATATTGGGCTGCATAATACGGTAGAGAATAGTACACCCATATTTGGAGAACATGTACGAAGCCTTCCACTGTATACGATAACTTTGCCAAGTCTTTCTCCTTCACTGACTTGATGAGGAACTTCAATGCAATCCTACCCCATGGGTAGTTCTGGAAGGTAGTGATATTCATCACAAGCCTAGCAAAGTTAACATTGATGGGTGTTGTCTCCTTTTTAGCTTCAATGTAACCGGCGTATATGCATAGATATCCCAACCTGATGCGGTCCAACCGTGTCCACTCTGCACATAAACCACAAGCTTCTATTAACTCGTTCACAGTTGGACCCCTGTCGACATCAACTCCCAGAAGGGTCCAAAATTTCCGAATTTCTTCAGTGACCTCTACATCTGGGTTATCCAAACTCGGAATATCGCGGCAATTCAGACTGGTAATCTCCTCAAACTCAAGCAATGAAAATCTCAACGGCTTGCTACCAATCAGGCTCCATATCTCATGGGGTTTCTTGCACTCTAGCTGAGCAGTTAGTATATAATGAACCATCCTCGATGCCCAGCCAAACTTGAGAGCATGGAACCGTAGCACCATACCCAATGGAGAGAATAAAAGCTCATCCCACTCATCTTTCCTTAAGACGTTGTCTAGAGATTCAAACAACTGTGTATTTCCAGCATAGTAGTGTATGCTTTTACCCGGTTCAGACTCATCTCCTTTGGAATAAAGCCTTGACGGGAAACTTCTTCCATCCATATCCATCGTCTGAAGAAGTTTGCTGGCGAAATCCACTGTATTTCGATGAAGTTAAACCGAATTAGTACTTTCCGACGGCGGCAGATCGGCAAAGAAGAGTGAAAAAAAAAAGTTAGATTCTCGAATCAGATAGAGAAATAGCGAGTAAGAGATAGTAAAATCAAAAAGAGTTGAGAAAATGAAAAGAAGGCATGAAGTGTAACCGACGGTGATGATGGAGACGGAAGGTTGTAGATCTCTTGTTTGGAGACAAAAGGTTGTAATTTTAGGTTGTAAATTTTTTTCAACTAAACCGCGTTTTTGTGGTTTTATAGGTAAGGTAAATACATTGGTTAAGTTCGGTTAATTTGGATGGGTAAAAAAATTGGTTCAATTTGGTTCAGCTTAACTACACGATTTGATGAATGTTTAAGAAATTCAAATTTTTAAAATGTTTTTTAAAAAATTCAAATTTGGCTCCACATGTTTAGTAGACTTCTAAATGCAGATTTAAATCTACTAGAGAAGTCTACTGGAGAAATCCACTGGAGGAGTCTACGGGAAAGTCTACTGAAGAAGTCTACTGCAGAAGTCTACTGCAGAAGTCTACTAGAGAAGTATACTGCAGAAGTCTACTAGAGAAGTCTGCTGTATACAAAACCAAACATCGTATAAGAAAATAAAAGCACAGAAACATAGTGAAGACCTTCGATTTGGAAACCTTTGATTACTAAACATACTGAGAGATGCAAACAAAAACACATCCTCTCACAAACCTACTGGGCTTCGATGATGCAAACAAATACACATCCTCTAAATTAAATCTACTTCACATAAATCGATTATTTTTAATGATAATTCGAAACCTTATACCAAAACTTTCAAAACGTATAATATATTCACTCAAAAGTTAACACTTTTATGCAAATTTGACATTTTAAATATAAAAATGATAAACCATAACTTTAACCCTAAGTGTAAAAACATGTTTGCAACCTATGATTTACCTTATTTGGTAACCCTTTGTTTAGTATAGTATGTATTTTATTCATAACCTAATTTGTCTAAGTATGTTTAATTTTGTGAAATTTTATTTTTCACACATCACAATTGTTTATAGTAGGGTCATCAATCAAAATTTTTTATCAAAATATTTTTTGTTAATTTATAAATTTAAATTTAAAATATAATTATATAGTAGACTGATGTAGTAGTCTACTAAACCACAAAAGTAGTTTTCATAACCTTCTTTGTCTAAGTAGGTTTAAGTATGTTTAATTTTGTGAAATTTTATTTTTTATACTTCACAATTGTTAATAGTAAGGTCATCAATCAAAAAAATTTAACAAAAGTTTTTTTGTTAATTTATAAATTTAAATTTAAAATATATTTATATTGTAGATTGCTTTGGTAGTCTACTAAACCCCCTCCAGTAGACTTCTCATGGAGTCTACGCGTTGATTTTCTGACAGAAGTCTACCAGTAGACTTCTATATTACTCAGCAGACTTCTCTAGGTTAAAACAGTCATTATGCCTCCGTTTTATTGTTTGGTCATAAAGGATGTAGTTGTAATTTCACTAGCCCTTTGGGTTATTTTTCTCAAACATAAGATATGTGGGTTACATTTGTATTTTAAATCAATTTTAGTGTCATTTTTTGTAACCAGGTCTATACTCTCACCCATTTATTTTGTAATTTTTTTATCCGAAAATCAATAAAATGACCAAAAAACCAAACTAATAATTACATAATTACGAACCCACCCGACGGTTAAACGTTTTCGGGTCGAAGGAGATAACTCAGATTAATTCACGAAATCGGACAAAATCCCTAACATTTTTACGTTAGTTTTCAAACCCAAAATCAGTTTTCATCTCTCGATCTCCCTCTACACTTGAAAACCGTAGAACTATTAGATTAACTACGAGATAAATCCAACAAGGATACTCATTTGAAGATGGTGAAAACATCCATTGGATGGCCTCGGAGACAGAAGAAGAAGACGAAGTCAAAGACGGTTTGCGATCCTCCACCGGAAGTGATGGAGGCAAGAATCGAAGAACCCAAAACAATCCCACCGAAAGAAAGAGTCGAAGAAGAAGAAGCAAGAATCGAGGAAGAAGAAGCAATAGTCGATGAAATTGGTCATGAAGTTTCTCAAAATAGAGAGGAGGAAGAAGAAATTGGGCATGGCGGTTCTGGAAATAATGGAGAGAAAGAAGAAGAAATTGGGCATGGCGGTTCTGGAAATAATGGAGAGGAACAAGAAGCAATCGGCGGTTCTGGAAATAGTGGAGAGAAAGAAGAAGCAATCGGCGGTTCTGGAAGTAACAGAGAAGAAGAAGGTGGCGGTTCTGGAAATAATGGAGAGAAAGAAGGTGGTGGTTCAGGAAATGCAGAGGTATGTACATCGAAACATTAATCTTGAGAGTTTGAGTTTAGGATTTTAATGAAATTGAAGTGAATTGTGATTGTGATTCAAATTGTAGGATAATGAGACAGAAACTGAACCAATGGTGCCTTTTGAGATGTGTTTCCCTAAGAGTGAGTATGGCAAGTCTGTAAAAATAATAACTAGTTGTTATATTGAGAACGCCGTTGCGAATATCACAGCTACACTTGAACCGGAGGGTTGGAATGGTTCCTTGATCACCCTCAGTTTAGTCATTTCTTTCACATGCCAAAAGACAAAAACCACATGACGATGGGAATGTGGATGCTCCTTCTCCGTAAGGTGAAGACAATTGGGAGAAACGAGCTTGGTTTGTGGTGAATGGGGTTCCAGTATGATACTCCATGAATGAACATGCACTCTTGTGTGGTTTAAACTGTCTACAATATCCAACAAATTATAAGAAGTTTGGGAATGTGAAGTTTGTTGAAAAGGTCTTCAAGAAGGTTAAACCAACTATTGAGAAGAAGTTGAGAAGAAGTTGAGAAGAAGTTGCTGTCAATGAGACGTTCTGATGATAGATTGAAGGTGGCAGTACTGTACTTTTTATCAAGCATCATCATGGGAAATGCTAAGACAGGAGCCGATGCACGTGCAGTAGAAGAGTTTTTTCAGAGAGCTGTTACTGATCTTGAGTGGTGCAGGGCGTTTCCATAGGGTCGACTGTCTTTTGATCACACTATGGATAGGTTAAATCATACTGTGGACAAAGCCAAAAAATTGTCCAAACCATATTGGACCTTTCCAATGTTCATAACTCTTTTGGAGGTAAGTATGTGTATGCGTTGTTGATTAAGTGTTTAGTGTATGCATTTTTGCTTATGTGAGTATTTGGTTATGTTAAAATGTGTAGATTTTAGTGTTTGAGGCGATTCCTGATATGATGAAGCAATTCAGAGACCCGATTATACCTCCATCGCCTGCGTGTCCTAGGATGTGCAAGAGTGCTTTCAAATCAACTAACTTGAAAGGTTATCCACTTTCAGAGCTTAATGATGCACTTGGCAACACAAAGGTTAGTGTAATTACGTTAGATTCTGTTACATATTGATTCAGTAGGATGATAGAAAAATTTATTGGACTTTTTATGACAGGACATTCATAGTATCGTAGAACCTACCATGGAGGAGATTCCTCTTTTGGAGAAAATAATTGATGGCATTGAGGATAGAAGTTGTGATGTAGTTTTTGATGGTTGGATGAGAGTTCTGAGTCAGAACAAGAAGATATGGTTTGAAAAGTTGTGCAATGATGATGTTGAAGGTAGGAACATGGAAAATGAGGTTGTTGGTACTGCTACTGGTAAGCGGAAGAGAAAAGGGAAGGAGAAGGAGACTGAGAGTGATGATGGAGGTTTTGAAAGCTTAAAGAACCTAATGGATGCTGGATTGAAGGACCTTGGTGAGAAGATGACAAACATGGAGGAAGAGGTGTCCGAGAAGCTTGCTGTATTGGAGAAGAAGGTGAATTATGTTATGAGATTTGTTCCTCCGATGGAGGAATATTTGGCTAGGGAGGGGGAGGAGAATGTCGTGGGTACTGGTATGGAAGAAGAGAAGGAAGTGTCTAGGGAGGAGGAGGAGAATGTCGTGGGTACTGGTATGGAAGAAGAGAAGGAAGTGTCTAGGGAGGAGGAGGAGAATGTTGTGGGTACTTGCCGCAAGAAAACAAAGCGTTCCAGCAAGAGCACCTTTACTTCCCGCAAGAACACAAAGCGTTCCCGCAAGAACACTTAAACTTGTCATCTTGCTTTCGTTTAGAGTTTATGCACTTGGTTTTGATTTTGGATGTTTTAAGCTATAAGGAATACTTGGTTTCATTTTGGTATTCATGCACTTGGTTTTCATTTGGATGTTTTAAGCTATTAGTAATACTTGGTTTTCATTTTGGTATGATAAACTACTACTTCAAACAACACGTCACTATAACATTACAAGAGAGTTAAAACTACAAAACAAACAAGTTGTTCAAACATTACAAAACAAACAAGTTGTTCAAAACAAACATTCCCACTGAAATTACAAACCAAATTGACATATAACATTACAAAACAAACAAGTTGTTCAAACAAGTACGAAATTACAAACCAAATTTTAGGTCTTAAGGTAAACCACCATTTTCATAGTTCCAGAATTTGCACAAGAGCATCAACCGTGGTCTTAAGGTCAGCCACCATTTTCTTGAGTTCAGTGATTTCCTTAGTAGCTGTCTTGACTTTAGCTTCTTGATCACCCAACTTGGTCTTCACAGTGTCAAGCTCCTCGACGATTGCTTCGTCGCACAGTTTCCAAATGTGGCACTGGTCGTCCTATTCCAAAAGTACAATTCCAATCATAAAAAAGTACAATTCCAATGAGAGAGAAGAATTATTTCTTGTGTTACTTACATTGTTATCTTTCGCACAACTGTAGAATTTCTGATTGGAGAAGACACCAAGCGTGTGATGCAAAACTACGACTTTGCCTCCACAGTGACAACGAGTCAGAATTCCTTTTTCAGTTGGCTGCCATTCTCTTGGTGGGGTGTTCGTGTATTCTGAGAAGGTCTCTTCAAAGTATGGCATATCATCTTTCGAAGATGTCTCCCCATAGTAGCTCCTGTTGGAGCCTGTATCGAACTCCCCAAGGATTGATATGTTTTTCCACTTTGGCATGTTCCCAATTCGATGAACCCTAAATCCCCAATTCGATTCGATGAACCCAAATCCCCAAATCGATGAACCCAAATCCCCAAATCGATGAACCCTAAACCATAGAGATAAAAAGCTAACCTGATACACGAAGACGACCAGACAGAGTAGCGCCGAAGTGAGAAGAAGTGAGTGAAGAAGAATGAAGAAGAAGAAATGAGAAAAACAAGGAAAAAGAATAAATGAGAAATGAGCGAGCCGGGTCCAATGAGCCGAAGAAAAAGGAAGAATTAATAATAAGAAGGAAAAAGAAAATGAAATGAGAATGTTTAAAACGTGTTAAATATGTTTACCATTTTGTTTTATTTTTTACATGCAGTTGTATCTAGTTTTTGGTTGGCCAAACCGTCAAACCAGTTGTGCTTTTCCACATTTTCAATTTTTTGTAGTTACACCAATGACAATCTTTGATTTTTCAGTTGTACTCATGAGATATTGCTATTTTAGGTTTGCCCCAAGGTTTTTATGTTTTCATATGTGGAGAAACATATCATATACATTCTTCTTCCTACTATAAGTGTAGTGATCAACAAAATGATCGTAATGGTTACATGCTTTTGTATGTCAAATGTGATCAACAAAGTGATCGTCATGGTTTTTGCTCAACAAACATGATTCAATATGACTGGTTCGTATTACATGTTTTGAAATCATGATTCAATAGTATTGTTAAACCTAATAATTAAAAATCCTGGATTGAAAGAAAAAGTACAAGGAACAATAATACATAGTTTTATCAGTTTTCAGAGTTAACTAGACAGAGAGTTTGCAAACATAAATAGACCAAACACAAGGAACAAAATACATAGTTTTACCAGTTGGTATTATAAATTCACGACATTGTCCATTCAGCTAAACTTCTTCCTGGGACATACTTGTTATTCGTCTTCCTCTTCTTCCTACGAAATTCTCCAGGATGAGTAAACCAATTTTCTCGACATCTTCTCCTCTTTTTCGGATACAGCGGGTGTAATGATACCTTCGCAAGTACATCTGCAGGAATTACCCATTGACACTCGTGTGGGACAGTATAAATTGTTTCGGAATATGCCAACGCCCACGAGGTCACCGTAAAATAATATGAGCACAAATCATAGACATTCATGTCTACTGTTCTATCTGCCATTTTCCCGTACACAAGCACAGCCCCGACGTGCACACAAGGGTACTTATCTACATCCAAACGTTTGCAGCTACAACTTAAGCTCCTCAAGTCAACGTTGTACGGTTTCCCGTCTTCACCAATTACACAGAAGAGACGCATAAATGAGTTCAACACAGTCACCTTCAACTTGTTTCCTGTCTTACAATTAGGGTGCAATTCATTCTCCACAAAGGGAACCATTTTGTGGGTAGTCGGTATACTATCAGCCACTTACATGTGCTTGTTAAACCACTCAGAAATTTTTTCAACAATCGCGTCAATCATAGGCAGTAAAGCATACATCCTTGCTTTCTTGAAAACATTATTCATAGATTCTGACATGTTAGTAGTTTCGATGTTGTACCTTGCTCCTTTGGAATAACACCTTGCCCATTTGTCAACAGTTACACTCTTAGCCAAATATTCTCCCACTTTTGGAAACCTTCTCTTGAAATCAGCATAACCCTTCTCGAATTTTGCCTCCGTGTAAATTCCCGCAAGTTCTCTGAATTTCTTTCCAACATAGTATTTACTTCCGCTAGGAGCTCTTTCTTTCACATTCTGCGACAAATGAAACGTACAAAATCCATGGGTACACTTCTTGTACACCGTAGCAATTGCCTTTATGAGGCTAGCATTCTTGTCTGAAACAAAAACCAATTCTTCTGTATCTGGTACAACTTTCAGCAGCTCCCTGAAAAACCAGTCCCAACTAGCATCATTCTCACCATCTAGAACCCCAAATGCTACTGGATAATGGTGACGGTTAGGATCTTGAGCCATAGCAAACACTAGAACACTACCATACTTTAGGAAAGTTGCATCCACACTTATAACTTTCCTCATCACCTTATACCCTCTGATGCAAGCACCCAACGCAATGAATAAGTACTTGAATCTATCTTCTTTATCCAACAACAAACTGGTTATAGTACCATCATTGGTCTTCTCTAATACGTGCAAATAAGCAGAAAATTTCTTGTAACTATCTTCTGGACCACCACGTATAATTGATGCAGCTAGATGTCTCCCTCGTTTTGCGGTTTCATATGACAACAAAACTCCAGCTTTGGAGTGAACCAAATCCACCAGAACTTTAGGCGGTGGCATTTCCATTGAACCTGCAAATTCTTCATGTATAATATCAGCAACTAGTTGTGGAGTCTCTTTCTTTTTACTACTACTTGAACTCGCAGTTGCACGAGAGCATGTATGCAGCTTCGTGTATGTTTTAACCGACCAAATCTCATTCACTGAAAATTGAGGCCTTGACACTCGTAAATACCAATCACATCTTTCAGCACTACATCTAACCACGTATCTCCAACTGTCAGAGTTTAGAATGACATAATCATAACACTCCTTAAGTGCAGCTCTCAACAATAAGTTTTGAACTTCTTCTTTTGCCACAAACTCTTGCCCTATTTCCAGTCCACTACCGTCTTCCCACGCATCTACAAATTGTTGTCCTTCATGTCCTTCTTCATCAGGAAGCTCAATATATGGTACAAGATCCTCACAATGTTCCATCAGAGTGTCATTGTTATCTGCTTCACAAGGACGATCCTCAATCTCCGCTTCACCATTCCCCACCCTCCCTACTTCATTTCTCTTTTTCTCTACTTCATCATTTTTCTCTACTTCTCCAACCGAACTCTCTTGTGTTATAACTTTTTCCTTCGATTTAATTACTTCCACATTCAGAGAGCTCCTACACTGCTTTTTATCCGTAGCCCATAAGTATCCATCAACATCATCATCATCTACAATTAAACAAATTCTTGGCGGTTTCAATACCAATGGTATATAACTCAGTTTCAGCTTTGTCGTAGCTTGATCTACGCCAATCTTCTTGCATATCCTACCCATTAATATCTCAAATGTTATCTCCTCCTTAAACGTTAAAACGCACAAGGTAGCTTCTCTTGAATCCCATAATCTTATCTCTTTTCCCCACGTATTGCCTTCCGTATTCAGCATGTATCACTGTTTTGTTCATTGTACCTGCACAAAATCAAATTCAAGACAATGCTTAACTAGGACTAACTAACAACACAACCAATCACAACACAACACAACTAACCAACACAACCGAAGCTTTAATTCAATCCAAAAGTTACACAACCAAATCCACCAATCCCCAAATGATCAAAATCGTATTAGCTAGAATTACATTTCAATATCAAAATCTCAAATCCATTAACTCTTTAATTGAATCACGAGCTTTCACATCTACAACTCACCTCAATCACCAAGCTTAAAGCTTCAACTGCTAGCTCGAAAACCGTCAATTGCGAGCTCTGGGAATCAATTTCCAGAAATCAATTGCGAGCTCCAGAAATCAATTGACGAGCATACTAAACAATGTCGACCTTGCCGGAGCTTTTGCGAACTACCAGAACCTCGCCGGAGCTCCTACCTTCTACGATCTCGACGACGACGAAGCCAAAGTATTGTCCTTCAGCTGACTCACTCCGTTTTCTGTTTTCCTGATCCTGCCGAACTTGTTGTCCCGATCCCGCACTTTCTACTTTTTCTGGTTTTTATTAAAACAAAAATCAACAAAAATCAGACACTCTCCACGAAAGAGAGGTTCATTAAGGTTAGTTTTAGTTTTTTGTATTTCGTGAGTTAGTAGGAGCAGGTTAGTGTATTGAGGACTATAGTAGATAGGAAATATTGAATTTTGAGAGATGAATTTAGAAGGACAACAAAAATGTTGGTGTTGGGAGGAGAATAAGAGAGAGAGTTGAATGATCTAAATGATAGATAGACGGGCTTTAGAAGATAATTAAAATCCCACTAATCAAAGTGCGTAGATATTAAATGTCATTAAAACCATAATTGGTTGTGTGTTTAACCACAAAAAAATTAGGGGGTATAATCTCCTTGACTTACGAAGAATTTTCAAGTATTATATAGTCCATGAAATAGAATCAAATTATTTGTTGGAATAAGAAGATTTTATTTTCTCAAGTGACATATGAGTCTGTGAGGGAGACTTGAGATAGGGTCCACGAGTGCTCGTTCTATTTATTTGGCATATCGCATTATTGTCTCCCATTTGATTAATTTGTACAATTAGCATTTAACTAGTGTTTTCATTACTTTATTTTGGTTTTCTTACTAGTTAAATTATATTTATGTCTCCATCAGGATCAGCTTTGCAATCATTCTCCGTGGAATATTGCTGACAAAAGAGAATGATAATATTGAAAAGGATATGTGAAATTATTTTTTAACTTTCAACTCTTCTATGCTTATCAATAATGTTGAGAAGCTAATGGAGTTTTCTCCAATTTCTACTATTCACAAAAAGTATAGGTCCAAATCAATGGGCCTCATTACAAATTCATACAAGCTTAAAAATAACCGGTAGATGGTGGAATTCGATTTATAATCTTGATTTACAAGACAAATTCTCTACCGATTTTAGTTTCTATATATCCATTTTTTTTTTTTTTAAATCAGCCATTTCTTTTTATTAGTTTACTAAGTATCATTTAAACTATCGAAGTCTTAACATCTTTGATAAGTGTTCCAAGCAAAGAAGCAAGCAAACACTTTTTAGTTTTCTCCTTAAAGAAGAACCCTAAACACTTGCAATAGCCATCACACTTTGCCTAACAATCACCAACCGTAGTTGGTCCTTGACCATCATCCACATAAGGCCCATTAAAATGTTCCACACCAACAATCTTATAATACTTTACGCTTTTACTTTTACCCCCACAAAACTGCGTCGTTTTAATCGGCGGCAAGCAACTCGCACTCCACCCGATCAAACCGTTAGGCGTCGGGCACGCCACGCACATTCCGTCGTCGCAGTAACCAAAGTCACCGCACCACGACGGAAGTCCGCAACTTCGGACGAAGTAATCGGAGAAGAAAGCGAACGTTTCTTCCCATTTTAGATACGTTGCAGTTTCGAAGTAAGTAAAGGACTTGAGACTTCCGTCTGAGCAAAGTCTAAGAAACGACGTCGTTCCGTCGTAGTTAACCTTGTTAAGGATTAAGAAAAAGAAAAAAGAAAAAAAAACCTTGTTAAGGATTATCGTCACTGCGTTTCCGATTTTCCTTACTTGTAACAAACGTCTCCTTTTGTTCCTCGGATTCGCATCTCCGGAGCCTAACTTCAAGAAGAGCTCGTAAGCTGATGGAACCGTTACGTTGTCTTTTTCTCTTACGACGTCAAAAGTAACGGAGCCGTTAAAGTCTCTCTCCGTCCATCCACCGTAAGCATCCGTCCATCCACCGTAAGCAAGAGACTGACCGGTCTTGTTAACGTAAATGGTCAAACCATAGTGTACGGACCGTCTGAGCCGTCAGCATCGGATTTACGGCTAATGAGTTTGTTGGCTCGGACGGTTTTAAGAGACTGGCCGGTAAGAAGAGTGTCGGTTGGGTGGTCGAAGCTCTGCCAAGCGAACCGAACGTTCTTGTCGTGTAGTATGAGGTTGCCATTAGGCATTAGACGGAGACCCGTCACGCTTTTGTTAACGGTATTCGTCTGCCATTTGACTCGACCGTTAGACTCGGCGAGCACGAGGTTTCCATCGCGGTTAAGAGTGAGTGTGGAGTTTCTCCCACGGGGTTGTTTCGATTCGCGTCCCAAACCCAATGCATGAGAGACTCATCTTTCGGGTGACCAGCTCGGATGGCTAAAATATAAGCTTTTGCTGTAGTATTGTAGAACAATAGTTGGAAAGGACCTGAAGAAAAAAGATTAGTCTGGTTTTCGGTTTGGAAGAATCTATAATTAGCGTTGTATTCGGTGATGTAGTCACCGAACTCGCCTTGGTTTACGATCTTGAATGTTTTGTGAGAAGGGACTTGGGATAGTACAATCCGAGTAGTGGACATAAGAAGTAGGGTTAGGAAGATATTAAGTGGAGACATTACTTTGTTTCTTTTTGGTAATGGAGTGTGATGATTTTGTTAAAAGACGAGTGCGTGTGTGTTCGTACATAGGTATTTACTAGGGATACATGCGTAATCTATAAGTGTTGCCTTTGTTTGACTTGTTAAAGTTGAGTGGTAACACTTGGGTTCGCATCATGATTAATTTGAGGATTATTGGATAAGGATTTATATAGTGGGAATTTTCGAATATTTTTCATACAACTATGCAAGATCCTGTAGCGACGTGTAAAAACAAGATGGGTAAAGAGACACAAGAAAATGAGACCGACTTGGCTACCTTTGGGAATGTCACATAATTTGAATAGTGTCATTATCCTGTTAATCATGTGTATGTTAAATTTAATAACTCACCTGGAAAACCATAAATAATCCATGAAGATTTTAAGACCACCCACATTATAGACCCATGAATGCGTGTCTTAACAAATTTTTAAGATTAAATTTAATATAAATTTAAGTAAAGACACTCTACATAATTTGACACTAAAATTAACACTCCATTGCACATACTCATTAAAAGGTGTTTTAAGATTAAAAAAGTAATTAATTATTGTAAATGTGTTTTTTTAGTATAAAATTTTAATATAATAAATGTTGGGTTAAACTTATGAAATATAAAAAGTAAAACTATATAAGTTATACACAACATAAATATATTACATTAAAAAACTTTTAAACATATATTACAATATGAAAATAACAAATACAAATGAAAAAACAAAAACAAAAACGTAGAATTATAGAAACATATAAAAGCATTATCAAGAACATAATAAAGTCGGGTCTAATTTGCAGCGTTGCGAAAATGTTGCCAGATATGTTCAACCAAATCACGTTTCAATTGGTTATGTATTGTTGTATCACGCATTTCATTTCGAACGACCATCATATTGGAGAGATTGGAAGGCATATTTGGCGACTACGAAAAATCCACATGTGAAGTCCCGCTTCCTTCTCCTTGATAGAATTCTGATACATTGGTTAGACTGTATCCATCTCGTTCGTCTTCCACAATCATATTGTGCAATATGATACATGCTCTCATTATCTTTCCAATTTTTATCTTATTCCAACTAAGAGCAGGATTTTTGACAATCGCAAATCGAGCTTGCAAGACCCCAAAAACACGCTCGACATCTTTTCGGGCAGCTTCTTGAAATTGAGCAAATAATTTTGCTTTCCGACCTTGTGGAAGTGAGATTGATTGGATGAAAGTTTTCCATTTCGGATATATATCATCAGTGAGATAGTAAGCCATATTGTATTATCGTCCATTAACAAAGTAAGTCACTGCTAGAGCTCGACCTTCTAATATGTCATCAAAAACCGGTGAGCGGTCAAGAACATTTATATCGTTTAAAGTACCTGGAGGTCTGAAAAATGCGTGCCAAATCCACAGATCTTGTGAAGCCACAGCCTCTAAAACGATTGTAGGTTTTCCTACACCACGGGAATACTACCCTTTCCAAGCTGTTGGGCAATTCTTCCACTCCCAATACATGCAATCAATGCTTCCTACCATCCCGGGAAATCCACGTGCCTCTCCTTGATTGAGTAATCGTTGGAGATCCTATGGTGTAGGCCTTCGTAGGTAGGTATCTTGAAAGAAGTAAATAATTCCGTCTACAAGATTTTCCAAGCATTTTAGTGCGGTGCTTTCACCGAGGCGGAGGTATTCATCCACGGCATCAGCTGCAGAACCATACGCCAGCATACGAATGGCTGCGGTACACTTTTGTAGTGCAGACAGACCCAATCTTCCCGTAGCATCTTGTTTTTGTTGAAAATATGGCATTTGAGATAGTGATTCGACAATACGTAAGAACAATGACTTGTTCATTCTGAAACGACGACGGAACATACTTTGAGAGTAAGTTGGATTTTCAGCGAAATAATCATTCCATAACTGAGTGTGGCCTTCCTCCCGTCGTCTTTCAATAAAAGCTCGTTTAGGCCTTGAACTAGTTACCCCTTGATGATAGCCATAATTATCTATGGTTTGTTTAAATAGACGATCAAATTGTTGATTAAAAGCTTGATCAAATGGATCATCAACAACTTCATCTAATTCATCATATTCATCATCAAAATTTGAAGATAACATGTTGATAAACTTGGGAAACAAATTTACAAGGAAGCAAGTAGTGATAGAAATTTGAGAAAGAACAAAAGAAAAAGAATGGTGTAGTATAGAAGAGAGCAAAAACAGATGGAAATGGAGGTGTGATATCGGTTCATAATATATACACAATGCGTAAAGAATGAAAACAAATTACGTAACAAACAAAGAAAAGAAACTGTGTTTGTTGTCTTCTGCCACTAGCCCACTTGATCATTTAGCCCCATTGTTGTCACATTCCTCTTGATCAATTACTCGTCTCTTCCGACAAGTCTCATTGCCCCATTTGTAGTTTTCTGTACCACTTGTAAGTATACGTGAATGAAACCTGCACAAAGACAAAAGTAAGTTAAACAGAACCAATCTAGACAAAAGTACACGTGAGTGAAACCTGCACAAAAACCTTATCATAAACAAAAAGAGAATATATGTTTATTACAAGATTAAACACAACAACCTAATTCCTATCAAGATCAAAGTTCATAGCAATCAAGAAACAAACAAACAAACAAACAAAAAGAAAAAAAGAAAAAAACACATTACCAGAAAGATCTGGACTTTTTGTTAGAAGTAAGAGTAGGAGGATGAGTAAAAGTAGTAGTAATCTGTGGGACAGTGAAGCCACCATCATCATACCATCTCTTGTTCTGTCCTTTTTGTTGTTTCATGTTTTGTATTGGAGCATAAACTCTGCAACAATCACACAAAAAAGAAAACAAAAACAAAAACACTTTTTTTTTAAATTTAGTATTTTATACAAATTACCCAAAGTAGAAAAGATCTATCTACATCTAATAAAGTTGGTTACTTTTTATATAATAAGATCTCATATTAGATCTGATATTACGAAATCTTAATCTCATGTTATTGTTACTAATAAAGATTAGAGAAGACTAACCTTGGAGAAACCAAAAGGAGGAAGAGAAGAATCAAGACTAATCTTGATCGATGACGATGATTCAGGGACAGAGCAATCTTGATGACTAGTTCAAGAAGTAGAAGAAGAAGATTCCGAAGTTGGTTTGTAAACAGAGGAAGTTGCAGAGAGCTTAACACCTGTAAGAATATATGTGTCTTAACCAAACTGAATAACTTGAAACAGAACCAAACTTAAAACATAAACAGCACCAAACTTAAAAACTTACCCATCTCAGGTTGAGGCTCACCATGGTAGTATACATGCAGGGATTCACCACGATAGAAACAATTTTAAAACTTAGAGACTTGACCAATAAAGTTATTTTATTAAGTTGAACTCAACCACACAAGAACCAAATGGAAATGTCAAACATGTTGTAAAACTGAAGCAAACAAACTGCTTCACTTATTAAAAACAGGGAAAAAAAAACTAAATCAATTTTAAAACTGAAGCAAACAACCTGCTTCACTTATTAAGGATGCATCAAGAACAAACTATCCGAACATCTCAGCCATTAGCTTCTTTTTCAGGGTGAGTTCATCCTCAGAAAGCTCTGTTTTGGCTATTAGATTTGATAGAAGGCGCTTATCGGCTGCCTTATCTCTAGAAACTATGTCTTTCTCCTTGATCTCCCACATCTTCTCCAATTGTGGCAGGGGAGTAGCTTCACTTTCTGAGCTAGGGACAGTTCTTTTTCCTTTGCGTTTGGCTGCCTTAACACCAGGAGAGCAAGGATAGGCTTCTTCCTCAACACGAGATGATGTATTTGAACTTGATGAGTATGCGCCACCCGCAGATAGCTTAGTTCTTTTGGAGCTTTCATTACCTCCAAAAGAACATAACCATTTTTGTTCATGCCTAAGCGTCCTCCAAGCATGCTCTAGGAGGAAAGGCTTCTTCTTATCGCTGAAGTACAACTGGAGAGCCATTTGGAACACATCATCTTCAGACTGCCCACTACCTCTCCTAAACAAAGCTTGGTTGTAGCATCCTACAAACTTGTTGCATTCATTGGTGATCTTTTTCCACCTCTGCGTACACTGAGTTATCCCTCTCGCTGGGAAGCCCGCTACATCTTCACTAGCTGCATAATAGGAGACAACTCTTTTCCAAAATGCACCACCTTTTTGTTCATTCCCCATGATAGGATCTTTGCTGGTGTTTAACCAAGCACTGATCAGAACCATATCTTTAGTGGAAGTCCATCTGGTTCTACTTTCTCTTGACTTCGCAGGTTGGTTTTGTGCATCACTAAATTGGGTACTAGACTGAGGGAATTGGGATGACCTCATCTAGATAGAAGGGGAAAAAGAAATATGAGTTTCCGGGTTAATATTCTCTTGTGTATGCAAGAGGTTCATAAAGTTTGGCTGAAAGTTTGGCTGAAAACTATAAGGATCGTTAGGATCCATAACCTAAACAGCAAAAGATGGAGAAAAGAGCAAATTTAGGGTGTTTGGGTTGTTACTAGAGAAGAACCTGAATTAAAGATATATATTCATTTCAAATTTTTGGGGTTTTGTTTCTCAGTCAAAGAGATACTTAAGTATCTCTTTGACAAAAGACTTGTGTCATGTAAATGACTAACCTTATGCAGAACCAAGACTAACTTTATGTAGAACAAAACAGTATATTTGACTACCTTTACTACCAATCCAGTTTTATCAAAGTTTTCATAATATCTATCACTGACCTCAAATGCACCCTACCTTGCCCAACTCATCTTTTTGTAATCTCGCGAGTTGTTGTACAGCAAGAAGAGTACTGCAACAGAAAGACAATCTAGTTAATCTTCTAATGGATTGTTGAACTAATATAATAAAAGTGAAAAGAAGAAAACAAATTGACTCTCAACCACTCACCTACGTATCTCAGCAAGCTCATCTACTAAGTCATATCTTAAGTAGTAGTAAACATCCAAATGTGAAGCAGTGACGCCAACAGTTCTCCCGTTTACACTGTTGAGGCGACCAATGGTAGCTGAAGAACAAACTTTGGCCTGAAATATAAGAAACCAAAAGACATCTGAAATAAAGACCTCAAGAAGCTTCATTAACAAAGTATGTAATTCAAGAAAACACTTAATAAGAGAGATAGAAGAAAGATAACCTCCTTGTACTTTTTCTGATCAATTAGGAAAAGCAGCACAATGAAGTAGCAGTAAATCTCGAGCTGATCATGTAAATGCTTAAGAGGAGCTTGGGAAGTCGATGATGCTGTATCAAATTTCTTGTCATCTGCATCACTCTGAACCAAGATTACAAATTCAATCGTCAGTATATACAAAGCATCTAAAAATTGGCAAATTACACAACTTATGGTGTACCATATTATGAACACAATCACTAGCTACTTTACTCTTGCTCTTAACTAGCACACAATCACTAGCACACATACAAGCCAATAGCTAGCTACTTCACTCTTAAAACGTACTCTCATCAGCCATTGTTCATTCTGAAACAGATGCTTGCAAGAGTGCCAAGTTATCGCCATCATTGTTTCATTAAAACTCTTGATTGCTTCTTCCCTATTATGCACACAATCACTAGCTACTTCACTCTTACTCTTAACTAGCACACTATCACTAGCACATATACAGAACAATAGCTTGCTACTTCACTCTTATCTAATCTAAAATTGGGAAATTAAAAATCATTTAACCACACAATCACATTTACATGAAATCAAAGCAGAGCAAATTACAGATCATATTAACTACACAATTTTTGACAATCACAATTACATGAGGCGATACATACCTTAACAAAAGAAGAAAGACAAGTATGAGCCTCATATCCAGGAACCAAAGCCAAATCAAGAAAATCGGAGATGACAGAACCGGTGAGCTTTCGTCATAGTCCCACGGTCAGACGAACAGCCAGAGCTATACGCCGGACTCCCTTGGTAGACGATCCAGTATCGATCACATCTGCAATCTTCTTTAAATCTGGGCAAATAAAGCTTTCTAATTAAAACAATTTCGAAACACATAAAACAAACAAAGTAGCAATTGGAAATTATGCCAAACTGAAGCATAGAGATGCTGATTTACGTTGTAACGTGGAGGTAGGAGGTGATGCGACGGATTGAGTTGAGCTTCTACAATGTTTCATCTCCCAATTGATCAAAATTGATTCGTCGGATGCCAAATCGATACATCCGATGCGAAGAGAGAGAGATTAGAAGAGAGATTCATCAGATTCGAAGATAAATAGATCGATTGATCATAATTAGATTGGATTGGAAGACAGACAGATATTTCGATTTTCTTTGGATTCTAAATCGGATTTGAAGAGAGAGATTTCGATTTCTCTCTACGCATGCGAAAAGAGAGGAATGGAGAAAAAATTTTTGCAAAAAATGAATAAAAAGAAAAGAAAATTATTCAGATCAAAAATTATTTTAAACCAATCCACTGGTACCACACGTGGCATGTTTTTATCTCCCAAATATGTCTCGCCGAAGACAGTGTCTCTCTCCTGTTCACTCACTTTTGATAATTTTTATTCTTTTAAAATGGAGAGACACATGTAGTATTCTCCAATGTGGATGCTCTAAGAGTCGGACTACAAATGGATTGATAAACTTTTTATTCAAGTTAAAACTTATTTGACATTCTAATTTCAACGTAGTTCAAAATGATAAAAAAATTAATATATAAGCTTATTATAATGTGAACAGAGATCTAATTATATTTCATTCTTTATCAAATTTTTTTTGTTGAAAAGTAAATATCATTAAAAAAAAAAAAATTAGATTTAAAAAAGATTGTTACCTAATTATAGTCTTATAGAGCAAGCAAGACAAAAAGATAAAACAAAGTTACAATAGATTGAGATTGATTTAGGTGATGCTACCTAAGGCAAAAACGCAGTAGCTTTGGCCACCGCATTAGGTGATTGTTATCAACTTTTTATTACCCCAACTCAAAGTTATTGACTTCGAACCGGTTATATTAAATTTAAACGCAGATCAACCATTTTGTACGTTACTCAGCTGATAATTTGCATGTATCCACAATCTAAAATTCCAATTTCATTATCGTATCCCAAACCACATGTGCGACGTCGTATAGTACGGTTCAAGAAAGTACACAAGCATACAAATTATCATCTTAGTAATTACTATAATCGTGACACGTGTTCGTAAATCGATCAGATTTTGACACATGTTAAAAAAAATTAATTAAATTTTGTCACATGTCAAACAATTTTATTTTAAATTTAAACTTACATATATGTATTTATTATCTAGATATTTTGATTTTAAATAGAAATAGATAAAACAATAAATCATATACCTTTTTTCATTGGAATATTATATTCTACGTGTAAAATGTTTTTGAGTTTGAATAAACGTAGATTTGCATACCCAAATCTTCAAAGATTATAATATTTTATATTTATTTAAACACTTTCAGATTTTGTCACATGTTAAAAGAATTATTTAAAAAAAAATATCTATATTTATAAAACAGTAAAAAAATAAACATAATTTAAATGGAATTAGGAAAATCTAATTATTTGGAAAATATGTGATATAATTTAATTAAAGTTCAATTAATATAAGAACAAAATATATAAAATAACGTAGATAAATATTTGATAGATCTCTTTATATGAGAACATAGATAAATATTTGATAGATTTCTCTATAAGAAGTTTTGTATTAATGTTCGCAATCTTATTTTATTATTTCACAGAGCGATCGTTTTTTAGGTCAAATTTTCATGGCACGATCTAATTTTTTTTTTGTGTTTAATTTATTTTCCGCGAGTTATAAAATATTTCAAATATAAATATGAGAATAAATTCATCAACATTTTAAAAATAGATGTTTGAGTAGTAAAATAGTAAAATAAAAAGTGTACATAATTTAAATAGAAATAAGAAAAACTAATAATTTAAAATTATGTGATATATTTAATTGTAAATAAAATAATAAAATTATGAAATTAATAAATAAATATTATGTTTTTCAATAAATTGCTTTGCATGTTTTTACTTTTATTTTATTTATTTTAACAGATGATCTAATTTTATTTTTTATAATTAACTTTTTTCCATAAATATTTAAAGGATTAAATTGCAAATTTGCATATATACGACTCCTTAATATAAATATAGTAGAATATAAACATTGAGACTTTACTAAATTAAGCCGTTTTGACTTCTTTATTTCATTTACATATTTTTATTATTTATACTAAATCTTGCATTATACATCCGCTTGATTCCCTTATGTGTCTATCCAAAGACGTTGAAAAAATGGCATTAGCATCACATATTCTTACTCTACTTTCTCTATTTCTTCTCATCTCCCTCGTCCGGCCACAAGTTCCTCCGTTGGAGCAATTCCGGTTCCTAAACAACGGAGACTTTGGAGAATCCACCGTGGAGTACGGCGCAAGCTACAGAGAGTTAATTGTAGTTCGAAACCAGTTCCGTCTTTGTTTCTTTAATACCACGCCAAATGCATTCACACTCGCCATCGGGATGGAACCGATTCCATCATCCGTTGGGTCTGGCAGGCTAACCCGCAAAACCCCGTTCAAGAAGAAGCTTCTCTTTCGTTCGGACCAGGGGGAAACCTTGTCCTGGCCCAGCCAGACGGTAGAGTCGTTTGGCAGACCAAAACAGAAAACAAAGGCGTTATTGGTTTAACGATGAATGAAAAAGGCAATCTTGTGTTGTTTGATGATGACAAAGCTTTGATTTCCCGAGCGATACGCTCTTGGTTGGTCAGTCTCTCACACTTGAAGGCCAAAACAAGCTCGTAAGCCGCGACAATGGGTCATATACTCTTATCTTAGAGCCGGACCGACTCGTTCTAAGCCATTTTATCCCTAGGACCAACAACGAATCTCTTGTGTATTACATTATAGAAGGTCGGTTTATCCCAAGCACGACTCTTTTTTTCTTTTTAATTATACTTTATTTATCTTGTCTCCCCAAAAGAGAAACATTTGATGAGCTACAGAAGTTTCACTGAGTCACAGTGACCAAAATAAGCTAAAGGTAGAAGTAATCATCAAGAGATCATAGTAAAGTGTAGAAGTGCAGAAGAGATTGGAGTGAGATATGGACTTAGAATGGTACCCTTGAATCGTATCTTTGCTGATCAGAACCAAATGCATCACGGAGCAGGATGATTGTGGAAGTGGATATAACCAAACCAAAGTGAAAGGTAGGAAAGGTCAGCCGCAGATGATGTTGTCAATGAAGGAGAAGCACATACTCTTTTATCCAGACCAGCAAGTTTCTTTCTCATGATCGTTTGAATATCTTTGATTACACGTTCTGTAGACTTGGATACAGAAACATGCAATCTGACATTTCTCTCTCTCCATAATTCATAAACTGTAGTTTGTAGCACTAGCTTGCAAATCACATTTAGTTTGGGATTAGAAGATGCATTCCTCACCCAAACTATAATCGAGTCAAGAGAGGGCAGTGGATTTAACCGTGTATGAGAGAAGAAAGCATTCCAAACCTGATTCGCAAAGTTGCAATGAAAGAAAAGATGGGATCGCGTTTCCGGGGCTAAATTGCATAGGAGACACACGTCTGGTACCTGAATTCCCACCTTCTCAGCTTATCCCTAGTGGTTAACCTATCACGCATGACAATCAATAAAATGAACGACTGTTCTGGAACGCTTTGCGGGAACCAAACAGACCTTGACCAGGAAACCGTTTGCCCTGGAGGATTCAATGTCAACCATGTCTTTGAGGCACATAAATCAGTTGGAGGTCCATGCCAAGTGTTACGCCATTTAAAATCATCAGAAGAGGACGAATCAAGGGTCATGCCTTGAGGCAAGCACGACTCTTTACGCGGCAAAAGACCAAGGAACCGCGACTCAGTTGGGCTTAGCCACGCCTGGGCTTAGGCCTGAGTTTCCTTACAAACATTTTCTCACGAGGCCTAAATTCAACGCCTCTGAAAGTTTCCTCAGGCTTGACGCTGATGGAAATCTTAGGATCTACTCTTTCGATTTTAAGGTCAGTTTTCTTGTTTGGGAAGTAACGTTCGAGCTCTTTAACCGCGACAACAGCGAGTGCTGGTTACCATCAAAATGCGGAGAGTTTGGGCTTTGTGAGGATAATCAATGTGTGGCTTGTCCGTCCGAGAATGGCTTACTTGGTTGGAGCAAAGCTTGTAGACCGAAAAAGGTGAAGATTTGTGATCCGAACAATTTTCACTATTATAGACTTGGAGGTGTGGACCATTTCATGACTAAGTATAACGTTGGTCTTGCTGTTGGAGAGAGTAAGTGTCGTGTGGTTTGTGTGGTCGAGACTCGAGATTGTAAATGTTAGGGGTATTTTTACGATAAGAGTAGCTTTAAGTGTTGGATTGGCTATGAACTTGGGACTTTAGTCAAAGTGTCTGATTCTAAAAAAGTGGCTTATATAAAAATCCCTAATGTTTGATCAGTGTATCGACTGTTAATGTATGTTTATAAATGTCAAGTAAGTTGGTTCTTATGAATTTCGCATTTTTATTTTTGTTCCAACAAAACAAGAATAAAGAGTTGTATTCTAAAAGTTTTTAAGGCAAGGAGATATATTTTGTTGAAAACGAATGTGTCCATACATCTTCAAGATGATTGGGCCTACAGTACTTAGAAGCCCATGAAAAAGCCCATTGTAACTTCCCATCTTTGACCCTCTAATTCGTTCAGATACTTTTCATAAAGCTTTTGTCGTTGCTTCGTCGAGAAGAGAGTTTCGTTCTGCAATCTGCATTTTCACACGACGGCCATTTTCGTACTTGGAATCCTCAAAGCTCGATGGATCTAACTACGCGCCAGAGGCGTCCACTTCTATCTGATTCTGCTTCTTCATCTTCTTCGACCAAGCCCTACTCGAAGACCGATAAGCCTGGCCGATCTAACGGCGGTGATGCGGAGGATCGTGGACTCCGGTGGTTCTTGCCGTTTATGGCGCTTTGTTATCTTCGTTACATGAGCGCTACTTCTAATATCGTTCATGACTGCGATGAAGTGTTCAATTACTGGGAGCCTCTTCATTATCTTCTCTACAAGTCCGGATTTCAGACCTGGGAATACAGGTTTGTTTGTATAATGCGGTATTAGTGATGTGCGTAGTGAGTAAGAGCCACGATGTTAGCTCAAAGCAGTATAAGTGATAAAAGTAGAGTGTATGGATTGTGTTTGAGTGAAAAGTTGTTTGAAATTTGAAATCAGAAATGTGAAGTTTTGGTGTGGTTTAGCTGAAATTTGATTTTGATTCATTCCTTCTTAGTTTATTGAGCTTAATCAATTGCTACTTTAGTTTTGCCTCTGCTTGGTTGATGTATAAAGAGGATTGTAACTTGAGTTTTATGTGAAATCGGAATCGTAATTGTAACTTGAATGTTGTTGTTTGTTTTGCAGTTCCAACTTTGCTCTTCGATCGTATTTATACATTATTTTCCATGAATTGGCTGGGCGGCCTGCTGTTTGGTGGTTTGGTGATGACAAGGTAAGCATTGCTGATTCCCTCATGTATTATTCTTATTGGTTAGGTAACTGCTTATCTCTTATCTACTTGTGTTTATCATGTGGATAGGTTAAAGTTTTCTACGCGGTGAGACTCTTTCTCGGACTGGTTTCTGCAGTTTCAGACACTGTCCTGGTTGTTGCACTCTCTAGAAAGTATGGGAAACGTCTTGCGACATACGCAGTTGCAATGCTCTGCTTAACCAGTGGCTGCTTCTTTGCTAGCACCAGTGAGTGTTCTGTTTACTGTGGCTTTGTGGTATTCGTTTAAGTTTTTTTCATATTTCCTTAACAGGCATATACTATTATATACGCTTTGCATTCTTTCATTCTTTATAGTTTTACTTTCAAATGCTGGTACTAGTTATTCCGATGACATTTTTCTATTCCCTTGCTCTGATTTGACATTATGTTCTGATTAGTTTACTAATTTATGTTTTCCTAAAATTGGCTAGGTTTCCTCCCGAGTTCATTCTCTATGTATGCCATCAGTCTCTCATCTGGTTTATTACTTTTCGAGAAGTATGCCATGGCTGTTGCAGTTTCGGTTGTCGGGGTGATTCTTGGCTGGCCATTTTCTATCCTGGCCTTTTTACCTGTCGTTATTTACTCTCTGGTTAAGAGATTCAAGCAAGCATTTATCTCTGGCGCTGTCACCTCTATTTTTCTCCTAGTAAGTTAACACCAATTCTTGGTGCTTTGTCTGTGTGGACTCTATTGGAATTATTGCATGTCGCTGACTTTCATTCGCATCTGTCATTTAAGTTACTGTTTCCTCTTCTAAATAGTTTTGTCTCTTTCCCAGGGACTCTCAGTACTTGTGGATTACTTTTATTACAAGAGATGGACATCTTCGGTTTTGAATCTTTTGATATACAATGTGTTAGGGGGTGGAGAAAGCCATCTCTATGGGACTGAAGGAGCATTATTTTATATAAGAAATGGATTTAACAACTTCAACTTTTGTTTCATTTTGGCAATATTGTTTGTCGCAATATATCCTGTCATCAGAAGAAAGTATGACCGTGGCTTGCTGGTTGTGATTTCGCCGATGTATATTTGGCTGGCCTTCATGACACTTCAGCCCCACAAAGAAGAAAGGTGATGATCTTCTATATCTTTCATCTTGTGTTCTTTGAAACAGTTATAAGGTGGCTTCTAGATCTTGAGGAAACCAATTTTGATACTCTTACGATATTTCAACCAACAGTGTTTTTGATTGTGAATCAATTGCTGCAGGTTTCTTTATCCTATATACCCTCTTATATGTGTTTCTGCTTCTGCTGTTATTGAAAACATTCCTGAGCTGTTCCGGGAAAAGTATAGCTCACGTGAAAGTCTTCTGGTGACAGTAAGTTCTAACTTACAATATCTCAGTCTCTGAATTATTGAAAAGAATTAGATTGTACTATTCTCACCTTTCTTTTTAATATGCAGATAACTAAATACCTCCGACCTGTGATCCTTGGTATTATCTTATGTGCTTCTCATTCCCGCACATTTTCTCTGATTAATGGCTATTCCGCCCCCTTAGAGGTCTACAAACTGCTGGAGCACCATGATGATACAGGACCAGGTATAAACAGAACTCTTCGATCATTACAATGCAAACACAAGTGAAGATCATATCTCACTTTTACTTCTAATATAGTAATTTTCCATTGTACATTGGACAAAGAGAAAGAAAGTCTTTTTGTCAAAAGTTTTGTGAATACCGCTAAATTCTTGGTTGGTTTTATGGGCATGTTAGGTTCTGTTCTGTGTGTGGGAAGCGAATGGCATCGATACCCATCATCGTTTTTCGTGCCTGACTTTATTAGCGAAGTACGGTGGATCGATGATGGATTCCGCGGTCTTCTTCCATTCCCATTTAACAGTACACTTGGAGGCACTGCAGCTTCACCTCCATACTTCAACAACAAGAACCAACCATCCGAAGAGCAATTTGTAAAACTCACACTCTACTCTCATGAAACCCTTTCAAAATTCTCTAATCATAAACTCGAGCATCGCTTGATTTCTGTGTCTTTTTTTTCTACTCAGTTCAAGAACATCGAAACTTGTACATTCCTCATTGAGTTGCAGCTTAGCAGACCGTATCCATATCGTGGCAGCGACTTGTCCACATGGGAGGTATAAGAATGCAAACCATCTTCCTTAAATAAAATCCATCTTAAACTTCACTTGTCTCTGCTTCAATCGTTTATCTTTCCGGCTTTTTTTCAGGCTATCGCGGTGTTACCTTTTCTGGACAGAGAGCTTTCGCCAGCCAAGTATAGATCGTTCTTCATCCCTTACAAGTGGCAGGAGAAAAATGTGTTTGGCAAATACGTAATACTTAGGAGAGTCCCAAAATGATTCTCAAATCCCTAAACTCTTGTAGACTCATCGTAGCTTTTAACTCAGTCCATTGACCAAATTTTGAATATCTGATTGGTATGGGCTTTTTAACTTCACGTTCACAGTTCGTTTAGTGGGAAAGAGACTCGTCTTTGAGTAAATCACCAAAGAGGAGCGTAATGCTATTGATATTGACACTTTCGATTCTGCAATTTCTTATCCTGTTATTTTGATTTTGCGGTTCCAATTTAGATTATTGAAAGGAGATTATTTAAGTTGGCGTTTGACCAACGCGTTGTAAAATGCAAAAAGAAAAGAAGAATAAGATTATTCAACAAAATAATTTTTAAAAAGTTTTTTTTTTTCAAAAATGTTTCTAGAGGTTTTCTGAAAAATCATCAAATTAATTACCTCATTGACATAGGCCCTCTTAATCATTAATTTCTGTATAGAGAATTAGTTGACTTGATTTTTTAAAGAAAAAAACTGAATTTTTGATTTTCTCCAAATGAATTTATTTACAGTATAAAAACATCGCTTTATTTCCTTTAAAAAAAAGAAAAGAATTAAAAGCATCAAAGGGCACGAAACGAGAGACGACGAAGCGTCCTCGATTATCACCGTGCGTAGCTTCGTTCTCTCTCAAGAACCCTAAATTCTCTCTGTGATCAATCGAATCCGATAGCTCGCAATAATGGCGAATAGTAATCTTCCCCGAAGAATCATCAAGGTTCGTTTTTTTATTCTTATTGTAATTTCCTCCGATCTCGATTTCTCTCGGTTCCTCTTTTTTTTGGGGCTTTCAATCTGAAATCCGAAAAAAAGAACCGTCGTCTTGTATAGCTCATCGGAACTGGGAGAATCTTTGATAATTTGTTTGATCTTATCCTCTTCTACTTCTCTGCAACTAATGATCTGACCTTTTTTTGTTGGTTTCTCCGATCTGGTAGGAAACTCAACGCTTACTTAGTGAACCTGGTAAACTCTTCATTTCATTCTATCCTTGTTGAGTTTCACAGTTGATTTTAGCTGAGAACTGGTTATTTTGATAGTTTGAATTATGAATTTTCGATTCGGAATTTTAGCTTATTGGATGTCAATCAATGGACCCTTTTGCAGCTCCTGGGATAAGTGCGTCTCCATCAGAGGAAAATATGCGGTATTTCAATGTTATGATTCTTGGTCCTACACAATCTCCTTATGAAGGTATTAAATTATTTTAATTCTCTAAAGATGCTCACTGATCACTTCTTCCTTATTCTTCTTGAATCCTGCAATCATTAGAGTTCATATCTGTGATGTTGTCCTCAATGCATTTTACTTTAGGGATTTCGTTTACCTATTCTTCTGCGAGTAATGAAATCTTTGCTCTGTCTGTATCTTTGGTTGTATTTTACAATCGAAACATGTTCGAGGATATCTGTTGATCTTATTGATTGTTGGTTTAGAAAAGATGAGGTTGGATTGTGGTGGGATTGATAACTATGAGTCTATAAGCTACCCTTGATTTCATTGTCTGGTCATTTCATTTGTTCCCTTGTGTTCTACAGTATACAATGCTAAACAGAAGTTTCTTTCAGTATTAAATCTGCTGTTCATCTTACATTAAATTTCCATGAATCATTCATACCAATCATTTTTGTTTCATTCTCAATTTTTGTAGGAGGAGTTTTCAAGTTGGAGCTCTTTTTGCCTGAAGAATATCCTATGGCAGCTCCCAAGGTAAGTTGCTTAAGTTTTTTTTTTGTAAGTATTTCTTTCTTCATTTCATGTTTTTTGTGAGCTTTGGGCTATTCCGTTGTATCTTGAGTAAAATTAGTAAGTCCTCACGATATTAAGTGGAGGCATTGTAATTGGCTATCATGGTTGTTTATAAGTTTGGTGATTCTGGTTGGCTTATGACCACTCCCAAATGTATATATCACATTGTAACATTAGACAAAGTTTCTACATTGATCTAGAGTTTGTGGGTCTTATTAATGTATCATTTGTAACACAGGTTAGGTTTCTCACCAAGATATACCATCCTAACATTGACAAGGTCTGTTTTGAAATCTTTCCTTTGTTTTCTCTTAAAATCAAGATAAAACACATGTTCATATATATCCTTAAGAAACATATTTTTGTTTGCTTTTATTATGTATATAGCTTGGAAGGATCTGCCTTGACATTCTGAAAGACAAGTGGAGTCCTGCACTACAAATACGAACTGTGCTCCTGAGGTAAAAAATATACCTTAGATTCTCTCTCTCTCTCTCTACTAAACAAAAAACAGTATAGCAATTGATTATTGACAATTGCGTTATTCTCCTACGACCGTGTAAAACAATAGTATTCAAGCTCTCCTAAGTGCACCAAACCCTGATGATCCTCTGTCTGAGAACATAGCTAAGCATTGGAAGAGTAATGAAGCAGAAGCTGTGGAGACAGGTGATAAAATATGATCTAAAAACTCTCAAGAAATATTTGTTCCTCCTCTATAATAATTGTTTTAATCTGATATCAATGTGAATGTGAATCCATGCAGCCAAAGAATGGACTCGTCTGTATGCAAGTGGCGCTTGATGGAAGAGTGCAAAAGGAGAAAGATCATTGTCATTTAAATAACATTTACATATGGTGAAACTCTATCTCAAGGTTTTATCTAAATCCGTCGTTTTCTAAAAACAGGGGAAAAAAAAGATTGTAATCTCTGAATTTGTATAACTAGGGGGATTTAAGACTCGTTTTACCTATATTTGCAAAACTAACTTTCTTCAAATGTACTTGCTTGATCTTTGTTTGTGTTTAATGATCCTCTCTAATCATAACAGCACTGTCGATTTTACTCACAGGTTATGAATGAAGGTAAATTTGATGAAAGTAGAGAATATTATATTACAGATGTGTGAGAATGCCACTAAAATCAAGCAGCTTATTTTGGTCAAATGTGAAAAAAAAAACAAAAAAAGGAAGCAAAAAGTTGTCATGTGGAAATGATAATTTCAATTTCTTTTCTTTTCAAAATGGCATTTCAGAAACTTGACTCGTCAGTTGCTGGACGCCTCAAGAAGTACCTCAGACTATTAGCAAGAACCTATAAACAAAATTTGATTTTACTCATTAACACTGCAAATTATAAGAATCAAGAGAAATGTAATCTGATTTCTGAATTTTTTTTACCTGCTGGAGAGGTTTGATTAGGGCTTTGTTTCTGTAGCTTACGTGGAACTTTACCTTAGCTAACAAACCCTTTTTGTTTGTTTGTGTTTCACATACAACAAGAAGAAGAAGTTTCATGAGAAACAGATCGATATTATATCTTTACAAGAATAGATTAAGGGTTTAAACTCATAATTACTAATTACCTCGGTGTCGAATTCTCCAGATTCGACAGCGACGCTGATATCTGAAATGATCTTCACCAGCTCAACTAGTAGTCCAGGCCTATCTGCTGTTTCTATGTAGAGTAAACTGCATTTCTCAACAATGTGTTATGGATCAATGATCATTTTTTGTAAGTAAAAAGTTAAGATATGGTTTTTAAAGTTGAGATAAGGTATTGGTTTCCTTTACCTGCGGTTTGGTCCATCATCTTCAATGCTTATCTGTGTTGCTATGTCCACGTCAACCTATCAACATCCCAATCAAACAAACAATATTAAAAACGAATTTTGAGATTATCTTCCAAGTTGCGTGCTTATTCTCTTCTTCATCTGATTCAGGACTATAATGAAAGTTTAATGCTTGTATAGTTTCTATTCCACATTAAGATTTATACCGGTTCAGTTGGCGGGAGAACACCGAAAGCTGCTCCCATTGCCAATTGAGAGCTTGATTCCTGATCCAAATCATCGAGAAGCGATGTGTGAGTTGTAAGATTATGCAAGATAGGAAATTTAGAAAGATAGGGATATCAGGATGCAAGTAGCTTACAGGATGAAACTCAAGCAAATTGTTTATGACTGTGAGACGAATGGCCTCGAGCAGTTCAGGGTCTTCTACTTTTCTTCCACTATCCCTGTTTAAGAAGAATACATTCAGCACAAAATCCAATCTAAAAGACTCTTGAATCTCAATATGAAAAGACATACGCCTTAGTAATGGCGAATTTGTTGTGTTTCCCCGAAGAATCGAGGTAAACATTTGCCTTGACGACATTCAGTCCCAAGTTTTTGAGCGCATTCATCTGGAAGAAAGTTTGATCAGATAATAAGCGAGGGCGTGAGTATGAAGAGACGCAGAATCAAACTCATTAGCAGCAAGTGAGTAAGAAGAATATCTCGTTACTGTGTCAAGCAAAGCTCCAAGACGATCTCCAAATGTTACTTCGACAACGGTTGCATCAGGGTCAGAATCTTGGTCGATTATAACCACTGGAGTTGGGACTTTATCAGAATCAGCAGCACTTCCTTCATGCTTTCCATTCTTGAAAACCAAAAAACAAATAAAAAAACTTCATAATTTATATCGATTTCTTACTTTGTGTAATCCATCATTTCATACCTCCACAGCAGTAGCATTTGATGCTCGAAGCTTCAAACCGGAGAATCTGAAAACCGAAAAACACGGAATTGATTGGATCAGTAGAAACACACACATAAATTCCAATACAAAAGAGAGAATTCAAACAATCTTTGCTTCGGATTCATAATTGGAGATTAAATCAACCAGATTAGCTAATATTCCAAACAGCAAAATTCTGATAAATCTTATATTGTCAGATACACTTTTAAGGATTTCGAGATCTGTGGAGAAGATTCACACAAAATGAATTTGATTCGGACACAGTGTCTAAATAAAACCCGAAAGAAGGGAGTGAGATCACGATCGAAAAGGCAACCAAAAAGGAGATATATATCCTACAAGAAGCTCCAATTCAAACATCAAGTATTTGAGTAAAGCAATGAACCAATTACTTGCTAGAGAAAGGAGACAAAAACCTTAGTCGGTCGACATTCGTAAGTGATTTCTCGACAAATCCAAAAGTAACTTTCCTAGGAGCAAAGCAAAGAGCTCCACAATCGCGTCGAATTGCGCGGGAACTAGAAGCATCAGCGAAACAAAGAGCAGAACCAGAAGCAGAGGACATAGCCATAGCTGAATCCGAAACCAAAAATCAAAAAAAAAAATATGAAGACTGAGAAAACGTTAGAGAGGAGAAGTGAAGAAGAAGAAGAAGAAGAACTTTTGGACAGTTCTCGTGTTATCCGCCATGAGAGGACAATAAAAAAGGGAAAAAAAAAGTTTTATGTCTTCTTCTTTCTTATTATCTTCAACGTTAGATCGCCATCTCTCTTGCGTTCATTTTCCTTATTTTCCCCTACTTTAGGACAATTATATTCAATTCCAACCAATTTTATTTTTTAATTTCACAATTCGACAAATTTCATCATTCTATTGGCCCCCAAAATAATTGGATGCAACTTGCTATTGGTCCAATAACTTATTA
Source organism: Arabis hirsuta (assembly GCA_964056655.1). Classification (NCBI taxonomy): domain Eukaryota; kingdom Viridiplantae; phylum Streptophyta; class Magnoliopsida; order Brassicales; family Brassicaceae; genus Arabis; species Arabis hirsuta. The sequence continues at coordinate 9,388,027 of OZ053305.1, forward strand.
AATTAGGTAAGTTTTTGATTAGAGATCAGATTTTAAGATTAAACAAAAATGGAGACATGACGTCATCATTTTAAGTTAATGGGCCTATTGTTTTAATCCCAAACACGTTACGCTTTTGGCCCATTTAAGTGATTCATTTCGAAAATTACGAATGTGCCATTTCCACTTCCTCGCTGCTTCAGCCCCTTTCGTTGTTTCTTCAGATTTGCGCCCAAATCCCTCCCTAAAACCTTGACGGTGACGAGAGAGAGACGAAACCCGTGGAAATGTGGAAGTCCGTCGTAAGAATCGCCGCCGGGAATCTCAAATCTAATCGGAGTTCATGGATTCTAAACGATTCCGTTTCTCATTTCCCGGCGCCGACTTCAGCCGCCGCGGGAACACTTGTCCCGAGTTTAGATCATGTTCATCGCTGCTTCTCATCTTCGAAGAGCACGAAATCTTCCATTACCAAGACGAAGAAAGCCGAAGGCAAAAAATCAAAACCTAAAGGCGGCGATCCTGGTGCCGCCGGAGCTGAAGACGGTGAATTCGGAGCCGCCGGTGGTGATGACCTCGAGGCGGGTCGTGCCAAGAGGCTAGCTGATGATGAGAAGATTCCGTCACTAGATGTAGGTCCTAATGGACGACCTCTCTTTACTCCCAAAGATATTACACTTTCGCAGCTATCGCACAAGGATATTGGCTCCTACTTCAAATTCGAGTATAGAAATTTTTCTCTCTTCTCTTATGCTATCTGATCTTCTGTTTATGTTTTTCAGAATTTTGTGTGTTTGATGTTTATTGTATAATGTTGGGATATGGTAGTGAGGCAGCACTGAAAGCAGTTTTGCCTGAAGGATTAGCTTCAGGGATTGAAGATGAGTTTAAAGAATCGTGGAGACCTGCATTGCTTGTGAGAAAAAGTTTCTTAGCTCTGAGAGATAATTTCAGACGCATTGCTGATCCTCCCATGTGGCCAAGTGACAGTAAAGGTGTGTTCTTTGTTCATCCTCTATTTTTTTGGTTCCTTTTATGTTGATTTCGTAAGTATAAGATTAGTTTGATCTCTTCTAATGGTCAGAAGTTATGTTTTTTCCTTGTCGTTTGGCCTTATTCTGGATTTTGTAACATCATAGGTTTCTTAATCATTGCCTACTTTGTTTTGAAAAGGTGTCAAACTTAAGAAACAGATTGTCTTGGATGGTCCGGTTAAATGTGGAAAGAGTATTGCTTTGGCGATGCTTGTTCACTGGGCACGTGAAGAAGGCTGGTTAGTTTTATATGCACCGAAAGGTCGTGACTGGACTCATGGAGGTTACTTCTATAAGAATCCACATACAGGTTTTTGGGACACTCCTCTACAAGCTGAGAGTATTCTCAAGGCAAGCTTTCACGTGCCTCCTCTTTTGACAATGGAATTCTTCTTAGTGAAGAGAATTTCTTAATGAACTTTTATTTCTGTAGGATTTTGTCAAGTTCGATGATTCCCGCCTAAAACAGTTACAGTGCCACATCTACGACCCCATTGTGCTTGGAGAAGGTGCGGGTGTAGGATACTTGAAAGGAACAAATACTATGCCGATTCCAGAGGATTCAACTCTGTATGACCTTGTGCAAATGGGGATTAAGAGCACGCATGCAGCTGTTAATGTGGTGGTGAGACTTAGGAAAGAACTCTCACTCGTGAAAGATGTACCAGTGTTGATTGCAATTGATCAAGTTAGTTCCCAGATTTCCCTTTCATGATCCTTATTTCGTCTTCAATGATTTTTGTTGTTTTAAAGCTGCCTCTTTCTCATTAATGTTAATGCTGCTTGCTCCTTGTTGTTTACTTATCTTTCAGTATAACAGTTGGTTTACATTCAGTGAGTTTGAGGAGCCCGTAAAGCCACGTTCTTGCCGACCTATACATGCCAGAGAACTTACAACGGTGAATTTCTCTTCCGAATTCTATATGATTCAGAAAAACAAAAAAAAAAACTCAATTCACTTAATTCTTTGGGCAGGTGAATGCTTTCAGAAGCATGATGCATGATGATATGATGATTGGTGCATTCTCACATTCAACGGCAGTAGGAAAGCTACGTAAAGACTTGCCAGATGTTCCAGCTGATGCTCGTCAGGATTTCCCTCGTTATAGTTTAGAAGAAGCAGAAGCCGTTTGCTATTACTACCTTCGGTGAGTTACATGACTTTTTTTTTTTTGGTCTTTAGGAGATAGTAATAATAACACTCAACTCTCTAATCTACTACTGATCATAACAATCAGATGTCATCATTGAGTTCATCTTCTTGAGTATAATATAGAGATCTAAACCGAATATTGATATTGTTGCAGGCAAAGATTAGTTCGGCGTGAAGTATTTTCAGAAGAAAACTGGAAGAAGATATATTATTTGGCTAATGGAAATGGAGCAGAGATGCGTTGGTTAGCCCCTTTCATGCGTTGAGGAAACAAACACAACCAAACGAAATAGATTGTTATGCTGATTACTTCAGTGTCGCCTTCGCTGATGTTTTAAGTTATCCCATTAGTTTGGGAAAGAAACTCTTTTCAATGACCTTTCTGATTTAAAAGGAAGATTTTTGTTGTTTGAGTTTGTAGTTTTAGGTTTTTGTTGTCTGTAAAAGACTGGTTTTTGGACCTAAATTTCTTTATAATAAAACCAGTGTCTTTCATTTGTTATGGCTTTGCAATAACTCATATCAGATCATTGGTGAAGTTTCTGTTGAATTGTCACTCGCCATAAAGAATGATTAGTATCATACCAAATAGCATAGGGCATAACATCAATGAGTAGAAAACAATTAGGTTTCAAAAGAACACCAAACTGAGTTTTGATTTTACAAAAGGAAGGATTTAGACATCATAGCATAACACCTTGAGAAAAGGACACAAGTTCTATCGAAAAAAGAATTGACATAAAGAGCTATACAAACCAAAAGGCAAAGAAAAAGAAGAAAACAATTAGCTCATCTTATGAATATGAAACAACACCCACCACCATCACCATACCATCACCATCACCATCACCATCACCATCCCATAACCTTGACCATGACCATCATCCTAACCGTAATAACTTGGGAGAACGAAAAAATAAATTTAAAGAGAATAATGAAGAAAAAATAAACACTCCAACCAAACCAACCACCCACCACCAAACGTACCAACCAGGACGAACACATTTTTTACCAGATTCTTGAAAAAAATATTTCATGAACCCAATCTCTGATGTTGATGTTGATGATGATGATAATGACTTATACCGGTATTGCATCAACGTTCGATGAGTCTTCACATCTTAATACGATTCCTTCGAGACTTGTTGGGAATGTGCAGCTACCCCATTGCCAACCAGCTGCAAGTGGCTCAGATACTGGAACTATCATTAACACATTATCGTTTCTCTGCACCACTCCAATCACACTCACTGTACTTCCTTCTTTTATATACCTGAAATTGAAACCCGGCAGAGAGAATCAAGATCAAACCTTGTATTAATACTTTAGGAGTTGGTAATGAAAGTGTTTTGTTCATTACCCTTCTTTGAGCCGCATTATTCGATCATCGCTTGATAGTTTCTTCTGGCTTAACCACCGAACAAAGTCTGGAGAGACTTGCTCGCTTCCTTGCTTATAATCGATGACAACAGAATCATCGACAAGAGGCGTTACCTTAGCACCGTTTCCGGTTTTGACTAAGGCTCTGAGCCCAGATTGGAAATCAGAGATGTAAAAGTCCACCACATGTCTCTGCCACATAATGGTAAAATGAAATGTTTGATGTTGTTGAGGAAAATAATAATAACATTTCTTCGGTGAAAAGCAAAATATTAGGGGAATTCACTAACCTCTGATGATCTCAGTCCCCATGTGAATCGACGATGTGATGAATTGGCTGGTTTCGAACCCCATCCACGATACTCATATAGACATGTGGATGTGTACACACATCTGGGAACTCTATGGAAGGATGACTCAAGCGGCACATTACCACAAGTAACCACCTTCAAACAATAAAACAAGAATCACGGTCATAAACATAGCGAGCCAATATTACAGATGCATTCCAATAGCCAATGCAATCTCTGCTTCTATCCATACAAGACATGTTTTATTCCACTATTTCCAACTAAGTAGTACTCTGTTTTCTCTTAGTTTAGCGCATGCAAAAAAAGCTATAGCCTTCTCTCAGTTACAGTCTTAGATAATCATAGGCCAATTAAAATTTCCAGCAAGTAAACAAGCAACAGAAGGAGAAACAACAAAAAAAGTAAATTGTAGGACCGACGCATGGATACTTACCCCAGTGACCTTCACGTATTGACCATTTTTGGAAGTTCTAAGATCAGTATCAGGATAACGAGCAATGAAATCTGTGATACCGCGTCTCCCCCAAAATATATTCCAAATAAAAAGTGCAGCAACAACTGTGAACAAGATTCCAACAACAATTAGGAGGATTGGGTTGTGAACTGCTCCAAGAATGAAGCCTCCGGCAAGGAACCCCATTATGAATATAAGAACAACCAGCCACAGCACAGGCTTTGGGAAGCTCTTCAGACAGGACAAGTCGTCTTCTGGACCAAGGGTAGTTACTGCCTGGTTGTGGACAACAGTAGGCATATGTGTCTTCATCAAACCGGAAGAGTCTAGAGGACCAGAAACCTTTCTGGGTGCTCCGGATGAATTCAGAGGGCCTGATGTAATAGGCCCAGAGGTTATGAGACCTGTAGCTGGAAGAATAGGAATAGGACCGGAATTTTGCCGTGTTACACCGCCAGATTGCGGGCCAGACGATTTCTTTAAAGGCTCTCCGTGCTTAGACAAAGGTCCAGAGTTCGTTTTCTTCATAGAAACTGAGCCAGCAGAAGCTAAAGAACCAGACATACGACCAGTGGCTATAGGAGCACCTGGACCTGATTGAGCAGTCCCTGCAAATGAACCAGACCTTGAAGAACCACCAGTTATAGGGCCAGATTTTCTTGATTTAGTCCCATCTGTTGGAATATCAAACATCTTCCCCAATTCTCCTGATCTCTTGATATCTCCACCAGTGTAAGGCATAGCTACAGAGCTCATTGTTGGAGGCCTTTCTTTAGGTTGCTCAGGCCGACCAGACACGAATAGCCCATTACCGAGCTGGTGAGATGGGTATCTCGAACCCATTTTTGGTTACTCAGAAGAAAACCCAGAGTAATAAGTTGCTCAATGAGCACACCACAACACTATGTTGAAACGTGAGAATATTACAAATCCTACAGAAAACAACACAGGGGAGAAATGAGAGCTGACCAAAATGCATACTGCTTCACATGTATAGACATAAACAACATTATAATAATGAAGAAAAGAAAGAAAAAAAAAAGAGATATTCAGATAGAGATTGTGACAGGTGAAACAATGGGCAAAAATACCACAATCAAAGACCTATACCGACAAGCTAATCGGCAGACCTGAGTTAAATCAGAAACCAGAATAGCCATTTGTACAACATCATCACTGGACCACTAAGCTCAGATCTCTAAGTCTCTTAACAGCGATTTTTCCGGTAACCAGGTTTGACTAGTTGGGATCTAAAAACTTTCTCCAAAACAAAAGATGAGCAGAAAAACAAACCAAACATAAATCAAGTCAAATCATAGGAAACCTTAACGAGCAATTCCAAATACTTCCAAAAGATCGCTGGACTTGTCATTTGAAATTTGTACAATCCAAAATGAAGAAAGAAACGATCACTCAAGAAGAATCGAATAGAGGATAATGACAAGAGACTAAAAGGGTCGATTCGTGCCTGAGAGAGTGTAATTTGTCGAGGAAATGTAGGTAGAAGGAGAAAGGTATCAGGAGAAGTAGTTGCTATTGTGGTGGGAGTGACAGTAGAAGACGAAACGGAAGAAATAGTGAGGAAGAAGAGATCCCATTGTCCGGTGAAGCTCTCCTCTTCTCCGTCGTGCGGATCTCGATCTCGATCTTTCTTTGAGCCGCAACAACTGATGAGTTGTCTCAGTCTCTCTCTTCTCTCTCTCTCTCTCTCTCTCTCTCTCTCTCTAAAAAGGGCTAAGATTTTTTTTTTTTATTGTCCACCAAACTGAGAGAAAAAAAAAAGAAGAAGGAACCACTCTGTTCTTTTTTCTTTAAACAAGGAGAAAATGGATTTTAAATTCGAGAATAATGTTTTTCTATGTCGACATACAAAACTGTATTTATCGTCATTTAAAAGATTTAATCATTTGATTATATGTAACTTTACCATATAATAATTACTCTTTCCACCTAATCCTTGTGAGATTAATTGGTTTTCTATTTTAAAATCTACATATTGCCAATGTTATAGCTGTGTTATTGTTATAGCTGTGTTATTGTATACATTGGCCGCCATCAATATTTTGTTTTCTACAAAATACATCTCAATAAAAATAAAGGAAATTAGGTCCTATATTAGTCTTATTAAACATAATTTATTATCTAATACTCGACAAAATCTAATTAGTTATCTATCATTTTTTCACCTAAAATTCAATTTTTAACCTTATCTATTTACTTATATTTCTAGTTTTTATTTTATATTAAAAATAAAAACTAAACATTAAACATAATAAATCAAAATCAACTTTACCATAATCTTCTTATGCCTCTTCATTTTCCTCTCTGCCGCCATCTTCTTTTTCTTCCTCCTCCCCCACGTGTCTTTCTTCTTCTTCTTCTTTTTCTTCATACCTTCTTCTTGTTGTTAAATCGATCTTCTCATCATCATCATCATCATCTTCGTTTTCTTCTCCTCTCATCATCATCATCATAATCATCATCTTCTTCTTCTTTATCTTTTTCTTATTCTTTTTTTTTCTTCTCTTCTACTCATCATCATCATCTTCTTTTTCTCTTTTTTCTTATATTCAAATTTTTCATTACCTGCTTCATCGATCTCTAATGGTTTAGGGTTTCTTCGTCGGTCCAATTTCTTCATTACCTGCTTCTCGGCCTCGATCTCTACTGGTTTTCTCCACATGCATTTGACACAAGAATAGTTAGTTATAAGATCTACATAGTTAACTATATCTACACAATACCCAGTAATAGTCAACTATATTTAACACAATGATAGTTGGCTATAAGACCTACGTATTTAACTATATCTATACAATACCCACCAATAGTCAACTATACTTAACACATGGATAGTTAGCTATAAGGCTTACGTAGTTAACTATATTTTTACATAAAAAAATGTGTTATCAACGCAGGGAAACCTCACCTGCATTAACACTTAACAGTAAGATCTAATAAACTACATACAATATATACGAGTATAGTCGACTACTATAATCCAATATAGTTGACTATTATGTATATATATTATAATATATACCGGTATAGTTGACTACTATAATATATCTGTATAGTTGACTACTATAATGCATATCAGATCTCTACTGGTTTTTAGGGATTTTAAATGATCGACAATAAATATTTGAAATGATTTTTTTTACCATTTTTCTTTGTCAAATTTCTCAGGGGCAAATTAATCCAGTTTTTTTCTCTCTCCTAGATACCTAAATTTCATTATGCACATGTTAGTTACCTAATTATCTACCCCAAAACTAATATTAATCTAATTAACCCTTAATTTAAATCTATCTAAAATATAACATTTTAATATTTATATAACATAATTTTTTAACGTTTAATCATTTATCGATGTCAATTACTTTATAAAAATTGTATTTATGTCCATTTGAGTATCATATATGATTAATCATACAATTTTTTTATATCGTTTAATTGTATTCATATTACTCTAATTAAATTTGTGACTTGTTATAAATGTACAACTTTACAAATCAAACATTAATGATTGAATTTCAAAAATTACCATTTCCACTTTTTATTATTTCTTTGATTTTTTATTTAAGAAAATTTACATACTAACGCGATATTTTTTTGGGTGTGGTGAGCTCAAATAAGTTTGAGATAACTCATAATCTCAAACGTAGTCGATTTACATTAAAAACGCTTACATTCAATATAAATGTTATGTAAATTTATCTAGTACCCTTTAAACAACAAAATTAAAAGTTTTGGATTAGACTTTTTATTTCTTCAATTTGGTTTTTTCAATTTTTTTGGCACAAACACATTGAAAAATGAATTCGTAATTAGGTAATCTTTTGTAATGAATACATCTTTCAATTCGAAATCATCACTTATTTTTATGTATTTTATTTGATAATACGAGCCTAAAGCGTCACACCATTTTCACTGGCCAAAAAAAAATAAAAGTGTTCCAAAAAAAAATCGAACTGAGTTTAGAAGACTTTTATCGTTTTCCCCTGAGCCTTTTTACCACTCATATCAATTATAATTAGGAAAATTTTCAAAAATATCACTATTTGTTAAATATTCCAAAAATAGCCCCCCCCCCCGTCATTCTTCTTCTTCTTCGATATGATTTTTTTTACCATTTTTCTTTGTCAAATTTTGCAGGGGCAAATTAGTCTAGTTTTTCCTTCTCTCTCCTAGATACCTAAATTTTAATATGCACATGGTAATTATCTAATTATCTACCCCAAAACTAATATTAAGTTAATTAACCCTAAAAATAAATTATCATGGTTATTTATCATTTGTTTAACTTTTTGTGATTTTTTTAACAATTAAATAATGTATTTATGGAATTAGATTTCTCTATTCCATTATATAAGATGTTTTAGGAATATTTTTTTTGTTCTATTTTATTTGATTTTTTTAATTTTTATACAAAATTTAATGCATTATAACTATTTATATTCTACAGTATTTATTTTTATTAGTTGATTTGGTTTTAATTAAATATTTAATAGTGTTGTTAATGTAAAAAAATAAAAACAAAAATTTAGGTAAAAATCCTATATAATATAGAAGAAAGAGAGTATATACTACTAATATACTAGCTAAAACATTTTGTTCAAACGGTGGATCATGGATTTAATACTTATAGTCTTCTACAATATGCATGGTCACATATAATGTAGGTTGAATTATTTAATTTCTCTTCATTCGTTAAAAAGTACATGATTTATAATAGTTTTAGTCTTTTACAATATGCATGGTTACATATAATGTAGGCTGAATTATTTAATTTCTCTTCATTCGTTAAAAAAATATATCATTTATAATAAATTTTGGATATCTATGATTTCTCTTTTCGCAGAGAATTGTAGGGAAATTAATTTTCTCGATCAAATTTGAGAAAAGACAGATATACCAGATATACAATTCTTTCTCAAATTTTGTTTATTATAATTACTTTCATTTTTTTTTCATCATTCCTCTTGTTATCCTAATAAAGTAATAATCACGGTTTAAAGCTCAAATTTATCAAAAGTTATAACGTATTACACGTACAGCTGTTTGTGCTATGGATAAAATTATTGATTGTAAAATGTGATATGTATAAAACTGTTTATTATAGATATGTGTTGCGAAACAAACTGTTAATCGTAAAAAGTTTACATATTTTAGTTATCATGATCGTATATGTAATATATATTAGATCGTATATCTTATTATATAAAAGAAAATTTGCACGATAAGAACGCAGACACGTAAGCAAAATTTTTATTCACGAAATCATGATATGTATAATTATTAATTTAGATTTTTAAATTTATCAATATTACTAAAAAAATTAAAAGAAAATAAATAATATATTTTATACAAAGATTAAAGACTAACTAAAAAACTGTTCTATTAAAAATATGGAATATTTCCAATATTAATAAAAAAAATTGAAAAAAAAATATATCCTAAACAAGGATTATTTACTAATTAAGAAAAAGAAAAAAATGTTCTACTAAACTATGTAATATTTCTAAATTTTTATATTACAAAATACATTTTTTCTATTATAATTTATCTAAATAGTTAAAAACAAAAAAATTATCATATTTATAAGTGTGATTTTGCTAATAAATAACGTGTATGAGACAATTTTAGTATGAGATAAATATAATAAATTGGATATTTAATAAAATATAAAATATAATAATAAAATAAATATTAAATATTTGTGCGAGTCGTAATTTATTTATAGCGGAATTTTGAGAAATGTCACTTTTGAAGTGCCACTTTTCAAAAATGCCATATTTTCACTTTTTAAAAATTATTTACTCTTTATATTATTTATGTTTGGGTTAACTATGTAATATTAGAATTTAGTTTTGAGGATTTAGGGATTTCTAAAGGTCAAAACATTTTTTAAGGTTTAGAATTTTAAGATTTAGCCTTTAAAAATTCATAACTAGTGTCATTTTTGCAAATGAACAACTTTTAGTGGCATTTTTGCAAATGTACACACCAAAAGTGACATTTTGCAATTGCCCCTAATTTATAATTTAATTACATTTGTCAAATTATAGGCATTATAAATTTTAAAATCAAATTTTTTTACTACAATATGTTTTTATATCAGCATGACACATAAGCAAAATTATAACTCATGAGATCACGACATGTATCTAATATTGATCACATGAAAAATGTGTTAAAACTTAAAATTAATTAAAAAAAATAAAAATAATTGTCAAATTATTAATCAAATAATAAAAAATAAAATTTCTAATATTATCAATAATAATTAAAAAACAAATTTGAAGATGAAATATAGACATGACATAAGTCATAAAATAAACAAATAATATATATAATAAAAAATTCAATTAAATTAAATAAAAATGCGAATGATACAAAAAGAAAGTATATAAATTAGAAAAACAAAAATTAGAAAGGTTATAGAAACTTTAATTTAAAGGTTTAAAAATATACATAACCGTGCAAATATAAAATTAAAATAAAATCTATAAGAATATTTATTTTATTAATATAGGGTTAAAAGATATCATAAAGAAAATAGAAATTTTATATATAACGCCATTAATATTCTTCAAATGTATATATTAAAAATTATATAATTTAAAAATTAATATTATTATATTTACTATTAAGTTAATAATGTATAAATTTTGGCCTTTTTCCGTTGCAGAAAAGAGATCCTTTCCCTCCGCTTTCTAAATGAGGAACATTAAAGTATAAATCTTTATGAGAAATAAAACGATGATATTAATAAAATACAATTATCAGTCATGTACTTATGTGATCGTTCACAACATTATTTGTAGTTTTTATAAGGTTAGTAACATAAAATTTACTGACCTGGTTACAAAAAATGACCCCTAAATTGATTTAAAATACAAGTGTAACCCACATATCTCATGTTTGAGAAAAATAATCCAAAGGAGTAATGAAATTATAACTACATCCTTTATGACCAAACAATAAAACGGAGCCATAATGACTGTTTTAACTTAGAGAAGTCTGTTGATTAATATAGAAGTCTACCAGTAGATTTCCTGACGGAAGTCTACTGGTAGACTCCATGAGAAGTCTACTGGAGGGGGTTTAGTAGACTACCAAAGCAGTCTACTATATAATTATATTTTAAAATTAAATTTATAAATTAACAAAAAATATTTTGATAAAAATTTTTGATTGATGAATTTACTATAAACAATTGTGAAGTATAAAAAAAAAATTTCACAAAATTAAACATACGTAAACCTACTTAGAAAAATTATGTTATGAAAAATACTTTTGTGGTTTAGTAGACTATTTCAGCAGTCTATTATATAATTATATTTTAAATTTAAATTTATAAATTAACAAAAAATATTTTGATAAAAAATTTTGATTAATGACCCTACTATAAACAATTGTGAGGTGTGAAAAATAAAATTTCACAAAATTAAACATACTTAGACAAATTAGGTTATGAATGAAATACATATTATACTAAACAAAAAGTTACCAAATAAGGTACATCATAGGTTGCAAACATATTTTTACACTTAGAGTTAAAATTAGGGTTTATCATTTTTATATTTAAAATGTCAAATTTGCATAAAAGTATTAACTTGTGAATATATTATACGTTTTGAATGTTTGGAATAAGTTTTGGTATAAGATTTCGAATAATCATTGAAAATAATCAATTTATGTGAAGTAAACTTCATTTATAGGATGTGTAGACTTTTTTAGTAGATTTCTCTTGTAGACTTCTCTATAAATATCTCCAGTACACTTCTCCGGTAGACTTCTCTTGTAAACTTCTCTATAAGTCTACTAGAGAAGTATACAAGAGAAGTTTACTAGAGAAGTCAATAATAGAAGTCTACATAAGAAGACTACTGGAGAAGTCTACAAGAGTTCTCTAGTAGACTTCTCGAGAAGTCTACTAAACGAATTAAAACTGCATTTAGAAAACTGTATTTAGAAGTCTACTAACATATGGAGGCAAATTTGATTTTTTCAAAAACATTTGAAAAATTTGAATTATTTTTAAAAAATTAAAACATTTTAAAATTTTGATTTTTTCAAAAACATTTTAAAAATTTGATTTTTTTTATCTCACCGCCAGATCTAATCTCTGCACTGGCCCATTTCTTCTTCTTCTTCTTCTTCTTCTTCGGGAGGTCTAGGTCGCCGGAGACGCAATCAAGAAGGTCGAAGATCTCGCCGGAAACGTATGGCAACACTGTAAGCTCCCCTTTCTCGCCTCTTTCTTCTTCTTCTTCTTCGTTATGCCAATCTATGCTTCTTCCTCGTATAAACGCCATAATTTACTTCATGTTCAGGTCCATGTCGCCAGTTTTGTGGTGTTTGATTCTTACAGCTGGAATCGGATCTTCGCCGCCGGTCTCCTTGCCTCTGATAAGACGCGACCTCTCCGCCTCCACCACCTCTTGCATGTTGTTGGCTGGAGCTCTTCTCCGGCCTTAGGCCATGAGAAAAGCTCCGGCGAAATGAGATTTATCAATCTTTTGATATCACGAAATGTTGTTTCTTTTACAAATTTATTCATCGGTTCTCATTTAATTCTGGGATGCTCTGTTTTTCAGATACGAAAAGTTCTATTTTTTTTTCTCTAAAACTCTGCTCTTTGACTGAAATCTTATATTGATCGGAAGGTGTTTGTGAAAATGCCCTTTGTTCTCTATATATAATCTTTACACATATTTAGACATAACGATTCGTGATGTTTAACTTCAGGTTCCGATTAGGATCTGTTGAATGGGTATAACATTCTTCTGTCCGTTTGCCGAGCAAGACGAAGTAGAGGCTGCTCTAGACTCTGTCACGGTTAAGTCCATAAGCTTCGGTGGTGATGACGACGAGTGCAGAACTCCCAAATGGTCTGTCAATTTCAATGACGGAACTTTTGAGCCTACGATTTTGAAATCTATGGGATCTGGTAAAATGGTTGTTGAGAAATCTGTTAGCTTTAAAGGGATTCTACGAAAGAGAATGGCTTTGAGATGAACAATGCAGAGTTTTCTCTAAAAATCAAAAAAGTTTCATTTTATTGTGTTGTGGTGATCTAATGTTGTTGTTTCTGTTTCTATCACAGGTGGAAACTTTTGGATTTTGCTGAGCTGAAGAGAAGTTCTATGTCGTTCTTTGATATTGAGAAACATGAAACCGCGATTTCAAGGTGGTCTAGAGCGAGGACTAGAGCAGCTAAGGTTGGTAAAGGTTTGTCAAAGAATGGAAAGGCTCAAAAGCTTGCTAGTACACAAGGTGACAGAGAATTCTGCTCTGAAGTTGAGGTCTTAAGTTGAGGTCTTAAGTTGTGCACAACATCGAAATGTTGTAATGCTCATTGGACTATGCGTGGAGGACAGGAAAAGATTGCTCGTCTATGAGTACATCTGCAATGGATCTTTGCATTCTCATCTCTATGGTATACAAAGATCATTCTTGTTTTTGTTTTTATTTTTCTTATGCATTGTTCATAGGGATATGCGTCCTCACAATATTCTCCTCACTCATGATTTTCAGCCTTTGGTAATATATAATCATCTTCACTTTGCTTCAAGCTCTCTCTAGTCTTTCGGGTGTGTGCAAAGCTTCTAACTTTATAACATTCTTGTTATGCTTTATCCAGGTTGGAGATTTCGGGCTAGCGAAATGGCAACCAGAAGGCGATAAAGGAGTGGAAACCCAAGTGAATGGAACTAATCACAGGAAGAAAGCAGATGTTTACTCATTTGGGATTGTCTTAGTTGAGCTAATCACAGGAAGAAAAGCTATGGACATTAAACGTCCTAAAGGTCAACAATGTCTCAACAATGTTAGAAGGAGACGTTGTCATGAATCCAATTTAGAAGCTTCATAGGGTGAAGATGGTATGGTCTTTCTTATGAAGTTTGTTTGTAGACTATTTAGACTTGTTACAGCTTTCTTTAATGAGTTTTGTTTTTGTATATGTAAAAGTTTGTATATCTATGTATTTTTTTTATGCAAAAGAAAATGATAAGACTTGATGATTTTGCCCTTGATTTTTGTTTTGTTTTCACAAAATTTAAAATATTCGTAAAACTTGGAAAACATCAAATGAAATGAAACTGAAAAAAATCTCTCTAAAACATTTTTAGACTCAGGGCAACTCCAACCAATGCACTTTGGTGTTGAAATCACACCAAATTTAGTGTTTTAGTGTTGAACTTTATTTTTCATTTTCAATCACAACACCAAATTTTACACTAAAAAAATATTTTTCATTATTATATTATTAAATTTGCTGTGAAGAAGTCTCTTGGTAGATTTCTCTGTGAAGTCTGCGGGTAGACTTCTCTGAAGTCTGCTGGTAGACTTCTCTGAAGTCTGCTAGTAGACTTCTCTCTGCTGGTAGACTTCTCTTTGAAGTATGCTGGTAGACTTCTCTTTGAAGTCTGCTGGTAGACTTCTCTTTGAAGTCTTCTCTCTGCTGGTAGACTTCTCTATGAAGTCTACTGGTAGACTTCTCTATGAAGACTGCTGGTAGACTTCTCTTTGAAGTCTGCTGGTAGACTTCTCTGTGAAGTCTGGTGGTAAACTTCATAGAGAAGTACCAACAACACTTAAGTACTACTCAAACAAAAAAATTAATTTATACAATAAATATTGCACCTAAATATGTCAAACTCGTACACAAGGAAACACATTGGATAACACACAAGTGAAAAAAAAAATCTAAAAAATTCATTATAAATAAGTTTTAAATGCATTTATAAAAAAATTAAATCTGTAGAGTCTACCAACAAACACCTAAGTACTACTCAAACAAAAAAATTGATTTATACAATAAATATTGCACCTAAATATGTAAAATTCACACACAAAGAAACACATTAGATAACACACATGTGAAAAAAAAAATCTAAAAAATTCATTATAAATAAGTTTTAAATGCATTTATAAAAAAATTAAATTTGTAGATTTCTCTATGAAATCTACTGCTACCAACAATAGCTAAGTACTACTAAAACAAGAAAATTGATTTATACAATAAATATTGCACCTAAATATGTCAAATTCACACACAAGGAAACACATTAGATAACAAACATGTGAGAGAAAGAAAATCTAAAAAATTCATTATAAATAAGTTTTAAATACATTTATAAGAAAATAAAATCTGTAGACTTCATAGAAAAGTCTACATAATGGGTTATTTTTGCAATTAAGACAAACTCTAGTAGACTTCACTAGTAGTCTATTAGGTTATTTTTGCAATTGACCAAAGTTTGACTTTTTTCAGTAGACTTCTCTTGCAGTCAAAAGGTCAGGTTACATTTGCAATTGACCTAATTGTTGACTTTTCGAGTAGAAGTCTACTCTGAAAAAAAGTTAGTTTTGTGTTTGACCAAACATTTATGAGTAGACTTCTTTTGCAATCTATTACTGATTTAAGAAGTCTACTGGTTTATTTAAAAAGTAGTAGACTGCATAAGAAATCTACTGATAAATGTTTTTCTTGGTCAATGTTTGAGATTTTGGTCAAACGCAAAACTAACATGTCTGTACATAACAGACTTCTGATGCATTCTACTAAAAAAGTCAACAATCTGGTCAATGCCAGAAATAACCTTGCAGTAGACTCTATTTGCAGTCTACTGGAGAAGTCTATTGGAGAAGTTTACTCTATAAAGTCAAAGTTTTGGTCAAATGCAAAACTAACCCATTTTCAAGTACACTTCATGTGCAGTCTACTAGTATTTTTTTTTGTTATCAAAGGAAAACAAGTTGATTTCATGAGCAGTCTACTTTGAATATTTTTAAAAATAGTCAATTGTAAATCTAACATTTCATTGACTAGTAGACTTCTGGTGCAGGCTACCAGATCGAAAAACATAATTTTAGCTCCGTTTCCGCCGTAGAGCTCGGTTTTCAGTTCCGTCAAGCACCTGAAACTTCTAATATGACTCTTAACAAAGAAGCCCAACCATCGTTTATGCAAGAACCATTGAAAATCGATAGATTATGAGAGAAAAAATTTTGAAAACCAAATTTAAAGAGTTTTTTGGATGAAATTGGAGAGGAAATGAGTGAGGAAGAAGTTATGAGCTCACCAATGAAGCTCTAATCCACGAAAAATCAGTTAGGGAAGCATTTAGAGCTTGGTTTGGGTGTTCATGGTGATTGGAAATATTGATGATAATGGTATTTTTGTAAATAAATTAATATATTTGGGTGTTTATTTGATAGTTTTGAATATATGATTTTAAAAAGAAAAAAAATAATTCGAATATAATGGCAGTTTTGTAAATAAATTAAATTTTATGGTTGGTTTGATAAAATTTTAAGGAAAGAGAAAGAGGAGATTATATTTGCAATTGACCTCAAATTTGAGGTTATTTTAATAAGCATCCCAAATTTACTTTATTATTTTCTAGTTTAACTATATAGTATTTTAGTTGTTTTATTTTCTATCACATAATCATAAATATTTATAATAGGTTAAAATATATATTTTTCTGTTATTAAAAATATTATTTAAATTTCGATAATATATATTTTTGGATTTACATGATATGTATTAGAACATGAGAATTATGATATAAATTGATTTTTACTGGTTTTAGGATCCACGTTAAATAGTATTTTAAAATTTAGCGGACTACTAATTAAAATTTAAATATTTATTTTATTAATTTTTATAGTATTTAGTATTTATCCGCGTATTAACGCACGCAGATCATATTCTAGTATAATATATAGATAGATTTAAGAGAAAATTATTTAAAATGCCATTTTTTAAAAACTCCATTTCCAAATATGCCATTACCCAAAAACTTTTTCTAAAAATAACATATTTTATTTTTTTCTTCTCTCTCTCCTACTCTAAAAGACAAAATACCCTTCTACTATTTTCCTTCTCTCCTTCTCTCACGCTCATCTTCCTATCTCTCTGTCTCTTTTTGCTCTATTGTCTCTTTCTTTCTCTCTCTCACATTATGTTAATGGTGATAGAGATGATAAGAAGAAGGTGACGAAGGTAACGGTGATGAACAAAACGGAGATGAAATGGCGGTAGACAAGACGAAAATGCGACGGTGATTGACAAGATGGCGACAGAGACGATGGTGGATAAAATGGCGACGAAGACGGCGGCCGATAGACAAGATGAAGACGGCGGTAGACAAGACGAAAATGTGATGGTGGTGGACTAGATGATGACAAAACGCTGATAGACAAGATGGCGACGGAGACGGTGGACGGTGGAAAAGATGAAGACAGCGGTGGACAAGACGACGACGGTGATCATCGACGGAGACGGTGAACGACGGTGGTGATCGAAGGCAAACTCTTGTAGACCAAAATATATAGCAAATGCCAAAAGAATAGTAGTGTCTTTTGCCCTTATATGAATAGTGAATTATGGTATATTTGGAAAGAATTTTGAAATAATATTATTTTTGAAATGTCATTTCCAACAAATTGCATTTTTAATGATAATCCCTAAATTTAATTGAGAAATCATCATTTGCAATATAATACAATTAAATATATTTATGATGATGATGATACATATAAAAATTAGTAATTATAAATATCTTGCTCAATATAAAATATTTGTACACTCATTACAATATTCCAGTTTAAGAGAATTTAACTAAAATAATATAATGAAACTCGATTGTACAAGGAAAACTATTAGATTTAGTTATATTTCATCTTAACCTTTGTTTCTTAATTATTATTGATGATATTAGAAAGTTTATTTTTTATTATTTGATTAGTAAGTTGACAATTATTTTTTATTTTAAATTTTATTTTTTAATTAATTTTAAATTTTAACACATTTTTCATCTGATCAATATTAGATATATGTCGCGATCTCGTGAGTTATAATTTTGCTTACATGTCATGATGATATAAAAATGCATTGCGGTAAATATTTTTGATTTTAACATTTTAACGCCTATAATTTGGCAAATGTAATTAGATTCTAAATTATAACTCGCAAAAATATTTAATATTTATTTTATTATTATATTTTATTAAATAGTTAATTTATTATATTTAATTAAATAGTTAATTTATTATATTTATCTCATACTAAATGTCTCATACACGTTATTATATTAGCAAAATCACACTTATATATATGAAATTTATTTTTGTCTTTAACTATTTAGATAATTTATAATTGAAATAATGTATTTTGTAATATAAAATTTTAGAAATATTATATATTTTAATAGAACGCTTATAATGCTTGTTTAGAATATCTTTTTTAATATTGAAAATATTACATATTTTTTTAGAACAGTTTTTTTTCTTTTTTTTAATTAGTGCATAATCTTTGTTAAGAATATATTTCTTTTCATTTTAAAAATTTTTTTTGTTAATATTGACACATGTCACAATCTAAATTAACAATGACATATATCATGATCTCGTGAATAAAAATTTTGCTGACGTGTCGCGTTCTCATCGCGCGGATCCTCTTTTATATAATAAGATCCGAGTGGAAACACACTTATTGAACAAACTCAATATATGTTGATACACAAAAAAAAGAACAAACTCACTATAATTTGGAAAATTACATTACTGACATGATATAAGCCATAAAATAATTTAATAATATGTATTGAATAAAAATCTTAATTAAAATAAATAAAAAGATGAATGATAAAAAAGAAGGTATATAAATTGGAAAAACAAAAAGTAGAAAAGTTATAGAAACCTCAATTTAAAAAGAGAAAATTCAAAAAATGCCAATTTACAAAAATGCCACACTTTTAAAATCTTTGCAAAAATGCCACTTTTTGAAAATTATTTTTTCTTTATATTATTTATGTTTGGGTTAACTATGTTCTATTAGGGTTTAATTTTGAGGATTTAGGGGTCAAAACATTTTTTAGGGTTTAGAATTTTAAAATATAAGGTTTATAAATTTATAATTAGTAGCATTTTTGCAAATATGCACACAAAAAATGGTATTTTTGTAATTGTCCCATTTAAAAATTTAAAAATATATACAACTATGCAAAAATAAAATAAAATAAAATCTATAAAAATACTTATTTTATCAATATAGAGTTACCAAATATCACAAAGAAAATAGAAATTTTCGACCTATGACGCCATTGTAACTTTTCAAGTGTATTTATTGAAACTTATATAAGTTAAAAAGTAATAATATTATATTTATTATTAAATTAATACTCTATAAAATTTGGCGAGTATAAATCTCTATGAGAAATAAAACGATGACATTAATAAAATATAATTATCAATCATGTATTTATGTGATAGTTCACAACATTATTTATAGTTTTTATGAAGTTACTAACATAAAATTTACTATTTTCTGATTTAACTATATATTATTTTAGCTGTTTTTATTTTGTATCACATAATTATAAATATTTATAATGGATGAAAATATATATTTTTTCTGTTATTAAAAATATGATTTAAATTCTGATAATATATATTTTTGGATTTGCATGATATGTATAGAACATGAGAATTATGATATAAATTGACTTATACTGGTTTTAAGATTTATGTTAAATAGTATTTTAAAATTTAATGAATTATTAATTAAAATCATATTTAAATATATATTTCATTAACGCGGATCCTATTCTTATTTAATATAAATCACAAAAAATCAGATATTTCGTCTATAAACCACTCATTGATAATATTGCATTTTAAATGATCACTACTACTCTTTCACTTAGCATAAGTGTGTTTTTTAATTACTATTCATTCATGTGTGTTGCCTAACAAAGTACATATGCTAATATCAGTTTGGTGATTGGATTTGTCAATGTTTTTGTTTTCCGTTGGTAAGTTGGCAAATATATCTGGTACGTACGAATAAAATGGTTTTTTCCCTCACGCCTGACATGGTATTGGTTAGTTTTATCTTGTCGATTTTGTTGATTATTGGAAGCTTTTCTTTCAAGCGAAGTAATATTCGAAATAATGATTTGTCACATCGAAAATGGTTAGTCAATCTATTACCCCGTAATTCAAGCTCTGCGATTCAATTGAATTTTAAGTTAACAATTAATTATTTATTTCGGTTTACATCACCAATTAAAATTTATGTGCATTTTTCCAAACACATGTGGTATCATTCATTAGTATGCGGCATTATGCGAAACATCGACGCGCGAAAGACACGTAATAGCTAATAATGTAACCTATTTATAATGATTGAAGCAATACGAAAGAAAGCACCAAATAAATTAGCGATAGATATTTTTTAATTTTATTTACGAAATAACCTTAGATATTTAAAGTAGTAAAGTACCAATTTTTTAGTCCGGCTCTGAATAAAAATATCTAGGAATAACCACAAAAACGTGGTTACTTGTCTGGATGCTCTGTAGACTTTATAGTTAAATCTAATAAAAAAAAAACGATGTGTTTAGGTATCGTCATTGAATATATTTTTTAATCAAGAAACTTAAAAAGACGGACCAAGTGATTTACTTTGTAGAAACCAAAACCAAATATAGAGTTTTACTTTTACCCCGTGACATAATCCCGACCAAAATCGAATCGGTTGGAGAAAAAAAAAAAACTTATTCGGTTAATTAATAAACCGGTCGGGGTCTGAGTGAGTCTGACACGAAGGAACCAAAAAAAGCGAAACTAATCTGAAACTGAAAGCGTTAAACAACAACACGTGTCGGCCTCTGGGTGAACGATGAGCCACCTCATTCACGTACGTTGGTTTGTCGTTTTATAGTTCACGCGTTAGACACGTGTTGTGTCTTTCCACCATGTCTTTTACTCGCCGACTCGCTTGGCAAACAAAAAACCTCTGTAATATTTTGTCTTCGACAAGTTTTATCGCTTCACTGCACTTACCACAGTATATAAAAACAGAGAGAAAAGAAAACAGAGAATACCAAAAAACGAAAGAAGAAAAAACATGGCTGGAAAATTAAAACCTGGACAAGTTTTTCACCTGTTATGCTTAGTTTCCGTTGTCTTCTTCGTATTCGTTTTCTCAGTGAATGTTTCAGGTGATGTTGAATATCAGAGAGCGGTTCCGGCGGAAGCTAAAACGACGACGGTTTGGTTATCTACAATCAAACAGTCTGGTAATAATTACTGGGCAAAACTCAAAGAGACTTTGGGTCGTGGTCACTCCCGCTTTTTTCCTCCAAACATAGAGTAAGTAGACACTCACTTGGTTTTTTAGCTGGTCATCGAAAATGAAGTTTTCTAGATCAAGAATTGGAACTCCGTGAAGAACAGAACTGATTTGATCTGCTATTTTCATATGTGATTGTGTTAATTAATTTTTAATAAAATTTAGGTTTAAGAAGATGAGGTCGTAATGATAGTTTCATTTTTGCCTATGTTTTAGACCGGTCTTGCTATATTAGATTTTAGGTTTTGCACACACATATTTTGCATCTGCTATGGTTTTCGGGAGGAGATTATGGTTTCGGACCAAAGGTTTGTAACGTTTTTAGGTTAGAACATTTATTTAAACTCTCATTGGTTTTTTGTTCCCTTTATGTAGTTTTAGAGGAAAAGATGATCCAACGATGGGAACCGGAGAGAAGGTGAAAGAGGCGGTCACAAGGAGTTTCGAGCATAGTAAAGATACGGTGGAGGAAGCTGCCAGATCAGCGGCGGAGGTAGCGTGTGATGCGGCGGGAGCGGTGAAAGAGAAGGTGAAGAGGAGCGTTTCCGGCGGAGAAACGACGCAGCATCAATCGGAGAGTACTACTGAGGAACTTTAACTACGTTGTCGTTTTTAAGGAACCTTGTTCGATTGGTAGCGAAACGACGCAGTTTCGGGGGAGGATCGCCAAATATCATGTTTTGTCGGCTGGTTTTCCTTTATACAACGATCACGTCACATATTGTTGTTCTTCCTTTCTTTCTTTTTTGCCGATATAAAATATCTTAAATTCGACTTTTTTCAGCTTGTTGTTGTGAATAATGGGGGGATCAATAATTCCTTTTTTTTTGGTATGAATGTTAAGCGATCCATAATTCTTAAGTTATGGTTCTTACCTAAACCAGTATTGGCCTAAAAATATCTGTTGGCCTAAAATATCCAGTTATACATGAAAAACATGCAGTAATTAACATGACACATTAAAACGGAACTTCGAAATCAAAAGATGAAGATAGAGATCAGACATATAATGCAGAAATGCTAAATTTGGATTTTTATTCAAGATTTACTTTTCTTTTTCTTTGGGAGTGGAGTACGGTAAGTCGGGAGCTAATTAGAAGAAAATCAATTTTAATATCTAGCTTTAAAACGAAAAAAAACAATAAGCCTGATTCTACCATACGATATATTTTTTACAATCTGAAATGTTTCTATATTCATTAAATTTTTATGTTAGTTTAGTTTCGATGTGAACAAAAAACTCATACGCCCCTAGGATTAACCGTAGCCATAGCCTTCTAATTTCCGTGGTCGCCCATGTTAATAAAGAAGTCGGCCAAAAAAGTAATGTGGAAACAAAATAATTAACAAACAAAAAAAATCCGTAGTAGTAGGCAATAATTATAAAATATCCGAAAATAATTACGATAAAAAGAGGAGAAAATGATCATTCTCTTTTATCCAAAAACTAACCAAACTCGTCTTATCCTAATTACAGCGTCGAACCCAAAACCGCTCTCGTCTTTCTCTACATGGCTCGATCTCTCTCTCTTTCACTTTCTCTCTCTAGATCCCGATTCACCGCAGCTTCATCCTCTCTCCTCCCTTCATCGAACCTCGTTTCCTCCCGATCTCAATCCTCCGATCGTCGGCCTAGCCACGGCGGCGATCTCTACGAAATCGACACCTCCGCCTCTCAATCCCCGTCGGATCCTTTAATCCAGAAGCTCGAAGACGCAGTTCACCGGGTATTCGTTCGCCGATCTGCTCCTGATTGGCTCCCGTTTGTTCCCGGTGCTTCGTATTGGGTCCCTCCTCCTGGATCTGGATCTCAAACTCACGGGATCGCTCAGCTCGTTGCGAAGCTGGCGAATCCATTAACCGACGAAGAATCTCTCTCCACCAATTCTTCTCACGGATGGCCTTCCTCTGATTATTTCCTTAAAGGTCTGTTGTTCTATTGGTTTCTTTTTTGTTCGATCGTTTTGGTTTTGATAAAAAATGCGATATGGAAAAATGTTCTAATTGGTATGCGATTCACGGAATCTTTTAATCGAATTTTGATAATAGTTTAAAAAGGTCGCTTAAGGAGATTGATCGAAAGGTTTCGAAAACTCGATAGTGTTATATAAAGAATCATAAAGTTAGCCATTGCTCGATTTTGTTACATATTCTCTGAATTGGGAGACCAAAATATGTTATAATAACATTTAGAAGAGCTTGTGTTGTGGTGTGGTGGAAATGTGTGGTTCTGAGAAGTGAGAATTGATTTTGGTCCGTGGGTTTTAGGTGTACAGCCTCGATTGAGGGAGAATAAGACCGAGACGACTTCAAATACTGAGTCTCACTCCGAGGACGAGGAAGGGTAAAACCGCACTACTCGCTGGAATCAAACGGCGTTTGGGTGAGTAAAGTTGTCATCTTTATTGAATGATCACACTTCTATATCAATGAGTCCTTGCAGAGTCTTAAGGTCTTTGTGATTTTGTTGGGTTTCTTGTGATAGAAGAAAGATTTGAATTTTGCAGGTCATTTTGGATCTGTAGATTGTCAAGAACACGAGCCGGGATCATCCTCAAGACCGGACCAAGTGCAAAGACCAAGTTTTCTCTACTAATTCCATTATGTGAAATAGCGAATAAGAGTAGTTGTTGTTTAGGCTTGTAGCATTTTCTCTCTGTGTAATGTGTTATCTTTACCCTTTTAAACGGTTGTTGTATATATTTATGTTCGTTTTCTCTTTCAGTTATTTAATAAGTTTATGTTAATAAAAATTGAAAATGATATAATGACAAATGTAGCATTAAAATAGGATACTAAATCATATATTTCATTCTGGTACATCGTCAATAAAACAGTTGCAAAGTAAAACAATTACAAAGCTCACTAACCATTTGTCGAAACAGCATACCACATTCCCCTGCAACTCAACTAACAGAAAAATTTTGGTCTATCATTGCATTAATGCATTTTGATATCATGATATATATCCTATTCAAAGATGATTTGATAGTGCCATCGCCACATGGTTAATTCAGTTCACAAATTCTTGTTACATCACAAACTTTTGGTTTGAATTATATTTTTTTTGGGTACATTATTGGTTGTAAGGCTTATTCATTTGATTTGATTTGATTTTAGTGGTCAACATTCTTTTCAACACTAAACTCTCGTCTAAACAGATGATTAATTAGTTCGGATTTGTGTTTAAATTTGGCTAAGGTCAAAAATAGATTACTTACTAAAGAAAGGAAAAATGTTTTCAATACAAAAAAACTACTCTCTCCGTATCAAAATAATTGTCATTCTGGAGTTTTTCACACAATTTAAAAAACATATTAAAAATCTGTTTTACCCCTAATTAATACAATGTTTTATTTGATATTAATAATTAATAAATTTAAAAATATGGATAAAAATAGAAAAATTAGTAATAAATGTGCATTGAAATTGCAGAATGACAAGTAATATGAAACAAAAAATTAAGGATAAAATGACACCTATTTTGAAACGGAGGGAGCATAAATATTTTATGCTGGTGTTTTTATTACTCCAAGCAATATCTTAGATCTAAAACATGGATAGTTTCATAGTTCTGATGTTAATCATGGTTATGTATTTCGGGTTAAATGAAGCTTGCAAGAGAAATCATGTAGTATTTCATAACCAACTGACTCCTGGTAGTATTCTGGACATTTATTGTCGCAATAATCAGGGCCGTATAAGAACTCACAAATTAAACTTCAATGTTACTCCATATATCGTTGATTTCAAAGATTATGGTTGGCCAGAAAAGACAGCATGGTATTGTGTTATTAGTCACGGACCTAGTTTGATGTTTCACTATGATCTTGAAGTATATATCATACCAAAAATAAACGATGTGGTCAATTACGTTCATGGATTGCCAGACCTGATGGGATTTGGTTTACAAAGAGATACTGGGATCCGCCAGGGCACGTACTTAACTGGAAGAAACATTAATAATTTTATTTATTTATTTTTCCTTAAATTGATTAATGTTAATGTTTACGTACTTGTATTTTTGTTTTGTGTCATATGAACTAAGCCGTAAGAGCTAAATTATCAGTCTAAATTTGATGTTAGAATACATAGAAAAATATTGTAATAAAGCATGACTTCATTTGATCTTATGTATATTTTATTATTGTTCGAAATCCTAATCGATTTATCCGGATTGGAACATGTGATTTCTGTACTACAGTTACCTTAAAAAATGAATATTAAGTAATAAAGATATGCAATTAGACTATTTCATTTCTATAATACATAAAAAATTACAGCTCTAAATTGTACATTATACAGTTCCCTCAAAACTCAGCCAACAGAAACAGATAGTTCATCGCATGAATCAGAAACATCAAACTTCTCCATCCATTTCTCAAAAACCGATCTAAATTCAGAAACATCTCTGCGATATCGAGACAAGAGATTAAACACTTTAAACTTAGTATTAGGATCCAACTCAACTCCCTCCTCAATGCATTCCCATAAAATCTTTTTCAACTTATCATTCTCTTTCTCCTCGCACAAACCAGAGATTATTGTCCGATAAGTCCGTCGATTCGGGAAAACACCAGCTTCTTTCATTTCGGATAGCAAAGAACACGCTTCATCGATCCTTTTCGCACGCACAAGCCCCTTAATAGCAACCGTATACGACACAACATCTAAAGGATATTTCTCCGAGATGCATCGTCTGAACAAATGAATCGCGGCATTGTAATCCCCGCACTCTACAAGACTGTCGATTATCGCAGTATGAACATGAGCATCGAGACGGATTTTCTCGCTAATCATTCTTATATACATATTAACGGCTTTGTCAGGTGCTCCTCCTCGACAAAGCGCAGTAAGATATCCACTAAATGTATAACAGTCCACAGCAAAATCTTGGTTAGACATGTAACTTAATAATTTCAACGCCTCAAAAGTGTTACCGACCTTGCAGAAACAGTTTAAGAGCGAGTTTCCGCTAACCAGATCTAATTCTGTTTTTGTACCATTGGCGATACTAGTAAAGAGATCGAAATCCCTAGACACACATAAACTAGACACCATTGAAGCAAAAGTATACCGATCCGCCACAAGTTTCCTTTTCTTCAAACTAGTGAAAACTTTACGAGCATCTTCGAATCTTCCGAGTTTTGTGAATGTGTGTATCATCACATTGCAAAGAACAATATCTGGAGCTAAACCTTTGGATTGCACTGTACTTAGCACCGTAAACGCTTCATCAACCATTCCGAAATCCATAAACCCTTTGATCAAACTAGTATATGTCACGAGATTCGGGGAGCAACCGATCTGAATCATCTTATCGAACAAATCAACCGCCTTTTGCGGCTCTCCTAATCGAAAAAACCCACTAACCAACATGCTCCAAACATGAACAGACACAGAGATCCCACTACAAATCATCAATCCCACCACTTGAAACCCTTGAGCGAAGCACCCTGCTCTACAAAAAACTCCAAGAATCTGCCCAAATCTCTCACTGTTGGGATAAAAACCTTCTCTAATCATCATCTTCAAAACTATCTTAACACAAACCAAATCTCCTCTACTGCATAAATGACTCAATGCAATGTCAAAACTAAAGAAATTTCGAATATGGATTCCTTCGAAAACTTCCAGAGCTTGATCAACAAGATTGACTTTGAAATGAACATCCATCATCATATTCATGGCACGAGTGTTTGGAACATACCCAAAACCATTCATGCTTTTATAAACCTCAATAGCTTTATCATAGATATGACCACGCCAAAAGATTTCAAGCAATAACAATAAAACCCGAGGCTTTATTACACAACCTAGAGTTTTCAATC
Source organism: Arabis hirsuta (assembly GCA_964056655.1). Classification (NCBI taxonomy): domain Eukaryota; kingdom Viridiplantae; phylum Streptophyta; class Magnoliopsida; order Brassicales; family Brassicaceae; genus Arabis; species Arabis hirsuta. The sequence goes on from OZ053305.1 coordinate 9,415,327, forward strand.
CCTCGATGATTCGATCAATGCCATTGTAATCACGAGTTAGTTTCTCAACAACACCAACCATGTGATCAAATGCTCGATCATCGTGGAAGTAATTGTTTTGCTTCGCGCACCAGAAGAAGAAATTCAACGTTTTTAGATCAGAAGGGGATTCTCGTAAACGAGAATAGACATTGTCGTGCGAGAGTGACGGCTTCGAACCAACTCCACGAGATCCAACAGTATTTTCCCGAGAAAATTCACTGATTTCTCTTGCTTTCGACGGAAACTGACCGTGAATCAAAGAGAAACTGAGTGCGTTCAGGATTTTCTTCCTTGGCTTTACCCAATTGCATCTCCATAGCATCTTACCCTCCAAGCCGAGACCTTAACCATGAAACGGATTTTCTCGGGAAAGTGAGAACTTTTTTTTCTAGGGAAACCAAAATTTGGATCGAATAGAAAGTTTGTGACTTTGAAAGGGAAAATCGCCGGTAAGGTTAAGCGAAAGCGAAAAACGGCAAAAGGGTTTACAACTATCGGAATAAACCCTTCTCTGCTTGAGACGGAGGCAGCAAGGGAAGCCTATACCGGACTCGGTTTGGTTCTTTTGGAAAACGGTAAACTCCGGTTTGGAAATTTGGTACTCAAAGTAATTAACCAACGATTTTGCTTACGTCAGTAACTACATATACTCATTTATAGTCATTTCATACAAATCAACAAGAAAATCTACTTAACAGTCACACCACCAACATGAATTTATATGTACAAACTTACTGTATCAATTTGCGTAGGAGTTAGGACCATGATGTATAATTTTCCATAAAATTTTGTTATTTTCCTTGTAAAGATTGATAAATGATTAACATTTAAATTACAAAAAAATCTTTCTACATTAAGAATTTTACATCTTTCACCTCGCATTTTACGAGTGGTGTGTACAGAAATGTAACTATTCAAAGTTATGATCGTATGAAGAAGGAAAAAGGACAAATAACAGGTTTGAAGACAAATTGTTTATCAGAACTCTGAAGGTGTTTGCTTCAATCCAAGAGATTGAGTATTCTGATAGATCATGGAGAGACAGAACAAACATAGTCCTGATGCAGACAGAAGAAAATTGTAGAGTCAGAAACTACATTTGCAGATTCATTTTACATTCTTTGTTATAGGAGGAAGAAGAAGAGTTAAGAAAAGTATCCAACAAAAATGTCGAAAGCATCATTCCACTTTGCCAAATGCTACAGCATAATATTTACCATTATGGTTTAAGAGTAACTCATTATGCTTACCTGCATAAGCAATGGTCACACCTGATATGATTCGTCCCAGAGCTGCCAAGAAGAAAAGACAGATCACGACCTGAAAGCAAGAAACATCCAAAGATAACACAAATTCAGTTTAGAGCTCTGCCAATAAGTAAAACCAGAAATTATCGTTGCATCGGTCCTGGTAATTGGGTAAAAACACAAAGGACAGGATTCAGCAAAATCGTAGTCAATGGTCATAATCATCTTGGTCTCCATTAGTAAATGCACAAATTTGGTCTTATCATTTACCATTCAGGCACTCGGATACAGATGTGATCTAAGGGGACTATCTATTCTAATATAAAACCAAGGAGACCAGAATGAGCTTGCCTTAACAAATAGCCGCTTGTCATGACCCGTTGCTGCAACCCGTAAAACGGATTCAGCTGCTCCAACGGTATTAGCTAAACGTGCAACGATGTTACTGGCTGTATCCTGTGATATTTGCCACTCTAATGGATCCACAGGTACCCTTCACACAAAAAGTTGGTCACTTTGTTGATCATGTGAATGCAAGAGTCTTTCAAACAAGTGTTTATATACCAAACAGTGATCATCAAAGATTCAAATCAATAACACTTTTAGGGTTGATGATATATTATGCATTGATCGCAGACGATATACTCGTGTTTATGAAAGATCAAAAGCGGATACATTCACAGAAACAAAAGCTTGAGCTTCATTTCCTAATTCGTTATGATGAATTAAAAAGCAAATCAAACAATCAAAACACACTCAAATTTGACAGATCAAGAAACTAAAGGACACTCGATTCGAATTTGAACAGATCAAGCAGCCCAAACAAAGAAATTCAAAAAATTGTCGAGATTCGACCGGCAAACCAGAGACCGGAGACAAACAAATCTTTATACTCGAAACAACAACAAAAATGTAGCAAAACCGAAAAAAATTCAGAGCGAAATTTGAGAATCTTACGAGACATTGAATTGACGGAAAAGAAGACCGAGAATGGCGAGTGAGGATAAGAGAACGATGAGCACATCGGAGAAGAGAGAGAGAAGAGTCGTGTTTCGATTAGCGCAATGGTGATAAACAAGCGTCCCGCTTATCAACAATCCTATCGCCTTCCCCATTTCCCCCATCTCTTCTTCTTTCAGAATTTTCCGCTACTTTTTTTTTTTTCTTCTTTCATAGAAAACGATCAAACACCGACGAGTTTCGGTTTGTGTTTCAGTTTGGTTTTGGTTAATAATAAACTTACCACTTATCAAACCGAACCAAATTTCGGCTTGAACCAAGTAAGCCATCTTGAACGGCATTTGGTCAACCTTCACTTCGAATTTTGGTTCATTGCCCAGAATTGTTTTCGTATACCATTATTCCGTTACAGATTATTAATCACAAAATAATTATGATTAAAGTGGATAATTTTTTTTAACTCATATTGATGGGTTGAGCCAGGCCCGTGCAGTAGTGCAACGCATGGGCGACTCATGAAAGCCCAGATAGCAAGCTATCTTAATGGGCCTTCTCCCTAAAAAAATAGAGTTAATATCGTGTGAGCCGATGGCCCACATATCAGATATTAAACTGATAAGAACAGATACTACACTTGATCTTAGCCAAAAGGCCGAGAAAGGTATGAGTTGAAAGATGGTTCCGAGGTGCTTTTTATATAGATCATGTGAGAGCGAATACATATTGAATTACCGATGTGGGACTTAAAAACCTACTACGCGAGATATGTTTTTGAGCCAATGTTATTTGCTTTGTCACGTGACTGGTGTACGAGTGTAATGCAAGTACCAGATCAGAACCCGACTTTGTCATTTTCTCTCTTTGTCTTCACTCTTGAGATTTTTTTTTTTTTTTGAAGTTATATTTCTGATTGTACAGCCTTGGCAGCCACTATCAGTGGAGATTGGACCAGGAATACTTGGAAATATAGTTGATGGAATTCAGGCTCAGTTTTAATTTTTGATCTCTCTTTCTCTCTTCATGATTTCATTTCTTTGTTGTTTTTTTGCATTCAAACTCAATAAGAGAGATACCCTCGACCTCGAGGGATCATCATTTCATTTGCCCTTCGGTATTATTATTGTGTTAATCCATGTGTCTTTGGAGAGATGATGACTCGTTTATTTGCGATTGTTATTTGAGAAAAGTGATTAGCGACGCAAAATCTCTATTGGGTCTATACGAGTTGTGATGCTAAGTTACAATATTGATACTGTAGTACAGTTTATGATTCTGTCCTCAAATTATAGTTGCTTTATATTTCACACAAATACCAGTTTCCTGTGACATTATTCAATATGGTCACTACCTCAGGAACATGTGTTTTTGGCATTAGCGAGTGAAGATCACATCATTGAAAAGTTTTAGGAATAGGCATAACAACATCAAAACAGTAGTTATCTAACAATGCCAAATCGATAAGCAGAATAAAACAAAGCCAACGAAGGATTGTATATTAACCGGGTCCGACTTTAGGGATATCGTAGTGCTCACTCATGTTAGCCAGATACTGATTGAAATCCTCAATCCTGTTACGGTGAGACTTGTTTGCTTCCTTAGCTAGTTTCTGCACATCCAATCTCTGCTTCTGCTCTATGTACCGTCTTTCTGCAGGCGTTAAAGGATCATCATCGTGCTGCACTTTCGCATCCTTGCTCGCCTTTTCACTCCTACCCGCTTCTCCTTCTCCTTCTTCTCCTTCAATAACCTTACACAATGCTTCTGCGCTTTCTCCTATAACCAAACCCGATATAGCCAATCAGCAACATTCCAATTTTATTGTTGTCCATGAATGTTAAGAAACAGTTTAGTGAATCCGTATGAGAATAAAGCGGTTGTGTCTACCTTCTATGAGTTCATGTTCAGTAATTTTAAGAGCTTGTTCTTCGTGTTTCCTCTGTTTCTTCTTCTTCTTTACTCCACCTGCTTTCACATCTAAAGCTTTCCCTTTTAGCTTTAGCTTCCCACCAATAACGTTGTCGTATGCCGACATTTCTTGCCTGCTAGTAAGAACACAGTACCACAAACACACATAAATTTAGATTTACAAATTGGAAGCCGAGAAAGAGATATATTTGCAATTGTTCACAAAGAAGAAGAGACTTTGTCAGCACATTGTTCACTAAGAACACAAAACATAAATTTGGAATTATAAATTGGAAGCCATGAATTAAATTCCCAGATACTCAACTCCAAAGCTTAAGAATTGGTGACTTTTTGAAGCATTCATGAACAAAACCACCCGCTTAGCAAACGGCAAGCACAAATAATCAGTAAAATATAATCAAAATTCATTTACAAGGTTCCAAAATCGCTCAATAAACATCAAAGATCAATCGATCAGAGATCCTATAGCTAGGTCTGGTACACAATTCAAGCTTATCAATCAAACAAGTAAAGAGCCGTCACATAACCCAGATCTTACGCAGACGACCCATTGTAGATCTATACTGTATACCCTAATAATCAACCAAGAATCCATAGCTGCTAAGCATACTCTACATTATTCCCATATATGGAGAAGAAACGAGAGAAATCCAGAAGCACAATAAACGAAGCAGAAGGCAAAACTCAAAACCCTAATCAAATCAATCACCTGAAATCGAAAGAGGACTTTCCAGAACGCGAGAAAGAGAAAGACAAAGAGAAAAGAGGAGAACTATATTTTTCTTTTTAAAAAAAAAACAGAAGTAATCTAAAAAGAAGCTTATTAAATAAAAGCCCAATAGGCCCAATTTGATTTTCTTAACAGCTATAAACGATGTCGTATCACTGGTTTTCCTACCCTCGCTTTTTTTTCCCCTCTAGGCAATACCGCAATAGTGTGAGAGGGCTTTTAAAATTGGTTCTCTTCTCGAATTTGTAGACGAAACCAATAAATTCGAGTTAAGGGATTTCAAATTGGTTCTTCTCTTTTTCTTCCTCTGTTCATCGGAAGCCCTAAATCTCCGTCGCCGGAACTTTTCACTACGCCTTCTGTTGGGTTTTTTTCCGCCGTTGTTTCAATTAAGACGATACAATGTCGAGTAAAGTCTCCTCAAGTGGAGAGCTCTTGAGCCGGTGGAGAAGAATCGAGGAAGACGAAGAGGAAAATGATGATTCTGATCCCTCTACAGTACGGCGTCTTAATCAGCGCAAAGAACAATGGTTTCCTTCTCTCTCTCTCTCTCTCTCTCTCTCTTACTCTGATAGTTTCAAAATTTGAGTGAAATACGAAATCAGACGAATTTTGAGCTATTACACTGCTTCGGATTTCACTTCAAGCTGATGTTTTGTGTTCTTTAGGTTTACAGATGCATTCACTTTATTGATATCTTTGCCGAAAGATACTCATATTTGGTGTGGGCATGGGGATGTAATGGGACCTCTTCTCGAGACGTTCTACAATTTCTTCAAAGATAATAGAGATGATTCACCTCTCAAGGTCTTGTGGAAAAGAATCTCTGAAGAAATGCGGCTTTGTGCCCAATGCATTTGTCAGCATCATCAGACTCAAGAGATGTATGAAAAAGAGTATGAGTGCTCTTCTGTTGGTCCACTACTTGCTGTGTTAAGAAAACTTGATGAGGAAAGGGTGACTAGGCACTTGCAAGAGATCAACTTGAAAGTCGAAAAAGGAACATATGATCCAGATCATCATCATGCAGAAGTTGTTAGTGTAATGTACGAGGTAATGTGGTATGAGATTTTGTAACATTTGCTATTTGCATCCTGGAATGGGCATTTAATAACTTGTGAGCCTTTGTTTTGGTGTCAGGTTTTGATGTTTCCGTTCTTCTTTGATGATATGTCCTTATGCTCTGAGTTTGAGAAATTTATTGAGTCAATCGACAACATTCATGAACTAGCATTTGCTGAGAATCAAGAATTTCCGGTATAGTCATATCCCGCCAAAACTTTCTTGTGCTTCCTACTAAACTAAATTTCTCTGACTTGGTATATTTTCGTATTTCATCCTTTAAGGGTGTGTATGCACTCCTTTTTCTCAATAGAAGGGTGCGTGTAATTGGTTGTCGCTTGGCGAGGGCCATGGGGAAGTTGAGGTATTTATCCCTTTTTAATACGTAGACTAAGTAAGTTCATAATTAAATATATTCTCAGGACTGTCTTAGTACTTGTGATTGATAGCTATCATGTATGTGATATTACCTGCTGTCGTGGCAGGTCAGCAACCCAGTTGGAACGTCTTCAGCCATTGCTCAAGAAATTTGTTGGAATTCTGGAGATGGAGGGACTGCCTTCTGCATCTCAGGAACCACGGCCGAGGATTTATCTAGACCGCTCAGCCATATGGCTTGGGATGACATCATTGTAAGAGTTAGTGGCTAAATCTCCACTTATAGTTTCTGTTATAATGTTGCTCAATAATTTTATTTATTTGCTGATTCCTAAATATGTTTTGCTTCTTTAAGGCTCGAGTTCTTAGAAGGCCCTGCTTTTGAAGAGGGGATATTAGAGCCTTATCCCATTTTTGTTGATACTGTGTTGAATCATATAAGCGGTGATTCACCTGAATTTTCTCTGGCTGTTAATTGCCTGAAAGAGCTATTTAAGACACTTGGTATGGTAACTATTGTTGTTTTGCAAACTTCTCCGTTTATCTCGAAGTTCGATATTATGTTAGATGACACATTCTCATATGATTTCTCAAAGGTTGTAAGCTTTGGCTTAGGTCTACCTTGTCCCCAAGTGTGATGCGTAACACATTATTGGGTCAGTGTTTCCACACAAGGGCTGAGAAGATCCACAAAGCCATTTTTGATCTTTTCCAGCCATTATTACAGGCAAGCTTGAATTAGTTTCTTTTACATATATGATTTCTCGAAAGAGATTGACATGATTTCATGTGTTTTGGGCACTTTGATTTCATTATACTTACCTTGCCATACTATGCATATCCTCTCTGTCCAGTCCCTTGAGGCTTTGCGAGATGGTGAGCATGAAAAGCAACGTAGACACTTTCTCTACTTTCTCCTTCATCAGGTCCCAGTTAGCAGTAACTTCAGCAGTTTAGCTAGAAGAATTGGCCACAAGGTAGTTCTTGTTCTTTCTTACTAATACACATCTGTTGCATTTTTTTTTTTATCTTGGAATGAAACTCTTTTATTTTATTTTATCTTCACCAGACTTTTAAATTTATTTTCAGATTGCTCTTCTTATTGTACTCAGAGGTTACAAGATGAACCCACCTTGCCCTCCCTTTGAGTGTGCACACATGTGGTTAGTGTAACTGGCCTATCTTTTCTTTTGCAGCTGTTTGATTTATCTGGTACTTATTTGAGGAATTGGCATTCCTTTCATCCTTGGTTTTAATATCTATCAAATACTTTTCACAAAAGCATGAAGGATAATGACTATGATAATTCTTGTTTCATATATAGTTGTGATTGTTTCTTTCTCCCCACAACCTTCCGTTTGTTTATGGCATTTTATTTTGTATGTCGGATGAGGACTCTACGTTTTCTCATAGACAATTCATGGAAACCAACTGATTTGACAGGGGCCCATCTCTTGTGTCGTCGTTTAAAGATTCTTCACTTCATATTTCATTACGACAACCTGCGATTGATCTTGTCCAAGCTATCCTGGTATCTGATGCAACTGCCCTACTAGCTTCGTTGCTACGTAATAATACTGGTAAATATACAGGCAATGAGGTGAAATATGACGATGATGACAGTAATCTTCCCTTTTCTCATACTGTCAAAGATGTAAGTGATCATCCGTGGAGTGACTTTACCCAGCAGAGCAAAATTACTCTTGGGGAATGCAAAGAGTGGATGTGCATTCCGATGCTCTGGATTACTACTCTTACAGATACAAATCTTCTAAACCTTCCAGTATCGCTATCCCAAGCAGTATTTTGGTCTCGATCACGTTTTTGTTTGGTGGAATCTGAAAAGAGTGACGACATGACAATTGATATCGAAACTTGGCTTTCATCTTCTGCTATTGAAATCAAAGGCACGCTTGGATGGAAGGTAGCAACAGGATCTGATGACGGTGGGCCAGGAAAGGAGTCCAAAAATTCAGTGACAGTATCAAAGATGTGTCTTACGTTGATACGAACACTGAAGAGGTACTATTTTGTTTTGCTGTTGTGGTAGGAAAGCCTAAGTCTCTAATACAATTTGCAATAGTGAGGTTTTTGGTTTTGATTTTGTAGATTGACCAATTGTTTTCTAGTCCAAATGGGTGAAGAACATCGAAAACAGTGGACCTGGGTACCAGGGATGGGAGAAACCTTCATCCTTTCGCTTTCAGACCCAGATGACGTACGTAATGACCTGAAATGATTGCTGGGTACCATCTCAAGAGATGATTACTTTATATTTAAAACAATCTGGTTCAACTGCGTGAAAAGTTGAGCAATGTTGTTTTTTGTTGACAGAATTTAAGGCAGTTTGGAAAGTCTATGCTGGAACACGTTTCAAATACCAGAGGTCTGTCTTGTGGGCTGAAGTTTCTCTGCTCTCAAAGTTCACACCTTGTATTTGTTTTTTCTGGAGCTAGACATGTTTTACAGCAGGTAGGCAGCAGCTAAATTTCATTGATACATACAATGAGTCCTTTAACTATCCATTTTGAAGTTTGTCTCACGATGCAAGTTCAGTAATAATCTGCATTTTTCGGCTTTGTACGTGATGTATTCTTAATTTTTAGTCTTATTGCCACTATAGCAACTGAAAGTCTAGGATGAGTATTTCACAACCTTTATTTGTGAGGTTCAGGTTTTTTCATGAGTTTCTACATTTTTCTCCTGGGAGATTAATTTGTGACTCGCGACTGTTTATATTGCTGATATCTATCTTTTTTTGCTGATTTTGGCAGGTCCATTTAAGCTCTGTTCTACAAAGTTTTCAGATCCTGCACCATTTTTTATTTTTATTATTCAAGCTGCTGAAGGAAGGGGATGTGACCATTGCTGACAGTGTGAAGAGTTCCGCAGGGGGATTTTTGAGGCAACCTGACTTTAATGCTCCTCCTGTGATTGAGAGTAGAAATTCCTTGAGTGCTACCCCTGAGTTGCTGAAGTTTCTCTACTCGCTGGCAGAAGTTGCCTGGGGAGCAGTAAGGAAGTGCTTAGCTGAGGGAAAGTCTTTCATCCATCAAAGTCTTTGCCAGGTATTATTTAGTGAAAATACTTCTATTGCTTGTGCTTTATTCTACTGTCCTCTTGGGTTGTCTATCTTTGAACTGTATGTGTTTCAAAAAAGTCGAGCATGGCTTTTTGCTTAGGTTCCAATTGATCTTATTTGGTAGATGACATGTGTACGTTTGCTTGAGATACTTCCTGTCGTTCTGGGAAAACTTAGACTAAGCGGTGAAGAGTCATGTGCTACTAGAGGAACTTTGAAAGATGCATCTGATCTAAAATGGCTTCCTGATCTAATTGATTGGGGAAGGTCACAACTTAAAGTTGTTGTTGCGTATTGGAGACGAGCATTAGCGGCTTTGCTAGACATCTTGCAAGGATCAAAGAGTGACGCTTGTTCCTCGGCAGTCCAGGCTATCAGACGTGTTCTAGCTTCTGGTAAGTAGTTTTCCTGCTTGTCAATAATTTCTATTTGGCAATTTATAATTGTTTCTCTGGTGCTACCCTGATTGAATTCATCATGCTCTGCCTCTTCTTAAATCAGATGATCTTGACATCGAGCAATTAGCAGAACAAATCTCACGTCTTGTTCCCAAGGCAAATGAGTACCAGATTCTCAAACCTGTTGATGTTGTTGGCAAAGCACCAGACAATTACATGGATCTAACAGAGGATGAGAATGAGAAGGAATCATTGAAAAATTTACCTAGTCTGCATAAGTCTCATCAACTTGATATCAATAAAACTCTTCAACAGGCCAAAAGCATCTCACAGGTTTCCTCTCTGAAGAAGAGTACATCTAGTATTGAAACTTCAAAGTTTTCGGCTGCAGTTATGTCAGAGAAAGATGTTTCAGTGAGCTCCAGCAACATTGTCAGGGACCTTCCCACCGCAAATGCTGAGCCAAGCAAGGTTGGTAGTATGAGTAGGGCAGCAGAAAACAGACAAAATGTGGGAAGTCGTCTTTCATTTGAAAACGGAGTCAACTTAAAGAATGCTACTGATGAACCCATTTCTCGTGGAACTCCAAAAGAGGCCAAGAAATCTGCAACTTCCAACACAAAAGGCGTGGATTTGAGAAAGGTTGTTAGTGAGACAGAGGTTGATCCACTGGACTTGGCACTTAAATCTCTGAAACCACAGTCATTACCCCTGGCAAAACCAGGGCCCGTTGTTCCCAAACGACAAGTCATTCAACTTTGTGCACCTGTAAATAAGAGATCTGATCGTTGGCAGAGGCAAGAAGCTGGGTTTAAAAGATTCAGGCCACCGAAGCTTGAAGATTGGTTTAGAAAGATATTGGAAATGGACTATTATGCAATAGTGGGATTGGCGTCAACGAATAAAGAAGAGAAACAGAATGTCGGAAAGTTTAGGGAAGTTCCAGTGCGTTTTGGCTCACCTGAGCAATATTTTCAGATTTTCCAGCCGTTGGTGCTTGAAGAGTTTAAAGCACAGTTGCAAAGTTCATTCCAGGAGATATCATCACTGGAGGAAATATGTTATGGTCTTCTGTCAGTTTTGTCGGTTGAAAGAGTTGATGATTTTCACTTTGTTCGTTTTATGCAAGACGAAAATGATGACCCCAACTCGAAAACTTTCTCTGAGAATGACTTGATTTTGTTCACAAAAGAGCATCCAGAAAACAGTAGTCCTGGTGTTCATATGATGGGGAAGGTATGTGGTATTTTTGCTTGCTTGTGTGTGATAAATTATAATCCGGAAAGCATATGCTTGAAAGTCATCAAGGTACTATAGTAGCAGGTTTATATATGCAGGAACCTAGTTTGAAGCTTCAGTGAAATTTGATTTGATTAGGTTTATTATGAGTAGAGGGTTATTCCTGATATTCTAATACTTGAACATAGTTGTTGTATAAAATACTCTGTAATGAGACAAAACCATCAGGATTTGGGCTTTGTTAGCTTGTTCCATTTTCACTTAATTTCTCACATTTTATTTTGATCTTTACTGGCCTTGATGTTTTTTAGGTGGAAGGACGGGAATGGGATGATAAAAAACGGTCCAGTATTTTGAATGTACGTTTGTATCTTCTGAATGCGTCTTCACGACTAAATCAAGCTAGAAGGAATCTCTTGGAACGAAGCCAGTGGCATGCAAGTCGCATTCTAAACATTACGTCCCAAATTAGAGAGTTTCAAGCTCTGTCATGCATTAAGGATATTCCCGTTCTTCCGGTGATCTTAAGTCCTGTGAGTGACTCCAACTATGACTCTGAAATTAAAAGATCAGATCTGCGTTCACTACCGCATCCTCTACAGCAAATACTCAAATCATCTTTCAATGAGAGCCAACTTCAGGCTATTAGTGTTTCCATTGGCTCATCCAATTTGACGAAAGCTTTTGACATTTCACTTGTTCAGGGTCCACCAGGTTAGTCTTTTTTCTTTCCTTGTCACTAATAATCAATTATTATCTTTACTATGCTCTGGTTAGTCATTTTCTTCCCTTGTCAATAATAATCTACTATGATCTATATAATATGCTCTGGTAGAGGGATTAACATCTTATGCTAGTCGTTGATCTTTGATGAATGTAATTAATTTTTGTTTGCTTGATAGGAACTGGTAAGACTCGCACTATTGTTGCCATTATCAGTGGTTTGCTTGCATCTGTTTCACGTAGAACAAGTGACAATGGAAATTCTGAGCAAGGTCATAGTTCTTCTTCAACTTCTAGGCAGAGAATGATTCCGAATGTGGCTATTGCTAGGATATGGCAAGAGGCAGCTCTGGCCAAACAGCTAGATGATGATGGGGAAACATATGAAAAGATAGCAGAAAAGATTGGTAGGGGAAGGGTCTTGATCTGCGCTCAGTCAAATGCTGCAGTTGACGAATTAGTTTCACGGATATCTAGTTTAGGTATCTATGGTGGGGATGGGAAGATGTTCAAGCCGTATCTTGTGAGGGTTGGAAATGCGAAAACTGTTCATCCAAATTCAATGCCCTTCTTTCTCGATACTCTTGTTGATCAGCGTTTAGCAGAAGAGAGAATGCGGATAAACAATGCCAAGAGTAATAAGGCTGCAGATTCTTCTGTGTTACTGCGCTGTAATGTAGAAAAGGTCGTTGATCAGATCACCCATTTTGAAGCTAAGCGTGCAAACTTAAACCAGGAAAGTTTAGACTCCAAAGATAAGCTGGGGAATAAAAACCTCAATAAAGATGATGATGGCAAGCCAATGTCTGATGCAGAGCTAGGAATAAGATTGCGGAGGCTATATGAGCAGAAGAGAAAAATTTACAAAGATCTTAGTGCTGTTCAGGCTCAAGAGAGAAAAGCTAACAATGAAATTAGAGCATTGAAACATAAGTTGCGGAAGTCCATTCTTAAAGAAGCTCAGATAGTCGTTACAACTTTAAGTGGTTGTGGAGGAGACTTGTACAGTGTGTGTGCTGAATCTTTATCAGCCCATAAATTCGGCAGTCCATCTGAAGATAATTTATTTGATGCGGTAGTTATTGACGAAGCAGCTCAGGTAAATATTCTGCATGCTTGATTGTTTGGCATAGGTGTACTTGTCACGACGCATCACTATGCTTTTGTGGCTTTTTACAGGCTCTGGAGCCGGCTACATTAATACCTCTACAGCTGTTAAAGTCGAGAGGAACAAAATGTATAATGGTGAGAATCATTCACTTGCATCACAAAATGTTCTTTCGAATCCGCATTTTAATCTAATAACCTTGCCTATTATTACAGGTTGGAGACCCAAAGCAGCTTCCAGCAACTGTTCTCTCGAATGTTGCAAGTAAATTTTTGTATGAATGTAGTATGTTTGAACGTCTACAAAGGGCTGGGTACCCTATCCTTATGCTTACGCAGCAGGTACGCTAATTATTCGATTTTCCACGCCTTTGGGTTAAAGTTGGAAGTTTTCCTTTCACATTATTTTCTCTTTGTAAAGTCTGTTTTAAACTGGAAAATTGTGCTAGTGTCTGGAACCTGGACTAATTTTTTCTCTGCTATAAACAGTATAGGATGCATCCAGAGATTTGTAGATTCCCATCTATGCACTTCTATGACAATAAGTTGCTAAATGGTGTTGACATGTCAAGCAAAGAAGCCCCTTTTCACGAGAGCCATTATCTGGGGCCATATGTTTTCTTTGATATTGTTGATGGGCAAGAGCATCGAAGTGGTGATTCGAGCTCTGTGTGCAATGAACAAGAAGCTGAAGCTGCTGTTCAACTGCTGCGATTTTTCAAAAAGAGGTATTTACTCATCTAAAGCTCTCTGGTCACTCACGTTTTAGAAAGTTATTGAATATTAAGTTCTTCACTGGCTGCCTCGTTGTGTACAGATACCCATCTGAATTTGTCGCTGGAAGGATTGGCATCATTACACCCTACAAACGTCAGCTTTCGGTTTTGCGTTCTCGTTTCTCTAGTGCGTTTGGATCCCAAGTGGCAGCTGATATGGAACTGAATACTGTGGATGGCTTTCAAGGCAGAGAGGTTGACATATTAGTGTTATCCACTGTAAGAGCTACTCGTTCTTCTTCTGATGGGAGCAATCAAAGTCGGATTGGTTTTGTTGCAGATGTAAGACGCATGAATGTTGCTCTCACAAGAGCAAAACTCTCCCTTTGGGTTTTGGGAAACACACAAACCTTGCAAAGAGACCATAACTGGGGAGCTCTTGTGAAAGATGCAAATGAAAGAGGAGTCATCATACCAGTTAAGAGACCGTACAACTACATGTTTGGCGAGAAAAAGATGGATCAAAAGCATTTTGAGAATCTTCCAAAGAATTTTCCTGAGCCTGAGAAACAGCATTCTCGCCGTAAAGAACAGAGAGCAGAGACATCATCTGACAGAATAATTAGGAAATCTGATGGAGATGTTGTGTCTCTCTCATCAAAGGGTTCAGAGAGCAAGCATAGTAGACGAAAAGTCAAAGAAGAAGCTTCTTCTCACAGGGAAAAACTAGCTGCAAGCAGTAGTGAGAAAGTAACATCCGAAGTTAATCCTAGACGGAACCAAGAAAAGAGAGAAAAAATGGAAGGTACAGAGAAAAGCAGTAACACGGAGATTCAAGATGTAAATAGTTCGAAGAAGGAAGATCCAAATGCATCAAAGAGATCTAAGAAGGCTTCATCAAAGCCTGACAGTAGCAAGAGGGCAAATCCCACAGATGAGAGTGAACAGAGAGAGAGACAGATAAGAAAAGGCAATGCTTCTAATCAAGGAAGTGTTGAAGATACGATATCCAAACGAAAACAACAGCGCGAAGCTGTTGCTGCTATTCTAAATTCGTCTCTGATTCCTTCTCACAAGCCCAAACCTCCAAAGCGACCATTGTCCCCAAGTTCAGCTGCAAGCAGTCACTCAAGACCACCTAAAGCGATAAAAGGTAAGATTTCACTACTTATCAAATCTTCTTACAAATGATGTTGTGCCTCAGAAGGTGATGTCTTAATGCTGAAACCTTTCACTTGATCTTCTTATTCGCAGAATCTACCAGGAACAACAGTAAACAAAGATAACAAACTATTGATTCCACAAATGTTCCCACAATTGTGAACCAGTTGCTAATTGCCGGATATCTGGGTAAGTTTTATACATTTTGGGAGAAAATTTTAGCTAACTTGTAGTTGATTTGCCTACGCTTTAGTAATTTGGTTACTCCAATTGCAAAATTTTGGCTGTAAAGTTGGTTTGGTAAGAGAATTCATTTTCTTGTGTATAGAATCTTTTTATTTAATTAAAGTAAGACATTTCCTTTTTCTTTGGCTTCTTCATAAGGATTTTAGAACAAAATTAACTGGCATAATTTGGTTTTTCCAACAGTACAAATATTTGAAGTGGCTCATACAGTAATACTCAATTTCTCACTAATCAACACCGGAAAAAATAAATCATAAAAACCAAATCATCGGAGAATATTCCTTTCTAACATTTCTCAAGACGTCGATGACGGTTCTGTTCCGCTCTTAACGGCGGACCAAACTTGTGCAATGCCTCGGGTAACGTGAGGCCAAACGGCGTTAACTCCGTTAAGTACCGTACCAGAAGCTAACCCTAGCACAAAAGTCTCAACGTATCCAGGTTTCGTCTCCAATTTGGCGTCGACGACGGCAAGCCTTCCGTTAATGGCGTCGATTTTCCTCGCGTCTGTCAAAAGCTTATCCTTACTCGAAGCATTCCTGGAGGACGAAACGACTCGGACGAGCGCGTTTTGTAGGTCTTCGATGACCTTAATCGATGCTTCTGCTGGTTCGAGCCCTCGTTTCTGGTAGTGAGAGATTAGCTCCGTTGGAGTTGGGAATTTCTTCGATTTCTGCTTAGCTCCGGTCTGGTTTTTTTCCGTTACGGTTTCCTCCGCCGCGTTTGGAGTCGCCGGTTGCTTCATCTTCTTCTTCTTCGGAGGAACAAAATGGGATTTGATTCTCACTCTTATCTGGGAACTTGAAATTGGATTTCGGAGAAGAAAGATAATAATTTTATTAAAAAAAAAAAAATCAACTTTGGGGTAATATTTTCATCGTGGACTGTATTATTGGGCTTGGGCTTGGACTGTATTAATATTTTCTTAATAAACGAATTGCCTAAGGATTACGTCTAAAGACAAAAGTTAGTAGGAAGAAATTATAAAATTTCGTATATTTCTGGGTAGAATTATTTGTAACGTTCTGAGTGTAATTACTAAATTAACCCCACATGAGGCGATTCAACAAATTAAAAGGATAGGCTATACGAGGGTAACATTTTGTGGAGACTCAAAAATAGTCTTTGATTCACTGAAGACTCTCTGCAGGGAAGAATGGCGAGGGCATAAGGATATAATAACTTACTGCAGGGACATAAAGAATATGATTCACCGGAACATGGACTTTAGGTTTTACGGCATTAGTAGGAATGCAAACGGACAAGCTGATTCCTTAGCTAAAAATGCAAAGACAATGTGTAGGAACTATGTAATATCATGGTGTACAAATGTCTAATATGTAAGGTACTTTGTAAATTAATATCTAATGAAATGAAGAAGTTGCCGACAAAAAAAAAAAAAAAACCCCACATGAGAAAATAATTAACGAAATGAGCGTAAAGTTTCCGCTTAATGTCTTTGGATTACGGTGACAATAGACAGAGAGGACAAAGCTTCGTTAATGACGGTTTCATTCTGATCATTTCTATCTCATTTTTCAACCCAAAAAGAAGTTGATTTTGTCTTTTGCACAAAACAAAAACAGTAGATAGATTTACACAAAACTTGACACCAAGAGAACAACACTAACACTATATCATCTAAATCTTCATATTAGTCCCACGTACCGCGAAGTAGCGGGGTAGCTTCAACATCGTCCCCGAAGATCTTCAAAAGATCGCACGTAGACTCATCACCAACACCGTCAGGCTCCAACTTCATGCCTAACTCTTGCTCTATATCATCAGAAGCAGAGATCAGTAAAAACTCACATCCTTCATAATTCAGGAAATCAGGCGGGTCGGCTGCCCCGAACCGGGTATGACCTAAATGGGCCTGAAGATGGGCTGGAAACTGGGCCTTTCTTGTTCTCTTGAGCCCACCAAACCCTGACCCTCTTCCTCCTCCTCCTCCTCCTCCTTGCTCAGGGTTTCGTATTTGGATCAAGAAGGAGCCTTCCCGTTCAATGTTCAGTGACTCTTGTGGCTCATGTTCTCCCGATGGGAATTCGAGCTTATAGAGAAGATGTGTATGGTGTTTTCTTGTCGGAGTAGGTTTATGTCGGAGAATTCGGTATATTCCTTCTCCGACAGCTCTTGCCGGCGGCTTATGTCTATGTCCTCGAGTCTTGGTCTCGTACTCCTCTGCAAACACAAATCCAATTCAAAATTTCACCAAATAGTTTATAAAAACCCACCAAAAACAAAACAAAAAATCACGAAATGTTTACCTCCTTTGAGAGCATTTTTAACATCTTCAACATTCTTCGTCACCATCTCCACAAATCCCCAATAAGGTTGAGATCTCTTGCTCGGGTCAGGAAGAGTTTTCTTACCCATCACAATGAATCGTACCAGAAACTGTTTCTCAATGTTCACTTTCTACAGCAAAAAAAAAACACAAAAACCCAAATCGAGATCAAATCATAATATTACTTTAGTAAGAGACTAATCCGTCTATATAGTGCAGTGTTCTTCTACCTCAACGCCGTGTCCTCCTTCAGTTCTGTTCTTCGCGCCGGAGGAGGAGCTACTAGCCTCATCTCCGTCACCGGCATCTTTATCGGAACCTTCTTTACCAGAGAGAGGATCTTGTTTCTCCTCGACGGGATTTTCACCAGACTCTGGACGCATCACTATGTATAGCCTTTGAACATCGTCGACACTGTGAGCTTCTTCTTTGTTAACCTTTGGTCTATAAAAGAAGAATATTTCTCCTCTTTCCTGATTTTAACAAACCAGTGTCATCAAGAAACAGAGCGACAGAATCTTGAAAAAGAAAAAACAGAGTAAGGTAATAGAAAACCTGAATCTCAACTTGAGGATCTGGTCTCGTCTTAACTTGTTTACCTTGCCCCATTGATCGTTTATTGGTTTTGTCAACACAAAGATTGCTCTTTATTATCTTTAGAAAAGCACTTGGTCTTTTTATAACACCCAACAATTAACAGTTTTTGTCTTTAAGAGTTGAGACTTAACACTTGACAACGTTATAACACTCCCACGTTTTACTGTCTATTACGTGTCGAACAAACAAGTCACTCACTATCAAAAAGATTAATCCGAAGTATATAAATCTCCAACATTAATGTCCAAAACATAAAACCTTTTTTTTTTCTTGGCTTTAAATTCCAGACACCTTTCTTCTTCAACTCAACAGCAAATACTTATATTTGCTATTGGCTTTCTTCTACTCAAGTTTATCTCCAATAAACCAAAACCTCAATTACGAATTTTTATCTCAACAAGATTCAGACAAACTTTCATGTGTTACCAGATTTCTTCTTTGTCATCAGGGTTTAATACCACCATCTAAAACGTGATTACTAATTATCTTCAATATGGATAAAAATCTACACACAGTGTTGCCCCTGATTAATTACTTATCTATAAAACAAAATCTTTTATGACAATGTGTCTTTTTGATTGATATATAGAAGATGATTCAAAAAATTTAGGTGTGCCTATTATGAAAAGACCATATTTTACAATTGAAACCTTGTTAAACATTTGAGGATAAATGAAAAATTAACCGATTTGAGTTATAATCTTAGATTGAAATAACAGCTTTTTCCGTCTTCACATAAAAACCAAAATCCGTATGAATTCAATTCTTCTTTCGGATCTTCCTTTTGGTTCTGAGCTAATTGCCTTGTTGTATAAGTCACACTCCTACAAAAGAAATCCCCCATATTTTATTAACATGACAACACAAATTCTCAAACTTTGCATACAAATTAGATTCATCAACAACTTCTTTTCTTTTAACCTTTGGATCCGTAGGGTCTAGAATAGAGCTGGGAATCTCAGATCCTCAAGAGGAGGTTCCTCCATGTTCACGATAGCCAGTCACCATCATCATCACCAAATTTGCAAAAGGAATAGATCGATCGCATATGAAATCAAAGTTAAGCAACTCACCGGAATTTCTAGTCCATAGTCGGACATGAATTGCTGGAATCGAGGATCAATCACGATAGAGGTTGGGAATACTCTTCCCCGTGCTATAAAAGCTCGTTTAGTTAAGTTATGAAAACAAGTTTATTCAATATCAAAGTTATCTTCCTTACTTAGTTACAACTAGCTTTTTAGTAACGAAAACCCTAATCTAACAAATAAACAAAACTAACGTATGCTTTAAAAATCCCAAACGGAATAGAAGCCCAATCATTGCAAAGATGCGCTGCATATCATTTTTAAATTACGATATTGAAGAGAACAAAAAATATCAAGATGCAAAACACATAAAATAATCTAGAAAAACATATTACTTCAACTACTAATTGTTCATAAACATTGTGGAGCATTCCTCATTTAAAGAGGTTTTGACTTTCGTCATTATGAATAGTCAAAATTTCATGGTGCAACTCTTGTACGAAATACACATAAAGCGTTTATCGTATTCTATGTATATTGATATGCTCAAATTTGTCCTGATATGCTCAAATTTGCCCTGAACTACTTTCTCAAATTAAGAAATCGAAATAATACTTAGAGGTCGAATCCACAGGGAATCTAAACACACAATCGACTAAAGAATTCAAATTTTGCTAAGTAAATATGTATGAATGTAAATAAAATAGAAATGTAAACAAGTGAATAATTATCAAGGTTCTTAAAATTCAATTGGACAAATGAGTTAGGCTATGGGTAATTTGCAGGAATGAATCGAAAATTGACCGTGTGGATCAACACACAAGGTCTGTGTCGATCGACACAAGGATAAAAGACGTGAGGATTTGATTAAAACACTGTTCTAGAACTCAAACACACATATAAAACCAATCAACTTTCGTTGCAGAGATTATCTATGACTAAATCCCTAAATCCCAAATTTCTTTGCAAACTTAGTGAATAAAATCAAGCATTAAGTTCAGGTTCAATTGTTCACAAAATTACTAAGCCAAATTTCTTTGCGAATAAATAATTTTGCTCATCTAAGATTTTATCAGGTTGTTAATAATACTTTCGCATCTATTAAAACAACCTAGGATTTCCAATTTCAGTTGATCAATCCTAAAATCAGAGTTAAAGCAATCTAGATGAAGAACAAAGAGATAAATCCTAACAGTATTTCAATCCTATCAATTTCTCATCAAACCTTTGAATAACCCTAAACCTAACAAACAAACTACTCAGACATTGATGAAGAAAACATCATGAGATAAATAATTTGCATAAAAGAGTTAGAGAATGTGATACAAAAGGGTTTGAAATCGACAAAGGTCTGAAGTCAGCTAAATCTCTCCCAAAACTCTCAAAATCTCTAAAACTCTAAGTCTTAATTAAAAACTAGATAAAAACATAAAAGCCTAAGAAAAAACTATATATAATGTCTAAAATTCGGATTGGGTTTTCTGGTAAATTTCTGGGTTTTTTGGGCAAAAGAGGAAATTCTTCAATCTTCTCGTCAAACGTCAGCGTGTCGATCGACACACATGGTTGTGTCGATCGACACAAGTCAAAAACTTCAACTCCGACTTGATCACTTCGACTCTTCTTTCCTTGATACTCCAAAATGCTCCAATAGCTCCCATTAGGCTCCAATCGTCCGTCAACCTACAAAGACTCGAAAAGACTAGAAAAATACCAAAAAAACTCTATAAAAAAGACTTATATCATGGTAAAAACCATGATATATCATATATATTTAGAAAATACGCAATATCAATGACAGTAAGTTTCAGTCAAATCTTATTTTCTATGGGGTTTCTTTTGCCTACATAATTGGTCTTTATATAGATAATTTCTGGACTGACAAATATTGACCTAACTAAAGGGGTGAAGATGATCTTCATTTTGCAGCTATCATGGTTCGATATCCCTTTCTTTTCATCATTCTTTAGTGAAGAGTCATTTATATTACTTGATCTTTTACAACTCAAACTGTTTCGTTTATTTTAGCTAATTTAAAAGTGTGTTTTCGAGATCGTTGTAATTTTAGTTCTTTGTTTAGTTTTCTTAGGGGTGTTTAGTTTTACCTTGTCGTACACGCCTTTCACATCTTTTACTTTTCCGACTACCTTCTCATCGTCCTTCATGTTCTCCTTAGTGTTCTCCCACACCTTTGCTATTTATAACCAAACCTTGGTGCACAAGCACTAAAAGAATAGTCTTTTGGTGTCGTGAGAGAGAGAGAGGGAGCACAAATCCGCCATCATTTCTAAAACACAACAAAACTAGAGAGGACGAGTGAATTTTTTTGCATGTACGTACTAATATTATTAATTATTATGTGATGCGGACTCCATTATTGTTATTAATAATACTAGGATTCGAATCTCCCGGATTGCGGGATAAAGAATCTCCAACTATATTTTTTTTAAAATTTACTGTCAACACAATCAAAGATAAAATTTATTTCCGATAGATATGCATGTGAATGTAAATCTATAATCATATCTAATGTCTTTTAAAGCATAGTTATTATCAATTTTCAAGTTGAACCCAAATCATATTTACGAAAAAATATGTAATAAAAAATAAAACAATTTAGATCTTGTATGCAACAAATTAGAACAAATGACGTTTACTACCAATGTCTTTCTCTTTGCTTTCTAATAAGTTAATAATCATACCCAAGTTTTACAATCTCCACATTACATTATGTTATTAATTGGTTATTTTATACATGGTCATCCATTCTTTCCTATAAATTTAACGCAAAAAGTTTTTTAATGTCTAAAAATGTTAAAGAGTATTATTAAGGTAATCATTGATAGATTGTGTAAATGTCATAACACTTAAGGTTACTTATTTGGTAGTGCTAATGCTAATGTTTGGCATCATTTCAAATTCAACATCAATTAAATACAAGTGATCAATCAAATGTTTAGGTTTGTTTTTAGATCTCTGTGGTTTGCCACGTGAACGACGACCAACGACGTCTCCTCCGACTTACTCCACCAACCTAGGCTAAATCAACACATTTTTGTTTGTTGTTATTGTCATCCTTGATGACAATGATGAGATGACCAATTCTGGCTCCGAAAGTGAGGTCCTCTAAGGTCGAATTATGGTGAAGATTGAGAAAAAGATGATGAAACTCGTGACTGACGTCCAACGGAATAAGGAGTAAAGAACACAAATAATTAAATAAACTTTTTTTTCCGAAAAGAAGCAACTCTTGAAAAATAATCATAAAGCAGTTTTTATATCAGAATGACGGAACACTCGAGAAAATAGTTATATCGAAAAGACACAACCCTTAGAAATAACCATAAATCGGTTCTAATGGAAAAACGTAACCCTTCAGAAAATGATTATATCGATAAGACGCAACCTTTAAAAATAACCATAAAGCGGTTATTATCGAAAAGATAGAACCAAAAAATACGACCATATATTTATATTGAGACAAATGAATAACGTTAGTGATAAACGTTTTTCCTTCCACATGCAGTTTACGGATTGGAATCATACCTCTTTGTCTAACCATTAGAACGATGTTAACGCGGTTTCAGTATTTCGATGTATGCAAACCATAAAAACTGCTTTCATGTATAAAGAATCAAAGTTTGTATAAATTATTGTTAAATTAAAAACTCACTACATGCACCACCTATTTCAAGAAAAATAGAGTTAGAAATTTCATTACTTTTATGATGGAAAATTGATGTTGCATTCCAAGGTAATTAAAACTTGCTTTAAAATCTGCATAGTCTATAGAAATCCAAATTTTTTTTACACAAATCAAGAATTTCAAGAACTTCTACAATAGTAAAAACATCTATATTTTAAAATAATTTCAAAGTAATAGAATGACGTTTTTTTATATTTCTTATGTTTTAAGTGAATTAAATAATTAGTAGCCACTATTAACAAAAATTTCAACCGGAAAAGGAGTAAAGAACACAAATATATAGACAAAACGTTTTTTCCCGAAAAGACGCGAACCTTTGAAAATAACCATGAAGCGGTTTTTATATTGTAAATACACAACTTTTGAGAAAAAAGTTATATCGAAAAAATGCAACTCTTGATTAAACGGTTATATCAAAAAGACGCAAGCGTTGACAAAACGATTATCTCAAAAAGACGCAACTCTTGATTAAATGGTTATATCGAAAAATGCAACTTTTGAAAATAACCATAAAAAATAACTACTAAACGGTTTTTTTACACAAAGTCACGAATATTTTTGGCTTTGTAGATTTAAAGTTTTGAATCATATATAGAATAACCCGAATACAAATCTTAAACTGTTGTAAAATCTTAGTAACTTCCACGACTAATAGATCCTTTAAACACAAAAAGAATATCACCATTTTCAACACCATGCCACCGAAGACTACAATTCTCTCGCATAATCCTTTGCTATGTACGAGTGTATACTCATCTCTTGGCAAAGTCTTGTTAACTTTAAAATATAATAGTAAAAACATCTATATTTAAAAATAATTTCAAAATAATAGAATGATGTCTTTTTATCTTTCTTATGCTTTAAGTGAAAAAAACAATTAGTAGCTATGATTAACAAAAAAAGTTCAATGGAAAAGAAACAAAAATCTGTAGGCAAAACTATTTTTCAGAAAATACATGATCCTTGGAAAATAACCATAAAGCGGGTTTTCTATAAGAAAGACACAACTCTTGACAAAACGGTTATATCGAAAAGACGCAACTCTTAATTAAACGGTTATATTGGAAAGACACAACTCTTGATTAGACGGTTACATCGGAAAGTTGCAACCCTTGAAAAAACGGTTATATCGAAAAGACGCAACTTTTGAAAATAATTGTTAAAAATAACTACTAAACGGTTTTTTACAAAAAGTTACAATCCCAAAATATTCATTTTTTTTTGTTTGCTATTATATATGGATATATTATTTTCAATGATATTCGGGGTATAGGACACTTAAGAGTCCTAGCAAGGATTTATAAGGCAAAGTATTTCTCAAAAACAACCTTGCTGGAAGCAAAGAAAGGTCATCGCCCTAGCCATGCATGGAAAAGTATTATCCAAGGTAACTCTCTTATAACCAAAGGTATAAAATGGATCATAGGAGATGGGAAGATGATTAGGGTTTGGAAAGATAATTGGCTTCCTCTAAAACCTTCTAGGCCTCCGAAATCCAATGAGAATATTAGCAATATAGATCAGAATATGGTGGTTTCTGACCTGTTTGTGCAAGGAAGAACACATTGGGATGAAGGGAAGCGTAGGCAGTTAGTGAGTCAGGAGGATTATCATATAATTAGGAAGCTAAGACCTAGTATAATGGGAGTAAAAGACACTATCAATTGGTGTTATACTAGGTCAGGGGATTATTTGGTAAAATCTGGGTATCATTTAGCTCATGGTTCTTTTCAACGACAGGATTCGTGCTTATATCAGAAGTTATGGAATTTACAAATTCCCCCAAAAATTAGGCATTTTTTGTGGAGAGTTCTACATAATGGACTTCCTGTTTTAGAGAATTTACAAAAAAGAAAACTAAGGATTGATGCAAATTGTGTGTTCTGTGGTGAGCATGAAAAAAACATCAATCACCTGCTTTTCACTTGTAGATTCTCAAACGAAATATGGGAACTTTCACCCATTAATGATAGTATTACGAGGCAACTAGGTTCGAATGATATTAACAGGAATGTAGAGGTGTGTCTAGCTGCTTGTTCAAATAAATCTAAGGCATCATTACTCTCTCCTTATATTGGTTGGAGGTTATGGAAAGCTAGAAATGACCTTATTTTCCAAAATAAAAAATGGTCAATTCCAAGGATTATAAACAAGGCAATAATTGAGCAAAAACTATGGTGGGATGCTAATGTTCATATTACAGAGGAGGAGAAATTAAGGAAAATGTCACAAAAAGGAAACAATCTAGAAGTGAATTATTTCCATAACCAACTTTTATGTTTTGTAGATGCTTCATGGATATCGTCAGAAGAGAAGGCTGGTTTTGAATGGATATTAAAGAGTACGCAAGGGAGAGAGATCATGAGAGGCTATGCCTCGATGGAACCAGTCATGTCATCAATGGAAGCTGAAGCAATTGCCCTCCGAGAAGCCATGTATCAAATGAGAAGATGGGGATATCAAGGAGTATGTTTCTATGAGGATGCAAAGGAGTTATATGAAAAGATTAACAGAACTTGTTGGAGGAAAACTCAACCATAGAAACATCATGAGCTATCAACATGAAGGATTTATGTTCAATGATGCTCTCTGGTAAGGATTATCGATTATGTTTCATTAAAAGAGAACAAAACGCTGAAATAGATCAATTGGCTAAATATGCTAGATCACATCTTCTGCCATAGGATAGGTTGTCTCTTGGTGCTAATATTGTTCTAAATGTGATTGTAATGTAACCTTCTGGTTGTAAAACTCTTTATATGATCATAAATGCAATGGTATCGACTAAAAAAAGGACACTTAAGAGTCATCTCGAATGTGTACAATTATGTTCTTTCACGGAGATCAACAATCCGACGACCCATAAAGGAACGGACGTCAACGAAAGATAAAGCAATTTGAGAAAATCCAAAAGAAAAGGATAAAATATTTCGTTAGTTTTAGACATCAATCTTAGAGCATGTACAATCTCAACCAATTTTTTAATATTAAAAAAGAACCTATTAATTGTGTTTACAATTTTTTGGTCTCCATTGGTTACAATTTTAAAGGAGTTCTCAAAAATAAATTAATAATATTTTTATAATTATTTTTAACAAATTTGAAAACATAAAATATTTTTATAAAATATAAATTATATTACATTTCATAAAATTTTAAAGATAGATTACATAAAAAGTTTAAAACATAAATTTACAAATCATAAACTTTTAATTGTTGTAATCTCCACTTGTGCCAAATTTTTGCCATATATGCTCAACCAAATTAGCTTTTAATTGTTGATGTATCGTTCTATCACGAACTCGATTTCGAATGACCATCATATTGCCGAGATTTGTAGGCATATCTGTAGAATACGTCATATCCACTTGGGAAGTTCTAGTTCCTTCTCCTTGTTCGAATCCTGATACATCAAATTGAGTGTATCCATCTCGTTCGTGTTCTACTATCATATTGTGCAGTATGATACATGCTCTCATAATCTTTTCTATTTTTACCTTATCCCAAATAAGAGCCGGGTTTTTGACAATGGCAAATCGAGCTTGCAAGACTCCAAAAGCACGCTCCACATCTTTCTGGACAAATTCTTGGTATGTAGCAAAATAACGATGCTTTCGGACCTTGTGGAAGTGGAATTGATTGTATAAAAGAAGCCCATTTTGGATAAATACCATCAGTGAGATAGTAAGCCAAATGATACTCGCGTCCATTGACAAAGTAATTTACTCTTGGAGCTCGACCTTCTAATACATCATAAAAAACTGGTGAGCGATCAAGAACATTGATATCGTTTAAGGTACCTGGAGGTCCAAAAAATGCGAGAAAAATCCATAAATTATGTGAAGATATCTAAAACGATGGTTGGCTTTCCAGATCCACGTGTATATTGCCCTTTCTAAGCAGTGGGGCAGTTCTTCCACTCCCAATGCATACAATCGATGCTTCCTATCATCCCGGAAAATCTGCGTAGTTCTTCTACATCGAGTAGGCGTTGAAGATCAAATGGTGTGGGTCTTCTTAGGTACTCATCTCCGAACATAGATATTATTCCTTCCACAAAATTTTCCAAGCATAGGAGCGCAGTATTGACACCGAGGCGGAGGTATTCGTCAACTGCGTCCGCCGCACAACCATATGCCATCATACGAATTGCTGCTGTACACTTTTGTAGTCCTGAGAGATCGTATCTTCCTGTCGCATCTTTTCTTTGTTGAAAGTACGGTACTTCATTGGAGAGTCGATGAACAATAAGCGTGAACAACGGTTTGTTCATTCTAAAACGACGTCAGAATGTAGAAGCTGGGTAAGTTGCATCTTCACTGAAATAATCATTCCTTAAGTAGTTGTGTCCTTGTTCGCGTTGTCTTTCAATATAGGCTCGTTTTTTCTTTAACGCGGTTGCATTTTGATGATCACCATAATCATTGAAAACCTTCTCCAATGCTTCATCGAATTTTTGATCAAATTTTTGATCAAATTCTTCATCGATTGTGTCCTCGAAAGAATTATAAGAAGAAAATGCCATATATAAAAGAATCAAGTGTTTAGGGTGATCGATCTTGATGATGATGATAATGCTAACAAAAGTGGAACCTATCAAAATAATTAAAGTAGGATAAATAAATAAAAACTTATTGAAAGAACATAAAAAGTAACCAATGTCAATGTATATGAATGATCATCCTTATATAGTTACAAATTAAATGTTTCTTATATATACATGGATGTATATTCCAAATGTCATAAAAATGTTTCTCATAAAAAGTAATCAAATGTCAAATGTCACAATGTATTAAAAAGACAAAGGAGATATAGGAAAAAAAAGAAGTAGATGAACGTACCTAGATGCTCTTACAGAGAGGAGAAAGTATGAATGAGCAAATGTTTTTGAAGTGTACATGGTCTAATATAAGCAGATGAAATGGTAGTGTACATATTTACAAACACACACATGTGATTGCACAGTGATTGCCGAAATACAAAACACACAAAACAAGTTCTCTACTTGTCGTCTTCTTTTGTCCTCTTATTGTCTTTTTCTTCTGTCAACTTCTTGTCTTCTTCTTCTGTCAACTTCTCGGCTTCTTCATCTGTCATCTTCTTGTCTTCTTCTTCAAACTTATTGGCTTCTTCTTCTGTTATATTCTTGTCTTCTTTTCTCCAAACCTGAACCAGAAGCAGATTCTCAACATTTATTTATTTTAAAACAAGTAATATCCCAACGCACAAACAAGCATTTTATTTAAAGTAAGAAGCAGATTCTTTCACAAATCATCCATAATTCAAGTAATAAGCAGATTCACAAACAGACATTTTCATTTAAAGTAAGAAGCAAATTCAGAAACAAGGATTTTAAAACAAGAAATAAGATATTTCACAAACATTTTAAAACAGAAATTTCATACATATATTAGCTACTTGACTCTTAAACAATTTAGTCATCAAGTTGTTTCCTAATTAGCTTGTTCTTCAAAGCTTCTTCTAACTCTGAAAGTTGGTCTTCTTTCCCAAGGAGACTTTTAGAAGTCCCATCTTCTTATTTCTTTCTTTCATTGCTAAGTCCTTCTCCTTTATCTCCTACATATTCTGAAACTTCATCATAGAACTGCCTTCTTTTTGCATAAGACTCTTGCTCATACTCTTTTTAGCTTTGGCCTTTGATGCCTTAACACCAGGAGGCCGAGGCATTGCTTCTTCTTCTATATTGCTTGAAGATTGTGTGGAACCATCATCATATTTTCTTCTTTTTGAGCTTCCATCTCTTTTGCCACACCACTTCTGATCAAATCGCAGTTCCCTCCATGCATGCTCAAGGGTGAATTTGAAGTTGTGGTCGGCGTAGAAGATTTTGTATGCTAGTTTCAGAACATCATCCTCATTCTGGCCACTGGTTTTTTGACGTTTGAGCAGCCTCAAAGCTTCCTACAAACTTGCAGACAAAGTCATTGATCTTGCCCCACCTCTACTTACAGTGGCTCACCTCTCTCTTTTGAAGACCAGCTACTATGGAATATGAGGCATAATAATTAGCTATGCGTGTCCAAAACGTAGCTGCTTTTTGCTCATTCCCAACAACAACATCCTTGCTGGTGTTTAACCAGACACTAATGAGGGTTTTATCTTCAGTTAATTTCCATTTGCATCTAGTTTCTCTACGGTCCTCATGTCTCTGTTCAACTAGGGGACTTGGATCATCACTAAACTGTGATCCAAGTGGAATTGTAGGGGAAAAACTTTCAAGACCATTACTTTCTTGTTGACTGTTAAGAAAGTTGATGAAACCAGAAGAGTAGGCACATGAATTCATAGAATCCATGACGATACTCTACTGTTCTGGTGTGTGTTTATAGAGGAATGAAAGAGAAGAAGTTTTAAGCGTGTTTTGGTGTTAAGTGTAAGTGTAGAGTTTTGTGTTAATGTAGAGTTTTGTGTTAATATATAAATAAAAGGTTGTGGTTTATTATTAAGAATTCAATTACTTTTAAGAAACAGAAGTGACATACTTAACTACAACAAAAAGAACAAGTCATTATGGGTTGTCAATGTATATGTAACTAACAACCATCTATAAAAGTACAAGTCATAAAGATGAGGCACACACGGAATACATATTTCAACCAATTGCAGAACAAACTTATTTCTTGCAACTTAGCATTTATCATACCTAATATAAAACTAACACAAAGCAAAAGTTATGAACAGATGGGACTTTCAACAATGTAAACATATATGAGAGGATTAAAAAACTAACCTTTAATGACTTGATGAATATCTGGAATTGCATTTACTTCTCCTACTGTTTCACCGCTCAACTAGAACATCCATCCTTGAAACCTGCAAAAGCAAGTAGAATAGAGGAATGAGATCCGTCCATAGAAAAAACCTTTGCTACAGAAAAATCTTTAACATTAAGTAGGAGTCAGAGATACAAAAGCATGCCTATTAATTTCCCATTAACAAATGCGTGTAGAATAGGGGATAAGAATTGATGCAGTTTCTTCAAGTTGTTGGAACCTGTATTGCAAAAAAACAGATAAGCTTACACGTACAACATTATATCCTAACTAATGTTGTATATCTCAGGGGATAATAATGGTTTTACCTGAATTTTTGGTTAATTTGGTTCTCATTAAGAACCAAATTTTTTCTTGGTTCCCTTGTTCTCCTGTTGTATTGCACATGACCTATCCATAGCACAAAAGCATGTTAAGTAAGCCAAGTCATAAACATTTTTCCAACATCCTTCATGATATAAAAAAGGAGAAGATATTGATGAATTTGACTTACAGTTCGCAGTCCAGAAAGCACAAACTTTTCACACAGCTTAAACTGCAGGAACCAAGCCTTAAGGTAACCCCATTTTGGTTGCCTCAGTAAGCCTACAGCACCAAACATAAACGAAAAATTCAAACCAAAACTCTGCAAAATCACAAACGTACAAATCAAGCCAATACTCTACAAAATCACAAACGAAAAAATCAAGCCAAAACTGAACAAAATCACAAACGTACAAACCAAATCAAACATAATCCCAAATCAATTTATGGAAGCCCTAATCTGTAGAATCATATCAAACCAAAACTCTACATAATCCCAAATCGAATTTATGGAAGCCCTAATCTGATTAACAAAATATGATTCTCACAATCAAATTGTTTCGATAATATCAGACCATAATTTCTAATCGAACTATCAGACCATGTCCAAGAGAGAGAGAGAGATCCCAGAGAGAGAGAGAGAGAGATCCCGATGATATGAAGCCGGAATCGGAGAAGAATCGCGACTGAGAAGACCAAGCGACATCGGAGAAGAACACGTTTCGAAACTAAGGGCTAGCCACCACCACCGGAGGAGAAGATTTAGGCGGTCGTGGTAGAGCTGGAAGCTGTTGCTGGTTGTGAGACGATCGTTGGTGGTGGCGATTAGATCAGAACAATCGCCTTTCGCCAAGAGAGAGAGAGAGAGTCGCGATGAGCCAAAAATCAGCCTTGGAAGTTCTCAAAACTCTGATATCAAAATCAGTTCTGGATCTTTTATTTTGTTTTGAATTATTTTTGGGCCTGCAGAGGTTATAAACCCCACTCCTCAACCTCCGAAGGACATGGTCTTAACTTCTTTTAAGGATAGAAAAAACATTTCTTTTGTTAAACCATCCGCATTGTCTTTAATGGATTGTAGGTGTAATTCACTATAAAAAAATTGATCTTAAATTAAAATATTCATATATTCTCCAACATAAACGTTCCATTAAAAATTCATAATCCAGGTATATACATATTGTTTCTTAATCAAAAACACAACTTTTTGGTTGGCTGGTTTTAAATCCCAGACAGTCTCCTGTTTCTTTCTTCTACTAAAATTGATCTCCTGCAAATGAAAATCTCAATCATGAGTGTTTTTCTCAACAAAGATTTAGCAAAAACATCATATGAAACAAGAGAGTTTCATATGTTACCAGATTCCTTCTCTGTTTTCAAAACTATGGGTTTGATATCGAAGATCCTGCATTCGATATAGAAGGAGCACTCCTACCTTCCTGCAATTCCCCACAACAACAAAAATAAGAAAAGTCAAACATAATCGAGAGAGATATATATGTATATCTAATCTGATGCAATGTCATACAAATTTGAAGTAACAAAATTTCTTACCGATGTGTAAGAGACTTGGCTAGAATGTGACATACGTCCTTGTCCAGCAAAAAACACACTCTCAAGACTCTCTTCACCCATCTCTCTAAGTCTATTAAGCTCAGGCATTATTTCTTTACCAAGATCTGGCCTATCTTTTCTTCTCAGTTCAGCACATTGTAGTGATAGCTTGGCGAGAGACAAAGCTTCCTCTAATGGCCAATCTGGTACTGCAGGATCAAGCATATCTTTAAATGTCCCTTCTTCAATCGCTTGTTCCATATAATAAGCCAAACCCATTGGTTGTTTCGCAGTCAAAAGCTGCAGAAGCATGATTCCGAGTGAATAAACATCCGATTTCACACCCAACATTCCGGTTTGTTGATACTCAGGGTCGATGTAACAGAACGTTCCTGCAGCTGACGTGACTCGGTACTGAGTCACGTTCTCTGCAACCGCGGGGACGAGTCTCGCTAGACCGACATCGCTGATCTTGCTGACGTAATTGTGGTCGAGAAGAACGTTTCCTGGTTTCAAGTCTCTGTGGACAATTGGTTCTGGTTTGGTCTGGTGGAGGAAGAGGAGACCTGTAGCGATCTCAGCAGCGATTCTGAAACGCAGTTGCCACGAAATGGGAGGCGTGTTTCCGCGTCTAAAAAGGCGGTCGTCTAAGCTTCCTTTGGCCATGTATTCATATACGAGAATACCGTATTCTGGACAAGCTCCTAAGAGAAGCACCATGTTTGGATGCCTTATGCAGCTTAGTACTTCAACCTGCGTGTTATCAAGTTTCAAATTTTTTACTTCCAACACCTTTTTCTTGTAACACAAGTAACCGATATAGCGAACGCAAACTCTCAATATGATTCGATTTATGTTGCAATTGGTACCTCTTTATGAAACTGTGATCTTCCTTGAGCAGCGTCAGGGCGTAAAACTTTAACAGCAACACTTGTGTGATCAAGATGACCTCTAAACACAGGTCCATACCCTCCTTCTCCTACTTTTCTCGATTCTGCGAAATTCCCTGTCCCTTCTTCGATCTCTTGAACACTGTATTTCCTGTATCGGATGATGCTATGTCGAGAGAAAGAATCGCTTTCTTTCAATTGCTTCATCTCTGCATTTAACCTTTTCTTTGCTTCAACTTCCGCAAGCCTTTTTGCAGCTTCCGCAGCTTCCAAGGCCGTTTTGGCCTTTGCTCTCTCATTCTCCACCATTGACATTGCTGTTTCCTCCGTCATCTTTAACTCTTCCATTCTTCTTTCCTCTTCTGACCTCAGTCTTTGAAGCTCCGTCGCCTAAACAACATATTTTTAATTATGAATCAATCATCTGAGAATAAATTTACATGCATTTCAAAATGTACGTTGTAAAATACACAAATCAATAAACCCTCTTACAAGCTAAGAATACCTCGTGCCTTGCGGTCAAAGCTTCTCTACAAGCTGAGCTATACATATCCATGGTTTGTTTCAGCTCTAAACGTAGTCTCCTCATTTGAGCTTCAACATCATCCTTCAACAACACACAAAAGTATTTCCATGAAATGGTGTAATTGAATCTATTTCCACAAAATTAAAAGAATTTGATTTAGCTTTTACCAAGCTCTGAGATGAATACGAGCAAGAAGTTCTTCCACTCTCATCAGAAACCGTAGAGGAACCATTGAGATAACTCAAATCAGTGAACTTGATTCCTAATCTATGTGATCCAATGCTCTGCTCTGAGCTCGTTGACATTCTTGAGGTTCTTGCTGATTCCGGTAAATCGTAGGTGAAAGAAGACCGATCCACACTCGGTCTCCCCGAGCTGATGAAGGAAATGTCGGATTCTTGTTGAGAAGCACTTATGAATGAGAATTCAGACTCTGAATCTGAGAAATCCCCCATGAGCTTCATATGTCCATGTGGCGGTTTCGGAAACCCTAATCTACAAAAATAGAAAACCAAGATTCGAGAAACTGTTAAAGTAACATATTTCGAATTTCTGTCGATTGTTTGATTAAATGAAACAGTACCTTGAATGATCGGCATCAACTGATCTTCTTCCTCTATGTACGACCGGCGCGGTAGCTGTTGAAAACAAGAATGTGTTTAAGTTGCTTGAAACGCAAGCATCATATTTTCTCAAGGTTAAAACTATCTAACCTGTTTTGTGTTTTTTCTCAGGGGTAAGAGATTCTTGATGTTCAAAGTCGCTGAGAACTGAGGGCTGGTAAGGAGCAGGACGCGAGGCGTTTCGCACCGAAGAGATTTTTCCTTTAGAAATGACATAAACATTGCAGAAGTCTGGAGCTGCCTTTGACACACTCGTAGGTAAATCTGTTTTGAATCTTCTGTTGATTATCAAAATTTGAAAAACAAACCCTAATTTTGGTTAACCTTCTTCTGCACGCAATCAATCAATGTAAAGCCTAATCAATTTTTATTACCTCATAAAGCTACTCCTAGATGGAGCACCAAGGACTAAATTCTCAATCGCAGACACTGTAACGTATTCGACTATTGCTTTGACTTTGTCTACGTCTTCAAGCACAACGTCAAGACAATGGATCTACAAAAATATAAGTTTTTTTTTTTTTCAAACTTTGATCAATCTAACCAAAAAGTCAAAAACCAAACCGATTTTGATAAGCCTTCGAATTCGATTATTATTACCTCTTTGCGGCTGCAGTAACAATGAAAGGATACAAAGAGATCTTTCGTTTGCTTCTCCATTAGCTGCTTATGTGATGCTCCTTCTTCAATGTCTGCATTTACCATAAAGCAAAAAACCCTTTAAAAACTCAAACTTTGCGCAAGAATCATTGAGCAAAAATGAAATGAAACCCTAACGAAATCTGAGAATGTGGGTGATTTTAACCTAAAGGAGATTGAGATTTGGGAACGACATGAATAAGAGCAAGAGTTTGGCCACGAGTAGCAAGATTCTCCATTGTCCATTTAAGAGCATTTTGGCTAGTTTTGTCTTTGTCTATTGCAACAGCCACAGAACCAGTTTTTGTTCCTTTACTTGTCGTGTCTGCTTTTGGTAACCACATTATAATCTTTCTTCTTCTTCTTCCCTTTTTTGTTAACGGAAAAGATAAACTAAATGGAGAAATTTTCTTACTTCTCCATAGTAAACGTTATATTTAGAGGAAATTCAAAACAAAAAATTTGAAGAGAAATAGAAAATGTAATGGGTTGAGAGATTTTTCTATTTTTAATTTCTTTTATTGATGGATGTTGTTTAAGGGTTATATTTTTGGATGGAAAACTAATTTCGGAGTTGATAACACAAACCACAAAAAATAAAACTAGTTTTGTTAATACAAGTTATTGGATTTCTATTGAATGTGTGGAAACTAGAAAAGTGTTTAACTAGCTAATATATAAGAAGACATATTTCTATTTATCTCTCTTTTTAGATTTTTCATAATGGAAGGTACAAAACAAATACATGTAATTCTTTTTTTTTTTTTAAAGACATTACCTTTTAATTTTTGTTTCATATAAAAGTAGCTGATATATCTTGTATTACATCATAAACACCATTTACTTTTTTGTTTAAAATAACATTCAATTAATTAACAGTTAGTCTTCAAAAGAAATTCTAAGCCATTTTACGTAAGAAAGATATACTAAAAATATAGTTATGTTTTATGAGATTTTAATCTTTTTAAAAAGATATACTAAGTCGACAATATTCAAAAAGAAACTGAAAAAGATCCCAGAGACCACTTAGATCAGTCTTTTTAACTTTACGATGCTTTTTTCTCTTCTCTTTTTTGTTGAACGCTTTTTTTTTTCTTTTTCTTTCTGTTGTTGAATTTGATAATATACAATACACCTACAAATTTCTTCTCTTTTGACCAATTCCCAATCATACCAATTTTGATCAGATAAGTATTTTTAAATTTTACCGGGAAACTATAAACTAATGATATAAATTTGATTCCATTTCACATAAATATTTCTAGTTTTATGTTCGTTCCTAGAGACTACCAGATATAAATTTGAATTGGGCTTTCTCGAATAAGTTGGGCCTTTTCTCTGCTGCATATTTTATTCTCCTTTCTTCCACATTTATTTTCTGTATAAAAAGGAAATGTATTATCATATGTTTTTTCAAATAAAATGCATTATCATCATATGTTACATTTTGATTTTCGAAGATAGACTTTACAGAACATTTATTTTGTCTGTTGACATAAGAAAAAATAGTTATGACTTTTGATTTCTACATTTTGTAATGTGATAAATTTCCAAGCATTGGTAAGTCTTGAGAAGTTTCTGATACGTTTTATTTTTACTAGCGATCTTTTGCAAATTTCAACTAAAATAGTAATAATTTGGACTGGGATTAATTTGTTTTTAGCTCGACCTTTTTCGGGAAACAGATTCCCAATCATAGCAATTTCGATTGGAGTTGATAAGTTTCCATTAAACTGTAAACTTTATTCGGCTTATGGATATGGACTATATAGTACATGTAGTGGGATGGTGCTTTTAATGGAGGAGATTCCTCAACTTTGCTAGCAATTTTATTTATTTTGATATATTTTATTTGTATATTTTTAACTTTAATTGGTAACAACAACATTTATTGTTGCTCATTTATGTTATTTGGCTTTTAAGCCTTGAAGATCAATCATATCTTCTGCATTTTTATTTTTTAAAAAGCAATCTCCTTTTATATTCCAACTTCCATAACGTGAAAACAAACAATCAAACACACATCATTATCATTTTTTTTTTTCAAAATAAAACTAATGAAACCAAACTTTTGAAATTACTTGAGTGGTTTTAAAGTTTTTGGGAGGAAGAAAAAGGTTCAAGCTTTAATTTCTACTCTGTTTTTTTTTGGGTAGAACAACTCGTGCAATGGGGCTGTGATGAAAGTGACAAATAGCTAATAAATTTCTCTTGCATTTATTGAGTCTTCTCTCTTTGGACCCGATCTCATTCAACTCATCTTCACACATGTCTCAAGCTCTCTCTCTCTCTCTCTCTCTCTCTCTCTCTCTCTCTCTCTCTGATCACAAGGTTCTTTGTCTGAATCTCATTTTGTCGAGTCATTAAGCATCTGGAGAGAGATCCAGACTAAGTTTTCAAACCGACACAACGACGAATTCTTCGATCATACAATGTCTGGAGACTCTCTGCTCGCATCTAAACAGTAAAAGTTTCATTCTTGATTCGTCTTCTTCTTCTTCCTCTCTGTTTCGTCCTAATTGTTCTTTGGTGTTGTGTTATACAGTCGAAGTTCTTTGTCCAGATTCTCTCAGACCAAAGCCGTTAATATTTCACAGGTTGAGATTCCATTAACTTGCTTCTCAAGCTCTTTTATATCTTTGAAACTCACTTTCTTATGACTCTGTTTTCTCTGAAACGTATAGCCAAAGAATATTACTAGAGAGATCAATGGTCTTGATTCCCCCAAGAGTAGCAGGTTCCACCTCTACAGATTCGAACTCGAGCACGATGTGAGTTTCACTCACCTCTCTTCGAAAACCATATAGAGAGATATGTAAAAATTTGTTCAAGCTCAGACTCAGTTCTGGTCTGAAACAGGTGCAACGATTAAAAGATCAACTGCGGAGAGAGACCGAACTGCGCACTTTCTTGCTTACAGCTTCTGATCAAAACCATAAGATTGAGCTGTCTCACGCATCTTATCTTCCACGTAGCGTATGTTTCTCTACCTTGTCTTGAGTTCTAAGCTTGCAATGTTCCTAAAACCCCGATTTGCAGGTTCAAGAACTTCTCTCCAATATAGTGGTCATGGAAGCTACGGTCTCTAAGCTCGAAAAGGAGATAATGTCTCTACATTTCTTGCTGATTCAAGAACGAAACGAGCGAAAACTCGCTGAGTACAACCTCACGCATTCTCTATCTCCACCTGTATGTTAATTAAATTCTCCTGTCTGTCTAATCTTTGTCTGATAGGCTCTGCTCTGATTGGAAAAACTTGTTGTCCAGAAGGCTACAGATTTGGTTAGATTATCTGAAGAAAATCACGAAAGTTTACGCCGCAAAGATCACAGAGCACAACCTAGAAGCAAACTGTCAAAACCCTTGCGGAGTTATGATAATGCTAATGAGCTATCCAAGGAGATGATAAGATGCATGAGAAACATATTTGTATCTCTTGGAGAGACGT
The DNA here is from genome assembly GCA_964056655.1 of Arabis hirsuta. Lineage (NCBI taxonomy): Eukaryota > Viridiplantae > Streptophyta > Magnoliopsida > Brassicales > Brassicaceae > Arabis > Arabis hirsuta. The sequence goes on from OZ053305.1 coordinate 9,452,721, forward strand.
CTGCAGGATCCAAATCTTCGCAAGAGATTACCGGTTTCTCACCTCGCGAGAATCCATCATCATCATCATCGTGGTGGTCGCCTTCAGAACACTCACGAATCTCCAAGTGGGTTCAGAGCCCCCGGATCGATATTCAGAAGAACTCAGATGTTTTAGCAACAAAGAGCAACATGTTTGATCCGTACAGAGTCCAAGGAAAGCTAAGCTGGGCTGATATAGGAAGTTACAGATCCGCAACCGAGGTGGCTTCAATGTCTGTTGAAGAGAAGCGACTCGGATATGCTTCAGAGGAGTTATGGAGATTCAGGTATTAACACACAGTTTAAACAACTTCTTAACACAAAACTCTTACGTGGTATTATCATTACAGGAACCTCGTCGAACGACTTGCCAGAGTTAATCCAACAGAACTAAGCCACAACGAAAAGCTCGCCTTCTGGATCAACATATACAATGCTTTGATCATGCATGTAAAGTCTCAGAAATTTCCCCGAGCTTTGATATTAAGATACAAAACTTACAATTTCCCGATTGTCTGATTCAGGCATACTTGGCTTATGGCGTACCGAAAACCGACTTGAAGCTCTTCTCCTTGATGCAAAAGGTTTGTTCTCAGCATACAAAACAAAACACTTCTTGGTTTGGTTTGGACAGAGGTTAATGTTAGTCTCTGATTTGGAGATTTTATCAGGCTGCTTATACAGTTGGTGGGCATTCATACAACGCAGCAACAATCGAATACATGACTCTAAAGATGAGCCCTCCCCTGCATCGGCCTCAAATTGTACTAAACTTTGTTTAAACTTCTTAATTTTCTGCGATTAATTATTTACTTACTATTCTAAATATCTTACCTAAACCGCGAGTTTCAGGCTCTGCTTCTCTCCATTCTCAAGCTGAAAGTATCAGATGAACAGACACAGGCGGGGTTAAGTACACACGAACCTCTAGTGTCTTTCGCTCTCAGCTGTGGAATGCACTCATCACCTGCGGTAATCTTTGCATATCTCTTTGCATTTCACATCAGGACCTTGAACCGACATCGCAATGTCCTCACAGATATCGCCTGCAGGTGAGGATGTACTCAGCCGAGAACGTACGAGACGAGCTTGAAGAAGCTCAGAAAGATTATATCCAGGCGTCAGTGGGAGTGAGCCCCAGGGGGAAGTTGATTGTCCCCAAAATGCTTCACTGTTTCGCCAAGAACTTTGTCGATGACTGCAAGGTTGCTCTGTGGATTTCACGACACTTGCCTCATCGCCACGCTGCATTTGTTGAGCAGTGTATACACCGGAGACAACGCTGGGGTTTTCTGGATTCATCTAGTAGCAAATGCGGCATTGTTCCTTTTAATTCACGGTTCCGGTATTTGTTTCTTCCATAACAAGCCACTGATGCGCAATGGAGTGTTGAAAGCAGACATTGCTTGTTTCATAGCTAGGGTTTAGGTATATGGCTATTTAGGTGATTCATTTTTCTTTTCTCAAACTAATAAACAATTAATGGATTTAGATCCGCAAAACGAAATAAGAAGACAACATACATTCTCTCAAGATGCAAAAGTCTAATAGTCCCTCTTTTACCCCTAATTAATAGAATGTTTTATTTAATATGAGTAATTAATAAGTTTAAAAGTAAAGGTAAAAAGGTCAAAATTAGTCATAAATGTGCATTGAAATTGCAGAATGACAATTAATATGAAACAAGAAAATAAGGCTAGAATGACAAGTATTGTGAAACGGAGATAGTAGTTATCACCAGTGTGCATGAAAAATAACTAAAATGCTGCTTGTTCTGTTTCAAAGCGAATAAGAAGAGAGAAATGAAACTAACTTGGTCCTAACTAGGCATTGATGGATGAAAGATTAACTTTCCGAGATGCCTGGACCACGTTCTTGTTTCCAGGGAATGATTTACGGGAGACGTCCACGAGCGCTTTGAAGCTGTAAGGTTCGTGCATAGATAACTCTGAGAGGACTTTCCGGTTCAGCTGGATGTTCTCCTTGGTCAGTCCGTGGATGAAGTTACCGTAGTTCACCTGTTTCAAGCTTTACATGTTAGGATTCCAACCAAACATGTCATTTCCATGTTCTTCACCAAAAACAGGGCACACTGATCCGCATATAACACCAAATATATATATATATATATGTTAAAGAGATATACAGAAATTAAAACAATGGAACCGAGACTAGAAGTTGACAGAAATGAAGGACAAAGTAAAGCTGAAACCAGGTAGTCGAGTTAGATAACTACGTTTCTCTACTACTTGTATACGAATCTCATATTACCATCACGAAACGATTTGCTTCTTTTCACATCCTAAATCTCTCTATTTAGATGGTACTAACAACAGACTCGGGAAAAATCAATAACCCAAACAAAACCCTAAATCCCAAGGCTACGAGCTAGAACGAAATCGAGCAGTCACCGAAACCAATCAAGCAAATCCGAGGGATGTAAAGGAAAAAAACGTACTCCGTGTTGACGAGAACCGGCGTTGATTCGCTCGATCCAGAGACCTCTCATCTCACGTTTCTTGTTTCGCCTATCTCTGTAAGAGTACTGAAGAGCTTTCTCCACTCTTTCTCTCGCGATCCTTATGCAATTCTTCGCTCTTCCCCTGAAACCCTTCGCGAGCTTGAATATCTCCTTCTTGTTCATCTTTCTCCTCTCTCTTCTCTCTTCTCTCTTCTTCCTTCCTTCTCTCACTCTAAACTCCACCTTCCTTTCTTCAATCGCCGCCTTCTGTGTTTTCCCTTCTCTACCACTTCCGAGTCGGGTCGGGTCGGGTCGGGTCTGAAGACAAAACCCAACTCTCCATCTAATGGGCCTAAGTCCATTAACGCCCAACAGAAGACACGTGTTGCCACGTCATAAAACACGTGTCATAGAAGCTTTCAATTCTCCCGGGAAACAAACAAAATACAAAGAAAAAGCTTTTATTTTGCCCACAGAATTTAAGTGGCTTCGCTCTGTTCTTCTCGACCCATCATCTCACACACACACAAAAACCCAAAAGAGAAAGACTTTCTTTAGACTGTGAATATTCGATGGATCATCATCGAATCTCCGCCACGAAATCCGACGACAGTGTGGGCCAGGGGAAGCTATACTCTCCTGACCACGCGATCAAAATCGCTACAAAATCTCAGAGAAGCCTAACCCTAGTTCTGAGGAGGAAGGAGGAGAGAAGAAGATGGTGATGTTGTTGGGGATGAAGAATCTTGCGGCGGTGAAAGATAAAGTGTTGGAGAAATTAGCGGCTGCTGCGGTTCCATCGGAATCGCTGGAAAACGCTAAACAGTTTCTGGAAGGTGTCATTAAAGATTTCGCCGGAGCGGCGCATGGTATGACTAAAGACGCGTTGCACCGGATTAAAACCCATCTCGCCGATATTCTTCCGTCTGTTTCTCCTGCCGTCACCGGAAAGGTTCGGTTTTTTAGTTCACCGGAAAAGAAATTTGGAATTTTTTTTTTTTTTTTTTTGGTCTCCGGATTGTAAATTTTTGTTTGGACGTTGAGCAGATAGTGGATGATGCTGAGAAGGAAGCCATTAACGGAGAGGAAGAAGATGAGAGAGATCCAGAAGTAACCTCCGGAGACGAAGTCGCCGGAAAGTTGCCGTATGTCTCCCCGACGTCTTCATTTTTCGGCTCTCTCGCCAAACCTTTCTCAAAGCTTTGACGGGTTTTTTCGTGTCCTTACGCAAGCTACGAGATTATTTGAGATGAATAAGAAGAAACCAGAGACGATATGTGAGATAATCTGAAATTTCTTGTTTGCTTATAGTGAGTGAAAATGTACACTTTACAAGTTTTTTTAAACTCATTTTGTGTAATAGAAAACAGAGTTTTACACTTTTTTATGATCTAGGCCTTAGATTGTTTGTATTATTAGCACACAAAATTCGAACTTTGAATAGAAAAAAATCAATGTTATGGACATAAAGAGACCAAAGAGATTCTTGTCTGTACAAGTTATACATGTACGTATGTATGTTTATACAGATATGTAATGTATATATCAGAGCTTGAGATGAATGCAAAGACAATATGGAATTTATGACGACTTCTTTTCATTTCTTCTAGATTCCCGGAAACTTTGAGATTTTCCAGCTTGTCATGTGTTCTTCTCAAGTACTGATAAGGCAGGAGTCAGATAGTTGTTCGCCTTGTCCGGTAAATGAGCCACCTGAAGAAGAGAGAGAGATTCGGTTAGATTGTATGATGAAGAAGCAGTAACTCATATAGTTAGCGGTTGCTCTTATAGTTATTCTTACCAGCTCGTAGAGCTCTATTCCTTGCTCAGCGACGTATTCATGGCAAACCTGCAAGAGAAAGCGGAGGAATGTGAGAGGTCCTTGGTATGGTTTCTTCTTTATAAGTCTAAGATTGAATCTTTCTTAGTTGTGGTTTCTTCTTATGGCTCGATAATTAAATCTTTTTCAGTTGTTTGTTTATATAAACAGCAACTCACATCAAAGCTTTTGTTTCTCGCGGTTGAATCGTGCAGTGACTTGACACAAATATCAGCCACATCCGCGCAACTGATGCCCTGAAAATGAAAGAGAATCGGGAATTTGGCCGTTATAAGTGAGTTCTGTTAGAGACTCTATCGCGGTTTGCAAGCGGGGTGACTTGAGTTTCTGTCTCGTGGTCGAAATTAACCTGAGAAATTCTGTTTCCTTGATCAAATATCAGAGCTCGTTGGCCGCCTGGCTCCTCCTGTATCAGAAATTTGTAATGTAATCAAGCGAATATATATACACGTTGGCTGGAACTCAAAAGAACAGTACCTTCAAGGGACCTGGACGAATGATGGTGTATCCAAGGCCTGATCTTCTCAAAGAATCCTCACCAGCCTGACAAATGTAGCAGACAGGCAGAGAGAAATGTGAAAACATGTAACCCACTGGCTCAAAAGCCCTAACAATCCGTGACCTAAACAGATTCAAGAGTTGTCACAAATGTGTGTTAAAGACAACATAGACTCACTCTCTTAGCTTTTAGCACTTGTTCCCTTCTATTAGGCTCTACACCTGAACCAGTACATGATACCAGAATGAAATCGGTTTCTTGTCCCGCCTGCAGACAAAAGTCGGAAAGTTGATACTTTTCCGGTTTCTTCTTTCTTTTGAGTGATGAATTTGGGCAAGTAGAAAAAAAGGTAGCATACTTACAGGCAAAGCTTTTATGTACTCGAATATAAGGCTAAAGCTTCTCAAATCTTGTTGCGCACCAGCAAGTCCATCAACAGGTCTCTGAAAGAGAAAAAAAACTCGACAGATTGCCATACTCAGACACCAAGGAATGAAAGTTGTCGGTTAAGTGATCAAACAGATCAAGCCCCAAAAACAACTGCTGAAGCACTGAAAAAAGAGTAAGCAAACCTGTCTTTTCGGCTCAAAGCGTATTGTCAATGTGTGAACGAGAAACGGATCTAGCGGTGGATCTTCTGGGTTAACTGGACGAAAAGCTGAAAATGGCACCCTTACCTGCCCCATGCACCAAATTTTTAGCCAGGAAAATAGCGGAAAAGGGGTCAGATTAATAAAAGACTGGTGCTTTCCATACCCGACAAAATCCTGCTTTGGTGCTGATCCTCGCGAAATACTGTTTGCTTTGAGACATATCTGATGATGGACCAGCTTCAAGGATTACAACATAGGATCTTCCGTTCCCACCAACAGAGAGGACCAAGCCTTCATACCTACCGTTATAAAAGCATAAGCACAGCCACCAAAAGCACGCGTAGGAAACAAGGCTAATTGGGTTTTGGGAGGTGTTACATATTTCATTATTACTACTTGCAAGTTATGCCATTTCCTAAGTTTCTATGACCAAATCATTTCACAAAACAAGCTAAGAGAAAGGACGGTTGATACATTATGAATCGCACAATACCTGTCAAGAGTGCAACCTAGTGGAAGTGAAAGCTTCTTCGACAACTCAACATAGCCTCCTCGGGTGAAAACATAACCTGCATTTGAAACCCGATTAAACCACCATACCAGAAAATATACCTGAAAATAACTTTCACAATGCATTGTTCGCAGAAGAGATAATCTGTACCTGAAAATTCAGCCCTCTCAGATTCAGTGAACTCAAACTTAGCATCCATTCCACCATCATATTTAGAAGCAGTTGTGTCCTGAAAGTAAGTTCCTTGACGAACTTCCCAACCGTCAAGTGACTCAGCGGACTTGAATTTTGCGATTAGAAGCTTGCTTTTGCTGCTTTTACCCGCTCTTAGTTGCGCTAGTCTGTTATTGTAATCCTGCAAAGTACTCAAATAACAGGAATGACTACTCTCTACTTATCGCAAACAAGGAACCAAATCGACCACCGTACAGTCATCGACAAGTTTTGTTTATACCTGAAAAGCCTTGGTGAGGTTATAAACACCCAAATGATCAACGCGGACAAGGTCTGCCGTAATAGTAGACCGAGCAGTGGCGCAATAGATGATCTTATTGCAGCTTTCAACGGCGGCTTTGAGCGTAGACGGTTCGCCAACATCTCCAATTACAATATCCACAGATCTTGGCAACATACTCATCACTTCCTCATCAGTTTTCCTCACCAAAGCCTAAGACAATATAACCTCAACGTTTCAACCTCTAAAAGCATTTGCATAAATACTTTATATTATATTCATTGTGAGATTTGTCACTATAAATAATAAATCAGTTATTTTGAATGTGATCGAACCTTGACGGTGTAGCCACGGAGCATGAGTTTACGGACGACGATACGGCCGATGCGGCTAGTGGCTCCGACGACTAAAACGGTGACGTTTTGAGCGCCGGGAACAGCGAATTCACACATAGGTCCTTCTCTAATGAAAAGAGTGTCGAGAGTGTCTTGTTCATCGGGTCGGGTCGTCCTCGAAATCTGACCTAACCCAGAGAATTTCCGCCATACCTCGTCGAAGAGCTGCCGCGATCGCCGTCCCAATCCGACAGGATTCACATCGTCCAATTTCAGTTGCGGCGGAGACGGCGATTGAGCCACCGGCGGAGCCACGTCAAGCTTCTTCGCCGCCGTCTCCTCGCTTTCCTTTGTAGTTGTGGTTCGATTTCCGGTCTTCTTTTCGCGGCGATTCTTGTCGGAGGATGGAGGTGGAGGAGAAGAAGAAGATTGAGCCCTAGGGATTGAGATTTGGGACCGATCGTGGAAAACCCATCTGTGAATTCTGGTGTTGATGGTGAAACTGTTGCCAAAATTCGAACTTAGAAACCTCGCATCAGTCGCCGCCATGTTACTCCCAACAATACTACTACCCACCATTTTTTTTTCTTTTGAAGCTCTGCTTCTGCAACAAAACAGAGCTCAAGCAACAATTTTTGAAAAAGAAAAATTATGATTTCAAATGTTTTTTTCCCTTGTATTAACAAGAAACTGAAACTGTGTAAACAAATTTTTTTCGATATATTCAGAAGACACTTGTATATGAATCTTTGCAGGCTAGTCTGTCATTGAGAACACTCTTTGGTCGAAATTAGAAATGGATAACGAAAGTGAGGTTTTTTTTTTGGTTGTTTGAGAAATTTTATAATATACAAAAAAAATAGAAGAATAAGAAATGGTTGGATCGGAGGATTTTGACATATCAGAAGAGAGAGAGAGAGTTGAAAGAAGAGAGAAGAAGAAGACCACAGAATCTGGTTTGTGTTTTTGGACAGTGATATGACTTCTGAGCCAATTAACTCGCCACGTACACTCTCGCTTGTCCTCTTCTTTTTTTATATATTTCTTTCAAAAAAAATTCTCTCGAAAATACCAAGTTCATTGAAAATACTCAAAAACTAACAATTACTTGCAAGTTTGTAACCAACCAGCTTCGAATCGTAGTCGTATCTTTACGAGCTTTGCAAATTACACAGTTTTAAGAATAGTACTATATTGCAGGTAGACCTCTTAAGCAAAAATTCAATTAACGATATGAAGATGTTAATAGTACAAGTCCACCCAAAAATGTAAGAGAAGCATCCGAAGACACTCCCTTCATACACCTTGCTAAGAAAGTTACGTTACTACTTTTGTATATATATATATATATTACATTCTTGCCAAACCCTCTAAGAGATAAGGCATTTTACAATTTGCACCAGACTACACCAAAAAAAGGAAGAAGAAGAAGAAGTTAAGCAGAAACAAGAGTTTATGTATATATAGATATAATCAAATCACCAACCTAATTTCTTCCTTTTTGCGACCTGAATCAGAGCGTAAGTTTCTATCAATGAAGAATCTTCTGCTTCTTTGTCACTTAAAGCTGAGAAACTCTTCAAGTCACTCAAAAGCTTTATTCCTCAAATTACTCATCATCATCACTCCTGACTGTTGAATACGAATCCATCTGAGCTAAACCGTTCAAAGGCTTGTTTCCTGTCTTCTCACGTATCTTCACTAGCTGGTGCTATTCATTTCTTCTTCTTCTTCATCAAGTGGAGCTCAGAGATACCAGCTTTTCTTTTCATCTTCTTAACCTTCGGCAGAAGAATAGATTTCCACTTCTGTTTAGATCCTAAACGATATTTAAGTCTATACAAATTGGTCAACCCGAGGTTCCTGCGACTTCTGCAGTTCTCTGTCTCATCATCTCCATGACGGCTGCTCTACGTCTTGAATCTGATTGCTGCTGTGACCTTCTTATATGGTCCCTTAGGTCGCTGGATAGAGAGATTCACAAAGATCAGTACAAATCATACGGATCATTCGTTTTGAAAAGCATTGCCATATGTTGGCCAGGGTTCTAATATATCCAAAAAAATGTCGTTTACAATGCAATTTTCAGATGTGACATGAGAGAAAACCATTGGCTCCAAGAAAGAATAAGATTGATTTTCATTGTAGAAAGAGAAGGGTATCTAGTGAATGATCCCATAAAACGTTAAACAGGGACAGAGGTTACCTGCATCGAGGTACATGACACGGGGAATCCTTGCAGGCCCGAGCATGGAGTTGCAAGAGATACCACATTTTCTTGCACAGAACACAACCTCCTGGAGCACGCACTTTGCAACGGAGACCATGTCGGAATAGCCCCTTCACTTTGCGGCAATTGGGATATTGACAATGTGTAGCACGGCATTGCGACGCATGGACCAGAAGATCGAGCATTTTCCTGAGCTGCAGATTTTTGATAATGAAATACTTTAGCATTTCAGAGGAGTTTTGAGAGCTAAATGACATAAATTTCCCTAACCCAAGCCCATCTTCCATGAAGACTAAAGCAAGAAAAGAAGTCGCAGATTATTTAAGAGGATCTACTATAAAGGATAGCCAAAACTAAATATTACAATACCTGCAAGACCCGCAATTGTCTAGCTTCTTTGTTCTGAGCATTTTGATCAGCTAGTGATGGATGATTTGTCAACCTGTGAGGATGATTAATACAACCCTCTCTACTGTAACATGTATTGCACACATCGTAGTCTGGGCAGACTTCACAGCGCCAGCCTTGACCACTTTCGATATCGAGATGACACACATTACATGTTGTGACAAACGCAGGAGCAGTTGGATTGTGCAGATGATATAGTACCATCATGGAAGAATGTTTTGCCCGCCTCAGTGTATCATACTGGTAATGGTTCCCTTGACAAAGACTCAGGAATGCTTGCCTCGTATCGAAAAATTCACTTTCAAGTATCTCATCTCTGTCCTTGGTATCCGCAGGTATATCTGTGATCTCAACCTACAGAATCAAAAACATAATCTTGTGAGATACAAGAGAATATTTCGCATGAGACTAACAACAGAACCTCTTCTAAAATTTCTAACCCAAAACAAGCTAATGCCACTTACAGGGTACAGTTTATGTTTATCCATGTGATTAACAGGATGCCTTTCTCTGTCTTCTCGTTTCTGTTCAGCCTCATAGCACCTGTAAGGTAGAATAACACTTTAGAGATTGCCACACTCTATCAGGGACAATGCATAGCTTCCAAGTTTTACCAATAAGTCTCTTCCAAGAAGATTTCCACCATAGCTTCCAAGTCATACAAACCAAGTCACCAGAACAAGAGCATGGGAAAGAGATTAAAAGTTCACTAGCAGAAGAGAAAGAACAATTCTTACCCATCACATAACTGGAAGTCTTTGCATTGGCTGCAGACCCAGCGGTTTCCAGCTACCATCATTGTACAGCAATGCGTGCAACAAGGCTGCAAGTGGACCATGATGAAATCCTCCTTCATTGGGTGAATGGTCTCACCAAGCTAAAAACATTCAAAAATAATATTAACAAGAAAAACACGAAACAGTATAAAGGAACTGAATTACTTTAACAGATATGGAAGAAAGCAAAGGTGTACAGAATAAAAAAGATTACTTTTTGCATTAGCAGCGTATCTTTGGACGCATTCCCAGACAGATCAGACTGGCCAGATGCTTTTAGAGCCCTTTTCGTAATGGGCTTCTTGAGTATTGCTTTTTTATTCCCCCTTCTACCATCATCTTCTTGACTCATTTGGGATATGATATCCTCTGCTGCACCTGGCCAGTAGTCACCATCGAAATAAGGGAGCCTAGCTGCCGTTACCTTAGCTCTACATTCACCAGTTTGCAAGAAGAAAAGGTCATATAGATTTGTAGTTTCTGCTACAATGCCTTCCTCTGCAGCTTTTCTCAACATTGCTAAGTACCTGTGTAGATCAGGAGCAATTGGAGGATGTTAATGATTTTTCATACGAAAATTTACGAAGAAAATCACAACAGGCAATTGGACTGACCATTCCCGTAGTTTATCAGACTTCGGCGTTTTCTGAATTTCTGGATGGCAATATAGGATATAGTCCTCGCCCTTCAGTGGTGGACAAGCCCATATGTAGCAGCTAGTGAAACCACGCAATTTGCAGTATTCCAGGTAGCCAATCTGAAAAAGCATCAATGTATACGTTTGAATCCTCCATGCAATGTAGAAGACCACACAAACCTTGCGTGAAAACCAGGACTTACAAGAATTTCATGGTAAACGAAAGTGCGCAGAGCATCTCCATTCGCAGATTTAATCTCAGGTCTAAAATACTTCACAGAATCCAAATACGAGAGATAAACACGGCGTTGATTAGGAAATGAAGATTCAGATCCAAATTCTTGGACATACATCCCAAACAAGCATACTTCTACACCTTCGATCTTCTGGAACAACAGAACCACCTGGAAATATCAAATGTGCAGAGTGAAATGTATTACTTGAAGAGAGGAATCCTGAAAATGTGGACATGAAGAAAACACACTAATGGTGTGCATGGAACTCTCCTACCTTGGATTTGTATGGAAATTCGGTTGGAAAATTATCCTCCCGAAATATTTCAAGAAATCGAGATTTCACTTCCAGCTTCTTGTCAACGGATGAAACAACTCTAATCACAAGGGATTCAGCAGTTGGAATCTGTCAGTTCCGGTGAAAAAATCGAAAAGGTGAGAGACCAACCAGTAAGTTTCAATCCATTGTTTCCAGTATAAAAGCACATCAGTAAGTTGATAGAAGTCTAGAAGATAGGAGATCAAAGGTGTAAAATCACATGAGACATAAAAACTTGTACAAGTCCACAGCCAAATTACCTCATCATAACTTTTTCCTTGGTCCCTCGCTCTCTCAGTCCTTTCCTGCTTTAGCCTCTTAAACAACCGCTGCTCTATATGGTCACTGAGAATCGTTCGTGGCAGATCTTTCGCTCCAAGAACAGCACTCTGAAGTAAAGGCTTTCTCTCATTTTGTTCCACCTCAATTATATAGCAATTTGGGCAGGTGTACTCAGCTTGCCCCCCGTCATTCCTCCGCCCATTAAACAGAGCACATATCTGATGCTGCCAGGCCTCACATTTATCACATTGGACCCACTGTAAAACAACATGGAACACAATAGACAAACTTAGAAAAATCTACAAAACAATAGGCAAATAACAATACTACTCTACTGAGTCGATAGCCTTACCCCTTCTTCAGTCTCTTCATCGTTTTTCTTTTTCTCGAGTCTTGCCTTCGGTACTGAAGACCCTTCAGCGAGTATTGTATCTCCTCGGGATTCATTATAACAGGGAATACAAAAGTAATAACGAGTTTCACCACCTGCAACTGTATAGTACATAGCATTTCTCTTGATGCGAGCACCACACGGAGTACAATAGATAGGTGGTGGCTCGAACGTAAGCTTCTCCACCGCACATAACTGGCAGGAATTCTCACTTATCGAATTCTCCATCGCCTGATTCTTTTGTGCTTTGGCTTTAGTCTGCAGACACATGGAAATTAAAGTATTCATCAACAATCACATACTTGGGGATAATGTGGACCAAACTTTTAAAAGAGCAGCTATAGCCTACAGTTTTTTTTTCCGGCAGCTATAGCCTATAGATTCATCTTTAAAAAATTACAAAGGAAAAACCAATCCGAGAAAATGTATATAGAAAGATAACTTTATGAATAAAACTCGCTTTTCTGTAAACTTTAAAGTAAATAAGGTTGCAAACCTGGCCAATCCACTGACGAAGACCACGAATATGTTCTCTCACTTGCTCGGGAGTGAACAATTCAGTTAAAGAAACACCCTTTATCTTTGGTTTTCCAGATTTTGATGCAAGATCAGGATCCTCCACCAGATCTTCTTTCTTCAACTGTTCAGGCTCTTTCTTCAGCTGTTCAGGCTCTTTCTTCACCTGTTCAAGCTCTTTCTCCATTTTGATGTTTTCTTGCTTTGGCGAGGCACCAGATAAATCATGTTGACCTGGTTCACTCACAGATCTAGGCTTGGGAACATTTTCACCGAACCCTGCTTGAACAGAAATATTAGGATTTTCCATCTTCCCTTCCAAGGTTTCCAACTTCAATGACACATGTCCATCGCTATGCATATGATCCTTTCCTTCGGCATCCTGAGATAATTCTGCCTCTGTTATGGAAACAATGGAGCTTTTACAACTCTCAGTCTCAGGGATCACTGGTTGAGAAGAGTGCTCCACCTTCAACCGTTTTAATGAAGGCTGCAATTTATCTAAAGTATCAGCACAACGAGGGGCACCAGAAACCACTCCAGCAGAAGCGTGTACAGAATCATTTGATACTACAGCTTTGTTCACTGAGCTCACTGCAGTGTTTTCGCTTTTTATACGGGCCAGGGCTCTTGCATTAGCTTGTTGCTGAAAGTAGGTCCTTACTGGCACACAGACAGGGCACCGAGGATCCTTGCAATTTTTATAGTGGTTAATCAATGCCTTCGTGGGACGACAACGAGGATACAAACACTGAGGTTCACCACAACTATCCATGTGACTCCATAATTTCTTAACAGTAAAGCAATTTCGGTCTTGGCACTTCCCTCCTGGTGGTTTGCAGGTCCGTGCATGACGTAGAAACAGGAGCCATCTCTGTTGATTTCGGAACCGGGGATCTTGGCTTATGTTTCCATATCTAAATGTGGTACCAATAGAATTTTGCAGATTATGGGATTCGGATATAGTAGAAGTATTTTGACCAATAACAGATCCGTCAGTCATATTATTAGGTTGAGCTTCATCCATTCCGGTAATTCTTTGATGGAAATCCTCCTGAACGTGCTGTTCACTTGACATACCATTAGACATTTGAGTATTTTCCTGAGACTGGGAATGCCACTGACCACGTGGATTGGATTCTGATTTTGCTCTAACAGCAAGATTGCTACATCTGTTGATAGAATTAGAACCTATATTCTTGGGGTGCAGCATCTGCTGAACCTGTTGGCTATTTTGAGGAAGTGATGTGCATATATCACTCTGACTTGTGACTGAGGGAAGCTGAGCGTCTGCATGGCAGTTTTCTCCAGAGTTCTGATATTGATTCTGGAACTGAGAAAGCTGGAATCGTTCAGATGTTTGGGAGTGCATTGATTCACTATGGTTCTCCCTTCCAGATTCATGTTTAACATTTGTAACCATATCAGAAGCCACCTGCGCTTTCACCAAACCATCATTGCTAATTAATCTATGTTGCTGCAGGGTCTGCTGCTTCAATTTCTGTTGATGAAGAAATTGCTTCTGCTGCTGTTGAATCTGATTTGATTGTTGCTGAAACTGAATAGGCTGTTGCTGAAGTTGTTGTTGAGGATGTGACTGCAGATAATGTAGGGCAAATAGATTGGAATACTGAATACTCGAAGTGATAAATCTTTAATTGGTGTGCATTGTTGCATGCAAATGAAATCTAATGATTGCTCACCAGAGAAGAGTTAGCTCTGGACACAGACTGGAAACTTGCTGCACCGGTATTTTGAGCATTTTTCACTGTCCCAATCAATGTTACAGCTCCATGCAAATTTCCAGATCCAAAGCGGTGAGGATTTGTTGTGCTACGATCTTCCCCTGAAATATGAAACATGCTTTTGATATTCTGACTGGTATGTACTAGTCATTCACAATATATATGAAATAGGATAATCAGTGGACAGAAGAAAAAAAGACAGAAATTACCCTGCATTCCTGACTGTGGGAAGTGATCAATAGCCTGCTGTAAATTTTTGGAAGAATTGGTGTAAGATAAACCTGAGTCTACATTTTTTTCGTTCACTCCAGTACCACCATTTACAGAGCTATTGGCCACACCAGGTGGCTTTGGTTGCACGTCCAGTCTAAGGCCAGTAGCCATTTGGTTGGGCAACATGTGACTAGTTTGACCACCAGTATGCTGCCTTTGTTGTTGCTGCTGAGACTGAGGTACCATTGTTGGCTCAGCAGAAAACCCGCCATTGTTCTTATTAGTACCACTATTAACAAACCCAGGTGTAGGAATCATCTGGCTAGTACTACTTTGGGTACTCAAGGATGCCATGTTCCCTCCAGAACCAAGAGAAAAATTTCTCGATGCATGCTGGTATCCATTAGACATACCACCTGCAAACAAGGTGTCAGAGAAACATGAAATGAACATTTCCAGGACAAGTATCTACAATCACTTTAATAAACGAACCTCCATGCGTGCCACCAGCAATTAGTAGGTTTCCTGTGTTCACAGCTGTGTTTGTGCTGTTGTTGTTTCCAACTATGGTAGCATCAGCAGAGGATGTAACCTTCAAATTAGTATTACCCCCAGCCTGTGATAATCCTGGAGTAGGTATCATCGTTCCAACAGAAAGGGAATTAGCATGTCGTTGATTGTGGTTATTCATCTGTCTGCCTTTTATAAGACTTGTAATCCGAGATTCAAGGGTTGTCCGGTTCACGTAATCCTCCTGTAGTATAAGTTAAGTGAGGAAATGAGTCAACAAGCTGAATCTAGAGGCAAAATGTCAAAAAGCATCAGCCAATCTTGTTGGAATTCCCCAGTAAACCAAATCATAAACGGCAACTAGAGATCAAGTATTTTTCCTTTAGATCCACAGAAATATTTTGAGATACCTTTGAGCTAGCCATTTTAAACAACCCCTCCTCTAAGCGTCTAGCAACATCCATATACTTTGCCTTAGATGCAGCATCAGCTGGAGATGGTTGTCGTTGCTGTAACATGTTAAAGCTAGAAAGAAGGGAAGAACAAGGCGGTCAGTTACAAATAGTCCCTCACGATGTAACCATCAGAAAAGTCTCAAGGAGCAGAAACACTAAAATTGGTTCTTAAGAAACGAAGCAGATACACAGTAATGCAGATAAGTTTGATCATTCCAAGCCCACATTGAGCCAACATTAACTCAAACCATAACACAAGTGGCAAGCAGTGCAAAATGAACGAAACAAAACCACCATTAATAGTGGGAAGACACATTTGATGTAGCTAAAAGATTGAAGGCTTACACAAGCGTTTGCATGTACTGTCGAAGTTTCTTGATATCATGGTCCATATGGCCAGTGACATTAGGTGAAGACCCTACACGAGCACCAGCACCAACTAAATTCTGCATTTGAGAGTTGCCATTATTCTGCGGCATTGTCACTTGGCTTGGAACCTGCCCAGATAATTGTCCCGACGTATGAGCCTGAACATTCATTTTATTTCTTAAGTCTTCGTCGCCTTCTCCTAATTCTTCTTGCAACTAGCACTAACAGGCACTGCATAATAACTCTTCTGTCCCCGATCGAAAGCTCATCTCCTACTCTTAATTATTTCTCTAGATGATCTCAATGTAACACCTCGCCGCGCACAATGAGTGTCCTGCAAAACAATCTCTTACTGTCATAAAACTGAAATCACATAATTTGATCTCAAATTCAGTTAAACTAGTATCATAGACTCTGATCAACAAAAATGAATGAATTACGAAAGCAGACAACATGAGTAGCAATAAGAAAGCAACCCAAGTGAATCAAAAAAAAAATCCCCAAATAAAAAAAAAACCTAGAAATCAATCAGACCTTGAAATCGATTCACAAAGAAGCAAACTTTAGGCACAAAGAGCAGAACCCAGCAAATAAAAATTCTCCTTCACAAGGTCACTGGACACGAAACCGTTACTAGTGATTACGATGATCGATTCTCCGAAACGGAGTAGTAATAAAGTCGGTGAATAGCTGATGTCGCACGTGCGAACTCACACAAGCACAAGGAGGAAGAAGAATTTTTTTTACGATCAAACAAGCGACGAGGACACAAATCCCAGAAAGAGATTACGAAAACCTAAAGGTCGAATAGTCGACAAATTCACGAATCGGAGAGCTCTTCTTCGAATTGAGGGGTTTTTCGAGCGCTCGTTCGATTTGGGGATTTTGATTTTGATTTTTTTTGGTTAGGGATTTGTCGTTTTATTTTTATTGTTTTGTAAATAGTAACAAAAAGACACATTAAATAACATTTACCTTATAAGTATACAAAATCATTAAAGAATCTTTCGAAAGTTAATTGAGGAAACCAATAACCAAAATCATCGAACCAGTCAAGGAGAAGTGTCGGAGATTAGTTTAAGTTCCTGTCCGTCCGATCAAATTTTTTCCGATAATTTACAACTTTTACCCTCGTAGTTTTGGTCTGTTTAATTTCACCCTTATTAATGAGAGTAACTAAAAGTAAAACCATTCAAAGTCAAATCATACAAAACAGGAAACAATTCAAACCCGGTTTAATTTAGGTACGCATCTTACAAGCAGGTATACAGTAACAGTGCAAAAGCTATAGCATCATCGGTACGAATATGATCGTATCTTTCCTTGTAACATAAGTAATGAAAACGTTTCTAAAGAAGCGTTTTTGATAATCTTGAGCAGCGTTAAAGGCTCAGCGAGTTGAGATACTCTGCAATCTCTGTCTCCCATTGATCTCCATTCTCAACAACCTTCTCTTTCTCCTGTAGAACAAAAATATTGGAACATCACAAAGTTCAGAATAGGATGTCGAATATTCGAATAAACCCTTCTTAGTTTAAGATGGTGAGCAATAATTATAGGTCTATGGTCTAGGGATGTACCATCGTGGTTTCGGTCTCCGTAGAAACTTCGGTAGGCATTGTTGTTTCAATTGAAGAAGAGCTAGCATTTTGCAGAATCTGACTGTAGTTATTCGATTTTCTGGCTTTTATTAAGCTTGTCAAGCGAGATTCAAGTGTTGAAGGGTCCAAGTAGTCCTCCTGTTAAGTTTTTTTTAAGTTAGAGAGTATCGTGCAAACGAAAAAGAACGATTACTTGGAATTCCTTAGTAAATCAGATCCTGAAATGCTATGTATCAATCAAGTAAATGTTTTGCGATACCTTTGTCGAAGCAAGTTTAAAAAGACCCTCCTCTAAAGCGTTTAGCAGCAACCATATACTTTGCTTCATCAGTTGGAGATGGATTCCATTTCTGTAACTTGCTGAAGCTGGAAAGAATAGAAGATCATCGGTTAGAAGCACGATTCTCCTCCATGAACTAACCATCAAGAAACCCTCAATGGTTTAAGGTATACAACAATATACAAGACTAGAATCCAAATAAGTAACATTTCCGAAGTAGAAAACACTAATTGACTCGTAAGGAATCGAGCAGATAGTGCAGGAATACAGAGCCAAAAACAGTAATACGTTTGATTATTCCCAATTGAAGGCTTACATAGTGCTCAGCATGCACTGTCGACTTTTTAAAACATCATGAGGATCCATGGGAGCAGTAGGGTTACGTGAAACCCTAAATCAACACCAGCAGAAGCAGAATTAGTAGTACGTAACACCAAAGACAAGCAAATCTTAAATCAAACAAAAGAAGCAATATTAGCAAGGAGGTACCTGAATGATCGAAAAATTCTCAGCTTGGGGAGGTTTTGGAGCTCGTAGTTCTTCGATTTTAGGGGTTGTTCAGGGTGATTGATTGATCTGGGGGAGAGTCTAAGATATTTATTTTGTTCCTGACCGTCCAATCTAATTCATTAGTGATTTTCAACTTTACTCTTTCTACTTCTTTCTTTCTATTTTGGGACTTAGTCTTGATATTATTTATTTTTGTATCGACACTGAGAGTAGTAACTGCACTGAATTATACCATACAGTACTTTCATATTGGTATGGTATGGTATGGTATGGTCCATACCGTATGTTCCAACTCAAACCGGAAACAGAACCAAAACCGGTTTTACCATAGGTATGAAATTATGACCATGTCCTCCAATGCCCTTGTGACTTTTTTTTAAATCAGATATAACCTCCAACCAAATAAAATTTTATTTTTGATTTAAATTTTGTGAAAAAAATCAAAAAATAAGAAAAATACCAAAAAACCCTTACTAAAATTTCTTAATTACGGACCACACCCGACCCCAACTTTTCCCTCTCCTCCTTAACCCGAGAAAACTGATTTCGAATCAACTTCTTTTTAAAAAAAAATTTCAATTCCGCGAACCCTCCCTCTTCTCTTCACTTCTTCTTCTTCTACAAGTACAACCAACCGAATTCGATCAACCCACACCCAAACCCGTTTAATTCGGATTCCACTCTCCCTCTCCTCTTTAACCCGAAATCGAATCAACTTCCTTTTTAGAAAAAACACAAGTCCGCGACAACATTCAACTCTCCCTCTCTTCACTTCTTCTCAACCAAGTACAACCAAGGATAATTGTTCTTAAAACGAAATCTAATTCCAAGGTAAGTCCGAATCTACTTCCTATATTCAAATCCGAGTAGAATTCGCGATGAAATTAGGTTAAAATGCTTAACCGATTTCGGAAGTTATAATGTTGGGTTTGTTTGGTTTTTCGAAGATAAATGTCGCGCACGAAGAACGCAAGTTATGTTGGTGAAACATCTCAAGGACAACGCGAAGTCGGAGTCCCTGATAGTTCGAATGACAGTGAACCACTTGTAAATGACTCAGAACAAACTGTGTCGGACTCTAGCCATTCCACGGTATGACTCATTACTGTGGCCAACTAAGTGCAATTTGGTATAACTTGCAAGTTTTGTAAATTTTTGAATAGTTAAATAATTCGGTATAAGTTGGTATAACTTGCAAGTTTTACTAAGGTACATCTTGGAATTCAATTCGGAAACAAAAGTTGGTAAATGTTGATATAACTTACTAGTGTTTGTAACTTAGTAATCGGTTAAATAACAAGTTATAACTTGGTATAACATGCTAGTTTTACTAAGGTACATCTTGGAATTGAATTCAGAAACAAAAGGGGTAACATGGTATAACTTGGTATAACTTGGAATTGAATTCGGAAACAAAAGGGGTAACTTGGTATAACTTGTTAGATTTTTGTAATATATTCCGGAAAACTAAAAGGATTAACTTTGTTAATTTTGTTTGATTGCAGGATTCTAACGAGGAAGTTGCGTTAGAAAGAAGGCTAGAGATGTACTTTCCACCGTCTCAATATACAAAGCCGTTTAAGATTTCGGCTAAGTGCAGTATTAAAGAGACGGTGAAACTCCTTGAAGACCATCTTACACAGGAAGAGATGTCGTGGTTCCGCAATCACCCACAATTCAAACATTTCTTCCATATGCCCAAGTCCGCGAATCATAAGTTGATGGACATGTGGATGCTTTTTCTTCGTATGGCGAAGATAGCGAAGACAAAGGAATGTTGGTTCGTAGTGAACGGAGTTCCAATCCGGTATTCTCTAAGAGAAATGGCACTCATCTCTGGATTGTATTGCCATAACTATCCAGCGAACAAAGACACTTTCGGCGGGACCGCATTTGTTGGTGCTCAGTTTGGGGTGGGGACAACATTAACTCTGGAAAAAGTCAAGAAGAAGTTATTTTCAATGAAGAAACCTTTTGAAAATCGGTTGAAGATGGCAGTGCTATATTTTTTGTGCACCGTTCTTATCGGGAAACGAAAGGGAGGGAAGCAAGCACCCTCTGTCCACCCTTTCTTTATTAGAGCGGTGGAAGATCTTGAAGGGTGCCGCTCATATCCGTGGGGACGAGAGGCGTTTGAGCAGAACATTAAAGACATCTTCCATTGTATGGACCACTATGGAGGGGATGTGAGAGGACAGTGGGTCTTTCCTAGCTTTATTATCCCGCTGGAGGTAAGTTTTTAAAAATGTATAACTTAGTATAGCTCAAATTGAATTCGGACCAAAAGGGATAACTTGGTATAACGTGGTACAACTTGGTATAACTTGGTATAACTCAGTTCGTATGACTAAGTATAACTTGGATTTTGTGTGATGATGTGTAGTATCTTGCGTTTGAGGCCATTCCTGCCCTGAAGAATAGTTGCATTGAAGTTGTTCCTGCACACAAAAGCTGTCCTCGTATGTGCAAGATGAAGTTCAAATCCGGCAAGATGAAAGGGTTTGCTCTTAAGGACATCAATGTCCAACTTGGTACAACTAAGGTTAGTAATCCGTTTATATTGCAAAAACGTTTTATTTTTTTTATCAACTTGGTAGTTATTAATTTGTATTTATTAATTTTCTCAGGATATTCAGAGTATCCTGACTCTAACCAGTCGTGAGAGGCGTATGTTGCACCAACTCATGGATATTGATAATGGGTGGAACGATAATGATGATGCATTGACTGATGGGTGGACGAGGCTTGTTCTGGTGGAGAAGAAGATGGTATGATCTCGGGATCTTTACATTGAAGATGTAAAGGCCAGAGGATTAGATCCTGATGTGGGTGATGAGGACGATGTTGTGGGTTTCAGTGGTGTTATTCGGGATGAGACTATACCCGAAGATGCTCCTGAGACTACGCCTGCGGATGCTCCTGAGTCTATACCTGCGGTTGCTCCTACTATGCATGCGGATGCTCCTACTATGCCTGCTAATGCTCCTTATCAGTGGAGAAATGAAATGGTTGCGCTAAAGGGCCAGATTGAAAAAATGTTTTCCGAACTTAATATGAAGATTGAAGGCCTTGGTACCAGAGTCTCCTCTATTGAATCATCTCTGAGGTTGGAAAGAGAAGAGGATGAGTATAACCGTGGGTTTGATGACTATAACCCTCGGTTTGAAGAGGAACAACCTGCTGCGGAACAGGTACAACTTGGTGCAACCTGAAAATCTGTAATAAATCAATGATATATGATATATGATATATGATATATGATATATGATATATGATATATGACATATGATATATGACATATGATATATGACATATGATATATGACATATGATATATGACATATGATATATGACATATGATATATGATATATGCTATGATATATGAACAGGTACAACCTCGTGCAACCGAGGTACAACCTGATGCAACCATGGTGCAACCTGCTGCGGAACATGTACAACTTGGTGCAACCTGAAAATCAGTAATAAATCAATGATAATATATGATATATGCTATGATATATGAACAGGTACAACCTCGTGCAACCGAGGTACAACCTGATGCAACCATGCTGGTGCAACCATGCTGGTACAACCTGATGCAACCATGGTGCAACCTGCTGCGGAACAGGTACAACTTGGTGCAACCGAGGTACAACCTGATGCAACCATGGTGCAACCTGCTGCAGAACAGGTACAACTTATTGCAACCTGAAAATCAGTAATAAATCAATGATAATATATGATATATGCTATGATATATGAACAGGTACAACCTCGTGCAACCGAGGTACAACCTGATGCAACCATGCTGGTACAACCTGATGCAACCATGGTGCAACCTGCTGCGGAACAGGTACAACTTGGTGCAACCGAGGTACAACCTGATGCAACCATGGTGCAACCTGCTGCAGAATAGGTACAACTTATTGCAACCTGAAAATCAGTAATAAATCAATGATAATATATGATATATGCTATGATATATGAACAGGTACAACCTCGTGCAACCGAGGTACAACCTGATGCAACCATGGTGCAACCTGCTGCGGAACAGGTATAACTTGGTGCAACCGAGGTACAACCTGATGCAACCATGGTGCATCCTGCTGCGGAACAGGTACAACTTGTTGCAACCTGAAAATCAGTAATAAATCAATGATAATATATGATATATGATATATGATATATGATGTATGAACAGGTACAACCGGCTGCAACCGAGGTACAACCGAGGCTTTATAAGAGGAGGAAGAGAAAGAGAGCAGCCGAGGTTCCAGCTGAGGCTTCATCGGAGGTTCCAGCAGAAGCTTCATCAGAGGTTCCAGCAGAAGCTTCATCAGAGGTTCCAGCAGAAACAACGCATAAGGTCAAGTATATAGCGAAGGGGAAGGGAAAGGGAAGTACCGTTGTGTTGAGGAGTCCTATTGGTACTAGGCAGCGCGACAAGATTTTAGGACAGAAGAAGGATTAGAGTGTGTTTGTCCTCTCCTTTTATTTGATTGAACTCTTTGATTTGAACTCTTTTTTTTTGGTGTTTTTGTTTTTGTATGGATTTAACTTGGTACAACTTGTGTTTTCTAAGGATAACTTGGAGCAAGTTTTTTAGGAGTAAAACATATCAACAATTCAAGTTCCAAAACCACAATTCAACCTCTAATTCCACAAACATACGGTCCTTACATAGTTGTACAAACATACGGTCCTTAAATACGGTCCTTAAATACAAATAGTTGAAGAAATAAACGGTCCTTACCTAGTTGTACCAATACGAGACCTAGTTATTCTTAGTTACACAATCTTGATAATCATTGTTCCAATAAGAAGAAGGGAAGAACATAGAATCAGTAATGTCCTCGTTTTCTTACTTTCTTGCTTCAACAGGAGAACTTCTTCTTCAAGAACACTGACTTGAAAATCCAACTGTTCTATCTCATCCAAAAACGCTTCATCAACCCACTTAAAAACATGGCCATCGTTCACAAGCTACATAAATTATTGAACAAATGTGAAAGTGTAAAGAAGATGTGAATTCGGGTCATGTGAATTCAGTCAAGTTAAGAGATGTACCTTCCTTTGAGCAGCATACAAGCACCGGTAGTACCGACGACAAGGATTCGATACCGACCCAGAAATTTTTTCAACAATCACGGATCCGCAATGACATTTTTTTGGAATTCCAGGAACCCTAATTCGTTTAGAGAATGTGCCATATGTGTTCGTCGATGCTTCAAAGTTGCAGCTCATATCGAAATCGGAAAATCGGGAAAAGCCAAGTAAAAGGATTCGAAAAATCGGAAATGGGACAGTAAACGGAATCGGAAAATCGATTTATTAAAGGAAAGAAAATCGATTTATGAAAGGAAAGAAAATCGATTTATGAAAGGAAAGAAAATCGATTTGCGAAAGGCAAAAGAAAATCGAATCGATTTGTAGAGGGATTGAAGGAACCCACTTGAAGGAGTGATGTGCCGCCTTTTGAAAATCAGAAATGGAGAAGAGGACGATGCGAGAGGGATTTTTGAATTTTTTCAATCTTTGGAAAAAAGGATTCACACGTGCGCCGCCTTTTCGCACGTGTGTAGCTTCCAAATGTGTCAAGTTGTACATGATTGACCAGTTGTACAATTTTTGGCAAGTTGTACTTTTTAAAAAATTTCTTAAATGTTAGGTATACACATGTTTAATGACAACATTTGTAGTTGCACAAATGGTTTATGGTAATTTATATATAATAGAAACAGTTTTGTGGAATAATATTTGACAGAACATAATTTTAATGACCGTTTGTAAGTTTAAGTGGTTAACATATGGAAAGTAACCATTAAACTGTAATGTCTAACATGAGATATTATAACCAAGTAACACATCCAATTGTTCCAAATTTATATTATTTTTTTGTACTCAAATGTTAATTTGAATATGACATAAATATTCAAAATTTATATTTAGTAAAAATAATGTTACCGTTTTTTATTTAATATAACTTTTTTTTTTAATTTTTTTTTAATTTAGTAAGTAATAAATCAATGATATAATTTAATAAGTAACAAATCAATGATATAATTTAATAAGTAATAAATCAATTATATAATTTAATAACTAGTAAATTAATTATATATTTTTTAAAAATAAAATATCATTATTTAAATATTATAAATTTAACAAAAACTAGAAAATAATTATTGTAATATAAATTAAATAAATTAGTTTTAAAACTATTATTTTAAAACAACATCTAACAATAGTGTAACAAGTAAATGAAAAAGATGAAGATTAATATCACAAGTCTAGTTGGACAATCACGAAACAAGTTGTACTTAGTTATACAAAGATAAAACCATCAATATCCATTACACTCCACAATTAAACCAACGGTCAGCAAAGTTTTCCGGTTGTTGAACAGATGACGACTCAGGCACGGAAGACGACTGAGGCTGAGGCTGAGGCATGGAAGACGGCTCAGGCACGGAAGACGATCGAGGAATGGAAGATGATCTCGAGGTACGACGTCCTTGTTCTCCGGTTGAGGGAAACCTCCTTGTTCGTTTTCTTCCCTTCTTTTTCACATACGCCTTAGGATGGACAATCAAATCACGCACATCCTGAGGCACCGTCTACATATCCATACGAGGAACTGGATATATCGACTTCGCATATGCCAATATCCACTGCTCCATCCAGTAATACTTAGAGCAAAATTCATGCAATGGGAACTCAGTACCCGTGCTATTCTTTGCTGCCATGGCAGCAGCTATAGCATGCACGCACGGATATTTGTCAATATCAAAACACTTGCAATCGCATGTCTTATTCTTCAAATCAACCACATAACTACTCCCATCAATTGCAGTCACCTTGTACTCAAGAAAGTACAAGTTTATCTCGGTCACTGGTAAGAGCTTAGCTTCCGTACATCGTGTGTGCATCAATTTCTCAACATACGGAACTAGCTTCTGCCCTTCCGGTGTCTCTACGGACATCTTTCTATGCTTGTTCCACCATTTTTCAATAATCGCATCGATCATTAGTAACAACGCATATGTCCTTGCTTGTACAAAAACACCATTAATCGATTCAACATTATTAGTTGTATCTATATTGTACCTTGACCCGGGAAAATAACACCTTGTCCATTTCTCCTGTCCAACACTATTCTTCAGATACGCACCTGCGTTCGGATACTTTTTGACAAAAGCAGCAAAGAGGTTCAGGAACTCAGGCTCTGTGTAAGCCCTACTACACTCCATGAAAGTTTTTGCAACCAAATCTCTGTTGACGTTTTTGCAGCTCAATTTAACATTCTGAGACAAATGATAAATACAATACCCATGGTGAGACAAAGGGTACACTGCACTTACGGACTTGATGAGGCTTTGATGTCTGTCAGAACAGAAGACCAGTTCAGGACAATCTGGTACAACTGTTTTCAACTTTTCAAAAAACCAGGTCCAACTTGCATCTTTCTCACGATCAACTACACCAAAAGCAACCGGATAATGGTGATGATCTGGATCTTGACCTGTTGCCACGATAAGCAGTCCACCAAACTTATTAGTAATACATGTGCCATCCACAATGATCACCTTCCTCATGGCTTGGAAGCCTTCAATGCAAGGACCCAAAGCAAAAAATAGGTACTTAAACCTCTTTTTCATCCAGTTCAACATATGAAACTGTACCAGGATTCTTCTTCTCCAACATGTGCAAATAAGAATACACATTCCTATAGCTATCCTCTGGAGTACCGCGAACATCAGCAGCTGCTAGTTTCTTCCCTCTATTTGCGGTCGAATATGCGACTTTAACACCAAGTCTTGATTGAACCAAAGGGATGAGATGTTTTGGAGCTGGAGTCTGTATCGAACATGGGTAATCTTCTCGCAATACAGATGCAACCAATCGTGTTGTGCCTCTCCTTTTCTGTCTCACTGTACTCGTAGTTGACCGCGAGCATGTATGCATCTTGTGGTACGTTCTGACCGAGAAAGTATCTGACGGCATATCCTTCGCAGCTCGAAGAAACCACTTGCAACCTTTTTTACGTTCACAACATTTTACCACAAACAACACCTTATCCGACTTCACTATATCAAACTCAAAACAGTTTTTGTGCGCCGCTGCCTCAACTATATCTTTCACTGCATTCTTACTTGGAAATTCTTGACGTATCTTCAGATTCAAGCCATCTTCCCATTCTACATTTACCGTCGGGGTTGCCTCACCTTCAAATGTTTCATAGTTATCTATATTTTCTCGTTCTTCGTCATAGATAACCATGGTGGCCCCAACGTTAGAATTTTTTTACGCTTCTCCTTCAAACTGAGTTGTGTTCTCATCTTCAGTCGTGTTCTCATCTGAACATGTCCCACTTTTATTCACCTCATCATTACTTCCAACAAATAAACTTCCTCGATCTTGCTCACGCTCATGCTCCTTATCTTTAACAACTTCCACATGCAAAACATAGAATTTATCTTCATTCATTTCCAAAAAAGATACAACATCATCATCATCGAAGATATATAGTGGTATCGTTCGGTCCACTGGATCTGCAACGTAACTCAATCTCAGCTTAGTCTTAGCTTCATCAACCTTTGCCTTTAAACATATTTTATTCACCAAATATGAATAAGTGACGTCTTCGTACGATCTCTCCAATCTAAGAAATTGATGAATTTGACTTGAAATCCATTTGTTTTCATTTCCTTTTTTCAAATAGTATCCCCCAAAATCAAAAACTATCTTCATGCGAGGATTATTACTCAATGCGCCCCCCTGAAATTCAATACAAAGCCAAATTAGATTCGGTTATACCAAGGTGTTCTTTTTTTTTCAAGTTATACCAAGTTATACAAGTTGCACGATTTAATTTTGAACAGTTATACCAAGTTATACAAGTTGTACCGAAATCCAGTAAACCAAGTTTAACAAGTTATACCAAGTTATACAAGTTGCACGATTTAGTTATTTAACAAGTTATACCAAGTTATACAAGTTGTACCGAAATCCAGTAAACCAAGTTTAACCAGTTATACCAAGTTCAACAAGTTGTACCGAAATCAAATAAACCAAATTATACCAAGTTACACAAGTTGCACAATTTTGCCATTTACCAAGTTATACCAAGTTATACCGAAATGTACTAAATCAATTCAGTTCTTCATCCTATGATTCAATTCAATTCAATTCAAGTGTAAATACAATCTATGCATATTAATCAAAATTCAACCCAGATCGACTACGACTACAAGAACAAACGAGAATGAGAAATTAGAATGAGCATTCAAGAAAAACATTGAAATCTACAAAATACTTAATTCAATTAATTTACAAAATTATGGTTCACATTGTACAAGATTTTCTTTAATACATAATTTATGAGTTTTATATACGAAATAGAACAAGAAATCGGACCTCAATCCAATTTTTCAAATCTTGGTCGGATGTTAATGGTGGTTTCGCGAAGAAGAGAGAGGGTGAAGAAGAAGGTCGAGATTAGAAGAGACACAGGTGGGACCCATCGAAATTTTAATTTCTTTTCCATCTTTAATTTTATTACATTAGGGTATTAAGACAATTTTGGGGTAGAGATGAATTAAAAAAAAGTCATAGAGGTATATGAGGACATGGTCCATGAAATTACAACCAATACAGTTAACAGTGCAAAAGGTGAAGAAGCATCTTTATTTGAAACACAGGCAACGAAAATGTGTCCCTGCATCAATTAGGCAAATAACTTGATCTGCCACACAAGTTACAACTTCAGAATCATAATATATTTCTTTCAACCTAAGTAGTAAGTACTAAAATCTGGCAAGACGGCCACTCACTGTAACTTTTGGATCAAAGAAGTACTTGAGGGTCAGCGACAAACCCCGGACCATTTCAATGAGAAATAGGGTGTTTATGCTCCGTTCAAAGACTGTAAAAGTAAGAAACATCAGGAATCGCTAACACTAAATGAAGGAAATGACTGGAGAGGAAAAATAAGAGAGACGAAAGGTAAAACTGTAGAAGATCAAATAGCTTACCAGTACTCCAGTCCTTGGAGATCTCCTTAGAAAGTTGCTCAGCTTCTTCATCATCTGCATGTTACAGAGGCAAATAAAAAGATGCAGACTGACTGAAACGGACAGCAACCGAATAATTTCCAAAACTCCAGGCACAAATCCCGCATTTCCAGGCAAAAGCCAACGAGATTCATACGAGGTGTAGCATCCAATGACCTGCGAGCCAGCCATCGATGGAGCTCCAAATAACAAATTACGAGTCATTCTTCTTCGCTGTGATTGATGAGATAAAAAAGGATCCGGATTAAGTGAAAAGGCTAATCAAACAAAATGAAACAAGAGAAAACACCCACAAAAACCCTGAAATCTCATTCTAACCTTGAACACGATACTCAAAGAAGTAATCTTCCGCACGAACCCAGAGAAAGCTCGATCTCACAACGACATGGACACGGATCCTTGCTACTCAGCGACACAAATTATTGGATCAAATCCGTAATTTATAAATGACCCTCTCGTAAAACCATTTTTTTTTAATCGAATCTGTACAAAAAGATTTATTAACCAAACCCAACTCAACATATTTACCGAATCAACCATTAAAATCCGACCCGAAAACTTTACCCATTCCACATAAAGCGCATTCGATAAAACCGCCCAATCGGATCAAGTTCTTATAAAACCTTTTCTCCCAATACCAAACCTCAACACCAACAAAAAAAACCTCATATAACCCTCTAACCTTTAATGAGGTGTAAAATGACAAAAAAACCTCTAACTAATAACTTTAAAAAAAAAAAAAAAAACAAAAAAAACTGGATCGGAATCCATCCTCCTCTTCATCCGCGACAGACATCCGACATCACCATTGAAACACATTTATTCAATTGAAGCTCAATCCGCCATTGAAGCACCTTAGGTGAATAAATTGAAGTGCGTTCTACTATGTTATAGCTTTAAATTCAATAGTGCAAGTTGGGGAAGGATCCGTTGGGGAATCCGCAAGTTGGAAGATATCCAATTGGATTTGGGATTATCTCCCATTATCTTTGATCCCTTTATTTTATTCGTTAGCGATAGTACCTGGGTCGATTAGATCAAGTAATGTAACATCTCACAGTTATTGAATCTGAATCGTAGAGGATTAAAACAACTGCAGACTTGAAAATGCAGACTTGGAAACACTAGGTATAACTGGGTATTACTGATAATAGGGAACACTGAGTACTACTGCGTTCAGGAAACACCTGAGTATTACTTACTGATAATAGGGAACACTGGGTACTACTGCGTTTAGGAAACACCTGGGTATTACTGATAATAAGGAACACTGGGTACTACTGATGTGACTGATTTAGTTATATTTTTGTTTTTTTTCCAAGAGACAATGAGCACAAGCCTATATTTTGATTATGGAGGACATTATGTAAAGAACGGAGATGGGTATGAATGGATTTCGGCAGAAGATCGCATGTACCCACATTAGTTATTCGATGTTATTGGAAAGTGTTTGCAAGAAGGTTGGAATAGATTCAGCTACGACAGAACTGAAATTGAGTTTCATACCATTGGACACGAGACCTTTGAGAAAATCATATATCGTCGATGATGATGACGTTTATGTTTATCTAACGTTGATGGATGCAAATAAATGTAGAAGTGTATTGCATGTGGAGAAGGGTAAGGGTCTAGTTTCAAGAAGGAATCAGTTGGAGAAGGATAAGGGTCTAGTTTCATGTAGAGAGGAAGGTAGTTCAATTGGTTTGAATTACGAGGAAGTGGTTCCAAGAGGTTGTGGCAATGCTGGTGTTCTCACTCTTTACGAAACACCATTGGAAGAACAGTATGAGCCAGTGGATAATGATGGTCGTGGAGAGTTTGAAAATATATCTTCAAGTAATGATGAAGATAACGGAATAGATTACTCTTCGGATAGGAGTATGGATAACAATATGGAGCATGAATATATTCCAAGTGAAGAGGAAGGAAGGGATCATTTTGCTCAGCGATGGGAAGATGGTATGGATTTGAAAGTTGGTCAAGAATTCAATAATAAGAAGGAAGTGAAAGCTTTTGTTGAGAGAGGTGCACATAAAAATTGTTTTACCTTCTCAACAAGCAAGAGTGAGAGAGATAGATATGTGTTGAAATATCGTCAATATAGACAAGGGTGTGAATGGTATTTACGAACTACAAAGGTCAAGAATTCAGAGTGATTTCGTGTACAAGTATACAACAACTCGCACACATGCTCTCGGGCTAGTGCTAGTACAAGCAACGAAAATAAAAACAGAGCCACATCGGGATTAGTTGCTGGTCTTTTGAGAGAAGACTATCCATATATAATGAAGACCCCAAGTGCTAAACAACTCATGGGTTTGGTTCAAAGAAAATATGGTGTCCCACCGTCATATACTACCTGTTGGAGGGGAAATAATGAAGCTGTTAACGAGTTGCGTGGTGATCCAGAAGAAGGATACAAGCATTTATACTCTTATTTGTATATGCTAGAACAAGTGAATCTTGGAACAAAAACAGTTGTTAAGTTGGATGACGAAGGAAGGTTCAAGTATGTA
The DNA here is from genome assembly GCA_964056655.1 of Arabis hirsuta. Lineage (NCBI taxonomy): Eukaryota > Viridiplantae > Streptophyta > Magnoliopsida > Brassicales > Brassicaceae > Arabis > Arabis hirsuta. The sequence goes on from OZ053305.1 coordinate 9,483,495, forward strand.
TTCATCGCACTAGGAGCTTGTATTGAAGGGTTTGAATCGATGAGGAAAGTTCTTATTGTGGATTCCACTTTTTTGAAGACTTGTTACGGTGGTGTGCTAATGATTGCTACAGGTCAAGATCCTAATCGTCACACATATCCGATTGCATTTGCAGTAACGGTGAAAATGATGCAAGTTGGAACTGGTTTTTCGAAACTCTGAAAACCATTATTAAGGATAGTAATGAGCTGGTTTTTGTGAGTGATAGAAACGCAAGCTTCATAAAGGCGGTGCGTGAGGTGTACCCCGAGTCTACACATGGGTATTGTATCTTCCATTTGTCCCAAAACGCAAGGCTAAAAGTTTCAAACGTCAACAAAGAAGTGGTTGCGCAGATGTTCAGGGATATTGCTCAGATTTATTCAGAGTATGACTTCGTAAGAAGGTATGATGATTTTAGAAGACGATATCCTAGAGTAGCAGAATATCTAGATGAAAGCGTTGAGGTGTCAAAATGGGCGAGGTGCTATTTTCCCGGAGCAAGGTACAACATTGACACAAGTAATTGTGTAGAGTCTCTGAACAAAGTGATTGAGGAGGCAAGACACTACAACTTGTTACCTATGATAGATGCGATAGTGGAGAAAATTTCCGAATGGTTTAACAAACATAGGAAGGAGAGTGTTATCTACGGAAACTCCGGGAGGGACCTAGTGCCGCAGGTGAATGACATAGTGCACGAGAGATGTGCGGAAGCATGTCATTTGATTGCGACTGAGCTAAACGTATACATGCTTGAATATAGTACGGTCGGACGGGATGGAAAGCATTATATGGTGGATTTGCGAAACAAGAAATGCAGTTGCAAAACTTTTGATATTGACAAGTATCCTTGTGCCGATGCGATATCCGCAGTATACAAACTCATGAGGGAAGAATCGAGAAGGCATAACATCGAGATACATGAGTTGTGTTCGCCAAAATATTTTATTGACTAGTGGGTTTCCATGTATTGCAAGACCATTTATCTAGTGCCGCATAGCTCTGAGTGGCATATTCCTGCAGATATAGAAGAAAAAACGCTTTACCTCCGAAGAAGAAAAAAACCAAAAAGGAAAGACGTCGAGTAAGAAGGATTCCATCAATAGGAGAACCACAACGAAAGAAGAAGGCAGTTCAAATTACAGACATTGAAGTAGGTGTCCCAAGTGGTGCTGAAGTAGGTGGCCCAAGTGGTGTCTGATTTGGAAATTTTCATTGTTACAATCTGTTTGGACAACTACGTAATACTGATTATTGTATTTGTACTACTATGTTTGAATTTATATGTACATGTGTTTCAATTATATATGTGTTTCAATTATTTATGTGTTTCGATTATTTTTGTGTTTCAATTATATGTGGCATATGAACATTTAATTGTTAATTTTTCTTTACAAAATTAATTAATTAAATTGTAAAAAATAATAAATAATTAATAATTAAATAATAAATAATAAATAATCTTCCAAGATAAGATTAAAATTTAACTTTGCAAAATAATCGTCCAAGATAAAATCAATTATCTTATTTATCTAAAATACCATATACTTAATATAAAACAATTTTTTAATATCATATATGATTCTCCCATCACTCTTCTTAGAACAATCTTACACTTTTAAGAAGAGTTTGTTAATGTCATATACATTATGAAGCAAAACTTGAGAAAAATGTTTGTTTGAAAATATGATGGTATGGAATCATAGGAAATGTATTATAAAGTTTAAAAATGAACTGGACAACTGAAAATTTATTTTTCATAACATGGTATAACTGCGTAATAGATAAAACGTCAACAGGACAACTATGTGTTTTATTTGTAACACTGTAATACTTGGGACAACTATATGTACCTTTAACGGCACATGTCTAAAAACGTGCCGCCACATGTCTTAAAACATGCCTTACTTTGATTGGCTGTCCGAAGTTTGGGGTTTTAATTTGAATTTTTTGCTCCAAAGTTAAAAAAAAAAAAACATAACTCATAATTTTCCCCAAATCGAAATCTAGGGTTTCTCCGACTTTTCCATTGCGACTAGGAGGAATTTCGAAGTTCGACGTTTCCATTTCTCCGGCGTTTCTCCGCCGTCTCCGTCATCTCGGTAAGTTTACTCGAGCTCAATTTCTTCTTCTCTACTCGATTTGTTACCGTTAATCTTGTATTAGGATATGAATTTGTTCTTGTATAGAAAATAGGTAAATGGAAATGCATTGACATGTTTGGTGAGGAGTTCGATACTGGGTCCAGCAACAGCAACTCATCATCTTCAGACGACGAACTCATCCTCCCCAAATATGATTATATTGCAGATATAACCCCGACTCCAACTCCGGCGACATGGGAACCCTCACCTGTTGGCATTCCGACCACATGTTACTGTGGCAAACTAGCTATGCTTAAGACTCAAACAATTGGGTTACAGACTGAGATGAAATTCTACTCTTGTTCTCGTAATATTCGTGTAAGTTATTCTATCACATTATCCATTTTGAGATTATTTTGATATCGTTTTGCTAACAATATCTACTTAATTGGAGGTTAGGATGGAGAATGCCACATTTACAAGGAGTTGAGGGATGCAATGTTGGAGGAGTTTACTTTAACCAAAACAAAATTGGGAGAATTAGAAGAGCAATTGAGAATTGAGAAATTTATGGACCTTTTGGTGTTTGTTTAAGTACCTTTTGGTTTGAATGTTTAAGTACCTTGTTTGTTTAAGAATTGAGAATTAGCTCGGATCCTTGTTTAAATACCTTTTATGTTTGTTTAAGTATTTTTGTCTAAATACTATCATGTATTACCAGTTTTGCCAGTATTACCAGTACAACCACCATACATAGTATTAGCAGTATTACCAGTACAACCACCATACATAGTATTACTAGTATTATCAGTATAACCATACATAGTATTACCAGTTTTACCAGTCCTTAAACATCAAACATAATATAAGTTCTGATTAAACATCAAACCAAAGCAACAAATTCAAAGTTGTGGTACACTTTTAAAAAGAGTTTGTTAATGTCAAATACATTATGAAGCAAAACTTGAGAAAAATGTTTGTTTGAAAATATGATGGTATGGAATCATAGGAAATGTATTATAAAGTTTAAAAATGAACTGGACAACTGAAAATTTATTTTTCATAACATGGTATAACTGCGTAATAGATAAAACGTCAACAGGACAACTATGTGTTTTATTTGTAACACTGTAATACTTGGGACAACTATATGTACCTTTAACGGCACATGTCTTAAAACGTGCCGCCACATGTCTTAAAACGTGCCTTACTTTGATTGGCTGTCCGAAGTTTGGGGTTTTAATTTGAATTTTTTGCTCCAAAGTTAAAAAAAAAAAAACAAACATAACCCATAATTTTCCCCAAATCGAAATCTAGGGTGTCTCCGACTTTTCCATTGCGACCAGGAAGAATTTCGGAGTTCGACGTTTCCATTTCTCCGGCGTTTCTCCGGCATTTAACTAATTATGTACCACAACTTTGAATTTGTTGCTTTGGTTTGATGTTTAATCAGAACTTATATTATGTTTGATGTTTAAGGACTGGTAAAACTAGTAATACTATGTATGGTTATACTGATAATACTAGTAATACTATGTATGGTGGTTGTACTGGTAATACTGTTAATACTATGTATGGTGGTTGTACTGGTAATACTGGCAAAACTGGTAATACATGATAGTATTTAGACAAAAATACTTAAACAAACATAAAAAGTATTTAAACAAGGATCCGAGCTAATTCTCAATTCTTAAACAAACAAGGTACTTAAACATTCAAACCAAAAGGTACTTAAACAAACACCAAAAGGTCCATAAATTTCTCAATTCTCAATTGCTCTTCTAATTCTCCCAATTTTGTTTTGGTTAAAGTAAACTCCTCCAACATTGCATCCCTCAAGTCCTTGTAAATGTGGCATTCTCCATCCTAACCTCCAATTAAGTAGATATTGTTAGCAAAACGATATCAAAATAATCTCAAAATGGATAATGTGATAGAATAACTTACACGAATATTACGAGAACAAGAGTAGAATTTCATCTCAGTCTGTAACCCAATTGTTTGAGTCTTAAGCATAGCTAGTTTGCCACAGTAACATGTGGTCGGAATGCCAACAGGTGAGGGTTCCCATGTCGCCGGAGTTGGAGTCGGGGTTATATCTGCAATATAATCATATTTGGGGAGGATGAGTTCGTCGTCTGAAGATGATGAGTTGCTGTTGCTGGACCCAGTATCGAACTCCTCACCAAACATGTCAGTGCATTTCCATTTACCTATTTTCTATACAAGAACAAATTCATATCCTAATACAAGATTAACGGTAACAAATCGAGTAGAGAAGAAGAAATTGAGCTCGAGTAAACTTACCGAGACGACGGAGACGGCAGAGAAACGCCGGAGAAATGGAAACGTCGAACTTCGAAATTCCTCCTAGTCGCAATGGAAAAGTCGGAGAAACCCTAGATTTCGATTTGGGGAAAATTATGAGTTATGTTTTTTTTTTTTTAACTTTGGAGCAAAAAATTCAAATTAAAACCCCAAACTTCGGACAGCCAATCAAAGTAAGGCATGTTTTAAGACATGTGGCGGCACGTTTTAAGACATGTGCCGTTAAAGGTACATATAGTTGTCCCAAGTATTACAGTGTTACAAATAAAACACATAGTTGTCCTGTTGACGTTTTATCTATTACGCAGTTATACCATGTTATGAAAAATAAATTTTTAGTTGTCCAGTTCATTTTTAAACTTTATAATACATTTCCTATGATTCCATACCATCATATTTTCAAACAAACATTTTTCTCAAGTTTTGCTTCATAATGTATATGACATTAACAAACTCTTCTTAAAAGTGTAAGATTGTTCTAAGAAGAGTGATGGGAGAATCATATATGATATTAAAAAATTGTTTTATATTAAGTATATGGTATTTTAGATAAATAAGATAATTGATCTTATCTTGGATGATTATTTTGCAAAGTTAAATTTTAATCTTATCTTGGACGATTATTTATTATTTATTATTTAATTATTTATTATTTATTATTTTTTACAATTTAATTAATTAATTTTGTAAAGAAAAATTAACAATTAAATGTTCATGTGCCACATATAATTGAAACACAAAAATAATCGAAACACATAAATAATTGAAACACATATATAAGTGAAACACATGTACATATAAATTCAAACATAGTAGTACAAATACAATAATCAGTATTACGTAGTTGTCCAAACAGATTGTAACAATGAAAATTTCCAAATCAGACACCACTTGGGCCACCTACTTCAGCACCACTTGGGACACCTACTTCAATGTCTGTAATTTGAACCGCCTTCTTCTTTCGTTGTGGTTCTCCTATTGATGGAATCCTTCTTACTCGACGTCTTCCCTTTTTGGTTTTTTTCTTCTTCGGAGGTAAAGCGCTTTTTTCTTCTATATCTGCAGGAATATGCCACTCAGAGCTATGCGGCACTAGATAAATGGTCTTGCAATACATGGAAACCCACTAGTCAATAAAATATTTTGGCGAACACAACTCATGTATCTCGATGTTATGCCTTCTCGATTCTTCCCTCATGAGTTTGTATACTGCGGATATCGCATCGGCACAAGGATACTTGTCAATATCAAAAGTTTTGCAACTGCATTTCTTGTTTCGCAAATCCACCATATAATGCTTCCCATCCCGTCCGACCGTACTATATTCAAGCATGTATACGTTTAGCTCAGTCGCAATCAAATGACATGCTTCCGCACATCTCTCGTGCACTATGTCATTCACCTGCGGCACTAGGTCCCTCCCGGAGTTTCCGTAGATAACACTCTCCTTCCTATGTTTGTTAAACCATTCGGAAATTTTCTACACTATCGCATCTATCATAGGTAACAAGTTGTAGTGTCTTGCCTCCTCAATCACTTTGTTCAGAGACTCTACACAATTACTTGTGTCAATGTTGTACTTTGCTCCGGGAAAATAGCACTTCGCCCATTTTGACACCTCAACGCTTTCATCTAGATATTCTGCTACTCTAGGATATCGTCTTCTAAAATCATCATACCTTCTTACGAAGTCATACTCTGAATAAATCTGAGCAATATCCCTGAACATCTGCGCAACCACTTCTTTGTTGACGTTTGAAACTTTTAGCCTTGCGTTTTGGGACAAATGGAAGATACAGTACCCATGTGTAGACTCGGGGTACACCTCACGCACCGCCTTTATGAGGCTTGCGTTTCTGTCACTCACAAAAACCAGCTCATTACTATCCTTAATAATGGTTTTCAGAGTTTCGAAAAACCAGTTCTAACTTGCATCATTTTCACCATCCGTTACAGCAAATGCAATCGGATATGTGTGACGATTAGGATCTTGACCTGTAGCAATCATTAGCACACCACCGTAACAAGTCTTCAAAAAAGTGGAATCCACAATAAGAACTTTCCTCATCGATTCAAACCCTTCAATACAAGCTCCTAGTGCGATGAATACATACTTGAACCTTCCTTCGTCATCCAACTTAACAGCTGTTTTTGTTCCAAGATTCACTTGCTCTAGCATATACAAATAAGAGTATAAATGCTTGTATCCTTCTTCTGGATCACCACGCAACTCGTTAACAACTTCATTCTTTCCCCTCCAACAGGTAGTATATGACGGTGGGACACCATATTTTCTTTGAACCAAACCCATGAGTTGTTTAGCACTTGGGGTCTTCATTATATATGGATAGTCTTCTCTCAAAAGACCAGCAACTAATCCCGATGTGGCTCTGTTTTTATTTTCGTTGCTTGTACTAGCACTAGCCCGAGAGCATGTGTGCGAGTTGTTGTATACTTGTACACGAAATCACTCTGAATTCTTGACCTTTGTAGTTCGTAAATACCATTCACACCCTTGTCTATATTGACGATATTTCAACACATATCTATCTCTCTCACTCTTGCTTGTTGAGAAGGTAAAACAATTTTTATGTGCACCTCTCTCAACAAAAGCTTTCACTTCCTTCTTATTATTGAATTCTTGACCAACTTTCAAATCCATACCATCTTCCCATCGCTGAGCAAAATGATCCCTTCCTTCCTCTTCACTTGGAATATATTCATGCTCCATATTGTTATCCATACTCCTATCCGAAGAGTAATCCATTCCGTTATCTTCATCATTACTTGAAGATATATTTTCAAACTCTCCACGACCATCATTATCCACTGGCTCATACTGTTCTTCCAATGGTGTTTCGTAAAGAGTGAGAACACCAGCATTGCCACAACCTCTTGGAACCACTTCCTCGTAATTCAAACCAATTGAACTACCTTCCTCTCTACATGAAACTAGACCCTTATCCTTCTCCAACTGATTCCTTCTTGAAACTAGACCCTTACCCTTCTCCACATGCAATACACTTCTACATTTATTTGCATCCATCAACGTTAGATAAACATAAACGTCATCATCATCGACGATATATGATTTTCTCAAAGGTCTCGTGTCCAATGGTATGAAACTCAATTTCAGTTCTGTCGTAGCTGAATCTATTCCAACCTTCTTGCAAACACTTTCCAATAACATCGAATAACTAATCTCCTCCGTAGATAATCTCTTGAACAATAGTGGGTACATGCGATCTTCTGCCGAAATCCATTCATACCCATCTCCGTTCTTTACATAATGTCCTCCATAATCAAAATATAGGCTTGTGCTCATTGTCTCCTGAAAAAAAAAACAAAAATATAACTAAATCAGTCACATCAGTAGCACCCAGTTGTACTCAGTGTTCCCTATTATCAGTAATACCCAGGTGTTTCCTAAACGCAGTAGTACCCAGTGTTCCCTATTATCAGTAAGTAATACTCAGGTGTTTCCTAAACGCAGTAGTACTCAGTGTTCCCTATTATCAGTAATACCCACTTATACCTAGTGTTTCCAAGTCTGCATTTTCAAGTCTGCAGTTGTTTTAATCCTCTACGATTCAGATTCAATAACTGTGAGATGTTACATTACTTGATCTAATCGACCCAGGTACTATCGCTAACGAATAAAATAAAGGGATCAAAGATAATGGGAGATAATCCCAAATCCAATTGGATATCTTCCAACTTGCGGATTCCCCAACGGATCCTTCCCCAACTTGCACTATTGAATTTAAAGCTATAACATAGTAGAACGCACTTCAATTTATTCACCTAAGGTGCTTCAATGGCGGATTGAGTTTCAATTGAATAAATGTGTTTCAATGGTGATGTCGGATATCTGTCGCGGATGAAGAGGAGGATGGATTCCGATCCAGTTTTTTTTGTTTTTGTTTTTATTTTTTGTTTTTTAAAGTTATTAGTTAAGGGTTTTTTTGTCATTTCACACCTTATTAAAAGTTAGAGGGTTATATGAGGTTTTTTGTTGGTGTTGAGGTTTGGTATCGGGAGAAAAAGTTTTATAAGAACTTGATCCCAAATTATTAGAGGCAACAAACTTCGATCAAATGTCTCTTAATTTACAATTCTACCCTTGAAGTCAGCTCAAAACCGGGGAACTCAACCTTAAATTTAAACCGGTTTTATTTGTTTTGACAATCAATAAGTGTGGACCAATTGTTACTAACCGGACTTTTGACCCAAAAAAAAAAATTGTTACTAACCGGACCTAAAGTTCAATTAACCGGGAAAAACCATAGAGTACAGAAGATATTGAGATACAAACACTTTTTGTTGACACTCTTCACCACTTGTAAAGGATTAATGGGAAAAAATTCTTTACAAAAAGAAGCGGAAAATTAGTTGGAAGATGTTATGGTGCTATGTAGAAAGAGTTGCCACAGTTAATGTGGGTTTGATTTAATGGATTCCATCTATCAAATACTATCCGACCGCCTCGACCAATTCTTCCTTGAAACCGAGCTCTTCTGCTTCTTGAATCCATTGGAGGGATGATTCCCGCAGCAGCCAGTTTATCGGGGATCAGCGGTTTTGTGAACAGCATAACTGGCTCATTAGGATTCTACAGAGAAACAAACAAAAACAGGGAACTGTAATTAAGTAAAGAAGTGTTGCAAATTCAATTGTAACTGACAACAAAAGAGGATCTAAAGAATTACCAGTTTGTGGAGCCACCCGTGTCTTCTCGCCTCTTGCTTTATGCTTACTGCTTGAGATCGAGCGAGATTTGAGTCTGTGAAACGAGGATTAGTGATAAAAGGTCTTTTGTATTCACGGGTTGTGGTTGGGTCATCGGAGTCCATGAATTCATCTTCGCTTGACCCAAAATTATAACATGTAGAGAGTGGAAACCCAGACAGTGCCAAACTATCTTCCAAGAGTTCGGTTTCATGCTGCAAAGCAGGTTAAAACCAAAAATATTAGGGAGGATATCAAAATGCACAATTCTTTTCGGCTACAAAACAGTAATCAGTGCAAGTTTTAGAGGCGTACCTTGTATTTGAGTTGGATTCTCTGAAGGCTAACCTCACTCGCCATGAAATCCCTCTTTTTTTCTTCTCTCTACAAAGGTTAACATGATTATAATCTAGTTACCACCTCAGAAAATGTAGGCATCTGCTACATACAAGTTACAAATCTAAGAGCCATAAGAACACCTTTATTAGAACTTCTAGAATCGTCTTGGCTTGGTCAAGATTGCGCCTGACCTGATCATAACATAAACCCAGAACTTAACAGAAGACCATGTTCGAGAATCCAACAAGGATTATTTGAGATGTTGCACACAGGACAATGGCAATAAGTTTCTCTTAAACATAAACAGACTAAGGTCTTTCCTTACCTGTCGAAGCTTTTCAAATGACTGTGCATTGTTTTCTCTCCTCTGCATCTATAATAGGGAGGGCAACTCTTATCAGTAACTTCTTGTGCATTTTCCATACTCACACATGTAAAATAGGGAAATTGATGAATTGCAGACAAGAGAGCCTACCCTTCTTGTATGTAGTCTATGAGCTTTCTCTCGTGGCCTAAACACATTGTACGGATTGGTATCATTGACGGGTGGTGGAGGCTGTTCCAAACGATAAAAGGCGCAACATTAACTAATTGTCTCAAGTAAATTTCCAAATAAATTCATTCCTTCCACATGTACAATTGAAACCAGTCCAAATGATGCAAACCTGTAAACGTCGCAAAATAGGCTTCTGCCATCTTTCACGCTAAGAGAATACAAAGCAAAACAAAATTAGTTAGTGTTATTAGCCTATACCCAAAGAGCCACAAACAACATCCCAAACTATGCCACATAAGGTCTACTCAAACCTTATTTTTCCAGTAACTGTAGATAGCTTGGAAAACTCCATACTTAATGGACAAAGATTGCAACGCCTGTAAGAAAAATGGAATTAGTACAATAAGAACAATTTAAAGAGCACAGACCCCTAGAGGCGACCATATAATCATAAATACTAGATCTATGTTCCAGCAACAGTTTCAATTAACGAGAATAAGTTAATACCGTTCTTCAGAAAACAGTCTCGATGAAAGATGATTCACTACAATGAGAACTACCCAATCAACCATGTTTTTTTTTTTCTTCTCTTTATAACTTCCAGAACCGAGTATAACATTAAAACTGGATAACAAAGTAAAAAAAAGGCTATACCTCAATAGCAGCATCAAGCTGCAAAAGCACTGGAACTGGCAAACCAAGAGTAGGAGTAATAACTCCAGCTCTTTCCCGCGTCTTATGATCCAATACCTCTAGTTTTAAAATAATGCTCTCAAGCCTGTATCAAGCAATTTAAAGAGAACATTAGGTGTCATTTTAGAGCAAGAGAGAATTTGAGCACTATCTCAACTCGCTATTAGGGGCATATCAGATCTTAGTAATTCTTCTTTCAGTTTCCACTCGACCACATGGTTTTCATACTATAAGCAAAATTCAATCAACAAAACTTATGCACCAGAAAATGACAGACAACTAATTTAGAGTCTAGAGCCAACTGCCAAGAGATCTATCCACCACACAACAAGACTCAAGGAAGTCTGGATACTATCCAATCAATCTCAACGGTAAAATATGGAAAGCATGTTATTTATGGTACAAATAACAAAATCTGAATGTGCGGTTGGATACTTTACATTTCAGGTGAGAGATTCATCTTCTCCTTATCAAACTCATAAAGCCAGTCATCATCTTCATTGTCAAGATCATACTCCACAAATTCTCCAAGCTCAGCCCGAGCTGCACAACAGATTTTGAGTCTCCATGTACAAAAATACCAATCTCGAAAATACATTTAGAGATAAGAAGTTACCTCCTCTTGCGCGTAAATAAGAACTAGGCTGATTAAAAGTCCTAGAGTAATCTCTTTCATATGTATCCACAACAAGAAACTGAGGTGTTGGTATCTCTGAAACCAGTTTCTTGCTAGGCAATTGAGGCTGCACCTGATAATGCAAAAAAAAAACCGGAACTTTTACATACCGAACTTGATACACAGCAAAGAAACAAAAAAAAAAAAGGCTTGAAGTTTGAGAGAATGAAAATTTCACCTCATTATCAACCTCTATGTTAGTTATACGCAGCAACTGAGAGTTTCTAGTGATGGAAGAAGGATTCTCTTCATCTTCAAAGTCTTTAAAGGACTTTAAAACTGGAAGCTTCTTATGTATATCCAATGGTCGAGGTCGAAAAGATAGCCTACTCATTTCACTATCTTCTTCTTCTTCTTCACTTCTATACAACAATTACATATCTATATAAACTGAATGGAGCGTAGAGATTTTTCTACCGAAACCCATTAGAATTTCAAAATCCCAGAACCCTAAGCTCGTAAATGTGAACAATTTCAGTATAATGAGAACGCGATACTTACAAGGTGAGTTTCTAGGGTTTTCTCGTCCGTTACAAAATCGTACCGGCTAATCAAAAATGGGGTTTTATTTCTCTTTTTCGAGCTTTACCCAGAATTCGAGGAAGAGAGAAGCTTTTTATGAATGTCTGAAATTGCAAATCTCGTTGTAGTCTCGACAATTGAAGTAATGGTGGTCGAGATTTGTGAATCTCTCGATTAACAGACAACACAAACAGTTAAACCGAGGAGGGGAAAAAAACATAAAATAAATATGAGGAAATTTTCAAAAAAAAATCAAACTTCAAGCATTACCACGAGATTGGATCATGGATCTAACTAAAACGTATTTCCAGAAGTTTTAAACTAATATCTGAAAAACAATTAACCGGTCTTCTTCGTAGATTTCTAATCAAATGGTTTTGGGTTTCTCAGAGAAAAACCATAACTTGACAGTACACAGATTCTATTTACAGAAGAAGAGATCCAACAATGATTCGTTTTCAAGCTCTTTCTTCTTCATTAGCACCATAAAGTTGTTTCCTTTTTACGCTCTTCGTTCATATTTTTGCTCATTTTCCATTGTCGGAAAGAACAAGCCATAGAGAGCCATTGTTCTTGATGTGTTCTTGGGTCAAGTAGATGTTCTTCTCGATTGTTTCTTGCTTAGCTTGAAAGGGCTCCAGCTTTTTCTGCGTTGCTTTGATGTCTCACAGAAGAGACCAGAAGCTAGAGCTTGTTGAAGCCACAGCTCAAACTCTTCCTCATCCTCGTCCATCATCTCCACGTCAAGATCCCACGGGAACCTGCTCGAGTTTGATCTCTGCGTTGTCTTTTCCAAACCAACCATGTTCACATGGAAACTTGGTCTATGTGTGTTTGGTCTGCACGCCATTCCCTTCAATGGAAATGAAGTTATACATATCATCATCATCATCTTCACATGCCGTAACAGAAAAGTCTTAAGGCTAATTCATATCACTTAGGTGATATATCCCATTTGGATTGAGACGAGAATTATCACATGAGGTACTGGTAAAGAATGAGAAGACTAACCTGACAAATAGCCCATTCTGAAACGTCAAAGATCTTGCTCTCCGCGCAAACAAAAGCGCGTGGTATTTCAATCTACAGAGCAAGTAATAAATCTATTAATTCACATTACCGTAAACAAAGAAGGGGAATAGAATTGAGAGCCTAACCTTATGTGCTTTATTGAATACCAGAGTCCCTTTATGTTCGACCCATCCGTCACCATCTTTGGCTTGATGATATTGACCACAATCCTATAATTTTAATGGAAGCAAAATCCAATTAGTAAATTAGATGTCCTGCATACGAATTTGAAATCAAAATGCTCGATAAGGACAAGCGTGAGTTGGCTAACCTGACACCATCTGGCCTTTGCCTTACTCCTGTTAGTACATACCCAAATGTGTGAATTACCGCATTTCGTACAGTGTATGCGCCTTGACTCTTCTGATCGATAATTGGGACTATTCTGAAATAATCAGAAAATCTGTTCATCAATTTTCATAAGAAAATGATATAACAACACATGAGACATCAACAATCTCACAGAATATATCAACTAACCTGATCTGAAGAAGCATGCGATGTCTGGCAGACACTCCTGGTCCTAGATTCTTCCTTCTTTAACTGCTCATCGTAATCTCTCCTCTTAATAGAATCAGAAAGGACCTGCAAATTCAACCTTTCATGTGATTACGGCATCTGAGCTGAAAACTACCAAGCACCATCCTATATAGACTACAAATTTTAATCGATCCATCCTTCAACAATTACCTCATAAGCACATTGAAGTTTCTTGAATGATTCACTTGCCAAAGGACTTCCCCTATTCTTATCCGGATGAACCAGCATTGCCTACGAATAGAAAGTAGAACCACTTAATTAACTAGCAGAGAACACTCATAGCCAAGAGAACATACAAAGTGAGTTTCCAAATAACATACCTTCTTTCTGTACTCTTTCTTAAGCACTGCGGCATCAATCTTTTTATGCCGAGGGAACCCCAATGCTTCATAGTGATTCAAACTATGCAGTATTCTTTTCATCTCATCAGTTGATTCTGTTTCTATATTCACTACCTTAAAATTAGAAACCTCCTTCAAGTTACTAACAACAGTTGCGGGTGATGCTGACTTATTAGCTGACTTATTCTCATGAACTTTTTTTTCTGGTTCTTCAACAGGAACAGAAGAATACTCAAACTCCCCTGGAAACTCTTCTTCTATTACAGTTTCAGGTTTCTTTGGATCTTCTGTTTGTGTTTTTTCACAAGCACTATCACACCATTGAAGAAGACAAATAAAAATATCGTTGGACAAGAATGCAAGATTCATCGAGAGAATAACTCCAGGCCACCCAAGTCTAACTTTGACACAGTACATTCCATACACTGTCGCCAAAAGAACCACCACCCGCGCGTGATTCAAGGAGAACAAATAACCTGATTCAAAGAACTAGAGACATTAACACTATATAAAAGATTCAATAGCTTTTATCGCAATGGGAAAAAGACAGAATGAGCAATAATATGACATCATAATAAGACTCTGGAAAATAAAAATTTACACTTGCCTCCAACTATAAATAATGTTCCAGTGATCCAAAAGTTAGCGTACATCCACAAAATCAAAATTCCAAATAGCCCTACAATGAAGATCCCAGGAGTACAACCTAAGTACAAGACAACAGCACCAGCAGCTCCCTGAGATGGTAAATCAAGAATATGTGAGAATCAAACTCAGTTATGCATAAAACCAATTTCACTCAATAAGTGAAACACCGCAACCAAATCTACAAGTTAAATGTACACTTTAACAAAAATCTAAGACCCATTTGCCTGAAATAACTTCTAAGAACAAATGATTTATTGACTTTCGGCGTTTTGCCTCCAAGATGGTATTTTATAATAGTTTTTTCTCATACAACCAAGAGCATATCTGAGATTTGCTAAGCCGCTCTTGCTCACACACACAGAAGTCTTTGTTATTTAAACATCTAGAACCCAGAATCGAGAACTCAAGAAGAGGGAATCTAGAAGCCTTACCATACCGAGCAGAACATAAACCAAGCAAGCTATTGAAGTCAGGCTAAGGAAACAACTCCACATTATCAGGAGCAAAGCAGCTGAACCAAATTTGGCACTTGACTGGAAACCCCTCAAAATACAGTCTTTCCAGTAAATAAACGATAAACTAAGCAACCCTAATAGCTTCCCACATCCACTACACACTAGTGGCCAGTGACGCTCTGCCATAGCTTCTGCCTTTTCACCAAAACATCGCATTGCATCGCAAGCCCATGAGCACAAATGTTTCTGAGACTGCAACCAATTCCAACCTTGCTTAACCAATCCTATATCCTCCATAACTAGATAAAATACTCAACCCCTAAACTCTTACTCCAAAGCTCAGGTATATTGATGGCAGTAAGAAGAACAGTACTGAAGAGCCTGGAATCTCAAAACTAGCTTCTCAGCCATTGCTTTTGATCTGATAACCAGATCAGTAGAAAATTCATAAACTTCAGCAGCTTATGAGAGATTAAAGATACAAGAACGCATTAGCATAAGAAAATCAAATCTCTGGAATATCCGAAAGTTACAGAATCTTCCTTCCCCTCTTTTCAGCTATCAATTTCTACTTCTCACAATACAAAACCCTAAATTACCCAACAACAATCAGTCTAGTACATATCCTCAAATCCGACACGACAAATCTAATTGACCGCACTATTTTTCCCGCAGAACAACGCAGACCCAGAAAACAGAACAGCTTAATTAAGAGCATCACCACGCACCGACAAGCATTTCCCCAGGTCGCTATGTAGAGTAGAGAGAGAGAGTGAAAAGAAAAAAAGAAGAAGAACTGAGCTTTAGTTAAAGTGAATGGGTTACTCTGAAGATAAGAAACCCCAAAAAGAGCTCATGTAAGAAAGAAAGAAAAAAGAGAAACTTAAAAAGATTCAAGAAAGTTCTCCGAGGAGAGAGAGAGAGAGTAGAGAACACACAGTCGCGTATAGAGACAGAGATTAGAGACGAAGGCAACATTAAAATATTTTTAAGCTTTATAGAGTTCTTAGCGAATTATCGTTTTGGGTTTGGATTAAGTGAAACATTAAATTCGTGGGTCCCGCAGTCCAACTGTAAGACCAGACCGAGCTGCTGGGAATCAATCGGACAGGAGTCGGTTTAACCACCCGGTTAAGACAATTGAAGCTGTGAACATAGAGAAATCAGACAGAGAATGATAGAAACAGATCCTAAAGTAAGATCACAAACTTGTTACATCAGTTTGGTTTGATGGGATCATTCAGATTCAAACTTCAAACTTATATATACATACATACACTCAAATCTTTGTTTGCAACTGAAGACAATTTGAACAACAGTGAGGCAAGGAACCGCCTTTTCTGCCTTCGCTATCGATTAAAAAATCTAACACAAAACCTTTGTTTGAATCCAAGTAAGAAGGAGATGAGAAGCACAGAAACATCAAACACTTTCTCCCACATTTACATCTCAAAAACATAACAATTTTTTAACAAAAAAAAAGGAACTTTTCTATATTGTACTGCTGAATGTATTACCAGCATAAGCTGATGAAGCCCCAGATGAATAAGCATTTGAGTTATCATGAGTCCCGGCGCTAGACGAGGTATTTGAAGAAGAAGAAGGGTTTGTGTAGTTCTGTCTGTTCACTTCCTCTGTCTTTGTTTCGGAGGGTCCTCTCACTTTCAAGTCCATGAAATCAGATATCAAACCTGGTCTGGATATTTTCCTGTAGTCTATATCCTTCTGCCCTGTTAACAACCTCACCACCGTGGACATAGTAGGCCTTAGCTTGGGGCTGTCTTGTGTGCACAAAAGACCGATTTTTAGGTACCGACAAGCTTCCTCTGCGTCAAAGACTCCATTTAACCCTGAATCAACAAGATCCACTAGCTCATTCCGCTCATAAAGTTCCCAAGCCTGTTGAATGTAAAAAGATGTTATATTCCAAAACAAGAGCTTAGACATTTCGAAAACAAACACGATTGATCATGCCAATTAGTCTGGATAAACATACGGTGAATGCAAAAATGCCCAAATTCTGAACTGATAACGCAAGAGAACTTTCGAAAGGGAAAACCAAGACTTACTCTTTCTAGAAGATATTGATATTCCGTGGGTAACCGGGTGTTTTTGTTACTTCTTCCACTGACTATCTCCATCAGAAGGACTCCAAAGCTGTATATATCTGCTTTACGTGTCAATTGCCCCCTAACTGCATACTCTGGCGCTAAATAACCACTGCCCAAAACAGATGTGAACACATGTTAAAACCTTCAATTTTCAGTGGAAAAGGACAAAAAGGGAAAAAAACACTTGGAACTCACATTGTACCCGCGACACGAGTGCTGACATGAGTCATGTTAGCTGGCATAAGTCTTGCAAGTCCAAAATCAGAGATCTTGGGTGATAAATCTTTGTCAAGTAGAATGTTGCTTGCTTTGATATCTCTATGAATTACGTGTGGACGTACTTCTTCATGAAGAAAGGCAAGACCTTTAGCAACCCCAACGCAAATATTGGCCCGAGTACTCCAATCAAACTGCATCCCACTCGGAGAGTATCCCCCAGCTGAAAAAACATTCATTCAGTTAGAAATAACATTACAAAACTAGAGAAACTGCCACTTAAGAGAGAAAGAAACTAAAAGAATCACCTAGAAGTGTCTTATCGAGGCTATTGTTCTCAAGGTAATTGTAAACAAGAATCCTGTGATTCCCCTCCACGCAGCATCCATATAACTTAACCAAATTCTCATGCTGTATTTCTGATATCACATTGATCTCAGTCAAGAATTCTCTAACACCTTGTCTCGACTCAGCCGAAAGGACTTTGATAGCCGCAAGCTTTCCATCTTTAAGACGACCCTATTCATCCAAAATTTTCTCTCCAAGAGTTAAGAAAGATGATGCGAGAATTAGAAAAAGAAGAGTACGCAAGAAAGTTTCCTCATTTACCTTGTACACAGAACCAAACCCTCCTTCTCCAATTTTATTCTCGGCACTGAAATCATCTGTAGCTTGACGTATCTCTCTATACTTGTAAATCTTTACGTTGTCTATCGCAGCGATTTCTGCTAGCAAATATGCACACACACTAAATTAGTGGAAACCAGCAACATGACTACACAGAATTAACATTCCAAACTCTAAATAATACAGAAATCAAAACCCCTAGATCGTGAATATGTACCTCCATCAACTTCTGAACGTCCTCCTCCACTCTTGTGGCATAAGAACCAGGAGCAACCCATCAATGTAAGACAAACCTGTGACCTGTTTCTGCCATTAATTAGAATGTTTACCCACAAAAACGAGAAGCAATTAAGAGAGTTTTGACTTCTAACTAGTAAACCAGATATAGATCGATTTCAAATACTACTCAATTACTCATAACCAAGACAGAAACCCCCAAATAAGAACCCTAGTGGGAGACAAAACCCCTAAAAATTTGAAGCAGCTAAAATAAAGGTGTCAACTTGGAATTTGGGTTTCTTAAGATTCCGAAAAAAACCTAGAAACAGACGCAGACAAGACGAGATTCACCCAGAAAAAAGAAAAAAAGAAAAACCCACCTCAGAAAAGCCCTAAATTAGGAAGAGAGACGATTCCAAAAGGAGAGAGAAATCGCAGGTTGAACACTTGCTACTTGAGCTTAAACTCGGTATTAAAAGCCCCAATCTTTACGCGATCAGAGAGAGTTGCTTTCTCTTTCTCTCTCTTCCTCTATCTTTGTTTCTAGCCGCGTGTGTGAGATCAGATTACGGATTTGTTGAAATGGAAGACTAAGAATGAACAAGGAAGACTCAAGAGGGGTCTTGGTATGGTGGCGGGTAAAAAGTCAATGGGTCAAACGTAAGCACACGTTAGCATTTTTTATCGGAGAAACGACCAACGCTACTTTTTTTTTTTTTTTATTGTGCATATTTTTCCTCGTGTTTATAATGTCCTTTCTTTCTTTTTTCTTTTTTTCATCTAGAGTTTTGCTTCATTTCACAACTAATCAGATTACATCACAAGAATTATACATAGGTAATTCCCAAACAACAATACTTGAATAACAAACTACAAGGTCGAGCTATTAGAACCAAAAAGTTATCTCTCCGGACTCCTAGGTTGCATTCTGAAGAAACCCGAGCGGACGCAAATGACTTGACCTCTTGAAGAGAATGCAGGAGGAGGGTCACCAACTTTGAAGCTGGGCGAGGTAATGCATCGAAACCAATCTCTTCCACAACAAAGAGTCAAATCATAGCTCGAATTCAGACATCTTTACAAGCAAACTTGGAGAAGAGACAAAGATTAAACTTATTAGACGTGTCAAGAGGAGAGGAAAGCTAAACCAAGCCGGTAAAATGACGTTAGACCCACAACCGGAGCCTCACAAAGGCCCAGATCGAAAGTCAGACAACCATTCACCACTAAACCAAATAAGAGACAAACCCCTACCTAGAGCTGAAGAAAAGAACCCGACTCGTAGCAAGAGCATCTATGCCGCACCGTCAAGAGATCGTGAAGATCAATACATTCGGGCTCCCGAGTCGACGAACCCCAACTCTCCAATCGAGATTTAAAACCCAACAGAACAGAATCGAACCCAACTCAGACTATCACCACCTCTAGGACAAGAGCCGAGTTCTGCGAACCAAGAACCCAACTCCAGCCACGGCAAAATCGACCTAAATGACTAAACAAGCCATCGAAGTCAACACCATCAAAGAGGAAAAATCGGTACATCTCACCAAACCTGCTCAAGACCACAAAGACAAAAGGAAGAACACAAAACATCTAAGAAAAAGCCCCAAAACCAATTTAAAGACACATGCCGATAATCAAAGGATAAGACAACGAAAATTAATAACCACAACCACAACTCCAGCGCTGAAAGAGCCGCCAGAGCTGCAAAGACTAATAGACTAAACATTACTAGCTCCATCATACACAAACTTAACCACAAAAATAATCTAGCCATCAACCTAAAAATGACCCACACACCAAAGAGAGTATCCACAAGAGATAAGACCTCATAATCCGGTAAATCATTCACGGGACAAGGTGAACAAAACGGAGGCGGTTGACGGTTCTTGTGAGTAGAAGGCCCGCATCATCCCGCTCTATGGAGACACCAACACCTTCACCGCAAGCCACCACCAACAACACCGACCAATCCGAACCAGAGACAGTAACCACACCACCGAATAACGATCTCGATCCCTTCGAGAGAAAGCTCTCTCAATAGCCAACAAAAGATGCTAGATCGGACAAAAGAAAGAGAAAATAGAAGACATGTGGACCGACATCGGTGCTAATGGAGCCACCGACATCGATCCGATCAGAAATCGTTGAAGTCTGCAAGTAGAGAGTAACCTTTTATAATGTCCTTTATGAAACGTCCTTTTCAGGACCATATCCTCATATACCTCTATGACTTTTTTTTAATTCATCTCTACCCTAAAATTGTCTTAATACCCTTATGTAATAAAATTAAAGATGGAAAAGAAATTAAAATTCCGATGGGTCCCACCTGTGTCTCCTCTCTCGTGACTGTCTCCTCTAATCTCGACCTTCTTCTTCGCCCTCTCTCTTCTTCGCGAAACCACCATTAACATCCGACCAAGCTTTGAAAAATTGGATTGAGGTCCGATTTCTTGTTCTATTTCGTATATAAAACTCATAAATTATGTATTAAAGAAAATCTTGTACAATGTGAACCATAATTTTGCAAATTAATTGAATTAAGCATTTTGTAGATTTCAATGTTTTTCTTGAATGCTCATTCTAATTCCTCATTCTCGTTTGTTCTTGTAGTCGTAGTCGATCTGGGTTGAATTTTGATTAATATGCATAGATTGTAGTTACACTTCAATTGAATTGAATTGAATCGTAGGATGAAGAACTGAATTGATTTAGTATATTTCGGTATAACTTGGTATAACTTGGTAAATGGCAAAATTGTGCAACTTATATAACTTGGTTTATTTGATTTCGGTACAACTTGTTGAACTTGGTATAACTGGTTAAACTTGGTTTACTGGATTTCGGTACAACTTGTATAACTTGGTATAACTTGTTAAATAACTAAATCGTGCAACTTGTATAACTTGGTATAACTTGTTAAACTTGATTTACTGGATTTCGGTACAACTTGTATAACTTGGTATAACTGTTCAAAATTAAATCGTGCAACTTGTATAATTTGGTATAACTTAAAAAAAAAAAAAAATACCTTGGTAAAACCGAATCTAATTTGGCTTTGTATTGAATTTCAGGGGGCGCATTGAGTAATAATCCTCGCATGAAGATAGTTTTTGATTTTGGGGGATACTATTTGAAAAAAGGAAATGAAAACAAATGGATTTCAAGTCAAATTCATCAATTTCTTAGATTGGAGAGATCGTGCGAAGACGTCACTTATTCATATTTGGTGAATAAAATATGTTTAAAGGCAAAGGTTGATGAAGCTAGGACTAAGCTGAGATTGAGTTACGTTGCAGATCCAGTGGATCGAACGATACCACTATATATCTTCGATGATGATGATGTTGTATCTTTTTTGGAAATGAATGAAGATAAATTCTATGTTTTGCATGTGGAAGTTGTCAAAGATAAGGAGCATGAGCGTGAGCAAGATCGAGGAAGTTTATTTGTTGGAAGTAATGATGAGGTGAATAAAAGTGGGATATGTTTAGATGAGAACACGACTGAAGATGAGAACACAACTCAGTTTGAAAGAGAAGCGTCAAAAAATTCTAACGTTGGGGCCACCATGGTTATCTATGATGAAGAACGAGAAAATATAGATAACTATGAAACATTTGAAGGTGAGGCAACCCCGACGGTAAATGTAGAATGGGAAGATGGCTTGAATCTGAAGATACGTCAAGAATTTCCAAGTAAGAATGCAGTGAAAGATATAGTTGAGGCAGCGGCGCACAAAAACTGTTTTGAGTTTGATATAGTGAAGTCGGATAAGGTGTTGTTTGTGGTAAAATGTTGTGAACATAAAAAAGGTTGCAAGTGGTTTCTTCGAGCTGCGAAGGATATGCCGTCAGATACTTTCTCGATCAGAATGTACCACAAGATGCATACATACTCGCGGTCAACTACGAGTACAGTGAGACAGAAAAGGAGAGGCACAGCACGATTGGTTGCATCTGTATTGCGAGAAGATTACCCATGTTCGATACAGACTCCAGCACCAAAACATCTCATCCCTTTGGTTCAATCAAGACTTGGTGTTAAAGTCACATATTCGACCGCAAATAGAGGGAAGAAACTAGCAGCTGCTGATGTTCGCGGTACTCCAGAGGATAGCTATAGGAATGTGTATTCTTCTTTGCACATGTTGGAGAAGAAGAATCCCGGTACAGTTTCATATATTGAACTGGATGAAAAAAGAGGTTTAAATACCTATTTTTTGCTTTGGGTCCTTGCATTGAAGGCTTCCAAGCCATGAGGAAGGTGATCATTGTGGATGGCACATGTATTACTAATAAGTTTGGTGGACTGCTTATCGTGGCAACAGGTCAAGATCCAGATCATCACCATTATCCGGTTGCTTTTGGTGTAGTTGATCGTGAGAAAGATGCAAGTTGGACCTGGTTTTTTGAAAAGTTGAAAACAGTTGTACCAGATTGTCCTGAACTGGTCTTATGTTCTGACAAACATCAAAGCCTCATTAAGTCCGTAAGTGCAGTGTACCCTTTGTCTCACCATGGGTATTGTATTTATCATTTGTCTCAGAATGTTAAATTGAGCTGCAAAAACGTCAACAGAGATTTGGTTGCAAAAACTTTCATGGAGTGTAGTAGGGCTTACACAGAGCCTGAGTTCCTGGACCTCTTTGTTGCTTTTGTCAAAAAGTATCCGAACGCAGGTGCGTATCTGAAGAATAGTGTTGGACAGGAGAAATTGGCAGGGTGTTATTTTCCCGGGTCAAGGTACAATATAGATACAACTAATAATGTTGAATCGATTAATGGTGTTTTTGTACAAGCGAGGACATATGCGTTGTTACCAATGATCGATGCGATTATTGAAAAAGTTACTGAATGGTGGAACAAGCATAGAAAAATGTCCGTGGAGACACCGGAAGGGCAGAAGCTAGTTTCGTATGTTGAGAAATTGATGCACACACGATGTACGAAAGCTAAGCTCTTACCAGTGACCGAAATAAACTTGTACTTTCTTGAGTACAAGGTGACTGCAATTGATGGGAGTAGTTATGTGGTTGATTTGAAGAATAAGACATGCGATTGCAAGTGTTTTGATATTGACAAATATCCGTGCGTGCATGCTATAGTTGCTGCCATGGCAGCAAAGAATAACACGGGTACTGAGTTCCCATTGCATGAATTTTGCTCTAAGTATTACTGGATGGAGCAGTGGACATTGGCATATGCGAAGTCGATATATCCAGTTCCTAGTACGGATATGTGGACGGTGCCTCAGGATGTGCGTGATTTGATTGTCCATCCTAAGGCGTATGTGAAAAAGAAGGGAAGAAAACGAACGAGGAGGTTTCCCTCAACCGGAGAACAAGGACGTCGTACCTCGAGATCATCTTTCATTCCTCGATCATCTTCCGTGCCTGAGCCGTCTTCCATGCCTCAGCCTCAACCTCAGTCTCAGTCGTCTTCTGTGCCTGAGTCGTCATCTGTTCAACAACCGGGAAACTTTGCTGATCGTTGGTTTAATTGTGGAGTGTAATGGATATTGATGGTTTATCTTTGTATAACTAAGTACAACTTGTTTCGTGATTGTCCAACTAGACTTGTGATATTAATCTTCATCTTTTTCATTTTCTTGTTACACTATTGTTAGATGTTGTTTTAAAATAATAGTTTTAAAACTAATTTATTTAATTTATATTACAATGATTATTTTCTAGTTTTTGTTAAATTTATATTATTTAAATAATGATATTTTATTTTTTTAAATATATAATTAATTTACTACTTATTAAATTATATAATTGATTTATTACTTATTAAATTATATTATTGATTTGTTACTTATTAAATTATATCATTGATTTATTACTTACTAAATTAAAAAAAAAAGTTATATTAAATAAAAAACGGTAACATTATTTTTACTAAATATAAATTTTGAATATTTATGTCATATTCAAATTAACATTTGAGTACAAAAAAATAATATAAATTTTGAACAATTGGATGTGTTACTTGGTTATAATATATCATGTCAGACATTACAATTTAATGGTTACTTTCCATATGTTAACCACTTAAACTTACAAACGGTCATTAAAATTATGTTCTGTCAAATATTATTCCACAAAACTGTTTCTATTATATATAAATTACCATAAACCATTTGTGCAACTACAAATGTTGTCATTAAACATGTGTATACCTAACATTTAAGAAAATTTTAAAAAAGTACAACTTGCCAAAAATTGTACAACTGGTCAATCATGTACAACTTGGCACATTTGGCAGCTACACACGTGCGAAAAGGCGGCGCACGTGTGAATCCTTTTTTCCAAAGATTGAAAAAATTCAAAAATCCCTCTCGCATCATCCTCTTCTCCATTTCTGATTTTCAAAAGGCGGCACATCCCTCTTTCAATTGGGTTCCTTCAATCCCTCTACAAATCGATTTTCTTTTGCCTTTCGCAAATCGAATTTCGTTCCTTTCATAAATCGATTTTCTTTCCTTTCATAAATTGATTTTCCGATTCTGTTTACTGTCTCATTTCCGATTTTTCGAATCCTTTTACTTGGCTTTTCCAGATTTTCCGATTTCGATATGAGCTGCAACTCTGAAGCATCGACGAACACATATGGCACATTCTCTAAACGAATTAGGGTTCCTGGAATTCCAAAAAAATGTCACTACGGATCCGTGATTGTTGAAAAAATTTCTAGGTCGGTATCGAATCCTTGTCGTCGGTACTACCGGTGTTTGTATGCTGCTCAAAGGAAGGTACATCTCTTAACTTGACTGAATTCACATGACCCGAATTCACATCTTTTTTACACTTTCACATTTGTTCAATAATTTATGTAGCTTGTGAACGATGGCCATGTTTTTAAGTGGGTTGATGAAGCATTTTTGGATGAGATAGAACAGTTGGATTTTCAAGTCAGTGTTCTTGAAGAAGAAGTTCTCCTGTTGAAGCAAGAAAGTAAGAAAACGAGGACATTACTGATTCTATGTTCTTCCCTTCTTCTTATTGGAACAATGATTATCAAGATTGTGTAACTAAGAATAACTAGGTCTCGTATTGGTACAACTAGGTAAGGACCGTTTATTTCTTCAACTATTTGTATTTAAGGACCGTATGTTTGTACAACTATGTAAGGACCGTATGTTTGAGGAATTAGAAGTTGAATTGTGGTTTTGGAACTTGAATTGTTGATATGTTTTACTTCTAAAAAACTTGTTCCAAGTTATCCTTAGAAAACACAAGTTGTACCAAGTTAAATCCATACAAAAACAAAAACACCAAAAAAAAAAGAGTTCAAATCAAAGAGTTCAATCAAATAAAAGGAGAGGACAAACACACTCTAATCCTTCTTCTGTCCTTCTAAAATCTTGTCGCGCTGCCTAGTACCAATAGGACTCCTCATCACAACGGTACTTCCCTTTCCCTTCCCATTCGCTATATACTTGATCTTATGCGTTGTTTCTGTTGGAACCTCTGATGAAGCTTCTGCTGGAACCTCTGATGAAGCTTCTGCTGGAACCTCCGATGAAGCCTCAGCTGGAACCTCGGCTGCTCTCTTTTTCTTCCTCCTCTCATAAAGCCTCGGTTGTACCTCGGTTGCAGCCGGTTGTACCTGTTCATACATCATATATCATATATCATATATCATATATTATCATTGATTTATTATGATTTTCAGGTTGCAATAAGTTGTACATGTTCTGCAGCAGGTTGCACCATGGTTGCATCAGGTTGTACCTCGGTTGCACCAAGTTGTACCTGTTCCGCAGCAGGTTGCATCAGGTTGTACCTCGGTTGCACAAGGTTGTACCTGTTCATATATCATAGCATATATCATATATCATATATCATTGATTTATTACAGATTTTCAGGTTGCACCAAGTTGTACCTGTTCCGCAGCAGGTTGTTCCTCTTCAAACCGAGGGTTATAGTCATCAAACCCACGGTTATACTCATCCTCTTCTTTTTCCAACCTCAGAGATGATTCAATAGAGGAGACTCTGGTACCAAGGCCTTCAATCTTCATATTAAGTTCGGAAAACATTTTTTCAATCTGGCCCTTTAGCGCAACCATTTCATTTCTCCACTGATAAGAAGCATTAGCAGGCATAGTAGGAGCATCCGCAGGCATAGTAGGAGCAACCGCAGGTATAGACTCAGGAGCATCCGCAGGCGTAGTCTCAAGAGCATCTTTGGGTATAGTCTCATCCCGAATAACACCACAACATCGTCCTCATCACCCACATCAGGATCTAATCCTCTGGCCTTTACATCTTCAATGTAAAGATCCCGAGACCATACCATCTTCTTCTCTACCAGAATAAGCCTCGTCCACCCATCAGTCAATGCATCATCATTATCGTTCCACCCATTATCAATATCCATGAGTTGGTGCAACATACGCCTCTCACGGCTGGTTGGAGTCAGGATACTCTGAATATCCTGAGAAAATTAATAAATACAAATTAATAACTACCGAGTTGATAAAAAAAAATAAAACGTTTTTGCAATATAAACGGATTACTAACCTTAGTTGTACCAAGTTGGACATTGATGTCCTTAAGAGCAAACCCTTTCATCTTGCCGGATTTGAACTTCATCTTGCACATACGAGGACAGCTTTTGTGTGCAGAAACAACTTCAATGCAACTATTCTTCAGGGCAGGAATGGCCTCAAACGCAAGATACTACACATCATCACACAAAATCCAAGTTATACTTAGTCATACGAACTGAGTTATACCAAGTTATACCAAGTTGTACCACGTTATACCAAGTTATACCAAGTTATCCATTTTGGTCCGAATTCAATTTGAGCTATACTAAGTTATACATTTTTAAAAACTTACCTCCAGCGGGATAATGAAGCTAGGAAAGACCCACTGTCCTCTCACATCCCCTCCATAGTGGTCCATACAATGGAAGATGTCTTTAATGTTCTGCTCAAACGCCTCTCGTCCCCACGGATATGAGAGGCACCCTTCAAGATCTTCCACCACTCTAATAAAGAAAGGGTGGACAGAGGGTGCTTGCTTCCCTCCCTTTCGTTTCCCGATAAGAACGGTGCACAAAAAATATAGCACTGCCATCTTCAACCGATTTTCAGAAGGTTTCTTCATTGAAAATAACTTCTTCTTAACTTTTTCCAGAGTTATTGTTGTCCCCACCCCAAACTGAGGACCAACAAATGCGGTCCCGTCGAAAGTGTCTTTGTTCGCTGGATAGTTATGGCAATACAATCCAGACATGAGTGTCATTTCTCTTAGAGAATACCGGATTGGAACTCCGTTCACTACGAACCAACATTCCTTTGTCTTCGCTATCTTCGCCGTGCGAAGAAAAAGCATCCACATGCCCATCAACTTATGATTCGCGGACTTGGGTATATGGAAGAAATGTTTGAATTGTGGGTGATTGCGGAACCACGACATCTCATCCTGTGTAAGATGGTCTTCAAGGAGTTTCACCGTCTCTTTAATACTACACTTAGCCGAAATCTTAAACGGCTTTGTATATTGAGACGGTGGAAAGTACATCTCTAGCCTTCTTTCTAACGCAACTTCCTCGTTAGAATCCTACAATCAAACAAAATTAACAAAGTTAATCCTTTTAGTTTTCCGGAATATATTACAAAAATCTAACAAGTTATACCAAGTTACCCCTTTTGTTTCCGAATTCAATTCCAAGTTATACCAAGTTATACCATGTTACCCCTTTTGTTTCCGAATTCAATTCCAAGATGTACCTTAGTAAAACTAGCATGTTATACCAAGTTATAACTTGTTATTTAACCGATTACTAAGTTACAAACACTAGTAAGTTATATCAACATTTACCAACTTTTGTTTCCGAATTGAATTCCAAGATGTACCTTAGTAAAACTTGCAAGTTATACCAAGTTATACCAAATTATTTAACCATTCAAAAATTTACAAAACTTGCAAGTTATACCAAATTGCACTTAGTTGGCCACAGTAATGAGTCATACCGTGGAATGGCTAGAGTCCGACACAGTTTGTTCTGAGTCATTTACAAGTGGTTCACTGTCATTCGAACTATCAGGGACTCCGACTTCGCGTTTTCCTTGAGATGTTTCACCAACATAACTTGCGTTCTTCGCGCGCGGCATTTATCTTCGAAAAACCAAACAAACCCAACATTATAACTTCCGAAATCAGTTAAGCATTTTAACCTAATTTCATCGCGAATTCTACTCGGATTTGAATATAGGAAGTAGATTCGAACTTACCTTGGAATTAGATTTCGTTTTAAGAACAATTATCCTTGGTTGTACTTGGTTGAACTTGGTTGAACTTGGTTGAGAAGAAGCGAGGAGAGGGAGAGTTGAATGTTGTCGCGGACTTGTGTTTTTTCTAAAAAGGAAGTTGATTCGATTTCGGGTTAAAGAGGAGAGGGAGAGTGGAATCCGAATTAAATGGGTTTGGGTATGGGTTGATTGAATTCGGTTGGTTGTACTTGGTTGAACTTGTAGAAGAAGAAGTGAAGAGAAGAGGGAGGGTTCGCGGAATTGAAATTTTTTTTAAAAAGAAGTTGATTCGAAATCAGTTTTCTCGGGTTAAGGAGGAGAGGGAAAGTTGGATCCGAATAAAACGGGTCAGGTGTGGTCCGTAATTAAGAAATTTTAGTAAGGGTTTTTTGGTATTTTTCTTATTTTTCGATTTTTTTCCACAAAATTTAAATCAAAAATAAAATTTTTTTTGGTTGGAGGTTATATCTGATTTAAAAAAAAAGTCACAAGGGCATTGGAGGATATGGTCCTCCTTTTCATTATGACTTTTTACCATTTCTAATTATTTTTTATTATGACTATTTCGGTATTTCTAATTATTAATTTTATGTTTTGTTTATGGGTTAATATATGTATTAATAAAAAAAATACTATAATTAGCAATCAGACCTTGTTTTCCTTGTGGCTTGCTTGTTCTTTGGTGGTTAGCCAGCGTAGGTGTCTCCCTATTCTATCTATGTAGTTGTGTTCCTGTTTCTCTCGCCTTCATGATTTGGCTCACTTAAGGCCGGTGATGGTAAGGTTTGTGTGAATCTCGGGTTTTAGCTTCAATGGTAGGGTTTGGGTTTTGGCTACAGTTGCTTTAGGGCTTCGTTGTTCTTTGTTGTTGTGTATTGGCTTGGGGTTGGGTCTCTGGTTTATGTTTGCCTTCCTCTGTTATGTCGAGGTTGATCTTTTGTTGGTGGGTTCGCGGTGACCTTTCTTCCTCTTTGGGCCACTCTCGTTGCGGATGCTCTTCCCGGCTTCCTCTCCTTTCGTTTTTAGCTTGGAGTTGGACTTGACGTTGCTTCCTTTTGGGTCTCAGTTCTTCTCACCTTTGATCGCTGCTTGGGTTGGATCTTCATTGGTTTGGCTCTAGTTTTTGGTTGCTTGTTCCTTTCGTGCAGGACTCTTTCTTCACTATGGGCTGTTTTGGATCTATCTGGGTCCGATTATGGTGCTGTGTTTGTCTTCGATGCGGTTTCAGTCGGTATAGAATGTGATTCGCTCCTTGTCTCTACCTTAAAAATTTTCTCGGAATCTTCTCCTTAGTTTTAGGCTTCTATCTAGGCGTTGTAACCTAGTCGATTCATCTCCGTCGTCTTTGGAAGTTCCGTGATATTTGTTGGTATCCGACTTGCCAAATTATGAAGCTTCGGTCTTTTAACAGTTAGGTTTACCCATTCGCTATAGGAGGTTTCTTTCGTCCCTGCGTTTAGTGTGGTTTGTGTTCTCTTGAGTTGGTTAAATATCATTTTTTAGTTATCTTTTGGTATAAGTTTTTGGTCGTTGTAGTCTTTGTTTGGTTCTTTCTTGTTTAATATTAATTAGATGACAAAAAAAAAAAAAAAAAAATAATCAGACTAAAAACTCTATATTTAATGGTTATGATTTTGCCATATAAAAAAAATTCGTGTAGATTGTTAATTATAATATTTTCTTTAACTATTAATGTCAAATTCTCTTTGTTTATTTCTATTTCTTTGGAATAAATATTGATTTTTTTAAGTATTGGCCTACGAGCAATGTTATTTTTTTTTTAAACTTTATTAGTCTTTCTTGATTATATTATTCTCTTTTCTTATTTTTGTTCGATCACATAGATTCCTTACGCCGATTCAACACAAAAGTACAAATGTCAAATGATATTACAAAACAAGTAAAAAATTGAAACTTCTTTTTTTTCGTCAACTTGTAAAAAATTGAAAGTTCAAACACTAAAAGTCTATAGCCTTATAAATTCATAAATTGGTTAAGTGTTTTATCTTAGCTACTTATAATGTGAATACGTGTATAACAAAATAGAATCGCACTATTAAAAATGTAATATTCTAAATAATACTATAAACGATAGCGTTAGGTGGTGAAATTGCATTACAATGATGAAATTAATGTTTTTTCTAATCAAGTTTGGTCAAAGGAGCACTTTCCCATTTTCTTGTTGAACACGAAATGAGTAGGAAAAATGAGACAGTGTTCACATAAGGAACAAATGGGACCTGAAAACAAAACAAAAAAAAGCAGAATTGTATCAACTCTTCAAGTGATTTATCTCTTCACTGCTCAGTGGTGTTTTAATAAATGAAACCAATATTATGCATTAAAAAATAGTCAAAGCTTTTAGAAAGTTTTTAAAAGGATCAAAAGAGAGTTTTTTTAAGCTTTAGGGTCAAAGCCTTTTAGCAATAATGGCAACATTCCGAGGTGAGATGGTGGGATCAAAGATGGGAATCATAACAACTTCAATGGAGTCGCCTTGTTCTTGGAGAAATATAAGTCTATCTAGCAAGATCAATGTCTCAAGCACTGGTCCTAACGCAGCTCGGATAGACCAGTAAGGCCCTATCAGTTCCTGCATTTTTTTCCATCAATCTATGAGAATCCAATTAATTGATGGGATCAAAGATCAATTGATTGAGAGAGAGAGTAGCTTACAGTGAACGCATCAGCTTCATTCCATGTGGCTCCCAGGTCGAGATCTTGAGGATGTTCTAGATTCAGGCGGGAAAACGCTGACAGGCAAAACTTCTTGAAAGAAGAACAAGTGTCCGAATTCGAGCTTGTCTGCTTCATGGCTTTGTTGTCATCGGTGTCTGCAGCGAATTTATAGACATAAGCAAACTGATTTTGGTCTCACCTATTATAGAATCTAATCCATCAAAATCCTGACCGTTCCGAGTTTTATCTACTGTTGCTGGAGTTTTGAGGGATTTTCTTTGCTGTTGACGACGGAGTTCCTTCCCTTGGCGCCCAATGGTTGGACTTGTAGCCAAAACCTCTGGATAATGTTTTGACAGAACCTTCAAAGAGTGAATATGTTGTTAAATGTTAGAGACGGTCGCTATAAATTCAAACTCAATAAACACAGATCTTGGGAAAAAGAAAGAAAAAGAAAGAAAAAGAAGTCTTTTCACCATTTGGAAAGCAGCACGAAAAGAATGCAACTCAAAATTCTGCAGACCAGCATCTTCTCCTAAGCTGCTCCATCTCTCAGCACTCTGAGGAAACACATGAATTTGTTTTACCCAAGAAGACTACGGAGATGAAACATTAAAACAACAATGCTGGATTATGCAAGACAGATAGAATAGAATGATGGCCTATACCTGACAAGCTAGATCACGAGCATTTTTGCCAAGTGAAAAGCCCAAGGATTTGAGACCAGCGCTCATCGGAAAACCACATTGGGAACAAGAATTTTCACTACTTTTTTCAGATAATAAGTTGTAACAGCAGCCAATGCTTACTACTGCTTTAACTTCTTCGCATTCCATAAAAGTCCTAACAAAAATCAAGTTGCATACTGTTTCAGCTTTCAGGGTCTAACATAGCAATCAGGACCAAACTAATAATGTGTTCAGAAGATTGAAAAAACCGTGGATGAAACAACTGCAGCAGGCGTTCAGTCTAACCTTAGTATCGTAACAGATAGATCCCCACATGCATGAAGACCAGCAAGAACAAGTGAACAAGAACGGTTTGCATCACTTGATGATTGTGATCTCCTTGGACCTTCGTGCAATGCATTTGCCTTTAAATCCAAGTCATTTTTCTCCAGAGGAACATCAGTCAAGGCTTTCAACATCTCTGTGGATAATACGCGGCATGTAATCGTCACTGGAACATCTGGGCACTTGTTTCCTGAACTAACAGAGAAGAGGTTAAGTAGCATCAACAAGTATAAAAGACCATAACTGTGCACAAAGAAAGACTAAGGAAAACAATGAGCGACTCTAGCTTTGTAAAAAATTTAAATAAATTTATAATGTGCTGACCCCTTACCCAGATTTACGCATCTGTGCTGCAAAATGTTTTCTGATACGTGTTGCACGTGCATCTGTTACCTTTCCATGATGAGAGGAAGAATCAATTGCAACCACTGAGTGCTTATATTGGAAAGAAAGCACCTGCGCTAGATAACCCTGAAATGATATTTTAACAAGTGACAAAACATTAGCCAATGATGTTATTTAACACACTCAAGGAAAACTATATACTACAAAGTTACTAAAACTCAAATATAAAAGCAAAAATCATCAGTCGAATATTTCCCTTCAACAACCAGAAAGAGAATTGAGCACAAAAATAACCATGCGATCAAGATTGGTAGGTAAACCTGAGAAAGGGAGTGAGGATACCTGGCCAGCACCGACATCAACAACAGTAGGATTTCCAACACTGTGAACAACTGAGCTAACAACAGAGGAAAGAACTTGAACCTGCATGATACCCCAATACGTGACTTACAGGTCCATTCAAATGAAGTGGCGAATAGAAGGTACATGAAAATACATTTAACAGATGCAAATGAATGTGCCGGGTTCGAATTGAACAGTTATAAACCATTAGATATTCTCTTTTCAATTTAAGTTTCTTGGATTGAGGTTAGGCACCAAATGGACAAACAAACTACATACCAAATGAATGTCCTACCAAAAGTAGACATCACTGAAAGACACTGTACCTCATGTTTTTTCTTTAGATTCATGCCCTGTGAAAGAACGGTGCTAAGCGGTGCCATATCCACATCTGTGAGTATCTAAAACCAGTGGGAAATGATTATGCTTTATTTAGTCTAGAGCCTAGAATACCATCCTGATACATTCCACCATTCCGTACTCATACACTCTTAGAGGAAGCAAACATGGAGAAAATACTAGAAGAATTATAAAATCTAGTCCAGAGTATATCATACCGCATGTAAATCCGCTTGCTCTCTAGGAAACGATAGAGACCTCAACGTGTGAACAAATTCCTTGAGTGAAGCAGGCCAGTGATCCTAACAATCAAAACACAGAATCATACAAGACGGCATATCAATACAATTGACCTACAGACCAACATTAGCACAAATAAGATCTAAGATACAGCTAAATCTGTGAAGTGTGAAGTAACCATAACCGAGAAAAGACCTGTTTCTCAGGTAAAAAACAATCTATCTCTTCAAGGGAAAATACCCTTTTTATCAAATTCTCAATCGTGTAGACAAGTCAAGAGCTTTACCTGGACACAACCGGACGGAATAAGAAGAATATTCTCCAGCTTCTCATCCCTTAAGCAACTCATCCATTCCTGATCAACAGCTTCCCATTGCTTATCCTGAAGAAAACCAATTAACCAACTCACAAAGAAACTCAAAACCCAACCGAAAAATAAAATTTTGATAAATCGATGAGAAGAAGAAGTTCGCATTACCTTGAAGAAATTGACAACGTGAGCATTGATTAGGAATGAAAAAGGTTTAAGGAAATCAATAATGGCGGCGATCCATTCTAGGGTTTCGAAACTCGTGTTGCAAGAATACTTGCCGCTCTTCATTTTTTCCGACGACCTGAGTAGGAAAGATTGCGATTTCCGCCGACCAAATAAAAGAGAAGAAGAACACGTCGAAAACGTATTTCTAAAGTTACCTCGTCACTTTTAAACTTATTCAATTTGGGCCAAAACATTTTATTCTGTAACAAATTAACACCCATCCTGTCTTCAAGAGACTCTTTAACTAATGGAAGGTTTAGATTCTCCTCTCGTTTTCTTGTTAACACTCTTCTTCACCAAATACAATCTATGAGAAAAATGATAACACCACACAGTGTCACAGTCTTTAAATCAAACACATAATAGCAAAAAACATAAGAGTATTCATGTGATTAAAACTACTGGTTACATAAATCTAAATACTTCTAACTTAAAAGCAGCCTTTGCTTCCCTCTGCATGGATGATATAGACCCAAATTTTAGTTACTGATGTTCTCTTCTTCTTCTTCTTCATCTTCTTCTTTGTCTTCTTCACCGGTTACATAGTCATCAACATCTAATACGACTTGAGGGAAATCTCTATGTTCGCTACACCCGGTAAGATCAAATATGATAACATAAAAAGTCCTATTGCGGTCATAGATGAAGTTCAACCACTTACCGTCTTCGAGATTGTCAATCCTTTGCAAAATTTTCCCAGCCAAGTGTTAGAAACACTTTTGCTCCTCCTCTTTTCATCCTAACCGTCCAAGATCTCCCACAATAGTCTTGGAGTTCCACGGTAATTGGCAATGACTCTGGAAAGTATTCGTTGAATACCAAGGGGATTGCCTAAATTCAAATATAGAAACCAAACTCTCAGGAGACAAGATACTCTGGTTTAAAATCAGAGACCAAAGAAATGTTTGGTTTCAACAACACACATAATAATCTCATTCCATATCTTGCAAGATTTAATAAAGTCTATAACTTTTGGAATCTAGGGATTTAGCTCTATACAAAACATATCTTCCACCAGATTAAAACATGTCTAAATAGAGAATGCAGGAGTTAAAGCTGGATTTAGTTGAGTAAATAATTTAAGAAAGTTAACATCTTTTACAAATCAGAGGAAAACCCAATGATGAACTATACACAGAAGCTTCAATGCAGCAAAAGAGACCCCAAATAACAAAAGGAAAAATGGATCTGATGCACAAAAACGCGAATGAAAGGTTACTGCTTTTTGCTAATTTGAAACCCTAACGAAAGAAACTAAAAGACCTAAGTTCTTAGCTCTCCATAGATGATTAACTAAAGCAATTTACCCTAAACACCATATATCTCCAAATCATAACACATTACACACCATCTTTTTACTTCTTCATCTTTTTACTTCTTGAAGAAAGAAAATAAAAAAGACGAAAGAGAAGGAAATTCTCACAAATGATTTAGAGGACCTTTGTGAGTCGAAAATCTTCATGAAACTTCTAACTTCTACATCAGTTGCAGCCATGGCAAATAGTAAGATCAAATGTAGCTATTGCGTTGAGAAACTAGAGAGATTTGCTTCTGTAATGGAGAAACAGAGAGTTGCTTCTGTAATAGTTCCTTTTTTGTTTTTCTCTGTAAAATCAAATTTTATTTTGTCGTTTTTTTTAGTAAAGGAAATGATGATGTCATATTGTCTGCTTTTTCCTCGTCACAACTTTTCCATTTTTTCATTCTTCTACCCAAAACGAGCCCATACAAAACAAATGGACTTTCTTACTATTGGGCCTAATTATATAAGCCCAATACCAAGCTCATACAAATAAAACTCAAAACCCTAGACCTCTCCACTATTTATACCCATCTCCTTCAACGCTTGACGCAGGATTTCACGATTTAATTCTTGCGGATGTTCGAGATTTTTTTATTTGGTTCGATCTATTTGGTTTTCTTTGTTTTCCTAGAGTCTAGATCTCTTGTGCTCTGATTTTATTCGGGTTTTTATTTTGCTCTGATTTTGTTTATATTGAATTGAAAAAGGAGAGAGCGATGATTATGATGATGATGATGTTTACCATAGAACAATCCAACTCTGAATATCCTTTGTTGAACTTTACATCATGCACTACCATCTGAATCTCGCTTTCCCTTTATCCTTTTTTTGTTTTCTTCTGTGAATTCGTTAATTTGATTTGCTCAGAAACTGAATTTTCTGGATCTTAAATTTTGCTCTTCTTTTAGATGTAAGGTACGTTTTTCTGTATGAAAAATAAAATAGACTTAGTCTCTGATTATAATTTCTCGTATTGTTTTTGAAGTTGTTTTTCTTCAGTTTCCAGAATATTTCTCTTTTGTCATAAGCCGGAAACTTTGTCGCATAAATCTGAACAAAAACTATTCGATTTAAGTACTAAATAACTTCTTTGTCTAATCCGTAATAACAATTCCCCCGTAGTTGTTATTCAAAATTAACTAAATGATTACTCAAAAATCATAGAACGCCTTAAATAGTTTTATGCAGTGAATAATAAATCCAATAAATTCGGATATGGTTATGGAACTGAAAAAAAAAATTATGAAGCACTTATCTGGATTGAATGTTTAAAGAATTAAGTGAGATTCATCGGAATTGTTCGTCATATAAGTCATCATTACATGACAAGAATTAAGTTTATTTGAGAAAAATACACTAATTATTTCGAGAATTTTTTAGTGTTAAACAAATAACTCATGTATAGATCGAATTTGAGATGATGATGATAGAAGGAACATTAATTGGGCTTAGTTAGTTAGCTAGGGCCCATTAGGTACAAAGACTTCCACTTAATGTGCCACTTCACTTACTTTCATCAATCGTCGGGCCAAACCTCTACTTTGTCGTGTTTTTTTCCTTTACTTTTTGTGCGTTTCTAACGGCTCTTTCTTTTTATTTCGCAAGGGTAACCATAACGGCTGGTTAATTTGAACACTCTTCTATCTAAATGTATTCCACAAAGGATCTGACGTGTCATCATCGTGACGGTCCAATTGAGTCACATAAACTCCATTTTGAAGAAGAGAAACTGGACACCAACGCGAATTATATATTATTTTTTAATCTGACCCCAATGTTTTTAGAAATGTCAATTTCTTCCCAAATGTTTACGTTCTTACTTCTTTTATGATAAGAAAGGGGGAAAGAAAAAATTACTCAATTTAAATCGTATTTTATGTGGATTGTAAATTTCCATTAAATTATAAATTGAAAGCTACCGAATTGGTTAGCTGTGAACATATTTATAAATGTATGGGAAATAAATAGAGATATTTGGAAAAGTAGGGGATGCAAATGACAAATATAATAAAGACGGGAGGGTAACTCAAAGACGAATGTACCCCTTCGAAGATGAGAATCTATTAGGGATTTTTTTTCTTTTCTTTTTCAAGTGTATGTATAAAAAAAGTAGCAACTAGCCGTTACGATCTCTGAGTCTCTCTTCTCTTTTTAAAATTCAAAAACTTTGGATTCTTAAGCATTCATTATCTTTCAAGATTCTTGATATCTTCTTCTTTCCTTTAACGAGCGAAAACAAGATCTGAAACTTGTTTAGGCAATCCACTCTGATTTCTACTCAAGGATCCGAGCGATCTCAATCATGGCTTCTCCTGCCAAGAACACGACCTCTGTCTCTCTTTCTTCTTCCTCTTCTCCTTCGATCCCTTCTAGACCAAACCCTAAACCCAGAAACTCAGAGACCGGAGATCTGATGCGTCGGAGTTTCCGAGGTAGCCCATTTCCGGCAGATATGTCCTGGAGGAACTCAATCGGTAGAGAATGCGCTCGTGTTGAGTTTGCGGACAAAGAGAACCAAAACGACAAGGATCAAATCTCGAATCTGTTGAAAGCTCCAAAGGGTGCGAAACACTTCATGTCGCCGACGATTTCTGCCGTTTCTAAGATCAATCCATCGCCAAGGAAGAAGATCCTGTCTGATAAAAACGAAGTATCTCGATCCTTTGACAAAACCCATCATCATCATCAGGTTCGGTCATCTGTCTCGTTTTCTGATGTAATTAGCATCATTGGGGAAGATAAAGAACAAGAGCAGAAACAGATTGATGAGGAGGAATCACATGATATAACTGTCACTGATTTTGATGTGAATCATGGGGACAAGAGCAATGGAGATTTAGAAGATGATGATTCAAGCTTCAAGATTAGCCCTCTTCCTCCTACTCCTTCTGGTCCATACACATTCCCTGTGATTGGGACTCATGAAGTGGATCCATTGGTGGCACCTTATGATCCAAAGAAGAATTACCTGTCACCGAGGCCTCAGTTTCTTCATTACAAGCCAAATCCAAGAATTGAGCATTGTCTTGATGAGTGCAAGCAGATCGAGGAGCTTTTCATCTCTGAGAGCTCTTCTTCTGACACTGATTTGTCTGCAGAGGAAAGCCAACAAGAGGAGGAAGTTGCTTCTCAGGAAGGTGTAGTTGCAATAGAAGTGGAAGAAGAATTTGAAGTTGAGATTGGTGAGGAGGAACATTTGGAAGCAGTGGAGAAGAGTGATGAAGAAGAAGAAGTAGTGGTTGGTGAAAACACTGAAGAAGAAGAGAAAACTCATCAGTTTTCGAAACAGTCTCCTTTTAAGACATCAAAATTGCTTGGTTGGATTTTGGCACTTGGTGTGGCGTATTTGTTGGTGGTTTCTTCGGTGACATTAACTCAGCCAAACATCATTCAAGATTCACAGTTTTACAAGCTCCATATCTCACCAGAGATCAAGAAGTCTGCTAGAGAGAGCTTTGAGCAGTTGAGTGAAAAGCTTGGGATGTGGGCAGGATCAACACTTGCGTACATGGATAAGCTTATCTCTAGTCTAGGAGAAGAAGAGGGATATGGTCCTTTTCAGTTTCATAATCTGACCGATCTTTTGGAAGATAAAAGATTGTCTGATTCTGTTTTCCAGCCAACTAGTGGTGGTGACATCAGTGTTGCTGGGTTGTTGGTGGATAGCTTAGAAATGGATATAGAAGAACTGAATGGTGGTCATCAGGAACCTGAAGAACTGGAGAACGGTGGTGGAATCAATCTTGAAGCTGTCTACAAAGAGGATGGTAATGAATTCGAACAAGAGAGTGAACATGGAGAGGTAGACTCTGAAATGGTTGATGAATTTGATAACAAGAGTGACATCAAGACTGGAGGTGAAGGATATTCAGAATCTCTTGCTGAAGAAGAAGAAGATGGTGGCCAAGAAACTGATGATCTTGAAGAGCAAAGAGAATTTGAAGGAAATGACCAGAAGAATGTGGAGGAAGGTCATGAATCTGAAACTAGATCAGCCCAAAATGATGAGAAGAACATGGAAGAAGCTGAATCTGATGCACACCAGTTAGATGATGTGGAGTCTTCTGCAATCAGTGGGCGCGAACAAGTAGTTGACACTGGGGTAGCCAATGCTGAAACTGGTTTAGAAGAAGAAGGTATCAAGGAAATAGCTGGAAACAGCTTCGATATCTCAGCAGAAACTACTAATGTAGATGGTAATGAGTTGGAAGAAGAGAGTGGGCTTGGTGAAGTTGTTAATACCATCAGCGGTCACGAGCAGGTAGACACTGATTTGGAAGAAGAGAGTGAGCTTGATGAAGTTGTTGATGCTGCAGGTGCGGTGGAACTTTTTTTGAGTAGCGACCAGAAGAAAGCGATAGTCTTGTTTTCGACTGTAATGGTTCTGCTTGCAGTAGCAGCAGGTGGTTTCTTCTTATTAGCTAAGAAGAGGGCAAAATCTGTTACGCTGATACATGAAGATGGTGGTGAACCAACAACAATCTCTGGCACTAAAGAGGTAAACTTCGAGCATGTGCCAGTAGAGAATCTGATCAAAGAAAGGCTTTCTTCACTGCATTTCCAGGAAGAAGAAAAAGTCGATGAGGACAGAAACAGAGAGGTATCATCATTCCCTTCTGAGGTGAGCTTCAGTTTCCATAAGAACAGATCATTACACAGCTGCAGCAACAACAAAGATGACCTCAGAGAATACCAAAGCGGAGGAGGAGGCGAGAAGAGTAACGATAGCGGCGAATCCATGGCTTCATCAGCATCAGAATACTCCATAGGCTCTGTTTCATATGGAAGTTTCACAAAATATGAAAAGATACAAAAGAGAAGTGGTCGTAAAGAGGAAGAGATGGTAACACCAGTGAGGCGTTCGAGTAGGATTAGGAACCATCAACATTCTGGACAATGAATTAGAGAATTAGCTTTTGACTTTCATATGATCTACTGATTTGTAGGAAGCTTTTCCATCTTACTGAAGCTTAATTAGTATGTTGCTTTTGTTGGTGATCTTTTAGTTGTGACTCTCTTCTTTTAAAGTTTCTGGCTTTACGATTTGTCGAAATTGTACTCCAACATTATGATGATCCTTTTCACCTAGTTTTAATAAAATTGTTCATCTTTGTCTGAATTGTCTTCTCTGTATATTGCAAAGCGATGAAGAATATTATAAAGTTTGCAAAAAGAGGATAGATTTGGCACTGGATTTATGCCGTTCAATTACCAGATTCTTTGCTTCTCAGGTTTCAGATTACACCTTGGCTTGTTTAAGGGATATGGTTTCGAGAATAGACAAGAGAATCGAATCCTTGAACTCTTGCTTTGGTGTAGAAGAGTTAGGTTTTTCAACTAAGGTTCTAAAACATGAAATGTAACTTACAATCCACTGAACAAACGTTATGGCAAACACTCAAGAAGCTTTGTGAAATCATGTGACCAACATATCACATGTGTGTTTTACATATACGTATGGGAACCAATTAAAAAGACAACCAAAATAAGAACCAAACAAAAATAAGAGAAACACCCCAAAACACATGTGAAAATGTATCTTTGGTTCCGCTTAAAGAAAAAATCGAAACCGTTGTGAGATTCAAACACAAAAGAGTAGTAACTGTCATCTTCATTTTCTATCTTATAGGTAAAACAAGCTTTAGAGACCTTCTCTGTACACTCCAACATGTCATGCTTCTTTCACATCATCCATGTCGTCAAAAAGAAAAAAGAGAATCAAGCAAAAGAAAAGAAAAAGTCGATGCTTTCTCTCAGTTGCTAACTTCTTCTGCTCTGTATGGGACTTTTGGTTTTCATTGAATACCGTCAAGTTATGACTGACTCGGTTTCTGGCTACCTAGCTTCAAGAATTCCATAAGTATTCTCTTTTGTTCATCGCTGATGTGCGGGAAACTTGCACGTAGAAGCTCGATTGGCATTTCCCTGACAATGGCTTGTGCAGCAGCTTCAGAGATCTCTGTGGCAAAGTGTGGTGACAATTGCGAATTCAAGTTCTGCATTATACTGTCGTACTTGCTTATGCAGTGTTTCATCAGTAAGTTGAAGAACTCATCAAAGGAAGCACGCCACAGATTCATTCCTGCGTTGTTGTAATTGTTAGCACGAAGAAGCTCTGCTGCTCTATCAAGTGCAGATTTTAGTATAATGGTAGCTTCGTCTCCAACAGGACTACCCAAAGGACGAAGCGGTGGTTGCTCAGATGAACAAGAAACCGCTGCTAGACACGCGCTTACGGATCCAAGATCCATGGTCTGAGTGCATAGAGCAACAACTTTTGCAAGTCTGATGGTGGTTTCTGCGGTCTCAGTATCTGGTGATCGCATTCCGAACAAGGACCTTAAGTGTCTGAAAATAGCCATGGAAACAATGCGCATGAGATCGCTGCCTGGGAAAAGAAGCTTGAGGTACCTTGTAAGTAGCTTCCGACCCTTTCGAAGGGAGATAATCCTTAGAAAGACGAGGTCATCCTGAGATGCAAGCCCACTGTTTTGCCCATTCTTACCAAGTGGGTCAACAAGCTGCAGTGACACTGCAAACCCATCCAACAGAGCTTGCCGCTTTTGCCTCAACTGGTTTCCACCATCTTGGAGTTGATTAAACTCTAAGAACCGGTCAATATCATCTACTTCGAGGAAGAGATAGAGACCTTCCTCAATAATCACCCTAGCTGCAAGCATTGGTTCCTGTTCAAGGGGCTTGTTTGCATCTTTATTCTCCAGATTTCCAGATTTAGTTGAATTTGGAGGATCCATTTCAAGCAGAGGACGAGGCCTGCGGATCGAAGAGAAAGGAACTCTACCAAGAGCATCAACCTGAAGAAATGCATGGGGCTCGTTGTTTGTACGTGCACGAGATGGAAGGTCCCTCAAATGATTTGGACAGAAATGATGCTTCAGTTTTGCCCCGGTGGATTTCTTAGCAAGACGGCCCTGGTGGTAATAATCATCTACATAAGGATCATTGCTGTGTGTTGCTGCAAGCTGCATTCTTAGGATGTTCTCTATTTCATCAGCTGTCATATATTTCGACCGGAATGGAGGACAAGCATTATTTCTCCTCTGAAGCGCACCATCAAAACCCTGTTGATGAAAGGGCATGTTTTGTCTGTTCCCCTGACCAGATCCTGGTCTTGCTTCCCTCAGATCACCAAACCCAAGCATTCCATCATAACTGCCTGAGGATGCAGATCGAGAAAGGTGGGAATTAAATAACTGCGGCTGCATTCCTGGCAAATGCCCATGCGGCTGAATCGGGTGTAGTAACCTATTCTGGGGAACCTGCATCTGAGGCATCCTCTGCTGTTGAGGCATCAAACCGTTTTGATGAGGTAACTGCTGTTGTGGCAACA
This sequence comes from Arabis hirsuta, assembly GCA_964056655.1. Taxonomy (NCBI): domain Eukaryota; kingdom Viridiplantae; phylum Streptophyta; class Magnoliopsida; order Brassicales; family Brassicaceae; genus Arabis; species Arabis hirsuta. Next base: position 9,526,029 of record OZ053305.1, read on the forward strand.
TGTTGTTCATGATCCCAGAACTATCCCCAGGATACATATTTTGGCGATTCATCCATTGCGCTGGCGGACGATTGTTCACAGGAAGAGAAGGTCGAAATTGAGGCATGTTTCCAGTGAGCTGCGGTGGCCCATGATGCATGCCAACCAACTGAGGATGAGAACTTGGAAAAGGGGAGAGATTCGGCGATCCCATATGAGGCCCACCAGAATGATATTGTGAATTTGGTTGTCCTAACTGCTGATCTGGCGATCCGCCGCCTGGAGTAGAAGAAACATAAGATGACTTTGGCGCAAGAATCGGTTCGCTGGAAAATTGTTGTTGATGCTGGTGTGGGGGCAGCTGATGCTGGGGTTCAGGATATGATGTTGCTCTGGGCAGGTTTCTTTGTTCAACAAGAAGTGGAGAAGAAAAAGGCTGTGATGGCCACCTTTTTTCATCTTGGATGGCATCGGAATCCAGTCTCTGCTGGCCATACCAATATGGCAACTCCTCCCCATTGTTCCATCTATCAACAAAATAATCTGGGACGAAAGATGAATGATAAAGGGGTTAATTACTTATTCAGTGAACTGCTTATACTAAAGCCTCGGTGTACAACATAGAAGAACGCAAATGATGCCCAAACAATCACAACGTCATAAATAAGGAGAATGTGATAAGAACCTATCGCATCATTAATCTTAGGGTAATACAGAACTAAATAATACATACTATAATATGGTAAAATAGAAATCTTCTAAATTCTCCATAAACAAACTTTAGAGAAAGTCAGACACAAGGTCTACAGACACTAAACTAATGTAATAAGTATAGATCAATTATTAGTTCTTGTGTAAAGAGTTTTGAGATAATATTCAGTGCACATAAGAACTCACTCTGTCTTGATCCATTATCAGCTATTGCTACCGTGCTCCTATATCCATCAGGATCACTATGCAACTGTAACAACAACAAATAACAAAAAAAAAAAAAAATCAGGTTGAAACCTTCTCCAATTTGAAGCATCAATTAACCAGTCCTGGATCGAGCACACGACATGAGAATTAAAACCACTTATCAAGCATATTAAAGCTTAGCTGACCTTTGAAAACGTACTAGCAAGATCATCAACGTCAGACAGAGTTGTAGAAACTTCAGCCTGTAAAAAAAAATTGGGGGAGAATCTTAAGTCCCACCAGGAGATAAAAAAAACACCACAAATCTCCCTTACACTCTCAACAAGGAGATGGGGGTTTGGAAATAACCTCTTCCTTATCAAAGACAAAATCTTCTTCGATTGCAGCAACCGGTAATTCGTCTTCTTCGTCTTCCAATCCACCAAGCTCAACCTCCTCAACAACATCGTTCCCAAAAAATGCATACTGAGATGCATCAAACACAGAACTACCTGCACCAAGGAACTATCGAATCAGCTAAGGAGCAATGAATCTACTTCAAAACCACTGAAGAACAAGATCAAACGAACATAACTACCTAGGAACAGAGCTAACTCAAGAAAACAGAATCAAACCTGTAGAATTATCTCCAATCTGCTTAAGATCCAAGGAACGTTCACTACCAAGACCGTTCATAGTCTCTAACTTGCACCCAAATCCAACAAACCAAAAAAACAATAGTTTCAAAGGACCCCAATTAGTCTTTAACCCCTACTTAGCTTTTTCATAAAACTCAGAATCGATTGTACTAAAATGGGAAATTCAGAAATTACAAGATCAGAAAACAAGAAACCAAAATCACAAGGATTACTCGGAGAAAACCAAACCCCTACTACACGAATTCAAATTTCGGAATTTCTAAATCCCTAAATGTACTATATAACTGAGAAAATCGGTTCACGATCAAACTCAATCAAAGGAAACGAATCGTTATTGAGCTTTGAAGCAAAATAGATTCGTTCCAGGGAAGAAGAAGAAGAAGAAGAATGAGCCCTAGATAAGAAGATAGCGAGATGGAGAACTTTGTGATTGAGGCAATGATGGTGATAAATTGTTTTCTGAGAGAAAAAAAAATATATATATTGAAATCAAACAATTTTCTTTTTACGGAAAAAAGAGGAGGTGGTGTAAGGTTGGGCGGTTGCCAGCTTTTATGTTGAAAACGAAAAGGAGGAAGTTGAAAAGGATTTCCTTTTTATTTAATTTATTTTATTAATGTGTATAGAATTTTTTTTAATTAAATACAGTTTTTTTTGTCGTTAATTATATAAATAAACCGACCATCATTGTTTAATAAGAACTAAGAAATCATTGTTTAATAAGAAATGAGAAATGGCATGGTATGGTAAAATTTAATGAATCAAATTTTGTAATTAATATGATCGTAACAAATGTCAAATTAATTAACTAGATTTTAATATGTATATATAAATGTAAAATAATTATTTTTAATTAGATTTAATTATATATTAAAAGATTTATTTATTTATTTTTATTTATAAAATAGTTTAAAATAAATTTAATTTAAATAGAATTACTAAAATTTAAACTTAATTTAAATAAGATAAAAAAATCTATTTATTTGGAAATTAATTCTGTACATATATATGAATAGAAAAAAAAATTAATTACGTGATAAAATTTAGGAATTGCTTAGAAATCAAATAAAAAAATAACTAAAATAAAAAAATAACTCTTAAATTATTTTATATCAACATTTTTCAGTTTTATTTTGTTTATTTTTATGAATAATTTATTTATTTTGTTATATTTTTGAATTTGATTTTTTCATTGATTATAAATTTTTTTTATTGTAGATTATAAAATATTAAATTCAAAACTCGCATGCGGGTCTTTTATCTAATATTATATAAATAATTAAAAAATGTTGAGTGGTGTTATGCGGCCATAGACAAAAATAGGGTTGGGCATATGGATCCGGGTCGGGTACAGGTTCGGGTCCTATCGGGTACAAGTTCTGTCGGGTATAGAATTTTTATACCCATACAGGTACCTACAAATTTTTGGATCGGGTACAGATTCGAGTCTTTCGGGTACAGGTTCGGGTCTAGTCACAAATAATTATACCAAAAAATCTGGTACAGGTTCGGGTACAAGTTCTTTTACGTTTAATTGTATTTAAAACTATTTTTTCTCTAAAATCTACAAAAATATAACCTATAAAATGAAAATATTTGAATAAAACACAATACAAAACATTTAAAATACCAAATCTAAAATTTAAACTAGTTAAAAATGTGACAAAAAGTATCTAGTCCTGGGTATACGGATATTCGGGTCGGGTACAGGTTCGGGTCCTATCGGATACAGGTTCTGTCGGGTCTAAAAAATTTATACCCATACAGGTAGCTATAAATTTTTTGGTCGCGTACAGGTTCAGGTTTTTCGAATCGGGTTTATGTTTCGATATTCGGGTACAGATTTTTTTGCCCAGCTAGACAAAAACATCATTGTTAAATCGATTGTAACATTTTCTAATGAGTGGTTGAGTTACTAGTTTTTACATTTTGGATTTCACTGTAGGTTCTTTCTTTGAAAAATGACATGAAATCTAACAAAATAAAACTCTATAAAATAACAATTAATTTGTTGCATAAAAACATATACTTATATATATATATATATAGATATATATATCTCTAAAAAACTAACCAAAATTCTAAATCTAATTGCTAGGATTGTTATGCATCAATTTATCTAATAAAAAAAATCCAAATTGAATTTCACATATTTTTTTGTTTAGTTTATAGATTTTCTTTGTTTTTTTTTTTGACCAAAAAACAAAATCCATAAAAAAAAATTCATGGCCTTGTGGCAGTGATTTTGCATTAAATTTGTATACATTAAATGCTAAAAAAATTAAAAAAACACACATACTAAAAGGCTATTGTACATATATACAACCAAAAGCTAAAAATCCCAAATTCACCTGCAAATAAATAATTTTTGTCGCACCATTAACAAGGAAAAAAACCGCCACGTATCATCTCGCGGATTTTTTTTTTTTTTTTTTTTATCTGTTTGGTTGTAAAATCCATAGTTCACCAAAGAAGGACGAATTCAGTCTCTCCTCCTTTTTCTTTTATCCGCTAGGGTTTTGTAAGCAAGGTTTCGCTTCTGTGCGTCGCGATTTTGCTCGATTGTCGCCAATGGCGAAACCAAGTCGTGGTCGTCGTTCCCCTTCCGTGTCTGGTTCTTCATCTAGGTCCAGTTCCAGATCTCGTTCCCGGTCGGGTTCGAGTCCGTCGAGGTCTGTTTCGCGCTCCCGGTCCCGTTCTAGATCCATCTCTTCATCTTCATCT